>OY728127.1:1187394212-1188609219 GCA_963277665.1 Viscum album | reverse complement strand
CACGGTTTAGAACCATGTCTATAGCCCGAATTTCCAATAGTGAAATTTTCTTCAATTGGCCAACTTGGACAAATTGGCCCAAATTGGCCAAATTGGCCTAATTATCCTAACTGGCTTCAATTGCCCTCAATTTCTCTAATTGGCCTAATTAGAATCAATTAGCCTTGTTGGAATCAACACTCTTAATGGCCTAATTGTCTTAATATTACTCAATGACCTAATTTTCCGAATTTTCCTAATTGGCCTCAATTGGATTCAATTATCCTAATTATCCTCATTGGTCTCAATTGGGCTAATTTTCTTAATTGGCCTTATTGGCCTAATTGGACTCAATTGGACTCAATTGGCATAATTGGCCTCAATTGGGCTAATTGGCCTAATTGGCCAAATTTTCCTTAATTGGTCTAATTGGAATAATTGGCCTCAATTGTAGTAATTGGGTAATTTTTCTAATTGGCCTTATTTGACCTCAATTGGTCTAATTGGCCTAATTGGTCTCAATTGGACTAATTAGCCTAAATGGGATAATTGGCCTCAATTGGCCTAATTGGCATAGTTGGCCTCAATTAACCTTAATTGGCCTAATTGTCCTCAATTAACCTAATAGGGGTGGTTTCACTTTCTTCCCAATTCCCTTCGGATCAAGGTTTTGGTTCTCTTCCTTTCCATCATGTTATCATTTTTGGGTTGGGTTCCCTTGAAGATACTGTTCCTTATAGTTCTACTACCACTATAGGGAATGTTAATTATGTCTGCTCTCTTATTGATAGAACATATGTGGATCGATCCTTTTTTAAAGTGGATTTATATTAGGCTACTGGAATTATTGATAATGTTGTTCAAGGGATAATTCATTATATTTTGTTTCCTAGATCTTAGTCTGTTAAGGGGGATGGTTCCTATTCACCTTTCCCGAGCTCCTCTGAGAAAGTTGTCCCTTATTCCTCTATCTTAAGTGATAACCCTCTTAGGTATAAATTAATCAGGGTGGATGTATGTGACTCTAAGAAGATACCAATAATAATTGGATCTAAGTTGACTGTCTATGAACTCCTTCCCAATTCTGAAGTTTAATTTTGCTACAGAGAATATTAGAGGTCTCAACTCTCCTGAGAAACAAAGAGAGATTCATGATCTTATTATCTCATGTAATTTGTATTGTTTAGGGATTTTGGAAACCATGGTGAAAAGTGAAAACATGTATACCACGGTGAAGAATATAATGCCAGGTTGGAGTTTTTTCTCTAATCTTTCCTCTTCTCCTTTAGTAAGAATTCTAGTTTTATGGAACCTATGTTTGATGGTGGTGGATCTATTGTTTATTTCTAGCCAGCTTATTCAATACCTCATTAGTTCTTTTATGGTGGACATCTCCTGCTTAAATTTTTTTATCTATGTGTATAACTCTTTTTTATTATATATCCCACTAGGAATACCTGGAAGATAAATTTACATCTTTTCTGGAAGAGCCTATAATTTTTCTAGAGGACTTTAATGTAGTGAGATTTCTAGAGGAAAGATCAGTTGGCTATCTAGGATGGAGTTATTCCATGGAGGAGTGTAAATATAGAATTTTTAATTCCAATTTGGTTGACTTATAATGTTATGGGTTGAGGTTCTCTTATAAAAAGGGTGTTCTGGGTGTTTTATGAAATTTGGATAGGTAATTAGTCAATTCTTCTTAGATTTCTAGATTTCCTTCTGCAATTATAGATTTTCTCCCTTTCTGGGTCTCAGATCATATACTAATTTTTATTAGAGCTGGTGCTGGTTTGCATTCTAGGAAGCTACCACTCAAGTTAATTAATTAGTAGGCTGACTTTGAAAGGATTCATTCAATGTTTTCCTCTCCTTGGGTTGGTAGGGTTGTGGTTTTTCAAATGTTTGAAGTTTATCAAAATATTAAAAGGGTTTAAGTGGCTCTTCATGACTTAAATTCCCTGTTTTCTGCTGATAATAATGTTTATATTTCCCTAGTTAGGGAAGAACATTCCGATTTCCAAATTTCCTTTATCACGAATGATCCTTAAGATTCATTTTACCAAAAGGAATCTAGTTTTAAATACAAGCTTAATGTTCAGGCGTTGAATGATGCCCTCTTGGCTAAATAGAAAAGTTAAATCCCATAGATTAAAGAGAAGGATCTTATCTTTGGAATTTTTTCAACTCAGTGAAGGTGAGGTTCAAATCTTCCATGCTGGTTCTTCTTTATATATTAGATGGTTTAGTTATTTCTAATCCTCAGGCTATCATCCAGGAAAAATTGGAGTTATTCAGTCCTAGATTGGAGTACTCCATGCTTTGGTGTATCCTGGGTGATCTAGGCTAGAGCCTTATTTGTATCATTCCATTTGGAGGAATTTTTTTGATATGATTATTAATTCTATGGGTCTAGAGGATGTCCTGGGAATTTTTTCTCAATTCATCCGAATAAATCCCAAGGTTCAAATGGTTTTGATTCTTTCTTCATTAATAAGGCTTAGGTAGTGGTTGGTTCTGATGTGGTCAATGTTTTTATTGAATTTTTCAAATCTAAGAAATTGTGGTGGGAAGAAAATGGCTCAATCATCTTATTAATTCCCAAGGTAGTGAATGCTTGCATACTTATTGATTATAAGATTATTTCTTTTTGAAATACTATTTAAACGGGTATCTCAAAGAACTTAGTGTCCAGATTAAGGTTGGTTCTTTCAAGCTATATCAATTAAGATCAATCAACTTTTATACAAGGGAGACATATCTTTAATAATATTCTGATTTCCTAGGAATTTATGAGTGTTTACCATTTGGACCATGGGCCCCTCATTATGCCTTTAATATTGAATTATTTAAGGCCTTTAATTTGGTCAGATGGGAGTTTCATTGGGACGAACATGATATCATTGGTTATCCTATTAGGTTCTCATCCTAGATCAAATGATGTGTTTCTTCCTCTATGTTCATGGTGAATATTAATGGTAGTTTTCATGGTTATTTTTCAAGGAAAAGAGGATTGATGTAGGGGGACCCCCTTTTATTTTTACTTTTTGTGATTTGTATGGAGATCTTCTCCCATATTTTAGATTCTATCATTTCAACTTCAAGATCTGAAGAATTTTTTTTGGTGATATGGTAAGACTTTTATTTACCATATCTACTTTTCGGATGATCTATTATTATTATTGTATGCCATATTGGATTTTGTTTTAGTATTTATGCAGGCCTTTTATATATTTTCATCTATTTATGGCTTCTCTGTTATTTTTTCTAAATCCTTGTTGTGCCCAACCGATATCACTAATGATGTTAAGACCTATATTGAGAAATTTGTGGGTATTAGAGGGAAGTTTCTTCCCCTTTTTTATATTGGGATGCCTCTTATTACTTCTATGATTAGAGCAGCGAATTGTGCTATCATTGAAGAGAAAATTATTATGGGTTTTAAGGTTCAGACTAATAATTTTCTTTCCATTCAGGTCATCTTCAACTTGTGAAATCTATATTATTTATCTTTCAATATTATAGGTGTTATTACTTCATTATTCCCAAGAGAGTGGTGAAATATATTAAAGACAAACATAGGATTTTCCTTTGGAAAGGTCCTTCTCTGGTGGTATCTGTAGATAAAGTGTCTTGGGACTTGGTGGCCAAGACTAAGGAGGAAGGTGGTCTTGGGATCCAACATGTCAGGGATTGGAATATGGAATATATGGTTAGACATTCTTTGGACATTTTTAATCCCCCATTCTTCTCCTCCTGGGTGGATTGGGATCAGATATTCCATCTTGGAAGATCTCAATTTCGGGTGGCCAAAGTTCTAGGAAATAGCCTTTTGACTTGGAGTAAATTACTCAGTCTTCGAGATTATCTTAGGAATCATATGTCCTTATCAATTGGGAATGGTTCCTACCTTTCTCTTTGGTTTGATTCATAGATTCCTAGGGGTCCTATTTGTTTCTCTTTTATTGATTGAATTATATATGATCCAGGGCTCACTAAGTTTTCTTCAGTTGTTGTACTTATTTCTATTGTTCTCGAAATTTTCAACATTCTTTTTCTACTGATTTCTAGGATTTTAGGTAGAAGTTTCTCTATCTATCTAAGCCTGATGGTGGTATTGAATATATTATTTTGAATGGGAAGGCCAATTTTTCCATCCCCTCTTTTTGCAATGACCTTAGGGAGAATTTTTCTACTATTCCATGGTATTCCTTAGTTTGTGGTAATTTTATTCTCACAAAATAATCCTTTATTTTATGGTTAGGGGTTCTAAATAGGATACCTACCTAGGATATACTATAGAGAAGGGGGTTTGCCTTTCCTAATTGGTGTTTTATTTGTGGGAAGGATTCTGAAAATATTGATCATATGTTCTTCAATTGTAAATGGTCTTAGAGAATTTGGCCTTTTTTATCATTTTATACATGGATTTATCTCCTTTCTCATTTTCTACTATCATTAATAGATGAATTGGTTTGTTTGTTGGTTATTACCTAAGGAGTGTGTTGGGGAGGCTTGGTCTAGTCTTTTTGGTACATTTTATCTGGAAATAGAATAATACCTAGCTATAAGGATCCCCAATTCACTCTGATTGTTTCATTTAGCACAAGTTTGAGTTGACTGTTCATTCTGGAACCCTCTATTATAAGCAATTTCCTAATAACAGTGTTAATTAGGATTTTTTCTGAAGTTTAAACCTCATGGGAATTGTCCTAAAGGATTATAGATGATTTTGATGTTGGTTTGGTGTTTTTATAGTGTTGGTTACTACTGCTTCTTCTTTGTTTCTTAGCACAGGGTTGTTGAGGCTTGATTTCATTGTTTTCTGGTCTTACTAGGCCTACTTTAACCAGTTTTGTTTTTTGTTGCATGTTATCCTATTTAATGGTTTATGATTTGTGTTTTGTTAGTTGGGATTGTGGCTTTGGGTGTTGCGTAGGTTTTTGGGTTGTTGAAGGAGGGGTGTCCTTGGATGGGTTGTGAAACATGAGTCTTGTGATAGATTCACTAATCTGGGGTCTTCTGGTGCCTGATGTCTTCATGTTTTTGTAGGGGTGGAGTTGTGTGGGTGGCTCGGTGTGGCTGGTTGAGGTTGGGGGCTTGTGGTGTGTTACTACTGCTTGGGTTCGGCTGATCTCTTAACTACTGAAGGCATGGATGCAGCTTATCACTAGGTTTCCTTCCACTATTTGTGGTATTGGGCTACACATCTGCAGTTGGTTGGTGATGTAGTTTTTGTGCTGAGATCAATGGTTGTGGAGTTCTTTGAAGGTTCAGTAGGTTGTAGGTGTGATGATGCAGGTGGGAGGCTTGGGCGGTTTGTTTTTGGCCTATTGAGTTTGGGTTGTGGCTTATGGCTTCTACTTCAGAGGGTTATTGCTGGAGGCTGGCTTGGGGTTTCTGGCTGGTTTGTGAAGACTCAGAGGAATATTTATATGGTGTTTCATGGGTATGTTTTGTGGTGTTGTTGTGTGGGGTGCATGCGAATATGCGTATGTGTGTGTGAGTGTGTGTGCATTCATGTTGCGTGGGTGAGTGTGTGTGAGCATGCCTACGTGCATTTGTGTGGGCATGGGATTTTTCTGCAAGCTCTATGTTTGTATTTCTATGGATGGAACTCCTTTCTTTGGGAGGTCTTTCCAGATGATATGTTGGGTACTAATGCCACTCCCTTCAATGTATTCAATGGTGGACTTATGTGGTCATCCAGGTGGGGGATCCTCCCCGCCCTTGTTGTTTGAGGCTTTTGGAGTCACCCTTACTTGCATGGATAATTGAAGGATTTATGGTCAATCCTAGCTATTTTATGCCTTATTTTCTTCTACTTATAGGTCATTTAGAATGTGGTTTTTTGTGTTTTTAGGATGCTTTTCTGGGCTGATGCCTTAGTGGCTCCCCCGTTCTGGAAAGACTAATTTTCATGGTGCTCATCATCTTTGTTTTTGGTTCCTTGCTGCTTATTTGATGGATGTGCGACAGTGCCAGCTTAGAGGTGACCCTTTTCCTCTGACTCCATCTACCTTTGGTTGAACTCTCTTGTTTTCCTTTCTGATTATTTGTGCTTGGTTCTTGTTGTTTTGGGTGATTTTTGGTATCCTTGTCTTTAGTTGGTTGGTTTGAGGCTTTGTTTCTTAGGCCAACTAGAGGGTCACATTTGGGTGACCATGTTTTTACTTCTTCTTACATCGTATATTTCATTACCTTTTGCCTTGAAAAAAGGGGTCTTGTGGTTTTTATGATTTTTTAAGGATTTAGGGTCTTTGAGGGTTTTATGGTTTTTTTGAGTTTTTTTTTGTTTTTAAGGATTTTTAGAGTTTTTTCACCGTTTAGGGGTTTTATGGGTTTTTATAGTTTTTAGTGGGGTTTTAGGGTTTTTATTTGGTTTTAGGTTTTTTATGGTTTTCATAGTTTTTTCAGGGAGTTTTTAAGTTTTTAGGGATTGTTTAGGACTCTTTTGGGTTTTAGGGTTTTTAAGGAATTCGAGGGTTTTTACTACAATTGAGGCCAATCAAGGCCAATTAGGGTAATAGGCCAATTGAGGACAATTGAGGCAAATTGAGGAAAATTATTCCAATTTGGCCAATTAGGGAAATTAGGCCAATTACAGCAATTAAGCCAATTGAGGTCAATTGAGACCCATTATACCAATTGAGGCCAATAAGCCCAATTAGGCCAATTAGTCCAATTGAACCCAATTAGGATAATTTGATCTAATTGGGCCAATTGAGGACAATTGAGTCCAAATAGGCCAATTAGGCCGATTGATGCCAATTAGGGAAATTGAGGCCATTTGAGGCCAATTAGTCCAATTTGTGAAATTGAAGCCAATTTGGCCAAATTAGCTAATTGTGGAAAATCGAGTTCAGTTAGACCAATAAATCCAATTAGGTGAATTGAGTCCAATTGAGGCCAATTAGGCAAATTAGGAAATTTTGAGGCAAATTGCGGCCAATTAGGCCAATTGGGATAATTTGTTTAATTAGTCCAATTAAGGCCAATTAGGCTAATTAGGTTAATTGAGGCCAATTACTCCAATTAGACCAATAATCCCAATTGAGCCCAATTAGTCCAATTAATTCTAATTAGTTCAATTGAAGAAATTATGCAAATTGAGTCCATTGAGGCCAATTAGGCCAATTAGGTCAATTTAGTCCAATTGAGGCCAATGGTGGCCAATTAGTAATATTGAGGCCAATTGAGGCCAATTAGGACAATTTAGACTAATTGAGGCCAATTGAGACTAATTGAGGACAATTGAGGCTAATAACACCAATTGAAGCCAATTTAGGCCAATTAGGCCAGTTATGCCAATTAGGCCAATTATGGCCAATTAGGCTAATTGAGGAAAATTGATGCCAATTAAAACAATTAAGCCAATTTTCCCAATTAGAACAATTAAGGACAATTGAGGTTGTTTAAAGCCAATTTAGAACCATTTGTCCAATTAGTCCAAATGAGGCCAATTATGCCAATTGGACTATTTGAGGCCATATGTGGCCAATTATGACCATTAATCCAATTAGGCCAATTGAAGACAATTGAGGCCAATTAGACTGACTAGGCTAATTAGTCCAATTATTCCAATGGGGGAAAATTATGCTAATGAGGACACTTAGACCAATTAGGCCAATTGAGGCCAATTAGTGCAGTTAGGTCAATTATTCCAATTGAGGAAAATCTGACCAGTTAGAATAATTGAGACCAATTTGGAAAATTAAGACAAATAGTCCAATTTGGACAATTAGGTCAATTAGACCAATTGAGGCCAGTTAGGCCAATTGAGTCCAATTGATGCTAATTAGGCCAATTACGATAATTAGGCCAATTATACCATTTAAGGAAAATTAGGCTAATTAGGATAATAGAGGGAAATCATGAAAATTAGGCCTATTAGAAAAATTAGACCATTGAGACCAATTAGACAAATTAGGAGATTTAATCCAATTGAGGAAAATTGGACTAATTGAGTCCAATTAGGCCAATTATAACAATTAATGCTAATTAAGGCCAATTAGGGCCAATTAGTCCCATTAAGGTGAATTGGTCCAATTATACCAATTCATCCGATAGAGTCCAATGGAGGCTAGTTAGGCCAATTAAGCCCAATTAGGCCAATTAGGCCAATTGAGGCCAATTAGTCCAATTAGGCTAATTGTGGCCAATTGGGCCAATTTGGAAAAAAAGAAAATTGATTCGAAATATGAAAAATAGGCTAATTTAGGCCAATTGAGACCAATTAGGTCAAATAGGACAATTAGGCCATTAATGACAATTTGGCCAATTTCGCCAATTATGCAATTTGAGGCCAATTATACAATTGATGATAATTGAGGCTAGTTAGACAAATTGAGGATAATTGAGTCTAATTGAGGCCAATTAGACTAATTATAACAATTAAGGACAATTATTAAAGTTAGGAAAATTAGGCTAATTAAGTATGATTAGACCAATTGATGACAATTGTGGCCAATTGTGTCTAATTAGGCCAATTAGTCCAATTCAGAACAGTTTGGAAAATTAGGAAAATTAGGCCAATTAAGGCCAGTTAGCCCAATTATTCTAATTAAGTCCAACTGAGGTCAATTAGTCCAAATCGACTAATCAATGCCAAGTATGTCCAACTGAGGTCAATTAGGTCAATTATGCCAATTGGGTCAATTAGGCCAATTGAGGAAAATTCGGTCAATTAGGCCAACTGAGGCTAATTAGGCCATTGAGGTCAATTTGGAAAATTATGCCATTTAGGCCAATTAAACCAATTCAACCATTAGTAACAATTTGGTCATTGAGTCCAATTATTCCAATTAGGCCAATTAAGGCCAATTAGGAAAATTGAGGCCAATTAAGGCCACTTAGGTTAATTGTTGCCAATTAGGTCAATTAAGCCAACTAAGGCCAATTAGGAAAATTAAGTCCAATTAGGCCAATTGAGGCTAACTTGTCCAATTGATGTCAATTGAGGCAAATTATCCCAATTAATCCCTATTAGCCAATTGAGTCTAATTATGGCCAATTTGGTCAGTTAGGTCAATTGAGGCCAATTTCGTCAATTGAGGCTAACTAAGACCAATTTGGCCAATTAGGACAATTGAGGTCAATTGAGGCCAATTGAGACAAATTAGGCTAATTAGGCTAATTGAAGCCCCAATTGGGACCAATTGAGGCCAATTGGGCCAATTGAACTGAATTTTGAAAATTAAGGCCATTGAGGCGAATTGAGGCCAATAATGGCCAATTTTGGCCAATTTTGGCCAATTTGGTCAATTGAGGCCAATTTTGGCCCCTTGAGGCCAATTTTGGCCACTTTAGGCCAATTGAGGTCACTTAGGCCAATTAAGGCCAATTCAGTCAATTAAGGCAAATCAAGGACAATTAGGAAAATTGAAGCCAATTAGGAAAATTGAGATCATTTCAGACCAATTAGTCCAATTGAGGAAAATATGTCTAATTAATACATTGGGTCCAATTCAGACATTTAGGATAATTAGGCCATTATGATCAATACAACAATTGAGACCAATTAGGCCAATTAATCCAATTAGGACAATTAGTAAAATTGTGGCCAATTGTGAAAAATTAGGCCAATTATGGCCAATTAGGCCAATTGAGGCCAATATAGACCAATTAGACCGATCAGGCCAATAGAGGACAATTAAGAAAATTGAGGCCAATTAGTCCAATTGAGGCCAATTAGGTCAATTGATTCCAATTACACTAATTACACATATTTCACCAATTAGGCCAATATAGGCATATTGAAGCCAATTGAGGCCAATTTGGCAATGAAGGCCAATTGAAACCAATTAGTAAAATTGAGTTCCACTAATGCCAATTTGTCCAATTGAGATTAATTAATCCAATTGAGTCCAATTTGGTGAATTAAGGCCAATTGATGTTGATTGAGGTCAATTGAGAAATTTGAGTTCAATTGAGGCCAATTAGGCCAATTGAGGCAAATTAGGCTAATTGAGGCCAATTTGGCCAATTTGGAAAATTGAGGCCAAGGGAGGCCAACTGAGGCCAATTGAGCCAATTAGATGAATTGAGTTCAATTGAGTCCAATTAGCCTAATTGATGTCAATTAGGCCAATTGAGGCTAATTAGACCAATTGGGACCAATTGAGGCCAATTAGGTGAATTGTGGCCAATTCAGGCCAATTCAGGCCAATTGAGGCCAATTCAGGCCAATTCAGGTCAATTTAGACCAATTAGACCAATTAGGCAAATTAAGATAATTAACGCCAACTAGGAAAATTGATGCTAATTGAGGCCAATTAGGATAACTATTGCAATTAGGCCATTGAGGCCAATTCTTCCATTAAAGCTTATTAGGTCAATTAGGAAAATTAGGGACAATTAGGAAAATTGAGTCTAATTGGGGAAAATTAGTCTAATTGAGGCCAATTAGGTCAATTTCTGTCAATTCATCCAATTCACCAATAAGGCTATTAAGGCCAAATTAGCCACTAAGGCCAATTAGACCAATCATGACAATTAAGGACAATTGAGAAAATTGAGGCCAATTGAGCCAATTAGGTCAATTGAGGCCAATTAGGATAATTAGGATATTAAGACAACGTTGTCCAGTTTAAGCTAATTTACGCCCATTATGACAACTTAGGCCAATTGAGGTCAATTGAGTTCAATACAACCAATTGAGGCCAACTGACCCCAATTGAGGCAAATTAGGCGAATTGGACGAATTGAGGCCAATTAAGGCCAATTATGCCAAATTAGGCGAATTAGGTGAATTGAGGCTTGTTGAGGCCAATTGAGTCCAATTATGGCCAATTAACCCTATTAGCCCAATTTAGGCCAATTGAGCCCTATTGAGGCCAATTATGGCCAGTTGTCCCCAGTTGAGTCCAATTGAGGCTTATTGAGTCAAATTGTGGTCAATAAGGCCAATTAGGCCAATTGATGCTGATTGAGGCCAATTGTGGACAATTCAGTCAATTGTGCCAATTGAGACCAATTATGTCCAATTGAGCCAATTAGGTCCAATTCAGTACAATTGAGACCAATTGAGGTCAATTGAGGCCAATTGAGATCAATTGAGTCCAATTCATCCAATTGAGGCCAATTAGTCCGATTGTAGCCAATTGAGTCCAATTGAGGTCAATTGAGGCCAATTGAGGTTAATTAACGCCAATTGAGGCCAATTAGGCCAATTGAGGCCAATTGAGGTCAATTAGGCTAATTGGGTCCAATTAGGCCAACTGTGGCCAATTGAGGCAAATTTGGCCAATTGGAGTCAATTGTTGCAAATTTAGCCAATTGAGAGGCCAATTGAGTCTAATTAGGTCAATTAAGACTAGTTGAGGCCAATTGGGGCTAATTGAGGACAACTAAGACCAATTAGGCCAATTAGGCCAATTGAGGCCAATTGAGGGGAATTGTGTCTAACTAAGGCCAATTGAGGCCAATCGAGGCCAATTAGGCAAATTAGACCAATTGAGGCCAAATGAGTCCAATTGTGGCCTATTAAGCCAAATGAGGCAAAATGAGGCCCATTGAGCCCAATTGAGGCCAATTAGTCCAGTTGATGTCAATTAAGGCCAATTGAAGCCAATTAGGGCCAATTGAGGCCAATTTGGCCAATTGAGGCCAATTGAGGCCTATTAGGCCAATTGAGCCAATTGAGAACAATTGAGGCCAAAATTGAGGATAATTGAGGTGAATTTATCCAATTGAGGCAAATTTAGTGCAATTGTGGCCAATTAGTCCAATTGAGGCCAATTGAGTCCAATTCGGCCAATTGAGCCCAATTAGGCCCATTGAGGGCAATTAGGCCCATTGAGGACAATTAGGCCCATTGAGGCCAATAAAGTTAATTGATGCTAATTGAGTCCAATGTGGCCAATTGAGATTAATTGAGGCCTATTTAGGTCAATTGAGGCCAATTGAGGCCAATTAAGGCCCATTGAGGCCAATTAGGATAATGGATTCTAACTGAGCCCAATTGATGTCAATTAATCCAATCAGACTAATTGAGACTAATTGAGGCTATTTGAGGCCAAATATGCTAATTGAGGCCAATTGAGGCCAATTGAGGCCAATTAGGCTAATTGAAGCCAATTGAGGCCAATTACGAAAATTGAGGTCAATTGAGGCTAATTAGGTCAATTGAGTCCAATTATGAGAATTACGCCAATTAGGCCAATTAGGCCAATATAGGAATATTGATCTGAATTGAAGCCAATTCAAAAATTGAGGCCAATTGAAACCAATTAGGAAAATTGAGTTCAATTTAGGACTATTTGTCCAATTGAGGCTAATTAAGCTAATTGATGCCAATTTGGTTAATTTGGAAAATTGAGGCCAATTGAGGTTGATTGAGGCTAATTAGGCCAACTGAGAAAATTATGGCCAATTGAGGCAAATTAGACCAATTGAATCCAATTAGTCTAATTAAGTCTAATTGAGGCCAATTATATGGAATGAGGCCAAGTGAGTCCAACTAAGGCCAATTAGGCGAATTGAGGTCAATTGAGGCCAATTAGGCCAATTAAGGGAAATTATGCCAATTGAGACCAATTGAAGCCAAATTAAGTCCAATTAAGCCAATTAGGTGAATATTTCACAATTAATGCCAATTCAGGCCAGTTGAGGCCAATTAGGCCAATTGGGTGAATTAGGCTAGTTAACACCAATTAGTAAAATTGAGGAAAATTGAGGCCAATTGTGGACAAATAGGCAAATTCGGACATTGAGGCTGATTAGGATAATTAAGAAAACTTATAGAAAATTAGGAAAATTGAGGCTAGCGGAGGCCAATTAGGTCAATTGAGGCCAATTAGGTTATTTGAATCCAATTCAGCCAATTCACTAATATGGCTGTTAAGGATAAATCATCCATTCAGCCATTCCGGTCAATTAGGCCAATTAGGCCAATTAAGGACAATTAGGAAAATTGATGCCAATTGAGCTAATTTGGAAAATTTAGGCCAATTATGCAATTTAGGCCAATTAATCCAACAGGGGCCAATTAAGGGAAATTGAGGAAAATTAGGCTAATTGAGGTCCATTGAGGCTAATTGATCCAAATTATTCGAATTGGGTGAATTGATGCCAATAATTTCCAATTAGGTGAATTGAGGCCAGTTGTTTCTAATTGAGGCCAATTATGGCCAATTAGGCCAATTAGTCCAATTGAGGCCAATTGTGGCCAATTATGGCTAGTTGAGTCCAATTGATTCTAATTGAATCCAATTAGGACATTTTAGGCCAATTAAGGCTAAATGGGGCCCATTGAGGCCAATTGTGTCCAATTTGACCAATTGTGCCAATCGATGCCAAATCGGCCCAATTGAGCCCAATTAAGTCCAATTAGGCCAATTGAAGCTAATTGAAGCCAATCAGGTCAATTGAGTCTAATTAAGGTCAATTGAGGCCAATTCTGGTCAATTGAGGCCAATTGTAGTCAATTGAGTCCAATTGTAGTCAATTGAGTCCAATTGAGGTTAATTGAGGCTAATTAGGCCAATTGGGTTCCATTAGTCCAATTGACGCCGCTCAAGACCATTTAAGGTCAATTGAGTCCAGTTGAGGCCAATTGAGGTCAATTAAAGCAAATTGAGGCGAATTGAGGCCAATTAGGCCAATTGAGGCCAGTTAGTCCAATTGAGTCTAATTGAGGAAAATAAGTCCAATTCGGGACAATTTTGGCCAATTGAGGCACATTAGGCCAATTCCGGCCAATTAGGTCAATTTGGGCCAATTGAGGCCAATTGAGCTCAATTGTGGCCAATTAGGCCAATTGAGGCCAATTAAGTCCAACTAGGACAATTTAGACCAACCGAGTCCAATTGATGTTTGTTGTGTCCAATCGAGGAAAATTGAGGCCAATTAGGCTAATTAGGCCAATTGAGGCCAATTAATGCCAATTGAGGCTAATTGAGGCTAATTGAGGACAATTGAGGACAATTAGACCAATTGAAGTTAATTAAGACCAACTGAGCCAATTGAGACTAATTAGGCCAAAAAAGTCCAATTGATTCCAATTAGTCCAATTGAGGCCAATTTGTCCAATTGAGGCCAATTTGGGCAAATTGAGGCCATTTATGTCAATTAGGCCAATTGAGGCTAGTTGAGTCTTATTGAGGCCAATTAAGGCCACTTATGACAATTGAATCCAATTTAGGCCAATTTAGGCCAATTTAGACAAATTGAGGCCAATTAAGCAAATTCAAGCCAATTAGGCCAATTGAACCAATTGATGGAAATTGAAGTCAATTGAGGGAAATTTAGGCCAATTAGACCAACTGAAACAATTTAGGCCAATTGAGGCCAATTGAGGCAAATTGTGGCCAATTATGCCAATTGAGTCCAATTAGGCAAATTGAGGCCAATTAGGCCCATTGAGGCCAATTAGGCCCATAGAGGCCAACTAGGCTAATTGAGGCCGATTGTAGCAAACTATGATAATTAAAGCTAATTAAGTCCAATTAGGCCAATTGAGTCTAATTAGGCCAATTGAGGCCAATTCAGGTCAATTGAGGCCAATTGAGACCAATTGAGGCCCGTTGAGGACAATTAGGCTAATTAATGCCAATTGAACTAACTGATGTCAATTAGGCCAACTAGGACAGTTGAGTGCAATTGATACCAATTACGCTAATTGAGACCAATTAGGGACAATTGCGACCAAGTAGTCCAATTAGGCCAATTGATTCCAATTATGGCCCATTGAGGCCAATTAAGGCCAATTTGGCCAATTAAGGCCGATTGAGGCCAATTGAGGCCCATTACACCTAATTAAGGCCAATTGTGGCCATTTAGGCCAATTAAGGCCAATTTATGGTAATTAAGGCCAATTGAGGCCAATTATGCCAATTGAGGCTAATTTAGGTAAATTTTGCAAATAAGGCCAATTGAGCTCCATTAAGGCCAATTAGGCCAATTGAAGCCAATTAGGTCAATTGAGTATGATTTGGCTAATTGAGGCCAATTGGGCCAATTGAGGCCAACTGTGGCCAATTGAGGCCAATTGAGGACAGTTGAGCCTAATTACGCCAATTGGGTCCAATTAGGCAAATTGGGGCCAATTAGGAAAATTGAGGTCAATTGAGGACAATTGAGGACAATTATGGATATTGATTCCAATTAGGTAAATTGAGGCCAATTGAGGTCAATTTCACCCAATTGAGGCCAATTAGGCCAATTGTGACCAATTTGGCTAAATGTGGCCAATTAGGCCAATTAGGTTGATTGAGGCCAATTGAGGCAAATTGAAGCCAATTGAGGACAATAGAGGCTAATTGAGAGAAAATAGGTCAATTGAGGCCAATTGCGGTGAATTAGGAAAATTGAGGCCAATTAGACCAATTCTGCCAATTGGAGCCAATTGAGGCCAATTAGGCTAATTAGGCTAATTGAGGCCGGTTGAGGCCAATTAATCCAATTTTGCCAATTTGAAAAATTTGGCCATTGATTCCAACTAGTTCAATTTAGGCCAATTCGGTTAATTGATTCCAATTATGATAATTAGACCAATTGAGCCCAATTGAGTCCAATTGAGTCCAATTATGCCAATTAGACAAATTAGGGCAATTAGAAAATTAGGCCAAATTAGGCCAATTAATCCAATTATGAAAATTGATACTAATTAGACCCATTCATCCAATTTAGGCACATTGACTCCAATTAGGCCATTGAGGCCAATTAGGCCAATTAGGACAATTGAGGCCAATTTGGCCAATTAGTCTAATTAAGGCCAATTCTGGCCAATTATGCAAATTATGACAATTAGGTTATTAATGAAAATTTGGAAAATTGGGCTAATTGATGCCAATAGTGTCCATTTAGGAGAATTTGTAATATTAGGCCATTGGAGCCAATTAATACAATTGCTATCAATTAGACAAATTGAGGCCAATTTAGGCCAATTAGACTAATTAAATCCAATTAAGGACAATTAGGCCAATTATTCCAATTAAGGCCAATTAGGAAAATTAAGAAAATTTGGCCAATTAAGGTCAATTAGACTAATTGAGTCCAATTAAGGCCAATTAGGCCAATTAGTCCAATTCAGATTAGTCCGCAAAATTAGGAAAATTAGGCCAATTAAGGACAATTAAGCCAATTAGGCTAATTGAGGTCAAATAGGGAAATTTATTTAAATATGTCTATAGAGGCCAATTGAGACCAATTAATCCAATTATGATAATTCGGTCATTGATGCCAATTCGGCCATTGAGGCCAATTAGGCCAATTAAGCCAATTAAGACCAATTAGGAAATTTGTAGCTAATTGAGGCCAATTGAGCCCAATTAGGCATATTGAGGCCAATTGAGGCAAATTAAGATAATTGGGGAATTTTTTTCAATTAAGAAAATTGATTCCAATTGAGACCAATTTGGCTAATTGAGGCCAATTAGGACAATTGAGGTCAATTGATGCTTATTAAGTCAATTGAGGCCAATTATTCCAATTGAGGCCAATTGACTCCAATTAGGCCAATGAGGCCAATCGAGGCTAATTCAGTCCAATTGATGCCAATTAGGCATATTGAGGCCAATTAGGCCAACAAGGCAAATTGAAGCCAATTATGGCCAATTATGCCAATTATGCGAATTAGTCCAATTGTGGCTAATTGAGCCCAATTGATGCCAATTGAGGCCAATTTGGACAATTGAGGCTAATTTAATCCAATTGAGGCTAATTTAGGCCCATTCGGCCAATTGCGGCCAATTGAGGCCAAATCGGCCAGTTGAGGCCAATTATTCCAATTGATCCCAATTAAGCCAATTGAGGTTAATTGAGGCCAATTGAATCCAATTAGACCAACTAAAAGAATTGAGAAAAATTGGGGAAAATTAAGACAATTAGGAGAATTGAGTCCAATTGAGGCCTCTTGAGGCCAAATGAGAACAATGGAGTCCAATTTCGCCAATTTCACCAATTTTGCCAACTGAGGAAAATTAAGAAAAATTAGGCCAATTGAGGCGAATTAGGCCAATTAGAGCCAATAAAGGTCAATTAGGTCAATTGAGGCCAATTAAAAAAACCTTCAGTAATTGAGGATAATTGAGGCCAATTAGGCAAATTGGGGTCAATTGAGGACAATTAGCCAAGTTGAGGCCAATTAGGAAAATTGAGTTTAATCGAGTCCAATTTGGCCAGTTGAGGCCAATTAGGCCAACTGAGGCCAATTGAGGACCATTTGGGGAAATTGTGTCCAGTTATGGTAATTAAGAGAATTGAGTCCAAGTGAGGGAAACTAAGGCCAATTGGGGCCAATTGGGGCCGATTATGTCCAATTGAGTCCAATTGAGGTCAATTAGGACAATTGTGTCAAATTGAGAGAAATTTGGGGCCAATCGTGGACAATTGAGGCTAATTAAGGCCCATTATGCAAACTGAGTCTAATTGAGGCCAATTCAAGCAATTGAGTCCAATTGAGGCCAATTGAGGCCAATTGAGTCAATTGAGGTTAATAAGGTCTAATTGAGGCCAATTAAGGTAGATGAGGCCAATTAAGGCCAATTGAGGTCAATTGAGGCTAATTGAGTCCAATTAGGCTGATTTGGCCTATTGAGGCCAATTGAGGCAGTTGAGGCCAATTAGTCCTATTAGTTCAATAGAGGCCAATTGTGCCCAATTAGACCAATTTGAGGATAATTATGGCTAATTAGAACAATTGTGTCCAATTGAGGTCAATTGAGATAAATGTGGCAACTAGGCCAATTGAGGTCAATTGAGGCCAATTAAGCCAATTAGGCTAACTGAGGCCAATTGAATCCAATTGAAGTTAATTGAGGTCAATTGAAGTGAATTAGGCCTATTTGGATGATTGAGAACCATTGAGGCCAATTGAGTCCAATTATGCCCCATTAAGGCCGATTGAGGCCAATTAGGCCAATTCAGCCAATTGAGTCCAATTGATCCAAATTGAGGCCAACTAGGAAAATTGAGGCCAATTAGGCCAACTAAGGCTAGTTGAGTCCAATTACTAAAATTAGGCCAATTTAGGCTAATTGATGCCAATTGAGTCCAATTATGCCAAATAGGTCAATTGAGGCCTTTTGAGGCTAATTAGACCAATTGAGGGTAATTAGGCCAATTAGGCCAATTGAGGCCAATTGAGGCCAATTAAGGTCAATTATGTCCAATTGTGTTTAATTTAGTCTAATTGAGGATAATTAAAACCAATTAGTCCATTTGAAACCAATTGAAGTCAATTGAGGCCAATTAGTCCAATTGAGGCCAATTGGGCCAATTGAGGGCAGTTAGACCAATTGAGGCGAATTAGCCCAATTGAGCCCAATTAGGTTAATTGTCACCAATTAGGCCAATTCATGCCAATTGAGTCAAATTAGGGCCATTTGAGGCCATTGCAGTCCCCTTAAGGCCAATTGAGGAAAATTGCTGCCAAATTAAGGCCAATTGAGGTTAATTAGGCCAATTGAGGATAATTAGACCAATTAAGGAAATTGAGACCACTTGAGAGAAATTGGGGCCAATTGAGGCTGATTAGGCCAATTGAGTCTGATTAAGAAAATTAGGCCAATTGAGCCAATTGAGGCCAATTTGGCCTATTGAGGCCAATTTGGAAAAATCTAGTGCAATTGAGACCAATTAGGCCAATTGGAAGCAAATTAGGCCAATTGAGGCCAATTTGGCCTATCATGTAAATTGAGGCCAATTGGGACCAATCATGCCAATTAGGAGAATTGAGGCCAATTGAACACAGTTAGTCCAATTGAGGCCAATATGACCAGTTGAATTAAAATAGGCCAATTGATGACAATTAAGGCCAATTGAGGCCAATCCAGGCCAATGAGGCCAATTGACGCCAATTGACGCCAATCCAGGCCAATTAAGCCACTTGAGCCAAATTGATGTTGATTAGTTAAATTAGGATAATTGAGGCCCATTAGGGTAAATTGAGGCCATTTACTACAAATTGAGGACAATTGAGGCCAATTGAGTACAATTAGGCCAATTGAAGACAATTGAGACCAGTTATGCCAATTGAGGTGAGTTGAGGCCAGTTGAGGCTAATGGGTTCTAATTATGCCATTTTTGAAAAATAGAGTCAAATAAGGTCAATTGCGGTCAATTGAGGTCAATTGAGGTCAATTGAGGCCAATTAGGACAATTGAGTACAATTGAGGCCAATTAGGACAATTGAGGCCAACTAGGCCAATTGCGGCCAATTAGGCCAATTGAGGTCAATTATTCCAATTGATGTCAATTAAGGCAAATTGAGGCCAATTGAGTCAAATTAGGAAACATTAGACCAATTAAGCCAATTGATTCTAATTGAAGCCAATTGAGGCCAATTAGGCCCATTAAAGCAATTATGGTCAATTGAGGCCAATTAGGAAAATTAGGCCAATTGAGGCCAATTGGGGCAATTAAGGACAATTATGTCAATTGAAATCAATTGAGGTCAATTAAGGAAAATTGAGGCCAATTATGGCAAATTGAGGCTAATTGGTCCAATTTAGAAAATTGAGGCCATTTGAGGGTAATTGAGGCCAATTGAGGCCAATTAGTCAAATCAGACCAACTGTGGCCAATTAAGATACTGAGGCAATTAAGTCCAATTAGGATAATAGAGGCCAGTTAGGCCAATATAGGCCAATTGAGACCGATTGAGCCCAATTATGTCCAATTATTCTTATTATGGATAACAGAGGCCAATTGAAGCTAATTGAGGACAATTTAGTCCAATTAGGCCAATTGAGGCCAATTAAGGCCAATTGAGGCTAATTAGGCCAATGGGGTTCAATTGAGGCCAATTGAGGTTAATTAAACTAATTGATATCTGTTGTGGACAATTAAGGCTAATGGAGTCCAATTATGCCAATTGAGACCAATTGATCCAATTGAGGCCAATGGAGGCCAATTATGCCAATTAATCCCATTATTCCAATTGATTCCAATCACATAAATTAGACCAAATGGGGATAATTGAGACCAATTGAGACAATTGAGGCCAATGGAGGCCAATTCAAGCCAATTCAGGCCAATCGAGGCTAATTTGGCTAATTGAGGCCACTTAGGAAAATTGAGCCCAATTGAGGCCAAATTGAGGACAATTAGACCAATTTGGGCTAATTTAGAATTATTGAGACCAATTGAGTCTAATTGAGGCCAATTAGGTCAATTGAGGCCTGGTGAGGCCAATTGAGGTGAATTAGGCCAATTGAGACCAATTGAGACTAATTTGGTCAATTGGGACCAATGAGGCAAATTGATGGAAATTGAGGCAAATTGAGTCCATTTGAGTCCAATTGAGGCCAATTGAGGTAATTGACGCCAATTGAGGCCAGATATGCTAACTAGGAAAATTGAGGCCAATTGAGATCATTGAGGCCAATTAGACTAATTGAGGCCACTTGAGGGAAATAGACTCTAATTAGGCCAATTGAGGCCCATTGAGATTAATTGAGAGAAATTCACAGTAATAAATGCCAATCGATTATAATTGAGACAAATTGAGACCAATTGGGAAAATTGAGGCCAATTATGCCAATTGTGGCCAATTGCAGCCAATTCATGACAACCGAGGCCAATGGAGGCCAATTATCCAAACTACAGCCAATTATGTCCAATTACGACCAATAGAGGCCAATTAGGAAAATTGAGGCTAGTTGAGGCTTATTATCTCAATTGAGGCAAATTAGGCTAATTAGACCACTTAAGGCCAATTGAGGCCAATTGAGGCCAATTGAGGCCAACTGAGGCCAATTGGAGCAAATTAGTCCAATTAGGTCAATTAACTGCAATTGAGGCCAACTAAGGGAAATTAAAGCCAATTGAGACCATTTGAGGCCAATTGGGCATAATTGATACCAATGACATTCAATTGAAGCTAATCGAGGCCAATTGAGACCAATCGAGGCCAATTGGAGCCAATCGAGACCAATTAATCCCAATTGATCCCAATTGATGCCAATTGATGCCAATTGATGCCAATTGAGTCCAATAAGGCCAATTCAGGAAAATTGAGGACAAATAGGCCAATTTATGCCAATTTACACCAGTTGAGTCCAATTAAGGCTAATTGAGTCCAATTGAGTCCAATTGAGGCCAATTGAGTTCAATTATGCCAATTGGGACCAATTGAGGCCAATTGATGCCAATTGAGGGAAATAGTCCAATTATATCAATTGGGGATAATTGAAGCCAATTGAGGCCAATTAGGCCAATTGAGCCCAAATCGTTCAATTGAGGCCAATTGAGGCCTATTGAGGCCAATTTGGCCAATTGACACCAATTGACGCTAATTGGTGCCAATTAGGCATATTGAGGCCAATTGAGGCTAATTGGGACTAATTATGGCCCATTAGGCCAATTGGGAGCAATTGAGGCCAATTAGGCCAATTGAGTCTAATTATGCAAATTGATCCAAATTAGGCAAATTAAATCCAATTATGACTAGTTAGTTCAATTGGGTCAATTTAGGCCAATTGAGTCCAATTGATGCCAATTGAGGACAATTAAGCCAAATGAGGCCAATATGGCCAATTGTGGCCAATTGAGACCAATTGAGGTCAATTAGATCCACTAGAAGAATTGAGGCAAATTGTGGACAATTAGGCAATTAAGCGAATTGAGTCCAATTGAGGCCTATTGTTGCCAAGTGAGGCATATTGATGCCAATTTATCCAATTAGTCCAATTAGTCCCACCGAGGCGAATTATGAAAATTTAGTCCAATTGAGGCCAATTAGGCCAACTGAAGCCAATTGAGCCCAACTAAGTCAATTAGTCGAATTGAGGCCAATTGAAGTCAATTCGATAATCGAGGACAATTGAGGCGAATTTGGAAAATTGAGCAAATTGAGACCAATTAGGCCAATTGGGGCCAATTGGGCCAATTAGGGCCAATTGAGGCCAATGGAGGCCAATTGAGGACAATTAGTCCAATTGAGTCCAGTTAAAGCTAATTTGGCCAATTGAGTTCAATTGATTCAAATTAAACAAATTTGGACAATTGAGGCCAATTTAGGGCAATTGAGGGAAATTGAAGCCTATTAGGCCAATTAAGAATATTGGGGCCAAGTGAGGCAAATTTAGGCCAATTGAGGCCAATGGGGCCTATTAAGACCAATTGACATGAATTGAGGCCAATTGGGGCCAATTGAGACCAATTTAACCCAATTGAGGTCAATTGTGCCAAGTAGGTGAATTATAGCCAATTGACGCCAATTCAGGCCAATTGAGTCCAACTAGGCCAATTAATCCATTATGGACAATTCGATCAATTAGGTCAATTAGAACAATGAGGCCAATTTGGAACATTACACCTATTTGTCCAATAAAGACCAATTATGCAAATTGAGGCGAATTGAGGTGAAATGAGGCCAATTAGTCCAAATCAGCCAATTGGGGCCAATTGTGGCCAATTCATCTAATTGAGGCCAATTGAGGATAATTAAGAAAATTGAGGTAAATTCAAGCCAATTTAGGCCAATTAGGTCAATTAGACCAATTGAGTCAAATTGATACCAATTGATGCCAATTGGGGCCAATTAATGCCAATTTGACCAATTTGACAAATTGATTCCAATTGAGGCTATTTGAGGCCAATTGAGGACAATTAGTCCAATTAAGAAAATTGAGGCCAATTAAGGCCAGTTCAGGCCTATTGATTCCAATTGAGGCCAATTCAACTAATTGAGGCAATTATGGCCAATTAGGTTAACTTGGTCAATTAAGGCCAATTAGGCCAATTGAGGCCAATTATGCCACTTGATGACAATTTAGTTCAATTTAGGCCATGTTAGTCCAATTTAGACCAATTGAGGATAATTGATGACAACTGAGGCAAATTCCGGTCAATAGAGACTAATTGGGTCCAATTGATGTCAATTAGAGCCAATTGAGGCCAATCGAGGTTAATTGGGATCAATCGAGGCCAATTGAAACCAATTGATGCCAATTATTCCCCTAAGACAAATTGAGGGGCTAATTAGGCCAATTTTCAACCAATTGAATCCAATTTGGCCAATTGAGGAAATTGAGGCCAATTGAGGCCAATTTGGCCAATTAAGTTCAATTGATGACAGTTGAGTCCAATTGGGCCTATTGAGCCCAATTGAGT
Source organism: Viscum album (assembly GCA_963277665.1). Taxonomy (NCBI): domain Eukaryota; kingdom Viridiplantae; phylum Streptophyta; class Magnoliopsida; order Santalales; family Viscaceae; genus Viscum; species Viscum album. Next base: position 1,188,586,182 of record OY728127.1, on the reverse strand, counting down.
CCAATTCGTCCAATTGAAGCCAATTAACTCCAATTGAGTCCAAGTAAGTTCTATTTGGCCAATTGAATCCAATTGAGGTTAATTAGTCCAGTTGAGAAGAATTGATGCCAATTGAGGAAAGATAGGCCATTTATGCCAATTGATTCCAATTGAGACCAATTGAGGCCAATTGAGGCCAATTGAAACCAAATTTAGGCTTGTGGAGGCCAATTATGCCAATTGAGGCCAATTGATGCCAATTGAGGCCAATTAAGAAAATTGAGGTGAATTTGGTCAATTGATGAAAATTCGTCCAATTGACGCGAATTGAGGCCAATTGGGGCCAATTGAGGTCAATCGAGTCCAATTAAGGCCTATTAGGTCCATTGAGGCCAATTAGGTCCAATTGAGACCAATTGAGGCCAATTGAGGCCAATTCTTCCAATTGAGGTCAATTGAGGCCAATTGAGGTCAATTATTACAATTGAGGCCAATTGAGTTCAATTGTGGCCAATTGAGGCCAATTGAGGTTAATTGAGACCAATTATGCGAATTATATGATAATACCTTAATCATAACTACATGGCTTGTAAAATTTTCTTGGTAAATACTAATAAATTTATCATTCTTTTTAGCTCAAGGAACTCCAAATCCAATTGAGGCAAATTGATGTCAATTGACGCCAATTAGGGCAATTAGGCCAACTGTGGACAATTAAGGCCAATTGAAGCCAATTGAGGCCAATTTGTCCAATTGAGGTTAATTAAGTTCAATTAGGTCAATTAGTTCATTTAGGCCAATTGAGCCCAATTTAAGCCAATTGAAGCAAATTAGGCATATGGGGCCAATTTGGCCAATTCAGGCCAATTGAGGCCCATTATGCCAATTAGGCCAATTAAGGCTAATTGAGGCCAATTCGGCCAATTGTGTCATTGAGTCCAATTAGTCAAATTAGTCCAATAGAGGCAAGATTATTAGGCTAATTTTTCCAATTGATACATTGAGGCCAATTGAGTCAAATTTGGCCAACTAAGTCAATTCAGGCCAATTGAGGCCGATTATGCCATTTAAGCCAATTCGTTCAATTGATCCATTTAGGCCAATTAAATCCAATTTAGGACAATTTAAGACAATTGAGTCCAATTAGGCCAATTAGGACAATAGGGCCATTGAGGATAATTGAGGCCAATTAGGTCAATTGAGGCCAATTGAGGCTAATTAGACCAATTAGACCAATTAGTTCATTGAGGCTATCAAGGATAATTATGCCAATTATGTCAATTAGGAAAAAAAATTCATTGAGTCCAAATAGGACTTTGAGGCCAATTAGGCCAGTTAGGTCATTGAGGCCATTGAGGACAATTTATCCAATTAGGTAAATTTGGCCAATTAGGCCATTGAGGAAAATTCAGTAATTGAGGCCAATCTGGCCATTGAGGCCAATTAGACAATTTGGCCATTTATTCCAATTAAGCCTCTTATGCCAAATGAGTCCAATTAGGTGAATTGAGGACAATATGGACAATTGACGCCAATTGATAAAAATTAGTCCATTAAGAAAAATTGAGGCCAATTTGGGCCAATAAAGGCAAATTGAGGCCAATTAGTCCATTGAGTCCAATTGAATCCAATGATGCCAGTTTGGCCAATTTTTTCAATTAGACCAATTAGGCCAATTGTGTTCAATTAGGAAAATTGAGGCTAATTGTGTCCAATTAGGTCAATTTTGGAAAATTAGGAAAATTGTTCCTAATTGAGGACAATTAGGCCAATTAGGCCCATTGAACCAATTGAGGACAATTGAGGACAGATAGTACCTTGAGGCCAATTCAATCCAATTAAAGAAAATAAGGCCAATTAGGCCAGTTGTTCCAAATAGGCCAATGAGGCCAATTGTGGAAAAAAAGGGAAATTGATTCCAATTGAGGCCAATTAGGAAAATTTGGCCAATTGAGTCCAATTAAGAAAATTTATGCTAATTAGTCCAATTAGTCCAATTAAAGCCAATTAGACCATTGACTCCATTTTAGGCTAATTGAATCCAATTATTCCAATTATGCTGATTATGCCAATTATACCAATTATGCCAATTGACACCAATTGAGGATAATTGAGGCCAATTTAGGTCAATTGATACCAATTCATCCATTGAGGCCAATTTATTCCAATTCATGCAAAAAAAAGAAAAATTAGGCCAATTGATGCCAGTTAGGAAAATTGGGTCAATTGAGGGTGGTTAGAAAAATTGAGGCTAATTAGGAAAATTGAGGCCAGTTGAGGGAAAATAGGAAAATTCACCCAATTACGTAAAATTGATGCCAATTGGTTCCAATTAAGACCAATTTATTCCAATTATAATAATTTGGCCAATTATGCCATTGAATTCAATTCATTCATAGAGACCATTTAGGCTAATAAGTCCAATTAGGCCAATTGAGACCAATTAGGAAAATTTAGACTAATTAAGGTCAATTGAGGCCAATTGAGGCCAATTGAGTTCAATTTAGGCTTATTTAAACTGAGCTAAATTGATGCCAATTAGGCCAATTTCCAATTGAGGCAGATTGAGGCCAATTGAGTCCAATTACACAATTGAGGTCAATTGAGACCAATTGGGACAATTAGGCCAATTGAGGCTAATTAGACAATTGAGTCCAATTGCGACTAATTGGTCCAATTAATCCAATTAATTATCATTAGTATATTGATGTCAATTGAAGCCAATTGAATCCAAAGATTCCCATTAGGGAAATTATGTTAATTTGTCCAATTTGGACTGTTAAGGTCATATAAAAAAATTGAGGCCAATTGATGCCAATTTGGCCAATTAGGTCAGTTGACACAAATTTGTAAAATTGAGTCCAATTTAGAAAATTGAGGCCAACTGATGGAAATTAGGTTAATTAGTAAAATTATACCTATTGAAGAAAATTTGGCTAATTGGGCCAATTGATTCCAATTTAGTCCATTTAGCCAATTGAGGTCAATTAGCCCAATTGAGGCCAATTAGGAAAAATCAGCCAATAGAGGTCATTTAAGCAAATTGAGGCCAGTTGAGGCAAATTGAGGGAAATTTTGTCTAATTAAGATAATTAGTCCATTAGTCCATTGAGTCCAATTAATCCATTCAGTACATTTAGGCCAGTTAGGCCACTTTGGCCACTTAGAAAAACTGAGGCCAATTAGGAAAATTTAGCACAATTAAGGCCTACTAAGACTAAGGCCGATTGAGGTCAATTGAGTTAAACTATGCCAATTTAAAATTCAGTCCAATTTTTTCCAATAAGGATAATTTGGATAACTATTTCATTTATTCCAATTCATACATTGATTCCAATGAAGCCACTTGCAACAATTGATTCTAATTAGGAAATTTGGGGCCAATTGAGCCCAATTAATGTTGAGGCCAATTGAGGAAAATTTTTCCAATTTCCAATTGAGAATAATTTTAAAAATTTCTAATTTAGGTCAATTTAATCCAATTAGGCCATTGAGGCCAACTAAGGCCAATTAGCCTAATTTCCAATTGAGGCCTTTTGAGACCAATCGGGCCATTAGGGATAATTGAGTCTAGATAGTCCAATTTATAATTGATTTCAATTAGATCTTTGGGACCAATTGAGGCCAATTAGGTCATTGAGGTTAATTGAGGTCAATTGAGGCCAATTGAGGCCAATTGAGGCCAATTAAGCCGATTTTCAATTGAGGCCAGTTAAGCCATTAAGACCAATTCAGGCTAATTAGTCCATTGAGGACAACTAAGGCCATTTTAGAACAATTAAGGCCAATGTAGTCTAATTAGACCAATTAGGACAATAAGTCCATTAAGTCCAATTGAGCCATTGAGGACAATTAGGCCAATTATTCCAATTATGTGAACTTGGACAATTGAGGCCAATGATGAAAATTAACACCAATTGAGGATGGTGACATATGAGGTCAATTGGGGTCAATTGGGCCAATTTCCAATTTGTACCACCGTAGCCAATTAGGACATTGATCCCAGTTAAGGGAAATGGAGGTCACTTAGGCCAACTCCCAATTGAGGTCAATTATGGAAATTGGGGCCAATTGCCAATTGAGGCCAATTAGGCAAGTGAGGTCAATTGAGGCCAATTATGCCATTGAGGTGAATTGAGGCAAATTATGCCATTAGGGCCTATTGATGCCAATTGAGGCCAATTAAGGGAAATTAGTCCAATTAGACCAATTGAATCCAATTGATGCCAATCGAGGATAATTAGACCAATGAGGACAATTCGGCCAATTGAGGACAATAGGAAAATTGAGGTCAATGGAGGCCAATTAGGACAATCAGGACAATTGAGGCCAATTGAGGAAAATTAGGCCTATTGAAGTAAATTGAGGCCAATTAGGCCAATTGAAGTAAATTGAGGTCAATTTGGCTGATGAGGCCAATTCATCTGGTTGAGGCCAATCAGGGCAAATTAATAAAATTGATTTCAATTAAGGACAATTAGGCCAATCAGTCTAATTATAATTATTGAGGCAAAATAGGAAAATTCAGGTCAATTGAGGCTAATGTGGCCAATTGAGGTCAATTTGGCCAATTGAGGCCAATTTGGCCAATTTGGTCAATTGAGGCCAATTGAGGCCATTTAGGAAAATTCAGGTCAATTGAGGCCAATTATTACCTTGGGGGCAATTCGTCTTATTGAGCGCAATTGGGGCCTATTGAGGCCAATTAGGCAAATTGAGGTCAATTGTGGCTAATTATGCCAAAGAGGACAATTCGACCAATGAGTTCAATGAAGCCAATTGAGGCTAATTGAGCCCAATTAGAAAAATTGTGGTCGATTGAGTCCAATTGGGCCAATTATGTCAATTTAGACAATTGATCTAAATTGGGGCTAATTAGAAAAATTGAGGTCAACTGAGGCCAATTAAACTAATGAGGCCAATTTGGCCAATTGAGGCTGATTAGAAAAATTGAGGTCAATTGAGGCTAATTAGGCCTATTAAGACCAATTTACACCAATGGCTTCCAATTGGGGATAATTTAGTCCAATTGAGCCCAATTGAGTCCAATTACGCCAAGTAGGTGAATTATGGCCAATTGACGCCAATTCAGGCCAATTGAGTCCAACTAGGCCAATTATGCTATTAAGGCCCATTCAACCTATTTGGCCAATTAGGACATTAAGTCCAATTAGGAAAATTAGGCCTATTTGTCCAATAAAGGCCAATTATGCAGATTGAGGTGAATTGAGGCCAATTAGGCCAATTCAGCCAATTGGGGCCAATTGCAGCCAATTCAGTCAATTGGGGCCAGTTGTGGCCAATTCATCTAATTGAGGAAAATTGAGTCCAATTAAGAAAATTAAGGTTAATTCAGGCCAATTAAATATAATTAGGCCAATTGTGCCCAATTGAGCAAAATTGAGGCCATTTTGTCCAAATAGACCAATTGAGTCCAATTGAGAGTAATTGAGGTCAATTGAGGCCAATTAATGCCAATTTGGCCAATTTGAAAAATTGATGCCAATTGGGGATAATTGAGACCAATTGAGGACAATTAGTCCAATTAGTGTAACTAAGGACAATTAAGGCCAATTGAGGCCAATTGATTCCAATTTAAGACAATTAATACCATGTAAGGAAATTATGGCCAATTAGGCCAATTATGCCACTTGATGCCAATTCAGGTCAATTAAGGCTATGTGATGCCAATTGAGTCCAATTGCCGTCAATTAAGGCCAACTGAAGCAAATTTCGGTCAATATAGACCAATTGAGGCCAATTAAGGTCAATTGGGGCCAATTGAAACCAATAACAACAAATAGATGCTAATTGAGGCCAATTGAGGCTAATTGACATTAATTGGTACCAATCGAGGCCAATTGAAGCCAATTGAGGACATTTGAGTCTAATTGAGGCCAAATAGGCCAATTGAGGCCAATTAGGCCACTGAGGCAAACTGAGGCCAATTGCACCAAATTGACGCCAATTGGGGCCAATTAGGCCAATTGAGGCCAATTGAGGCCAATTTGGCCAATTGAAGCCAATCAATCCAATTGAGTCCAATTAGGACAATTGGGGCTAGTTGAGGTCAATTGAGGTTAATTACTCTAATTAAGGCGAATAGATTCCAATTGACGACAATTAAGCCAATTATGCAAATTGAGGTCAATTTGTATATTAGGTCAATTAAGGACAATTAGCCAATTATGCCAAATGCGGCTGATTATCCCACTTATGCCAACTGAGGCCAATTGTGGCCCATTATTCCAATTAACTCAATTGAGAAAAATTGAGGCCATTTGAGTCTAAATAGGCCAATTTGGACAATTGAGAGCAATTAAGGCCGATTGAGGATAATTGAGACCAATTAGGCCAATTGAGACCAATAAAGGATAATTGCAGACAATTGAGGCCAATTCAGACCCATTGAGCCCAATTAGGCCAATTGCGACCAATTAAAACCAAATTTGGGCTGGTGGAGGCTAATTGAGGTCAATTCAGAAAATTGAGGTGAATTAGGTTAATTGAGGAAACCTGGGCCCATTAACACAAACTAAGGCCAATTAAGGAAAATTCCAGCAAATTAGGCCAATTGAAGACAATTGAGGCGAATTTAGGTAAATTGGGGATAATTGATGTCAATTAAGCCCAATTGAGGCCTATTCGGTCCATTAAGGCCAATTAGGTCCAATTGAGACCAATTGAGGCCAATTTGTCCAATTGAGGTTAATTGAGGCCCATTGAGGTCAAATTGTCCAATTAAGGCCAATTGAGTTCAATTGAGGCCAATTGAGTCCAATTGGTCCAATTAAGGCCAATTGGGCCAATTGAGCCCAATTGAGGTCCAATGAGGCAATTGGGGTGAATTCTGGCCAATTCGGCCAATTCGACCAAATGAGTAAATTGAGTCCAATTGAGGCCAATTAGGCTAATTGGATCATAATACCTTAATCTTAACTCACATGTCTTGTAAACTATTCCTCGTAGGTACCAATAAATTAATCATTCTTTTTTATCACAAGGAACTCCAGAGCCAATTGAGGCCAATTGAGGCTAATTGAGGCCAATTGAGGCCAACTAGAAAAATTGAGGCCAATTGAATCCAATTGAATCCAATTCGTCCAATTGAGGCCAATCATGGACAATTAAAGCCAATTGTGGCCAATTGAGACCAATTTGGCCAATTGAGGCCAATTGAGGCGGATTAAGGCCAATTAGGTCAATTAGTTCAATTAGGCCAATTGAGGCCAACTGAGCCCAATTGAGGCCAATTGAGACAAATTAGGTAAATTAGTCCAATTGAGGCCTATTAGGAAAATTTTTCCAATTAAGGCCAATTGAGGCCCATTAGGCCGACTAGGCCAATTGAGGCCAATTAAGGCCAATTTGGCCAATTTGGCCAATTGAATCCTTCAGTCCAATTAGCCAAATTAAGCCAATTTAGGAAACATTATTTGGCCAATTTTTCTAATTAAGACATTGAGGCCAATTGAGGCTAATTAATCCAACTAAGTCAATTGAGGGCAATTGAGGCCTATTAGGCCATTTAGGCCAATTCTTTCAATTCATCCACTAAGGCCAATTGAAGCCAATTGAGTCCAATTTGGCAAATTTAGGACAATTGAGTCCAATTAGGTCAATTAAGACAATTATTTCAATTGAGTCCAATTGAGGCCAAATAAGCCAATTGAGACCAATTAGACCAATTAGTCCAATTAGGTCATTGAGGCTATTGAGGCCAATTATGACAATTATGTCAATTAGGAAACAATTTCCGTTGAGTCCAATTTGGTCGTTGATTCCAGTTAGGTCATTGAGTCCATTGAGGACAATTTAGCCAATTAGGTAAATTTGGACAATTAGGCCATTGAGGCCAATTTGTCCTTTGGGGCTAATTAGGCAATTTGGGCAGTTATGTCAATTACGCCTCTTAGGCCAATTGGTTCCAATTAGAAAAATTGAGGCCAATAAGGTAAATTGAGTTCAATTAATGAAAATTAGTCAATTAAAACCAATTGAGGCCAATTTGGGCCAATAAAGGCAAATTGAGGCCAATTAGTCCATTGAGGCCAATTGAATCCAATGATGCTAGTTAGGCCAATTTTTTCAATAAGACGAGTTAGGCCAATTGAGTTCAATTAGGAAAATTGAGGCTAATTGAGGCCAATTAGGTCAATTTGAAAAATTAGGAATATTCTTGCTAATTGTGGCCAATTATGCCAATTGATGACAATTAGGCCAATTAGCCCCATTGCAACAACTGAGGTCAATTGAGGACAATTATTACATTGAGACCAATTGAATCCAATTAAAGAAAGTTAGTTCAATTAGTCCAGTTGTGCCAATTAGGCCAATGAGGCCAATTGAGGCCAAATAGTGAAATTGATGCCAATTGAGTCCAATTAGGAAAATTGGGCCAATTACACCAATTTAATCCAATTAGGCCAATTGATGCCAATTAAGAAAATTGAGTCCAATTGAGTCCAATTAGGAAAATTGATTCTAATTAGTCCAATTAAACCCAATTAGACCATTGAGGTCATTTTAGGCTAATTGAATCCAATTGTTCCAATTAGGGCAATTATTCCAATTAATGCCAATTGAGGATAATGGATGTGAGTTGAGTTTAATTGATACCAATTATCCCATTGAGGCCAATTTTTTCGAATTGATACTAAAAAGGAAAATTAGGCCAATTGATTTCAATTATGAAAATTGGGCCAATTGAGGCCAGTTAAGCCTATTGCGGCTAATTAGGAAAATTGAGGCCAATTGAGGGAAATTAAGAAAATTCCCCCAATTAAGGCCAATTAGGCCAATTGAATCCAATTGAGGACAATTGATGTCAATTGATACCAATTTAGGCCAATTAGACTAATTTTTCCTATTAGGACATTTAGTCCAATTCATCCATTGAGACCATTTAGGCAAATAAGGCTAATTCATCCAATTAGGCCAATTAAGGCCAATTAGTAAAATTGGGACTAATTGAGGCCAACTGAGACCATTTGAGTATAAATGAGTTCAATTGAAGTTGAGTTCAACTGAGGTAAAGTGATGCCAATTAGGCCAATTTCCAATTGAGGGAAATTTAGTCCAATTGAGTAAAATTAGACAATTGAGGCCAATTGAGACAAATTAGGAAAATTAGTCCAATTGAAGATAATTATAAAATTGAGGCCAATTGTGACCAATTGGTCCAATTCAACGAATTGAGGCCCATTATTCTATTGAGGCCAATTGAAGACAATTGAATCCAAATATTCAATTTAGGACAATTATGTCAATTCTTCCAATTAGGACAATTTAGTTCAAATATTAAAATTGAAGCCAATTAAGGCCAATTTGTCCAATTATACCAATTGATGCCAATTAGTCAAATTCAATCCAATTAAGGAAAGTGAGGCCAATTTAGGGAAATTTGGTTAATTAGGGAAATTATACCAATTGAAAAAAATTAGGCCAATTGGGCTAATTGAGTCCAATTGAGGCCATTTAGGCCAATTCTCCCTGTTGAGGCCATTTAAGAAAATTGAGGTCAGTTGAAGCCAAATGAGGGAAATGTTTTCTAATTAGGATAATTAGGTAATTAGTCCATTAATTCCAATTTATCCATTAAGGACAATTAGTCCAACTAGGCTATTTAGGCCACTTATAAAAATTAAGGCCAATTAGGAAAATTTTGCACAATTGATGCCAATTGAGACTGAGTCCGATTAAGGTCAATTGAGGTCAATTATACCAATTTACAATTGAGGCCAATTTTTTCCAATTAGGATAATTATGATAATTATTTCATTGAGTCCAATTCATCCATTGAGGCCAATTAGGACACTTAGGACAATTAATTCTAATTAGGAAATATGAGGTCAATTGAACACAATTGATGCCAATTTTGGCTGAGGACAAGGTCAATTGAGGCTAAATTTTTGAATTTCCAATTGATTATAATTATAAAAATTTCCAATTGAGGCCAATTTATGCCAATTAGGCCATTTAGGAAAACTAGGGCCAATTAGGCCAATTGCCAATTGAGGCCTTTTGAGGCCAATCAGGCCATTGAGGATAATTGAGTCTAGATAGTCCAATTTATAATTGAGTTCAATTAGTTCATTGGGACTAATTGAGTCCAATTATGTTATTAATGTTAATTGAGGTCAATTTATGCCAATTGAGGCTAATTAGGCTGATTTTCAATTGGGGCCAATTAGGTCGTTGGGGACAATTCAGGATAATTAGTCTATTTAGTTCAGTTGAGGCCAATTGAGAACAATTGAGGCCAATATAGTCTAATTTTACCAATTAGGAAAATAAGGCCATTAAGGAAAATTCAGCCATTGAGGCCAATTAAGCCAATTATGCCAATTATGCCAACTTGGACAATTGAGGCCAATTATGAAAATTAACACCAATTCATACCGGTTCTGTTGGGACAACATTGTGTATGAAGATTTTATTTGTTTCCAACAGTTGTCAATGCTGGTCAAAATGAAGAGGGAGATGAAGAAAGAATCCAAAGTTAATGGAGATCGGCTGAAGTAAGGATGCCTGGAGAATTATTATGTAATCATAGCATTGAATGTCATGCTTGGGAAATTCTCCATGAAGTGAATTCAGACGACTGTTGAGCTGATCCTAAGTTCAAAGAACTTGTGTCAAAGGTGACACATTGTTTATAACATTGAAGAATGGAGAAGTATCATCCATCTAAGGATGATTGAAGAAGAATGAGGATCTGAAGAAGACCAACGTTGAGGTATCATCCATATGAGGATGATTGAAGAAGAATGAGGATTTGAAGAAGACCATGAAATTCTTCATGATAGAATTCCATGAAAGAGATTACTTAAAGAATAAAATCATATGATTTGCATGAAGTTTAGAATGATGGTTGAAGAAGAAGAGAGAATGTGGAAGGGCTTGGAATTCAAAGGTATCCAATCATTTCACATTATATCAAAACCTGACGATGCTTTGCAGATATGTATTTATCAAATATCACAAGTTAGGAGAACTTGTGATGCAAGGGTTATGATGGAAAGGAGGAGAAATGATGATGCCAATAATATACAGTTTTGATTGGAAGGAATGATGTTACTAGAAGATGGGATGTTTCAGTACTTCCCATTGTAACTCTGATGATGCTAAAGCTAATCTATCAAAGGATATATATCATGATAGTGGAGTTTGTGATGAAAGATGAAGAATGGTTATAGGATGTAGTGAAGAGATAAATGACAAAGCAATGGACAATCTGGGGGCGGCACAAAAGCACAGTTTAAGGTGGTGTCGTTTTCTAGTGTTTTCCAAATTTTAGGGCCTAAAAATCGGGAGATGAAGATGTGTTTTTGGAAATGGATGTTCTGTGAAAGATTGAAGATGGTTCCGAATTTGGTGTGCAAGGAATGATTTAAGGTCAGAACATCGAATACTGGAAAAGGCATGGAGTGCGTGGAAAATTAGGCAGGTTGCGTGGAAAATTAAAGTGTTGCATGAAATAGTAGTGGGATGCGCGAAAAATCAGCAGAATGCGTGCAAAATGAAAAGCTGCGTGAAATATCTGTGAGATGCGCGAAATAGAGGAATGATGTTTTTCACACAAAAGGTGTTTCGAGATCAGAAGCTCGAAAATTTGCAAAGGCATGAAGTGCACGAAATAATGGAGCATTGCATGAACAAATGAGGTTGCACGAAAGGTGATTTTTCACACAATATAGAATGAGGTTTAGAATTTTTTGCGCAAGTGCAGCTCCATGTTCGGTACAATAAATTATGGAAAAGGCATGGACTATGCGAAAAATTGGTCCGAGTGCGCTAAAAAGAGGTGCGCGAAAGATTAGTTTTGCGCGCAATGTGGAACGCGATATGGAATCTTTCACACAATTGGTGCTTCATGCATATAATGATGAAAAATGGGAATGCCCTGAGGTGCATGAAAAATCCAGGAAGGTGCGCGTAATCTAAAAAAGTGAGAGACAGTTTTACACGCATGAAGGGGTTTTACGCGTAGGGTCAAAAATGCCTATAAATATGAGGTGAACCACTATCATTTGAAGAGACTCGACACTTAGACAAATCCCGAGCTCTGACGTACGGAAAAATTTAAGTATAGAGTATTGTGCGAAAAGATGAAGTGCAGCATGAAAAGGAAGTGATGCGCGAAAAAGGGGAGTTCTGCACCAAAAAGAAGAGTTGCGCGAAAAGGGCTTTTCGCGCCAAAAGGCATTTTTACGCGCAAGGCTTGAATTTTACGTGCAAGCCACCTAAAAGGTTGCGCGAAAAATTTGACGGTATCTCAGGACTTCGATAGGTTCATAACACTCTCGAAGAGACTTTGCGATGCAGGAAGTACTGTGAAACATTCGGTATCACGAAGAGAAGTAGAACCGCACTCACATGACTGGTGTTTAACACTCTTGTTGTGCTTTGTGAAGTAAAGACGAACTAGTTGTGCAACTGAATTCATATCCACACAAAGGAAGAAGTCTGTATACTGATACACTCCTGTCTTGGTATTGAGAATTGAAGAAAGATATTAAGACAATTTAAATATACTGTGTCAAAGAGAATGAAAAGAAGAAGAAGAAGAAAAGATTATGCCCAACTGAAGGATGATAATTATTCAGGGAAGTTTAATTCAGATGATGTTATGTGAGAAGATCTTCAGTCATTGAATAATCACATTGGTGTATGTGATTATTGCTAAGAAAAGAAGAATACTAGTGCAGTCAGTTGTTTCATTAGAGGAAGAAAGAAGAAGAACTAGTGCAATTGGTTTTTTGCACTAGAGAAGAATACAAATAAAGAACAAAATTGCTTTCCTACTGCTTTGCAAGTAATAAAGTGAAGAGAACTGAAATAGATCAAGAGAAAAACCTACCTTTTCAAGAAATAAAAAGACTGTATCCATAGGCAGTATAAAGAACCACCTAGAGGCTGCAAGATGGACTAGGCTATCACCAGTCTAGGGAAGAGGAGTGTTTCCCACCCCCTCCAAAGTGTAGGGACTCACACTGGCTATAAGATTGTTTTCATAGTCACTCCATTGTTAAAGAATATCACATTATAGTGGAGAATCCATGCACTGGTCAACCCCATACATGGAAAGGACGTAGCTACTCTTATTTAGTGGTTAACCTTGTAAAAATATCAGGTGCATATTTTTACTGATTTCTATTATTGCATGTGATAGGGAAAAGAGAATAAGAGAATCAAGATCCTAATAGGTCAAGAGGTATAGGGATAAAAGTTGGAATTGGTTTAAAAAAGTCCCAAACACGGATTCACCCCCCCTCTCGATGTTAGGTATATCCCAAACTGGTCCTCTCAGGTTCCAAATGAGGTTAATTAGGTCAATTAGGCCAATTTCTAATTGAGGGAAATTGTTGAAAATTAGGACATTGATTACAATTGAGGGCAATTGAGGTTACATTGGCCAACTCCCAATTGAGGTAAATTAGGGAAATTGAGGGAAATTAAAGCCAATTTCCAATTAAGGCCAATTAGGAAATTGAGGTCAATTGATGTCAATTAGGCCATTGAAGAAAATTAAGGAAAATTAGTCCATTAGGACCTATTGATGCCAATGGATGCCAATTGAGACCAATTTGGCCAATTGAGGCCAATAGGAAAATTGTGGTCAACTGAGGACAATTAAGCCAATTAAGCCAATTGATGCCAATTGAGGCAAATTAGGCCTACTAAAGCAAATTGTTTCCAATTAGGACAATTGAGGCCAATTATGCCAATTGAGGTCAATTGAAGTCAATTATGCTAATGAGGCCAATTAAGTAAATGGATGTTAATTAAGTCCAATGAGTCCAATTAGGCGAATTGATTCCAATTAGAGAAACTCATGTCAATTGAGGCCAATTAGGCCAATTGAGATTAATTAGGCCAATTGAGGCCAATTAGGTCAATTAGGTCAATTGAGGCCAGTTGAGGCCATTTATAGAACTTGAGGTCCATTGAGGCCAATTATGCTCATGATCCCAATTCATCCTATTGAGCCTAATTGGGGGCAATTGAGGCCAATTAGGAAAATTGAGTTCAATTGAGGCCAATTAGGCTACAGAGGCCAATTCGACCAATGAGTTCAATGAATCCAATTGAGGCTAATTAAGACCAATTAGAAAAATTGAGGTCAATTTATTCCAATTAGTCCAATGAGGTCAATTCAGACAATTGAGTCCAATTGAGGCTAATTAGAAAAATTGAGGTTAATTGAGGCAAATTAGACTAATGAGGCCAATTTTTTCAATTGAGGCTAATTAGAAAAATTGTGGTCAATTGATGCTAATTATGAAAATTGAGGTCAATTGAGACCAATTAGACTAATGAGGCCAATTTGGGCAATTGAGGCTAATAAAGAAAAATGAGGTCAATTTAGGCTATTTCAGCCAATTGTGGCCAATTAGGTGAATTGGGTCCTATTGAGAAAAATTGAGGCCAATTGAGGCAAATTAGGGCAATTAGGAAAATTAAGGCCAATTAGGCGAATTGAAGCAAATTGAGGTCAAATAGGACAATTGAGACTAATTGGGGCCAATTAGGAAAATTGAGGCCAATTATGCCAATTAAGAAAATTGAGGCCAATTAGTCCAATTGAGGTCAATTGAGGACAATTAGGTAAATTGATTCCGATTGAGGTAAATTGAGGCCAATTAAGGTCAGTTGAGGCTAATTCATCCAATTATGGCCAATTGATGTCAATTAGGCCAATTGAATCCAATTCTGCCAATTGAGATCAATTGAGACCAATAAGGCCAATTGAGTACAATTGAGGCTAATTAGGCCAATTAGGCCATTGGGTCCAATTCATCCATTTAGGCCAATTATGAAAATTTGGCCATTGAGGATAATTCTAGAATTGATTCTAATTAATACTATTAATCCAATTAAGTACAATTCGAAAAATTGTATCCAATTATGACAGATTAGTACAATTAAGGCCAATTAGGCCAATTGAGGCCAATTAGGAAAATTGGGTCAATTAGGCCCTTTGAGTCCAATTATGTAAATTGAGTCCAATTAGGCTAATTGAGGCCAATTAGTCTAATTGGTTCCAATTACATTAATTGATTCCAATTATGCCAATTAGGCCAGTATATGCATATTGAGGCCAATTGAGAACAATTCAGAAATTGAGACCAATTGAATCCAATTAGGAAAATTGAGTTCAACTAAGGCCAATTTGGCTAATTGAGGATAATTAGGCCAATTTAGGCCAATTTGGAAAATTGAGGTCGATTGAGGCCGATTGAGGCCAATTAGGCCAATTGAGGCCAATTGAAAAAAATTAGGTCATTTGAGGCAAATTAGGCCATTTGAGGATAATTAGGATAATTGAGGCCAATTGAGAACAATTTGGACAATTAGGCAGATTGTGGCCAAGTGAGTCCAAGAGAGGTCAATTTATGCCAATTGAGGCCAATTAGGTGAATTGAGGTCAATTTAGGCCAATTAGGCTAATTGAGGACAATTAGGCCAATTGAGTCCAATTAGGCCAATTGAGACCAATTGAGTCCAATTGAGTCCAATAAGGCCAATTAGGCCAATTGAGGCCAACTAAGGACAATTGAGGCTAATTAGGCCAATTAGGTCAATTAGTCTACTGAGGCTAATTCTGTCATTGAGTCCAATTATCCCAATTTGGGAAATTAAGTCCAATTTGGAAAATTGAGGGCATTTGAGGCCAATTAGGTTAATTAAGGCCAATTAAGTAAATTAATGCCAATATGACCAATTCACCAATAAGGACACTAAGTACAAATCAACAATTGAGGCTAACTATAATAATTAATCCAATTTATCCAATTATAACAATTAATTAAAATTAGGCAAATTGAGGCTAGTCGATCCAATTAGGTCAATTGAGGCCAATTAAGGCCAATTGACACCAATTGAGGTCAATTGAGGCAAATTCAACCAATTGAGGCCCATTGATCCCAATTGAGGCCTATTAGGATAATTAGGCGAATTAATGTCAATTGAGACCCATTGAGGCCAATTAAGTTGAATTAAGTGAATGAGGTGAATTGATCCCAGTTGAGGCAAATTGAGGCCAATTATGGCCAATTAGCCCAATTAGCCCAATTAAGGCCAATTGAGGCCTATTGTGGACAATTAGGTCCAGTTGAGTCTAATTGAGACCAATTGAGTCCAATTATGGCAAATTTGGCGAGTTGAGGTCAATTGAGGAAAATTGAGGCCCATTGAGGCCAATTGTGGCCAATTCAACCAATTATGCCAGTTGAGGCAAATTAGGGCCAATTGAGACTAATTGAGGCCAATTAGGACAATTATGATAATTGAGGCTAATTGAGGCTAATTGAGGGAAATTAGGTCAATTGAGGCCAATTGAGGTCAATTGAGGCCAATTAGGCCAATTAGGCCAATTGAGGCCAATTAGACCAATTGAGGCCAATTGACGCCAATTGAGGTCAATTGAGGCCAATTGAAGCCAATTGAGTCCAATTGAGGCCAATCAATCTAATTGATGCCAATTGAGACTAATGAGTCCAATAAGGCCAATTGGGGCCAATTTAGACAAATTGGGAGCCAATTTAGGCCAATTGGGGCCAATTGAGTCCAATTGAGGCCAATTGTTTCCAATTAGGCCAATTAGGCCAACTGAGGCCCATCGAGGACAATTGAGGCCAATTTAAGCCAATTGAGTCCAATTTAGGCCAATTTTTCCAATTGAGCTCAATTGAGACCAATTGAGGCCAATTAGGAAAATTAGACCAATTTAGGCCAATTGAGGCCAATTAGTCTAATTTTGGCCAATTGAGGCCAATTGAGGCAAATTGAGGCCAGTTAGGCCAATTCAGGTCAATTGAGGATAATTGAGGCCAATTCATGGAAATTGATGCTAATTAGGCCAATTGATGCCAATTTAGCTAATTAAGGCCAATTAAGTCCAATTTAGCCAATTGAGGATAATAAGGCCAATTGAGGACAATTAGGGAAAATTAGCCAAAGAGAACCCAATTTAGGCCAATTGAATCCAATTAGTCCAATTGAGTCTAATTAGGCCAATAGAGGCGAATTGAGGCAAATTAGGTCCATTGAGGCCAATTAGGCCTATTGAGGCCAATTAGGCCCATTGAGGCCAATTAGGCTAATTGAGGCCCATTGAGGCCAATTGAGGCCAATTGAGGCTAATTAGGCCCATTAGACCAATTGAGGGAAATTAATGTCAATTGAGGCAAATTGAGGCCAATTGATCTCAATTAGACCAATTAGGCCAATTGAAGGCATTTGAGTTCAATAGAGGCCAATTGGGGCCAATTAGGATAAATGAGCCCAATTGAAGCAAATTTGGAAAATTTGGCCAATAGATGCCAATTAAGGCCAATTAAGGCCAGTTGAGGCCAACTAGGGCCTATTGTGGCTAATTTAGGCCAATTGCTGCCAATTGAAGCTAATTAGGACAGATAGGCCAATTGAGCACAATTGAGATCTATTAAGCTAACAGAGGACCATTGTGGCTAATTGAGGCCAACATAGGCCATTTAGACCCTCTAAGGCCAATTGAGGCAAATTGAGGGAAATTGAGCCCAATTATGCCAATTGAGGCCAATTGCAGCCAATTGTGGCCAATTGAGGCCAATTGAGGCCAATTTGGCCAATTTGACCACTTGAGGCCAATTGGACTACTTGAGGCCAATTAGACCAATTGAGTCCAATTGAGGCCAATTCGTCCAATAAATCCAATTGAGGAAAATTAGGCCTATTTAGGCCAATTTAGTCAAATTTAGGAAAATTTAGGTCAATTGTGGCCAATTAGGCCAATTGAGGCTAATGAGGCCAATGAGGCCAATCTTGACCAGTTTAGGACAATTGATGTCAATGAGTCCATTTGAGGACAATTAGTCCAATTAAGGCCAATTAGACCAATTGAGGTCAATAGAATCCAATTGAGGCCATTTCGGCCAATTGGTGCCAACTAAGGCCAATTCAGCTAATTAGTCTAATCGATGTCGATTAAGACCAATATGGCCAATTAGGCCAATTAGGAAAATTTGGCGGTTAATTCCAATTAGTCCAATTGAGGACAATTAGAATAATTGAGTCTAATTAGCACAATTAGTCTAATTAAGGCCAATTAAGTCCAATTGAGGTCAATTTGGCCAATTATGTCAATTAGGGAAAATAAAAAAATGATGCCAATTTTTTCAATTAGAAAAATTGAGACCAACTAGGCTAATTTTTCCAATTGAGGCCAATTGAGGATAATTGACGCTAATTCAGCTGAATGTGTCCAATTAATGCCAATTAGGCCAATTAGGCCAAATAGGCCAATTGGTCCAATTAAGGTCAATTTGTTCAATTAGGCTAATTGGGGCCAATTCTCGTCGATTAGGCCAATTAGGAAAAGTAGGATAATTTTGTGATTAAGGCCACTTAGGAAAATTATGCTAATTGAGGTCAATAGTATCGAATTATGAAAATTAGGAAAATTAGTCCATGGAGGCCCATTTAGACAATTGAGGAAAATTAGACAAATTGAGGTTAATTTCAACCAATTAGACCAATAAATCCCAAATGAGGCCAATTAGGCCAATTGAGGCCAATTAGGCCAATTAAGGCCAATTAGGACAATTAAGAAAATTAGGCCAATTAAGTTCAATTAGAAAAATTGAGGCAAATTGAGGCCAATTAAGTCCAATTTGGCCAATTATTCCAATTTAGATCAGTTTGGAAAATTAGGAAAATTAGGCCAAATAAGGATAATTAGGCCAATTAGGATAATTAATGACAATTTAAGTCGATTAGACATATTACTCTAAATAGGATAATTGAGGCCAATTGTGGTCAATTGTGGCCAATTAGGCCAATTGAGACCAATTCCAGAAAATTTAGGTCAATTGAGGCCAATTGTGACTAATTAGGCCAATTAGGATAATTAGGTCATTGAGGCCAATTCATCCATTGAGGCCAACTTGGCCATTGAGGCCAATTATTTCAATTAGTCCAATTTAGACCAATTAGGCAAATTGAGTCCAATTTGGGCAATTGAGGCCAATTGGTCTAATTATCCCAATTAGGTCAAGTGAGGCCAATTAGGAAAATTGAAGCCAATTGAGACCAATTAGGCCAATTGAGGTCAATTGAGGCTAATTATCCTAATTGAAGCCAGTTATTCCAATTGAGTCAAATTGTGGAAAATTAGGCCAATTTAGGGCAATTAATGCCAATTAGGCATATTGAGGCCAATTAAGCCAATTAAGTCCCATTGATGAAAATTGAGTCATATTAGGCCAATTGTGGTCAATTGAGTCCAATTGACACCAATTGATGATAATTGAATCCAATTGATGCTAATTGATACCAATTAATCCAATTATGCTAATTGAGGCCAATTAGGCCAATTGAGGCCAATTATGGAAATTGAGCCCAATTATGCCAATTGAGAACAATTAGGCCAATTAGGAAAATTGAGTCCAATTGAGGCCAATTGGTTTCAATTGAGGCCAATTTTGGAAAATTGAGCTAATTAGGCCAATTAGGAGAATTGAGGCCAACTGAGGCTAAGTGGGGCCAATTAGGTCTAGTGAGGCCAATTAAGACCAATTGAGCCCAGTTGAGGCCAATTATTCCATGTAGGCGAATTGACTCCAATTGAGGCCAATTGAGACTAATTAGGCCAATTCAACCAATTATGACATTGAGCCTAATTTGGAAAATTAGCCATATTAAGTCAATCAAGGCCAATTATACAAATTGCGGAGAATTGTGGTGAATTGAATCCAACCATGACAATTAGGCCAATAGGCTGATTAACCCAATTGGGGCCAATTGAGGCCAATTTTGGCCAATTCATCCAATTGAGTTGAATTAGGCCATTGGGACCAATTCCGAAATTGCGGCCAATTAGGCCAATTAGTCCAATTAGGCCCATAAAGTCAATTAGGAAAATTCTGGCCAATTGTGAACAATTAGGAAAATTAAGGACAATTAGGCCCATTGAGGGCAGTATAGGCAAATTAGGCCAATTGGGCCAATTAGGCCAATTAGGCCAACTGAGGCCAATTAGGCCAACTGAGGCCAATTAGGCCAACTGAGGCCAATTATGAAAATTGAGGCCAATAAGGCCAATTGAGGCCATTTAGGTAAATCTATTCCAATTAAACTTATTATGCCAATTAAGCCAATTAGGCCAACATAGGCATATTGAGACCAATTGAGGCCAATTTGTCAATGGATGCCAATTGAAACCAATTAGTAAAATTGATTTCAACTAAGACCAATTTTTCTTATTGAGGACAATTAATCCAATTAAGGCCAATTTGGCCAATTTGGTGAATTGAAGACAATCGAGGATGATGAAGGTCAATTGAGGCTGATTGAGGCCAGTTGAGAATATTGAGATTAATTGAGGCCAATTAGACAATTGAAGCCAATTAGGATAATTAAGGCCAATTGAGGCCAATTAGGCCAATTTGGCGGATTCATGCCATGTGAGGCCAGTGTAGGCCAATTGAGGCCAATTAGGAGAATTGAGGTCAATTGAGGCCAATTAGGCCAATTGAGGCCAATTAGACCAATTGAGACCAATAGAGGCCAAATTGAGGCCAATTAGGTGAATTATGGTCAATTGAGGCCAATTAAGAAAATTAGGCTAATTAAGGCCAATTAGGAAAATCGAGGCACATTGAGTCCAATTGAGGTCAATTAGGATAATAATGCTAATTAGGCCATTAAGTCCAATTATGCCATTAATTCCAATTACACCAATTAGGTGAATTAGGAACAATTAGAAAAATTGAGGCTAATTAAGCTAATTGATGCCAATTAGGACAATAAATTCCAATTCTACCAATTCACTAATAAGGCCATTATGTCCAAATCTACCATTGAGGCCAATTAGGCCAATTAGTCCTATTAGGATAATTAGACCAATTAAAGGCAATTAGGAAAATCGAGGCCAATTAAGCCATTAGGTCAATTGAGTCTAATTAGGTTAATTAGGCCAATTAAACCAACTGAGGCCAATTAAGGCCAATTGAGGCCCATTATGACAATTGAGGCCAATTGAGGTCACTTGAGGCCATTTCAACCAAATTGAGGCAAATTAGGAAAATTGTGGTCAATTTAGTCCAATTAGGCCAATTGACACAAATTAGACATATTAGGAGAATTGAGGCCAATTAAGGATAATTAAGGTCAATTAATAAAAATTAGGTGAATTAGGTGAATTGGGTGAATGGGGGCCAATTGAGGCCAATTAAGGCCAATTATGGCCAATTAGGGTAGTTAGCCCAATGAGGCCAATTGAGGTCTATTGTGGCTAATTATGGACAGTTGTGGCCAATTGAGACCAATTGAGTCCTATTGAGTCCAATTGAGCCCAATAAGGCCAATTGATGCTAATTAAGGCCTATTAAGTCCAATTATGAACAATTTGACCAATTATTCCAATTGAGGCAAATTGGGGCCAACTGAGGCAAATTGAGGGCAATTGACTCCAATTCAGGTCAATTGAGGATAATTGAGGTTAATTGGGGGGAATTAGGCCAATTGAGTCCGAATAATCCAATTGAAGCCAATTGAGGCCAATTGAGGTCAATTGAGTCCAATTGAGGCCAATTGAGGTCAGTTGAGGCCAATTGAGGCCAAATAGTCGAATTGAAGCCAATTGATGCCAATTAGGCCAATTGTGGCCAATTGAAGCCAATTGAGGGCAATTTGGCCAAATGAGACCAATTTCCACCAATTAGGCCAATTGAGTCCAATTGAGTCCAATTAGGCCAATTCAGACTAATTGAGGCCAATCGAGGACAATCGAGGCTAGTTGAGGCCAATTAGACCAATTGAGTTCAATTAAGTTCAATAGAGGCTAAGAGAGGCCAATAAAGTCCAATTGAGGCCAATTAGATGAATTAGACCAATTGAGGCCAATTGAGGCCAATTAAGGCCAATTAGGGCCAATTGAGGCCAATTAGGCCAATCGAGGCTAGTTGAGGGAAATTGAGGCCAATTGAGGCCAATTAGGCCAATTGAGGCCAATTGATCCAATTGAGGGAAATTGAGACCAATTATGGCGAATTAGTCCAATTGAGGCCAATTTTGGCCAATTAGTTCAATTGAGGCCATTTGAGTCCATTTAGGCCAATTGAGCCCAATTAAGCCCCTTGAGGCCAATTAGGTATATTGAGTCCAATTAGGTTAATTGATGTCAATTGAGGCCAGTTAGGCCAATTAGGCCAAATAGGCCAATTAAGGTCAATTGAGACCTATTTAGGTCAATTGAGGCCAATTGAGGCCAATTAATTCCCCTTGAGGCCAATTAGGATAATTGATGTCAAGTGAGCCCAATTGATATCTATTAGACAAATTCGACCAATTGGGGGAAATTGAGGCTAATTGAGGCCAATTATTCTAAGTGATCCCAATAAAGGCCAATTGAGGCCAATTAGACCAATTTATGCCAATTACAAAAATTGAGGCCAATTATGCCAATTGAGGCCAATTAGGTTAATTGGGTCCAATTACGCCAATTATGAAAATTAGGAAAATTAGGTCAATATAGGCATATTGAGGCCAATTGAGGACAATTCAGTAATTTAGGACAATTGAAAACAATTAGAAAAATTGAGTTCAAGTGAGGCCAATTTGTCCAATTGAGGCTAATTAAGCAAATTGAGGCCAATTTGTCCAATTTGGTGAATTGAGGCCAATTGATGCTGATTAAGGCCAATTAGGCCAAATGACGCCAATTGATAAAATCTATGTCAATTGAGGCCAATTGAGTATAATTAGTCTAATTGAGGCCAATTGAGGCCTATTATACGGAATGTGGTCAGGTGAGGCCAACAGAGACCAACTGAGACAATTAGGTGAATTGAGTTCAACTGAGGCCAATTAGGCCAATTGAGGTCAATTAGGCCAATTGATGCTAATTAGTCCCATTGAGACCAATTGAGGCCAAATTGAGGCCAATTAGGCCAATTAGGTGAATTGTGGTCAATTGAGGCCAATTCATCCCAATTGAATCCAATTAGGCCAATTTAGCGAATTTGGATAATTAAGGCCAATTGGGAAAATTGAGGAAAACTTGGGCCAATTGTGGCCAAATAGTCTAATTAGTTCATTTAGGACAATTATTCCATTGGGGTGAATTAGTCCAATTTGGAAAATTAAGGACAATTAGGAAAATTGAGTCTAATTGAGGCCAATTTGTCCAATTGAGGATAATTTGGTCAATCGAGTCCAATTCGATCAATTAACCAATAAGGCCATTAAGGAAAAGTCATCCATTCATTTCAATAGGACAATTAATCCTGTTAGGAAAAATAGACCAATTAAGGACAATTAAGAAAATTTAGGCCAATTGAGCTAATTAGGTCAATTGAGGCCAATTAGGCCTATTAGTCCAACTAGGGACAATTAAGTCAAATTGAGACCAATTTGTCTAATTGAGGTCAATTGGGTCCAATTCAACTAGTTGAGCCCAATTGATCCCAATTGAGGTAAATTAGGCAAATTAGGCGAATTGACTACAATTGAGGCCAATCGGGGCCAATAAAGACCAATTAGGAAAATTAGTTGAATTGATGCCAGTTAGGGATAATTGATGCCAGTTATGCCCAATTATTCCAATTAGACCAATTGGGGCCAATTAAGGCCTATTAAGGCAAATTGTGGCCAATTATGGCCATTTGACTCCAATTGAGGCTAATTGAGTCCAATTGTGGGCAATTAGGCCAATTAGGCCAATAGAGGATAATTGAGGACCATTGAGGCCAATTGTGCCAAATTCGACCAATTATTTAAATTGATGCAAATTGGGGCCAATTTAGCCAATTGAGGCCAATTAGGCCAATTTGTCTAATTGAGTCTAATTGAGGCCAATTGAGGCCAGTTGAGGCCAATTGAGGCCAATTGAGGCCACTTGAGGCCACTTGAGGTCAATTGAGGCCATTTGAGGCCAATTAAGTCCAATTGAGGTCAATTAAGGCCAATTGAGATCAATTGAGGCTAATTAGGCCAATTGAGGTCCATTAGTCCAATGGAAGCCAATAGAGGCCAATTGAAGTCAATTGAGGGAAATTTATGCCAATTGGGGTCAATTGAAGCCAATTGAGGCCAATTAAGTCCAATTAGGCTAATTGAGGATAATTTAGTCCAATTGGAGCATATTAGGCCAGTTGAGACCTTTTATGGCCAATTATTCCAATTAAGGCTAATTATGTCCAACTAGGCCAATTAAGACCAATTGAGACAAATTGACGCCAATTGAGGCCAATCGAGGACAATTGAGGCAAATTAGGCCAATTAGGACAAACGAAGCCAATAAATGCCAATTGAGGCTAATTGAGGTCAATTGAGGCCAATTATGCCATTTGATCCCAATTAGGTAAATTGAGTCCATTGAGGCTAATTGAGTCATATTAGGCCAACGAGAAAAAATGAGGTAAATTGTGGCAAATTGAAGAGAATTCATCCAATTTGGCGTATTGAGTCCAATTGAGGCCAAGTGAGGACAATTAAGAAACATTTGGCCAATTAAATTGAATTAGTCCAATTGAAGCTAATTGAGGTAAATTAGGTCAATTGAGTCCAATTTAATCCAATTCAGAAATTGAGGAAAATTGAAGCCGGTTTGGAAAATTGAGGAAAATTTGGCCAATTGAGGCCAATTTGGTGAATTGAGGCCAATTAAGTCCAATTAGTCCAATTGAGTCCAATTGAGTCCAATTAGGCAAATTGAGTTCAATTGAGTCCAATTAGGGCAATTAAGGCATATTGAGGGCCATTGAGGGAAATTGAGTCCAATTAATCCAATTAGGAGAATTGAGGCCTAGTGAGGCCAATTGAGGTCAATAGGCCTATTGATATCAACTAAGACCAATAGAGCCCAATTGAGTCTCATTAGCCCAATTAGGTGAATTGAGGCCAATTTAGGCTAATTTAGGCCAATTGAGGCCTATTTCCCCAATTTGGCCAATTAGGCCACTATGGTCAATTCAGTAAATTATTCCAATTAGGACATTGAAGGCAATTAGGCTTATTAGGTCAATCAATCCCAATTAGGAAAATTGAGGCGAATTGAGGCGAATTGAGGCCAATTGAGACAATTATGTCAATTAGTCCAATTAAGCTAATTAGGCCAATTGGGGACAATTTATGCCAATTATAGCCAATTCATCCAATTGAGGCCAATTAGCCCAATTATAGACAATTATAGCCAATTCATCCAATTGAGGCCAATTAAGGCCAATTAAGGCCAATTTAGTGTTGGGATTCCAGGGCGCACAGCAGAAGCCGGTAGGCTGGGGATTTTAAATTTTTTGTCGGTGGAACGACGGAACTTGTCATCACCGATGATCCGAGTCCCGAAGAGGTCTGAGGATCTCGCATAAATTATTAAGAGCAAAAAAATAAAATGAAAACATACATGTTGCATATTCAGAGCCATTTTCGACCGCTACTTGTCGACGACGATCGTTGCACGAAGGATCCATAGCAGGATCCCTATATATCATCCACACACGCCTCAAAAATCTGCGGAAACGTCAATCGTCGAACTCTGGGTGCTAGCGCAGCGATTCAATGAAATCTTCGACGTCCCGACAATCACCGCATCATCGATCTTGCGATGCGTGAGGAGAAATTCGATCTGAGCTCGGATCGAGTGCTTCTCTCTCTAGAGAGCGGGAGAAGAGAGGAGCGCTGACCAACCATGGAATGAATAGTACTTTCATTTGATCCCCTCTCCTCTGTATATAGCGGATTGTGGAAATTACCCGGTTGGGTTCCCCGACCCCCGTTAATTCCATGTCCGCTAAATAAATAACTATGATGACTTAAAACTGCGTCAATATTATTTATTTATTTTATCACATACTTTTAATATATAAAATATATTACGTGATAAAATCTAAGCCTTTTAACTCGACTCGTTGTCCCGCTTAATATTAAACTAACCTTGAATATTAAAATAATATTCATTCGATTAATACTTTCTTGTATTTATTGAACTCTTAAATACATTAAATAAATTCAATACCAAATATTAGTAACTTGAATATTAATGAATTAATTTAATTCTTTTGGTGATCAACAACATAGACAATGCTCGGACCCCTTGGAGGGGCGCACTATGTCCATATACCTATTCAACTGAATAGGGAGGATTCTTGAATACGCTATTGTGTGTGACCCTCTAGGCCCTAATCTCGATAGCAGTGAATAAAATTCACAGACCAAGAGCGGGGTCTAGTAACCCTTCATGGCCCCTAAAGAGATAAGGATAGTCATAGCAAAGACTACCATTCTAAGAACACTGACTGTTTACTATAGTCTCTTTGTCATTTGATATCTCATAAAGCTGGACGCACTCTTGTGTCATCATCCTTATCATGCTTTATTATTTGTTGATCTATCTGGATGGATTTGCCTTTCTACTGCTTTGTCCAAACACTTATGAAGGCGACACCATCCTGATCAACCAGGCCTAAGATATACAACTTCCTAAACTTGGAAGTGACAAATCCTTTCTTGATCATTCAACCAACGTCATACCACCAACGACGCACCCAATACAAACTACCTCGCCACGACATTACTGCCATGGTTTTCTCTTTGCATCAAAGTACATAATTAAATGATATACATTGGTAATGGTCTCAAGTCAGGAGACCAATACACATGTCTGTAGATAGGAACAACCAATGAAACCCAAAACTTGTGGTGTTCCTATTGGTGGGTCTTTTCTCATGATATCACTACTAGAGATAACCAAGTGCGAACTTCATGAGAAGAAGTCTCAATACTTATTAGCCCCCAGCACCTGATAGTGAGACATCTACTATGTCCAGTCAGTAAGATGTAACTAGACTATAGAACATATATTTAAGATCAATGACATTGTATCTCAAGGTTCCCATTATATCCTGGGATCTGCTATAATCTCTTGACATGACAATTAACCTTTGTACATTACCATTATTATAGTGGATGCAGAAAAGTCTACACTATAATGGTAAGATATCATCATGCATATCTAACTGTATACATGATACAGTAATCAAAAGTACTACATAGTTGGGTCTAGGGAACCCACTATTTCAACACCCACTTTCACTAGAGCCAACTTGCTAACTAAACTTGTTAGCTACTCACATGACACATACCATGCTTCTGCTGAGTAATGGCTTTAACTACTAGGCCTTCCATGTTTTCGCTGCGTGGCATATCTGCTGTATGCAACCTCATCGAATTGAGTAAAACTTATCAAGACAGGGTATTCTCGAGTATATTACTTTTTTCTATTGTCATAATTTGACAACATGGCTTGTAAGAATATCATAATTCTCATTATGATAATACTTTTCTCACTAGGTACGAATCCAAGAACTGGGACAAATCATTGCGATTTAAAAAACTGCTTCTTAGCTGCCTTAGAAGCTGCAACGTACTCGGTATTTGTAGGTATGGCTACCACAAGCTTTTATGAGCTTGACTCGCTCATCTACATTGCCTAACTGTGATACTAGATCAAATTGATCTATCTATTAGTAGTTTGTGTCCCACCATAACTAGTATACCTCCTCTCCATATTCCAGGTACATATCATTTGTTCTTACTGAAGTACAAGATGATAGTTCTGACTGCATCACCTGAAGTGGTCCTGGAGTTAATTGATAACTTCCTATAATAAATTATATCCTGGCAGTATCAATTATTTTAAATATTATGGAATATGTGATTGATCCATCACTAAAGTATATGGTATCAATTAACATCTTTAATCTCTACACATGCTCCGAGCATGTTAACCTGGAGAGATTAAGCCATGTGACATAGGCAACAATTTTGAACTTGAATTGTTCCAACTTGTATTTATTCAATACAATGTCACTATATGTATGATTGACTAGGACCAAGAAACCTTTGGATCTACCTCAGTGGATCCTGTTCCCTAGAACTTAGGTTGCTACTTGAAGTCAATCATTGGAGAATTTCTTTTAACCTGATCTTATCTAACTGTAAGATCAAAATCTATTTTCCATATGTTGCCGAACATATTTCACATGGAAAACATTTGCACTCCCACTAACCTTTGGTAGACACAAGGCAATGATTCATTTATAATGAATGCTCTAAGATCTTGTCACTTACTTTAATCCAAAACTGGATTTTAGTAACTTGCAACCCATATTGAAATCATTTGACGTCATCATCTCTTTCGGGTTGCGTCGTATAGACACCTTCCACGAAAAATGATCTTGTCATCCAATGACCAATAAAAGGATCTTATAAGTTTAGCTATGACAAGTAAAATTCTAATAGATTTAGGCATACCAACTTGGTATAACCAATCAAGCCTTATTGGTACCATACTTGTACCATCCATGTATCATTTTATTTGAATACCCACCGTAGTATTCAATCTATAAGCCCCTTTGCAATTTGATACATGGAATCCATTATTGAATTTTAATTGATCTTGTCAATCTTAGTTTGTTGCCATATATTGCTTAGTTATAGGATTTATTATTCTTAATGAATAATATATCACCGACCGCGGTGAATATAAAACCATCACCATGGTTCCATTCTTCCTACGCAGTATGTATCTCTGGAACATGCCTATTCCACATGTACTTGTGGAACTTGTTCCCTATGCCAACCATTTGTGCATCTCGAGCATTGACTATGTCCAAGTCAATTCATCTCCCACTATCTCTAATAGAGATGTGCACCCTTGTATAAAAATGCAGTCTAATACTTGACTACATCTTTTCTATCTTATGGATTTAGGTAATATCCTAAACAACTGTTAGGATAATTAACTTAGATGCACAATGTGTTAAACTTGATGCATGTTTGTTTAAATCCTAACAAATGCTTTGCATCTAAACACATCCTATGACAAAATGTTTTTCCATCATACTAGGACTCGTATGATATCCATTTGTCATTTTAGTTGGCATATTGGTTATGGGTTTATGCTATTATTTTCAAATCACATTTTGAAATATGATGGAAGTTTCCACAAGTTGCAACATTGATACAACTTACATCATAACTTTGATGTATAACATATGCGTTTAGGAATTGCTCCATGCTACATGTTTGTTGGTCAATTTTAATATATAATACTTGTCATTGATCCTCCTTATGAACATCAACACGATGATGTAGATAAGGTAACATGCATTTAGGAATTACTCCACGCTACATTATCATGATCGATGATTGCTTGGTCCAGATATTTTTCGGCCTACCGATCTGAAGCAACTCATATCTCCTGACCAAATTTATACTTCATAGATATATTCCTTAATGACTTAAATGAATCTTATGAAGTATCTTTACCTCTTTCTTTCTTTGAAATAGTTCACACTATCTTGTTGAACAAACCTCGGAAAGCTTCGTGGCATACCTTTATTTCAAAAGGTCTCTTTGTCTAAACTAAAGATGTCAATTATACCATAGGTGTTTAGCTGTATCGAGCCTAAATACCATACAGGGTATATAGTTGACGTCTGCTTTTAGTTTTACCTGACAAAGAATCACATTTCCACAACTGGGTAGGTCATACATTATATATTCATCATGTATTTCCATTGATTCAAATAGTAGTGAACTATTTGTTGAGTATGTTACCATAAACTACATTCATTCCAAAACATGGAATAATGTCTCATCATGTCCAAATGGGCACATGAGATAAATGTTTTTGGTTATACTCCACAACTTTTTCAATTTGAATCAATCACTTGGCAATTAGAAGTTATGTGTTTCTCCCCACTGACTTAGGAATCACCCTTTCTCAGCTGCTTGGAGAAGACATTTTACTTATAGTAATGTTTCCCTACTTGCTTGGTTATTTTATTTCAATACATATATGTGAAAAGCATATTGTATTTTAATACCAAAGAAGTATGAGAGAAAACAATACATTTATTTGATGAATATAAACTGAACGAGAAGCGGGTACTTGATTCTTATATTTCAGTTTTCAAAATTCCATGAATTTATTTCATTATATGGTGCAAATAACCTCCTGTTAAATAACCAACCAATTTTCAATGAAGGACATGATGAAGGTTCATTTGGCGTAACTTTCCATAATAATTTTTTCCTTGTCATTCAATGTATTCTCCATAAGAATAAAAGATAGCGTTATCTCCAATATTCTTATTACATGGCGAATATTACCTTAACGGTAATGAAGTGCTTACTCTATATGGTTTGTTTGTAATCTTAAACGAAACTAGAGTAATTGGGTGTAAAATGTATAAGAAATGAGATGGCATGAAATATTATGAACTGTATTTCACTTTACACAAACCAAGTGCAACCATCACATTCAAATCTTTCTTCGCATTCTCCTCGAAAGGATCTTGGAGATGAGACTACATGTTACCATCATCCAAGTCTTGATGTAGCGACCACAACTAACATCAGAATTTGATGATAGAATTATGACTGAACCATCATATGCTTTAATCATGAGTCTCCTGTAAGCTGTTTTACACCCTCGCTTCATGAGGTGGCTTAATAGGTTTGGACACAGGCACCTTGAATTTTCATTATGGTGGTAATGTGCACAAGCGCCTATACTACAATTGGAATTTCATGCTTGTTTGATCATTAAATTTGTCTAATTTTTATCGCAGTTTTATTATGATATTTCTTTCCATTATCTACAAATATACTTTAGCATATTTTACTTTTATGTGATTACCTAATATGACATTACTGATTATTTAATCATTAAATGTCTCCCACTAATTTTTTTTCGAATTCTAGGAACCCTCTGTACTAGAATCGGAATACTCTTGAGTATTATAGTGGCAAGGATCCCTGAACCTCCCTCATAGTCTACAAGCTAGGGCTACACCACTACTCGGAGGGTCCAAGGTAGGATTTTGGCTGGCCAACCGCTTTAACTTGTTGTTCCTTGATCTGTTGAGTGATGTCCCAGCTTCAAAATCATTTAATGATTTACTCAACGCTTGCCTCTAAAATTACAACAAACTAGCTAAGGCTATATCATTGCTGCAATTTTAGTTAAGTCGACCCACTACACAAATAAGAACTCTCCGGTAGTAAGAGGCACCCTCAGCTAAGGCATGAACCGGCACCTCGAACACCCGGTTTTGTTCAAACTTGAATGATGGAAGGCTATTTGTGACTTAATATTTTATTTGAGGGTTTTATTGGTTTTTCCCTCGACGGATGTAATCCATTTCTATTAATCTTGTTCATCTATGTTGTCGCGCTCACAAATGAACATCAATAGAAATCAAACATCGCTTCTTTATGCATTTTATTATCTATCATTTTATGTATTTTCTGCTGTTCTAAAATGCATAAAATAATAAAAAATGCATAAAGGTAAAACTACTACCCGACTGGTCTTGAGCATCTAAATGACCTAAGCGCATCGTACTTGAGTCGTATGCTTGAATCTTGATGCAGCTTGCCCGTTCTGTATGTCTGCTTGTCTTCTACGGTGTCGCCATGTCTTGGTGGGGTCAACGTCACGTCTTGGAGTACCTCCTCGCCTTGTTGGTATCCACGTGTCGTCTTGAATCGTCGTACACCGCCACAACTTGGCAGGGTCTACATCACTCACCATCTTCGTCCGAAGTACAAAGATACCCACGCGCAGGTGAGGGGGACTCAGGAATAAATGTACATCATATAAATTGGGCGCGCAAGCCCTTATACATTTTAACTGAAAAATGAAAGACGATGCGCAGACCGTCCATTTAATTAATTACAATCATCGCACGCAGTTTAAATAATTAATTAAAAATAATAATTAAAAGCAGACATACTAAGGTCAATTGAGGCCGATTGTAGAAAACTATGATAATTAAAGCTAATTGAGTCCAATTAGGCCACTTGAGTCCAATTAGGCCAATTGAGACCAATTCAGGTCAATTGAGGCCAATTGAGACCAATTGAGGCCCGTTGAGGAAAATTAGGCTAATTAATGCCAATTGAACTAATTGATGTCAATTAGTCCAACTAGGACAGTTGAGTGCAATTTATACCAATTACCCTAATTGAGACCAATTAGGGACAATTGCGACCAAGTAGTCCAATTAGGCAAATTGATTCCAATTATGGCCCATTGAGGCCAATTGAGTCTAATTTGGCCAATTAAGGCCGATTGAGGCCAATTGAGGCCCATTACATCTAATTAAGGCCAATTATGCCAATTTAGGCCAATTTAGGTAAATTTAGCAAATAAGGCCAATTGAGCTCCATTAAGGCCAATTAGGCCAATTGAAGCCAATTAGGTCAATTGAGTATGATTTGGAAAATTGAGGCCAATTGGGCCAATTGAGGCCAATTGTGGCCAATTGAGGCCAATTGAGGACAGTTGAGCCTAATTAGGCCAATTGGGACCAATTAGGGAAATTGGGGCCAATTAGGGAAATTGGGGTCAATTGAGGACAATTGAGGACAATTATGGATATTGATTCCAATTAGGGAAATTGAGGCCAATTGAGGTCAATTTCACCCAATTGGGGCCAATTAGGCCAATTGTGACCAATTTGGCTAAATGTGGCCAATTAGTCCAATTAGGTTGATTGATGCCAATTGAGGCAAATTGAAGCCAATTGAGTACAATAGAGGATAATTGAGAAAAAATAGGTCAATTGAGGCCAATTGCGGTGAATTAGGAAAATTGAGGCCAATTAGACCAATTCTGCCAATTGGAGCCAATTGAGGCCAATTAGGCTAATTAGGCTAATTGAGGCCGGTTGAGGCCAATTAATCCAATTTGGACAATTTGAAAAATTTGGCCATTGATTCCAATTAGGCCAATTTAGCCCAATTCGATTAATTGATTCCAATTATGATAATTAGACCAATTGAGCCCAATTGAGTCCAATTGAGTCTAATTATGCCAATTAGACAAATTAGGCCAATTATAAAATTAGGCCAAATGAGGCCAATTAATCCAATTAATAAAATTGATACTAATTAGACCCATTCATCCAATTTAGTCCCATTGACTCAAATTAGGCCATTGAGGCCAATTAGGCCAATTAGGACAATTGAGGCCAATTTGGCCAATTAGTCTAATTAAGGCCAATTCTGGCCAATTATGAAAATTATGACAATTAGGTTATTAATGAAAATTTGTAAAATTAGGCTAATTGATGCCAATAGTGGCCATTTAGGAGAATTTGTAAAATTAGGTCATTGGAGCCAATTAATACAATTGCTATCAATTAGACAAATTGAGGCCAATTTTGGCCAATTAGACTAATTAAATCCAATTAAGGACAATTATGCCAATTAGTCCAATTAAGTCCAATTAGGAAAATTAAGAAAATTTGACCAATTAAGGTCAATTAGACTAATTGAGTCCAATTAAGGCCAATTAGGCCAATTAGTCCAATTCAGATTAGTCTGCAAAATTAGGAAAATTAGGCCAATTAAGGACAATTAATCCAATTAGGCTAATTGAGTTCAATTAGGGAAATTATTCTAAATATTTCTATTGAGGCCAATTGAGACCAATTAATCCAATTAGGATAATTCGATCATTGATGCCAATTCGGCCATTGAGGCCAATTAGGCCAATTAATCCAATTAAGACCGATTAAGAAATTTGTGGCTAATTGAGGCCAATTGAGCCCAATTAGGCATATTGAGGCCAATTGAGGCAAATTAAGAAAATTAGGGCATTTTTTCAATTAAGAAAATTGATTCCAATTGAGACCAATTTGGCCAATTGAGGCCAATTAGGATAATTGAGGTCAATTGATGCTTATTAAGTCAATTGAGGCCAATTATTCCAATTGAGGCCAATTGACTCCAATTAGGAAAATGAGGCCAATCGAGGCTAATTCAGTCCAATTGATGCCAATTAGGCATATTGAGGCCAATTAGGCCAATAAGGCAAATTGAAGCCAATTATGGCCAATTATGCCAATTATGCGAATTAGTCCAATTGTGGCTAATTGAGCCCAATTGATGCCAATTGAGGCCAATTTGGACAATTGAGGCTAATTGAATCCAATTGAGGCTAATTTAGGCCCATTCGGCCAATTGCGGCCAATTGAGGCCAAATCGGCCAGTTGAGGCCAATTATTCCAATTGAGCCCAATTTGGCCAATTGAGGTTAATTGATACCATTTGAATCCAATTAGACCAACTAAAAGAATTGAGAAAAATTGGGGAAAATTAATACAATTAGGAGAATTGAGTCCAATTGAGTCCTATTGAGGCCAAATAAGAACAATGGAGTCCAATTTCGCCAATTTCGCCAATTTTTTCAACTGAGGAAAATTAAGAAAAATTAGGCCAATTGAGACAAATTAGGCCAATTGGAGCCAATAAAGGTCATTTAGGTCAATTGAGGCCAATTAAAAAAACTTTCAGTAATTGAGGATAATTGAGTCCAATTAGGCAAATTGGGGTCAATTGAGGACAATTAGGCAAGTTGAGGCCAATTAGGAAAAGTGAGTTTAATCGAGTCCAATTTGGCCAGTTGATGCCAATTTGGCCAACTGAGGCCAATTGAGGACCATTTGGGGAAATTGTGTCCAGTTATGGTAATTAAGAGAATTGAGTCCAAGTGAGGGAAACTAAGGCCAATTGCGGCCAATTGGGGTCGATTATGTCCAATTGAGTCCAATTGAGGTCAATTAGGACAATTGTGTCAAATTGAGAGAAATTTGGGGCCAATCGTGGACAATTGAGGCTAATTAAGGCCCATTATGCAAACTGAGTCTAATTGAGGCCAATTCAAGCAATTGAGGCCGATTGAGGCCAATTGAGTCAATTGAAGTCAATAAGGTCCAATTGAGGCCAATTAAGGTAGATGAGGCCAATTAAGGCCAATTGAGGTCAATTGAGGCTAATTGAGTCCAATTAGGCTGATTTGGCCTATTGAGTCCAATTGAGGCCAGTTGAGGCCAATTAGTCCTATTAGTTCAATAGAGGCCAATTGTGCCCAATTAGACCAATTTGAGGATAATTGTGGCTAATTAGAACAATTGTGTCCAATTGAGGTCAATTGAGATAAATGTGGCAACTAGGCCAATTGAGGCCAATTGAGGTCAATTGAGGCCAATTAAGCCAATTAGGCTAACTGAGGCCCATTGAATCCAATTGAAGTTAATTGAGGTCAATTGAAGCGAATTAGGCTAATTTGGCCGATTGAGAACCATTGAGGCCAATTGAGTCCAATTATGCCAAATAGGTCAATTGAGGCCATTTGAGGCTAATTAGGCCAATTAAGGCCAATCGAGGGTAATTAGGCCAATTAGGCCAATTGAGGCCAATTAAGGCCAATTAAGGTCAATTGTGTCCAATTGCGGTTAATTTAGTCTAATTGAGGACAATTAAAGCCAATTAGTCCATTTGAAACCAATTGAAGTCAATTGAGGCCAATTAGGCCAATTGAGGCCAATTGGGCCAATTGAGGGCAGTTAGACCAATTGAGGCGAATTAGCCCAATTGAGCCCAATTAGGTTAATTGTCACCAATTAGGCCAATTCATTCCAATTGAGTCAAATTAGGGCCATTTGAGGCCATTGCAGTCCCCTTAAGTCCAATTGAGTCCAATTGCAGCCAAATTGAGGCCAATTGAGGTCAATTAGGCCAATTAAGGATAATTAGGCCAATTAAGGAAATTGAGACCACTTGAGAGCAATTGGGGCCAATTGAGGCTGATTAGCCAATTGAGTCTGGTTAGGAAAATTGGGCCAATTGAGCCAATTGAGGACAATTTGGCCTATTGAGGCCAATTTGGAAAATTCTAGTGCAATTGAGACCAATTAGGCCAATTGGAAGCAAATTAGGCCAAATGAGGCCAATTTGGCCTATCATGTAAATTGAGGCCAATTGGGACCAATCGTGCCAATTAGGAGAATTGAGGCCAATTGAAGACAATTAGTCCAATTGAGGCCAATATGGCCAGTTGAATTCAAATAGGCCAATTGATGACAATTAAGGCCAATTGAGGCCAATCCAGGCCAATGAGGCCAATTGAGGCCAATTGACGTCAATCCATGCCAATTAAGCCACATGAGCCAAATTGAGGTTGATTAGTTAAATTACGATAATTGAGGCCCATTAGGGTAAATTAAGGCCAGTTACTACAAATTGAGGACAATTGAGGCCAATTGAGTCCAATTATGCCAATTGAAGACAATTGAGACTAGTTAGGCCAATTGAGGCCAATTGAGGTGAGTTGAGGCCAGTTGAGGCTAATGGGTTCTAATTATGCCATTTTTGAAAAATAGAGTCAATTAAGGTCAATTGCGGTCAATTGAGGTCAATTGAGATCAATTGAGGCCAATTAGGACAATTGAGTACAATTGAGGCTAATTAGGACAATTGAGGCCAACTAGGCCAATTGCGGCCAATTAGGCCAATTGAGGTCAATTATTCCAATTGATGTCAATTAAGGCCAATTGAGGCCAATTGAGTCAAATTATGACAATTTAGACCAATTAAGCCAATTGATTCTAATTGAAGCCAATTGAGGCCAATTATGCCCATTAAAGCAATTATGGTCAATTGAGGCCAATTAGGAAAATTAGGCCAATTGAGGCCAATTGGGGCAATTAAGTACAATTATGTCAATTGAAACCAATTGAGGCCAATTAAGGCAAATTGAGGCCAATTATGGCAAATTGAGGCTAATTAGTCCAATTTAGAAAATTGAGGCCATTTGAGGGTAATTGAGGCCAATTGAGGCCAATTAGTCAAATCAGACCAACTAAGGCCAATTAAGACACTGAGGAAATTATGGCCAATTAGGCTAATAGAGGCCAGTTAGGCCAATATAGGCCAATTGAGACCGATTGAGCCCAATTATGTCCAATTATTCTTATTATGGATAATTGAGGCTAGTTGAAGCTAATTGAGGACAATTTAGTCCAATTAGGCCAATTGAGGCCAATTAAGGCCAATTGTGGCTAATTAGGCCAATGGGGTTCAATTGAGTCCAATAGAGGTTAATTAAACCAATTGATATCCGTTGAGGACAATTAAGGCTAATGGAGTCCAATTATGCCAATTGAGACCAATTGATCCAATTGAGGCCAATGGAGGCCAATTATGCCAATTAATCCCATTATGCCAATTGATTCCAATCACGTAAATTAGACCAATTGATACAATTGAGGCCAATGGAGGCCAATTCAAGCCAATTCAGGCCAATCGAGGCTAATTTGGCTAATTGAGGCCACTTAGGAAAATTGAGCCCAATTGAGGCCAAATTGAGGACAATTAGACCAATTTGAGCTAATTTAGAATTATTGAGACCAATTGAGTCTAATTGAGGACAATTAGGCCAATTGAGGCCTGGTGACGCCAATTGAGGTGAATTAGGCCAATTGAGACCAATTGAGGCTAATTTGGCCAATTGGGACCAATGAGGCAAATTGATGGAAATTGAGGCAAATTGAGTCCAATTGAGTCCAATTGAGGCCAATTGAGGTAATTGACGCCAATTGAGGCCATATATGCTAATTATGAAAATTGAGGCCAATTGAGATCATTGAGGCCAATTAGACTAATTGAGGCCACTTGAGGGAAATAGACTCTAATTAGGCCAATTGAGGCCCATTGAGAGTAATTGAGAGAAATTCACGGTAATAAATGCCAATTGAGTATAATTGAGACAAATTGAGACCAATTGGGAAAATTGAGGCCAATTATGCCAATTGTGGCCAATTGCAGCCAATTCATGACAACTAAGGCCAATGGAGGCCAATTATCCAAACTACAACCAATTATGGCCAATTACGACCAATAGAGGCCAATTAGGCTAATTCGGCCAATTAGGAAAATTGAGGCTAGTTGAGGCTTATTATCTTAATTGAGGCAAATTAGGCTAATTAGACCACTTGAGGACAATTGAGGCCAATTGAGGCCAACTGAGGCCAATTGGAGCAAATTAGTCCAATTAGGTCAATTAACTGCAATTGAGGCCAACTAAGGGAAATTCCATCCAATTGAGACCATTTGAGGCCAATTGGGCATAATTGATACCAATGACATTCAATTGAAGCTAATCAAGGCCAATTGAGACCAATCGAGGCCAATTGGAGCCAATCGAGACCAATTAAGCCCAATTGATCCCAATTGATG
Source organism: Viscum album (assembly GCA_963277665.1). Classification (NCBI taxonomy): domain Eukaryota; kingdom Viridiplantae; phylum Streptophyta; class Magnoliopsida; order Santalales; family Viscaceae; genus Viscum; species Viscum album. The sequence goes on along the minus strand of OY728127.1, from coordinate 1,188,548,127 downwards.
CCAATTGATGCCAATTGAGTCCAATTGAGTCCAATAAGGCCAATTCGGGAAAATTGGGGACAAATAGGCCAATTTATGCCAATTTACACCAGTTGAGTCCAATTAAGGCTAATTGAGTCCAATTGAGGCCAATTGAGTCCAATTATGCCAATTGGGACCAATTGAGGCCAATTGATGCCAATTGAGGGAAATAGTCCAATTATATAAATTGGGGGTAATTGAAGCCAATTGAGGCCAATTAGGCCAATTGAGTCCAATTCGTTCAATTGAGGCCAATTGAGGCCTATTGAGGCCAATTTGGCCAATTGATGCCAATTGACACTAATTGGTGCCAATTAGGCATATTGAGGCCAATTGAGGCTAATTAGGGCTAATTGTGGCCAATTAGGCCAATTGGAAGCAATTGAGGCCAATTGGGCCAATTGAGTCTAATTATGGAAATTGATCCAAATTAGGCAAATTAAATCCAATTATGACTATTTAGTTCAATTTGGTCAATTTAGGCCAATTGAGTCCAATTGATGCCAATTGAGGACAATTAAGCCAAATGAGGCCAATATGGCCAATTGAGACCAATTGACGTCAATTAGATCCACTAGACGAATTGAGGCAAATTGTGGACAATTAGGCAATTAAGCGAATTGAGTCCAATTGAGGCCTATTGTTTCCAAGTGAGGCATATTGATGCCAATTTATCCAATTAGTCCAATTAGTCCCACCGAGGAAAATTATGAAAATTTAGTCCAATTGAGGCCAATTAAGCCAACTGAAGCCAATTGAGCCCAACTAAGTCAATTAGTCGAATTGAGGCCAATTGAAGTCAATTCGGTAATCGAGGACAATTGAGGCGAATTTGGAAAATTGAGGAAATTGAGACCAATTAGGCCAATTGGGGCCAATTGGGCCAATTGGGGTCAATTGAGGCCAATTGAGGCCAATTGAGGCCAATTGAGGCCAATTAGGCCAATTGAGTCCAGTTAAAGCTAATTTGGCCAATTGAGTTCAATTGATTCAAATTAAACAAATTTGGACAATTGAGGCCAATTTAGGGCAATTGAGGGAAATTGAAGCCTATTAGGCCGTTTAGGAATATTGGGGCCAAGTGAGGAAAATTTAGGCCAATTGAGGCCAATGGGGCCTATTAAGACCAATTGACACGAATTGAGGCCAATTGGAGCCAATTGAGACCAATTTAACCCAATTGAGGTCAATTGTGCCAAGTAGGTGAATTATAGCCAATTGACGCCAATTCAGGCCAATTGAGTCCAACAAGGCCAATTAATCCATTAAGGAAAATTCGATCAATTAGGTCAATTAGAACAATGAGGCCAATTTGGAACATTACACCTATTTGGCCAATAAAGACCAATTATGCAAATTGAGGCAAATTGAGGTGAAATGAGGCCAATTAGTCCAAATCGGCCAATTAGGGCCAATTGTGGCCAATTCATCTAATTGAGGCTAATTGAGGATAATTAAGAAAATTGAGGTAAATTCAAGCCAATTTAGGCCAATTAGGTCAATTAGACCAATTGAGTCAAATTGATACCAATTGATGCCAATTGGGGCCAATTAATGCCATTTTTACCAATTTGACAAATTGATTCCAATTGAGGCTATTTGAGGCCAATTGAGGACAATTAGTCCAATTAAGGAAATTGAGGCCAATTAAGGCCAGTTCAGGCCTATTGATTCCAATTGAGGCCAATTCAACTAATTGAGGCAATTATGGCCAATTAGGCTAACTTGGTCAATTAAGGCCAATTAGGCCAATTGAGACCAATTATGCCACTTGATGACAATTTAGTTCAATTTAGGCCATGTTAGTCCAATTTAGACCAATTGAGGCCAACTGAGGCAAATTCCAGTCAATAGAGACTAATTGGGGCCAATTGATGTCAATTAGAGCCAATTGAGTTCAATCGAGGTAAATTGGGATCAATCGAGGCCAATTGAAACCAATTGACGCCAATTATGCCCCTAAAAAATTGAGGGGCTAATTAGGCCAATTTTCGACCAATTGAATCCAATTTGGCCAATTGAGGAAATTGAGGCCAATTTGGCCAATTAGGCCAATTGAGGCCAATTGAGGCCAATTTGACCAATAAAGTTCAATTGATGACAATTGAGTCCAATTGGGCCTATTGAGCCCAATTGAGTCCAATTCGTCCAATTAAAGCCAATTAACACCAATTGAGGCCAAGTAAGTTCTATTTGGCCAATTGAAGCCAATTGAGGTTAATTAGTCCAGTTGAGAAGAATTGATGCCAATTGAGCAAAGATAGGCCATTTATGCCAATTGATTCCAATTGAGACCAATTGAGGCCAATTGAGGCCAATTGAAGCCAAATTTAGGCTTGTGGAGGCCAATTTGGCCAATTGAGGCCAATTAAGAAAATTGAGGTGAATTAGGTCAATTGACGAAAATTCAGCCAATTGAGGCAAATTGAGGCCAATTGGGGCCAATTGAGGTCAATCGAGCCCAATTAAGGCCTATTAGGTCCATTGAGGCCAATTAGGTCTAATTGAGACCAATTGAGGCCAATTGAGGCCAATTCGGCCAATTGAGGTCAATTGAGGCCAATTAAGGCCAATTAGTACAATTGAGGCCAATTGAGTTCAATTGTGGCCAATTGAGGCCAATTGGACCAAATGATACCAAATGAGGCCATTTGAGGCCAATTGTGGACAATTCGGCCAATTCAACCGAATGAGAAAATTGAGACCAATTAAGGCCAATTGAGGCCAATTAAGGCCAATTGAGGCCAATTGAGGTTAATTGAGACCAATTATGCGAATTAGATGATAATAACTTAATCACAACTACATGTCTTGTAAAAGTTTCTTGGTAAATACTAATAAATTTATCATTCTTTTTAGCTCAAGGAACTCCAAAGCCAATTGGGGCAAATTGATGTCAATTGAGGCCAATTAGGGAAATTAGGCCAATTGTGGACAATTAAGGCCAATTGAAGCCAATTGAGGCCAATTTGTCCAATTGAGGTTAATTAAGTTCAATTAGGTCAATTAGTTCATTTAGGCCAATTGAAGCCCAATTGAATCCAATTGAAGCAAATTAGGCAAATGGGGCCAATTTGGCCAATTCAGGCCAATTGAGGCCCACTATGCCAATTAGGCTAATTAAGGCTAATTGAGGCCGATTCGGCCAATTGTGTCATTGAGTCCAATTAGCCAAATTAGTCCTATAGAGGCAAGATTATTAGGTTATTTTTTTCCAATTGATACATTGAGGCCAATTGAGTCAAATTTGGCCAACTAAGTCAATTCAGGCCAATTGAGGCTGATTAGGCCATTTAATCCAATTCGTTCAATTGATCCATTTAGGCCAATTAAATCCAATTTAGACCAATTTAGGACAATTGAGTCCAATTAGGCCAATTAGGACAATAGGGCCATTGAGGCTAATTGCGGCCAATTAGGTCAATTGAGGCCAATTGAGGCTAATTAGACCAATTAGACCAATTAGTTCATTGAGGCTATCAAGGATAATTATGCCAATTATGTCAATTAGGAAAAAATTTCCATTGAGTCCGAATAGGACTTTGAGGCCGATTAGGCCAGTTAGGTCATTGAGGCCATTGAGGACAATTTAGCCAATTAGGTAAATTTGGCCAATTAGGCCATTGAGGAAAATTCAGTAATTGAGGCCAATCTCGCCATTGAGGCCAATTTGACAATTTGGACATTTATTCCAATTAATCCTCTTATGCCAAATGAGTCCAATTAGGAAAGTTGAGGACAATATGGTCAATTGACGCCAATTGATAAAAATTAGTCCATTAAGAAAAATTGAGGCCAATTTGGGCCAATAAAGGCAAATTGAGGCCAATTAGTCCATTGAGTCCAATTGAATCCAATGATGCCAGTTTGGCCAATTTTTTCAATTAGGCCAATTAGGCCAATTGTGTTCAATTAGGAAAATTGAGGCTAATTGTGTCCAATTAGGTCAATTTGGAAAATTTGGAAAATTGTTCCTAATTGAGGACAATTAGCCTAATTAGGCCCATTGAACCAATTGAGGACAATTGAGGACAGATAGTACCTTGAGGCCAATTCAAGCCAATTAAAGAAAATAAGGCCAATTAGGCTCGTTGTTCCAAATAGGCCAATGAGGCCAATTGTGGACAAATAGGGAAATTGATTCCAATTGAGGCCAATTAGGAAAATTAGGCCAATTGAGTCCAATTAAGAAAATTTACGCTAATTAGTCCAATTAGTCTAATTAAATCCAATTAGACCATTGAGTCCATTTGAGGCTAATTGAATCCAATTATTCCAATTATGCCAATTATGCCAATTATTCCAATTATGCCAATTGACACCAATTGAGGATAATTGAGGCCAATTTAGTTCAATTGATATCAATTCTTCTATTGAGGCCAATTTATTCCAATTGATGCAAAAAAAGAAAAATTAGGCCAATTTATGACAGTTAGGAAAATTAGGTCAATTAAGGCTAGTTAGGAAAATTGAGGCTAATTAGGAAAAATTGAGGCCAGTTGAGGGAAAATAGGAAAATTCACCCAATTACGTAAAATTGATGCCAATTGGTGCCAATTAAGACCAATTTATTCCAATTATAATAATTTGGCCAATTATGCCATTGAATTCAATTCATTCATAGAGACCATTTAGGCTAATAAGTCCAATTAGGCCAATTGAGACCAATTAGGAAAATTTAGACTAATTAAGGTCAATTGAGGCCAATTGAGGCCAATTGAGGCCAATTGAGTTCAATTTAGGCTTATTTCAACTGAGGTAAATTGATATAAATTAGGCCAATTTCCAATTGAGTCCGATTGAGGCCAATTGAATCCAATTACACAATTGAGGTCAATTGAGACCAATTGGGACAATTAGGCCAATTGAGGCTAATTAGACAATTGAGTCCAATTGAGACTAATTGGTCCAATTAATTATCATTAGTATATTGAGGTCAATTGAAGCCAATTGAATCCAAAGATTCCAATTAGGGAAATTATGTCAATTTGGCCAATTTGGACTGTTAAGGTCATATAAAAAATTGAGGCCAATTGATGCCAATTTGGTCAATTAGGTCAGTTGACACAAATTTGAAAAATTGAGTCCAATTTAGAAAATTGAGGCCAAATGATGGAAATTAGGTTAATTAGGAAAATTATACATATTGAAGAAAATTTGGCGAATTGGGCCAATTGATTCCAATTTAGTCCATTTAGCCAATTGAGGTCAATTAGCCCAATTGAGGCCAATTAGGAAAAATCAGCCAATAGAGGCCATTTAAGCAAATTGAGGCCAGTTGAGGCCAATTGAGGGAAATTTTGTCTAATTAAGATAATTAGGCCATTAGTCCATTGAGTCCAATTCATCCATTCAGGACATTTAGTCCAGTTAGGCCACTTTGGCCACTTAGAAAAACTGAGGCCAATTAGGAAAATTTAGCACAATTGAGGCCTATTAAGACTAAGGCCGATTGAGGTCAATTGAGTTAAACTACGCCAATTTAAAATTCGGTCCAATTTTTTCCAATAAGGATAATTAGGATAATTATTTCATTTATTCCAACTCATACATTGATTCCAATGAAGCCACTTGCACCAATTGATTCTAATTAGGAAATTTGGGGCCAATTGAGGCCAATTAATGTTGAGGTCAATTGAGGAAAATTTTTCCAATTTCTAATTGAGAATAATTATAAAAATTTCTAATTTAGGTCAATTTAATCCAATTAGGCCATTGAGGCCAACTAAGGCCAATTAGGCTAATTTCCAATTGAGGCCTTTTGAGACCAATCTGGCCATTAGGGATAATCGAGTCTAGATAGTCCAATATATAATTGATTTCAATTAGATAATTGGGACCAATTGAGGCCAATTAGGCCATTGAGGTTTATTGACGTCGATTGAGGCCAATTGAGTCCAATTAGGCCGATTTTCAATTGAGGCCAGTTAAGCCATTGAGACCAATTCAGGCTAATTAGTCCATTGAGGACAACTAAGGCCATTTTAGAAAAATTAAGGCCAATTTAGTCTAATTAGACCAATTATGACAATAAGGCCATTAAGTCCAATTGAGACATTGAGGACAATTAGGCCAATTATTCCAATTATGTGAACTTGGACAATTGAGGCCAATTATGAAAATTAACACCAATTGAGGCTGGTGCCATATGAGGTCAATTGAGGTCAATTGGGCCAATTTCCAATTGAGTACCACCGTATCCAATTAGGAAATTGATCCCAGTTAAGGGAAATGGAGGTCACTTAGGCCAACTCCCAATTGAGGTCAATTATGGAAATTGAGGCCGATTGCCAATTGAGGCCAATTAGGAAAGTGAGGTCAATTGAGGCCAATTATGCCATTGAGGTGAATTGAGGCAAATTATTCCATTAGGACCTATTGATGCCAATTGAGGCCAATTGAGGGAAATTAGTCCAATTAGACCAATTGAATCCAATTGATGACAATCGAGGCTAATTAGGCCAATGAGGACAATTCGGCCAATTAAGGACAATAGGAAAATTGAGGTCAATGGAGGCCAATTAGGACAATCAGGACAATTAAGGACAATTGAGGAAAATTAGGAATATTGAAGTCAATTGAGTCCAATTAGGCCAATTGAGGCCAATTAGGCCAGTTGACGCCAATTAGGCCAATTAGGCCAATTGAGGTAAATTGAGGTCAATTTGGCTGATGAGGCCAATTCATCTGGTTGAGGCCAATCAGGGATAATTAATAAAATTGATGTCAATTAAGGCCAATTAGGCCAATGAGTCTAATTATAATTATTGAGGCCAAATAGGAAAATTCAGGTCAATTGAGGCTAATTTGGCCAATTGAGGTCAATTTGGCAAATTGAGGCCAATTTGGCCAATTTGGTCAATTGAGGCCAATTGAGGCCATTTAGGAAACTTGAGGTCAATTGAGGCCAATTATTACCTTGGGGACAATTTGTCTTATTGAGCGCAATTGGGGCCTATTGAGTCCAATTAGGCAAATTGAGGTCAATTGTGGCTAATTAGGCCAAAGAGGCCAATTCGACCAATGAGTTCAATAAAGCCAATTGAGGCTAATTGAGCCCAATTAGAAAAATTGCGGTCAATTGAGTCCAATTGGGCCAATTATGTCAATTTAGACAATTGATCTCAATTGGGGATAATTAGGAAAATTGAGGTCAATTGAGGCCAATTAAACTAATGAGGCCAATTTGGCCAATTGAGGCTGATTAGGAAAATTGAGGTCAATTGAGGCTAATTAGGCCTATTAAGACCAATTTACACCAATGGCTTCCAATTGGGGATAATTGAGACCAATTGATCCCAATTGAGTCCAATTACGCCAAGTAGGCAAATTATGGCCAATTGAGTCCAACTAGGCCAATTAGGCTATTAAGGCCCATTCAACCTATTTGGCCAATTAGGACATTGAGTCCAATTAGGAAAATTAGCCCTATTTGTCCAATGAAGGCCAATTTTGCAGATTGAGGTGAATTGAGGCCAATTAGGCCAATTCAGCCAATTGGGGCCAATTGCGGCCAATTTAGTCAATTGGGGCCAGTTGTGGCCAATTCATCTAATTGAGGAAAATTGAGTCCAATTAGGAAAATTAATGTTAATTCAGGAAAATTAAATCTAATTAGGCCAATTGATCCCAATTGAGCAAAATTGAGGCCATTTTGTCCAAATAGACCAATTGAGTCCAATTAACAGTAATTGAGGTCAATTGAGGCCAATTAATGCCAATTTGGCCAATTTGAAAAATTGATGTCAATTGGGGATAATTGAGACCAATTGAGGACAATTAGTCCAATTAGTGTAACTGAGGCCAATTAAGGCCAATTGAGGCCAATTGATTCCAATTTAAGCCAATTAATACCATGTAAGGCAATTATGGCCAATTAGGCCAATTATGCCACTTGATGCCAATTTAGGTCAATTAAGGCTATGTGTTGCCAATTGAGTCCAATTGACGTCAATTAAGGCCAACTGAAACAAATTTCGGTCAATATAGACCAATTGAGGCCAATTAGGGTCAATTGGGGACAATTGAGACCAATAACAACAAATAGATGCTAATTGAGGCCAATTGAGGCTAATTGACATTAATTGGTACCAATCGAGGCCAATTGAAGCCAATTGAGGACATTTGAGTCTAATTGAGGCCAAATAGGCCAATTGAGGCCAATTAGGCCACTGAGGCAAACTGAGGCCAATTGCACCAAATTGACGCCAATTGGGGCCAATTAGGCCAATTGAGGTCAATTGAGGCCAATTTGGCCAATTGAAGCCAATCAATCCAATTGAGTCCAATTAGGACAATTGGGGCTAGTTGAGGTCAATTGAGGTTAATTACTCTAATTAAGGCGAATAGATGCCAATTGACGACAATTAAGCCAATTATGCAAATTGAGGTCAATTTGTATATTAGGTCAATTAAGGCCAATTAGCCAATTATGCCAAATAGGTCAATTGAGGCCAATTATGCCAAATAGGTCAATTGAGGCCATTTGAGGCTAATTAGGCCAATTGAGGCCAATTGAGGGTAATTAGGCCAATTAGGCCAATTGAGGCCAATTGAGGCCAATTAAGGTCAATTGTGTCCAATTGCGGTTAATTTAGTCTAATTGAGTACAATTAAAGCCAATTAGTCCATTTGAAACCAATTGAAGTCAATTGAGGCCAATTAGGCCAATTGAGGCCAATTGGGCCAATTGAGGGCAGTTAGACCAATTGAGGCGAATTAGCCCAATTGAGCCCAATTAGGTTAATTGTCACCAATTAGGCCAATTCATTCCAATTGAGTCAAATTAGGGCCATTTGAGGCCATTGCAGTCCCCTTAAGTCCAATTGAGGCCAATTGCAGCCAAATTGAGGCCAATTGAGGTCAATTAGGCCAATTAAGGATAATTAGGCCAATTAAGGAAATTGAGACCACTTGAGAGCAATTGGGGCCAATTGAGGCTGATTAGGCCAGTTGAGTCTGGTTAGGAAAATTGGGCCAATTGAGCCAATTGAGGACAATTTGGCCTATTGAGGCCAATTTGGAAAAATCTAGTGCAATTGAGACCAATTAGGCCAATTGGAAGCAAATTAGGCCAAATGAGGCCAATTTGGCCTATCATGTAAATTGAGGCCAATTGGGACCAATCGTGCCAATTAGGAGAATTGAGGCCAATTGAAGACAATTAGTCCAATTGAGGCCAATATGGCCAGTTTAATTCAAATAGTCCAATTGATGACAATTAAGGCCAATTGAGGCCAATCCAGGCCAATGAGGCTAATTGACGCCAATCCATGCCAATTAAGCCACATGAGCCAAATTGAGGTTGATTAGTTAAATTACGATAATTGAGGCCCATTAGGGTAAATTAAGGCCAGTTACTACAAATTGAGGACAATTGAGGCCAATTGAGTCCAATTATGCCAATTGAAGACAACTGAGACTAGTTAGGCCAATTGAGGCCAATTGAGGTGAGTTGAGGCCAGTTGAGGCTAATGGGTTCTAATTATTCCATTTTTGAAAAATAGAGTCAATTAAGGTCAATTGCGGTCAATTGAGGTAAATTGAGGCCAATTAGGACAATTGAGTACAATTGAGGCTAATTAGGACAATTGAGGCCAACTAGGCCAATTGCGGCCAATTAGGCCAATTGAGGTCAATTATTCCAATTGATGTCAACTAAGGCCAATTGAGGCCAATTGAGTCAAATTAGGACAATTTAGACCAATTAAGCCAATTGATTCTAATTGAAGCCAATTGAGGCCAATTATGCCCATTAAAGCAATTATGGTCAATTGAGGCCAATTAGGAAAAGTAGGCCAATTGAGGCCAATTGGGGCAATTAAGTACAATTATGTCAATTGAAACCAATTGAGGCCAATTAAGGCAAATTGAGGCCAATTATGGCAAATTGAGGCTAATTAGTCCAATTTAGAAAATTGAGGCCAATTAGTCAAATCAGACCAACTGAGGCCAATTAAGACACTGAGGAAATTAAGGCCAATTAGGCTAATAGAGGCCAGTTAGGCCAATATAGGCCAATTGAGACCGATTGAGCCCAATTATGTCCAATTATTCTTATTATGGATAATTGAGGCCAGTTGAAGCTAATTGAGGACAATTTAGTCCAATTTGGCCAATTGAGGCCAATTAAGGCCAATTGAGGCTAATTAGGCCAATGGGGTTCAATTGAGTCCAATAGAGGTTAATTAAACCAATTGATATCTGTTGAGGACAATTAAGGCTAATGGAGTCCAATTATGCCAATTGAAACCAATTGATCCAATTGAGGCCAATGGAGGCCAATTATGTCAATTAATCCCATTATGCCAATTGATTCCAATCACGTAAATTAGACCAAATGGGTCTAATTGAGACCAATTGATACAATTGAGGCCAATGGAGGCCAATTCAAGCCAATTCAGGCCAATCGAGGCTAATTTGGCTAATTAGGGCCACTTAGGAAAATTGAGCCCAATTGAGGCCAAATTGAGGACAATTAGACCAATTTGAGCTAATTTAGAATTATTGAGACCAATTGAGTCTAATTGAGGCCAATTAGGCCAATTGAGGCCTGGTGACTCCAATTGAGGTGAATTAGGCAATTGAGACCAATTGAGGCTAATTTGGCCAATTGGGACCAATGAGGCAAATTGATGGAAATTGAGGCAAATTGAGTCCAATTGAGTCCAATTGAGGCCAATTGAGGTAATTGACGCCAATTGAGGCCATATATGCTAATTAGAAAAATTGAGGCCAATTGAGATCATTGAGGCCAATTAGACTAATTGAGGCCACTTGAGGGAAATAGACTCTAATTAGGCCAGTTGAGGCCCATTGAGAGTAATTGAGAGAAATTCACGGTAATAAATGCCAATTGAGTATAATTGAGACAAATTGAGACCAATTGGGAAAATTGAGGCCAATTATGCCAATTGTGGCCAATTGCAGCCAATTCATGACAATTGAGGCCAATGGAGGCCAATTATCCAAACTACAACCAATTATGGCCAATTACGACCAATAGAGGCCAATTAGGCTAATTCGGCCAATTAGGAAAATTGAGGCTAGTTGAGGCTTATTATCTTAATTGAGGCAAATTAGGCTAATTAGACCACTTGAGGACAATTGAGGCCAATTGAGGCCAACTGAGGCCAATTGCAGCAAATTAGTCCAATTAGGTCAATTAACTGCAATTGAGGCCAACTAAGGGAAATTCCATCCAATTGAGACCATTTGAGGACAATTGGGCATAATTGATACCAATGACATTCAATTGAAGCTAATCAAGGCCAATTGAGACCAATCGAGGCCAATTGGAGCCAATCGAGACCAATTAAGCCCAATTGATCCCAATTGATGCCAATTGATGCCAATTGAGGCCAATTGAGTCCAATAAGGCCAATTTGGGAAAATTGGGGACAAATAGGCCAATTTATGCCAATTTACACCAGTTGAGTCCAATTAAGGCTAATTGAGTCCAATTGAGGCCAATTGAGTCCAATTATGCCAATTGGGACCAATTGAGGCCAATTGATGCCAATTGAGGGAAATAGTCCAATTATATAAATTGGGGATAATTGAAGCCAATTGAGGCCAATTAGGCCAATTGAGTCCAATTCGTTCAATTGAGGCCAATTGAGGCCTATTGAGGACAATTTGGCCAATTGACGCCAATTGACACTAATTGGTGCCAATTAGGCATATTGAGGCCAATTGAGGCTAACTGGGGCTAATTGTGGCCAATTAGGCCAATTGGAAGCAATTGAGGCCAATTAGGCCAATTGAGTCTAATTATGCAAATTGATCCAAATTAGGCAAATTAAATCCAATTATGACTATTTTGTTCAATTTGGTGAACTTAGGACAACTGAGTCCAATTGATGCCAATTGAGGACAATTAAGCCAAATGAGGCCAATATGGCCAATTGAGACCAATTGACGTCAATTAGATCCACTAGACGAATTGAGGCAAATTGTGGACAATTAGGCAATTAAGCGAATTGAGTCCAATTGAGGCCTATTGTTTCCAAGTGAGGCATATTGATGCCAATTTATCCAATTAGTCCAATTAGTCCCACCGAGGCGAATTATGAAAATTTAGTCCAATTGAGGCCAATTAAGCCAACTGAAGCCAATTGAGCCCAACTAAGTCAATTAGTCGAATTGAGGCCAATTGAAGTCAATTCGGTAATCGAGGACAATTGAGGCGAATTTGGAAAATTGAGCAAATTGAGACCAATTAGGCCAATTGGGGCCAATTGGGCCAATTGGGGTCAATTGAGGCCAATGGAGTCCAATTGAGGCCAATTAGGCCAATTGAGTCCAGTTAAAGCTAATTTGGCCAATTGAGTTCAATTGATTCAAATTAAACAAATTTGGACAATTGAGGCCAATTTAGGGCAATTGAGGGAAATTGAAGCCTATTAGGCTTTTTAGGAATATTGGGGCTAAGTGAGGAAAATTTAGGCCAATTGAGGCCAATGGGGCCTATTAAGACCAATTGACACGAATTGAGGCCAATTGGAGCCAATTGAGACCAATTTAACCCAATTGAGGTCAATTGTGCCAAGTAGGTGAATTATAGCCAATTGACGCCAATTCAGGCCAATTGAGTCCAACAAGTCCAATTAATCCATTAAGGACAATTCGATCAATTAGGTCAATTAGAACAATGAGGCCAATTTGGAACATTACACCTATTTGGCCAATAAAGACCAATTATGCAAATTGAGGCAAATTGAGGTGAAATGAGGCCAATTAGTCCAAATCGGCAAATTAGGGCCAATTGTGGCCAATTCATCTAATTGAGGCCAATTGAGGATAATTAAGAAAATTGAGGTAAATTCAAGCCAATTTAGGCCAATTAGGTCAATTAGACCAATTGAGTCAAATTGATACCAATTGATGCCAATTGGGGCCAATTAATGCCATTTTTACCAATTTGACAAATTGATTACAATTGAGGCTATTTGAGGCCAATTGAGGACAATTAGTCCAATTAAGGAAATTGAGGCCAATTAAGGCCAGTTCAGGCCTATTGATTCCAATTGAGGCCAATTCAACTAATTGAGGCAATTATGGCCAATTAGGCTAACTTGGTCAATTAAGGCCAATTAGGCCAATTGAGACCAATTATGCCACTTGATGACAATTTAGTTCAATTTAGGCCATGTTATTCCAATTTAGACCAATTGAGGCCAACTGAGGCAAATTCCGGTCAATAGAGACTAATTGGGGCCAATTGATGTCAATTAGAGCCAATTGAGGCCAATCGAGGTTAATTGGGATCAATCGAGGCCAATTGAAACCAATTGACGCCAATTATGCCCCTAAAAAAATTGAGGGGCTAATTAGGCCAATTTTCGACCAATTGAATCCAATTTGGCCAATTGAGGAAATTGAGGCCAATTGAGGAAATTGAGGCCAATTTGGCCAATTAGGCCAATTGAGGCCAATTGAGGCCAATTTGGCCAATAAAGTTCAATTGATGACAATTGAGTCCAATTGGGCCTATTGAGCCCAATTGAGTCCAATTCGTCCAATTAAAGCCAATTAACACCAATTGAGGCCAAGTAAGTTCTATTTGGCCAATTGAAGCCAATTGAGGTTAATTAGTCCAGTTGAGAAGAATTGATGCCAATTGAGGAAAGATAGGCCATTTATGCCAATTGATTCCAATTGAGACCAATTGAGGCCAATTGAGGCCTGAAGTGCATTGTGTTGCATTTGTTGTCAATGAGGCATGAAGTTGTCTTGGAATGAATGGATGTCAAGGAGTCAAGATGTGAATGTCAAAGGATGTGATGGTGATGGTGATGAAGGAGAATGGCCATGGTACTAAGATGCATGTCACTTAGGAGATTCACTAAGTGATATAGGAGATGTGGTTGAAACATTCTCTAGTAAATCTGACGATTGTTGAGCTGCTCTATAAGTTCATAGAACTTGTATCCTGATGATACAAAGTCACAACATGATTAGAAGACCATGCATTGTAGTGACAATGCATGAGGAGTTGAAAGCAGTTCCATCCACAACTACTAAGTGGATGATGTGCATTAATGAAGTCAGTGCATGTGAATTTGAAGTTGATCCAATTGATCTCTGATTAGATCAATGAAGCACATTGAAGAATTTAAGTGATTCAGGAGCTCAGTTGAAGATGAAGACCCTTCGTGAATTCCATTACAAAGTGATGAATAAATGTTGAAGAAGAATGAAGTAATTCTAATGAAGAAGAAATAATTGATCAAGTGATTCGGCTGATGAAGAACCTTCTACAAATGTCTCATAAGTCTAGAATACATGATTGAAAGGAGTTGAGGATGTTTGTGGAAGAAGAATGAAGAAGAAATGGAAAGAATGGCTTAGAAGAAGAGGAGGAGGCATTTGGCATTTAGAATTGGTATTTTTCATGGAGGACTTTGTTTTTGACAAAGTCCTATTTGTTACTTTGCCAAAAAATATGGCCAGCCCGTGAGCACCTTGTGGGTTCAACCCCAAGGCTCATGTGGGCCTAAGGCGCCACGCCCAAGGGGGAACCCGTGGGGCGAGCTCAGGGCGGCAGGGGCGCACCCGCAGACACCACATAGGCGCTGGGGCACGCCCGGAGGAGCGCAGGGGGCCGTGTATAAGCCCCCGAGGGCACGCGGTGGTGAAACCCGCGTGCCGGAGGAGCATAGTGGGCGCTAGGAGCGCGCCCGCAGGAGCAGAGATTGGGCGCAGAGCGCGCCCGCAGGGAGAACACGGTGCGGGGCGGCACCGTGGAGGGAGAAGATTCAACTGGCGGGTTGAGGCAGCGCCAGGGTTATAAGCCGCGGCAAAATCCCGCGCCGTTTCGATGTGGGACGCGTATTTTTCACCAGGAGCAAATCTCCGCCGTCCGAGCAATCGCGCGCTCGATCTGGACCGCTCATCTAATCCGCCGCGCCCCCGATTTAATCCGGCCGTCCGATATATCTCAAATGCCCGATCCGACGGCTCCCGCCTCGTCCTCTTCCCCGAGCTCGGCAGAGGTCTCCCCGCGCCTTCCCGCGAGCTCCGCTCGAACCAGAGGCAACCTGAAGCCGGTTTTCGAGTTCCCGGCCACCTCTGAAGGATCTAAAACCTCCATGGTGATCGTCTGGACCTACTGAACCGATCCATGCTTAAAAATACACATGCATGCAATGTTTGGAAGATTTCGATGAAGGACGAAGCAAACCGAAGGTGCGAGGCCATTCGGTGTTTATGCTCTGCATGGTTTGGATCGAAGGAAGGCCGTGCATGCGTTCTAAGTCGCATGCACGTGAAGAAGGCCGAAAAATAAGGGAAGCCGCGTGAAATAGAGGAGAAACAAGATTTTGGAAATCTTGAAGATCCGAAGATCTCGGGTGTTTGAAGTTATTTCACGCGGATAGAACCGCCTCTCCTCTGCCTATATAAATGAGGCCGAGCCCTCGAGAATCTTGCTGATGTTTTTGTTGAAGACCTGTTGATCCGTGAGAGCCCTCTGCCTCGCGAAGACGAAGCCCCACGCACACTTGCGCGGTGAAGTCCCTTGCGTGCAACATCTTTGCGCGACAAGAAGAGGAGTCCCCTGCCCGCACTCCTTGCGCGACAGGAAGAGCTCGTGGCCGCAACACTTTGCGCGCCCGAGGCTTGTTCCCTCTCTGCCCGCACCCTTGCGCGGCAGGAGGAAGACCCCGCGGGTGTTGCACTTGCGCGCCCCGCGGGTAGGAGGTCTTGCGCGCCCCTGTGCCGCACATCTTGCGCGCCCTCCCTTGAGTTTGAGTTCGGGTGTGTGCAAGTAAAGGCCGTAGCCTTGGGTGTGTGTGAAACAAGAAGACCACACTATTTGTGTGTGTGCAAAGTGGACAAGATCACCTACGGGCCAAGTCTGTGCCAAGTGGAGAAGAAGGCCCTACGGCCGTGTGTGCTTAGCAAAACAAGAAAAGGCCGTAGCCTTGTGCAACCAAAGAAGACCCAAGGCCTAAGTGTATTTGTGTGTGCTAAGTGAAGAGGAAGAGCACACTTGTTCGGGTGTGTGCACGTAGAGGCCGAGACCACACCTTGTGTGTGTGCCAAATTGAAGAACACATCTTGTGTGTGCTAAGTACCCTACGGGCAGTGGGTGTGAGCAAGACAAGGCCATACTTTGTGTGTGCATTTGAAGAAGAAGGTCGTAGCCCTTGTGTGTGAAAAATGAAGAATCAAGTGTGTGCATAAGTGAAGTGCACACTTTGAAGAAGATTAAAAGAACAAGGAAGTGAGTGTGCTTTGCAAGTGAAGTAGGCCAAGCTCAAGTGTTTGCCAAAGTGAAGAAATTTTGTGTGCAATGAGATAAGGAGGCCGAACCTAGTGTGTGTGCACTAAGTGAAGTGAACACACTTAGAAGAAGGAAGAAAGAGGAGACCCTCACACTAGAGTAAAACACACTTCTAAATGTGTGAGCAATTTGAATATAGTGTGTGAAGATTGTGAAGGAGGTGTGTGCTATAGTTGACTACACCCTCTAAGGGTTTACTGCACCAAGAAGAGAAGAAGGGGAGTGCATGCATGCATGCATGCACGTGCACACGTGAACAGTGCTAAATCAGTGGTGTGCATCTGAGGAGTCCAAGACTTGAAGATCTTGAAGAGATTTGAGAAGGCCATGCAGTCAGGGCATGAGGAACCAGTGTTGCCATGCATTAAGTGCATGAAGTTGTTTTGATGTGAGACTAGACCAGACCGAAGATAAAGATAACAGTTGTCTGAGCATTCAGTAGTTGGAGAGAGAAGCCAGGTCATCCTTAGAAGAAGGTGATAAAGCCTGAGCTAGACGAGAAGACCTGTTCACCACAAGTGATCAGAAGAAGAGCAAGGCCAGCAGTCTTTATCCCAGGCTGCTGAGGATACTTGAAGAAGCTTAAAGTGAAGAAGAGCTACTCGTGTGACTCGAGGAGCCAGGAGAAGACCCTGTGGGACTCAGGGAGAAGAAGTCTTCAGTGGGATTCTGGAGCAGGCCAGTGGGACTCTGGTAACACTATGTGAAGCAGTATAAAGACCCTCCTGTGGGACTCAGGAGAGATACAGTGGGACTCTGTATCGACCATTGTAATTCTAACAAGTTATAATGGGAGAATCCATGCTGGGAGAGCATGGCAAGGATGTAGGCCTTTGGTGCCGAACCTTGTAAATCCTTGTGTCCAGTGCCTTTACATTTACTGCATCATTCGTGGAAAGGTGTGAGATACAAGAAGAGTGGATCGAGGCTTTAACCAGCCATAGAGGTTTAATTGATTAAGGAATCAATTAGTAAAAAGTTTTAAGGGATCACTGATTCACCCCCTCCCCCTCTCAGTGATTCACACTGATCTGGGAACTTCAATTGGTATCAGAGCGAGGTTACCTCTAAAAGATCCAAGGGAGTCTTTATGAAATGCAGATTTGAGGAAATGAGTGACCAGCCTCAAATGGAGATATCTGCCAAGACTCAGAAAAATAGAAAGAAGAAACAGGCAATGAAGATGAGGAAGAAGGTTGTAGCAATCAGAGAAAC
Organism: Viscum album; assembly: GCA_963277665.1. NCBI lineage: Eukaryota > Viridiplantae > Streptophyta > Magnoliopsida > Santalales > Viscaceae > Viscum > Viscum album. Next base: position 1,188,530,603 of record OY728127.1, on the reverse strand, counting down.
TCCTTCTATGGAAAGAAATGTGAATGTCACATCAGATGACAATTCCTTTTATCATTCTTCTGATGAAGCCTGCTCTAGCTATGATGAAGATGGAAGAAACAATGATCTTCTAAATGCAATCAAATATCTTCAGAAGAGAGTCCCCAAGAAAGTTGCAATGTGTATAGCTACAGGCCTCCTTGATCTTCAAGAAGAAAAATTACAGCTAGAAGATGAAGCCAATTCTCTGGAAGTCCAATTGGCTAAAAGGGTTGGCATAACCAACACTCTCAGAAAGCTGGTAAATGCCAAAGATGAAACAGTATCTCTTTGCAATGAAAGATATGAAGACACTGCTGAAGAATTGCAAAGAAGCCTTTCTGAGAAAGAAATCTTTAAAGTTATAATCAAAGATGTTTACCATGCACTGGAGAAGAGACATAGAGTATCAATGGTTGTTAAAGATGCTCAACTAGAAGACAAAGTCAAAAGGGTGAAGGAGCTGGACAACTCATTGCTTGAAATGAAAAAGGTGCATGAAGACCAGATAAAGCAGCTGGAAGAGAAATGGGAAGGAAGGCTAAGAACTATTGAGGATGAGAAGAACTCCCTTAACATGAAATGCCTAGAACTAGAGGTGATATTGAAAAATCTGCAATCACCCAAAGCTAAAGCCTCCCAGTCAGCTGAAAGGAGAAATGTTGCTACTCAAGTATGCCTTGAGAAGGATGATTCTAATAGAAAGACATCCTCTAGTGAAAGTGCAACAACTTCTAACAAGAAGGTACCATCCATACCATCTTGTACTCATGTTTCTAAAAGTGTTTCTACTAAAAGTGCAGGATGGAAGAATGATTCCAAACAAGTATGGATGAAGAAAATGAAGAAGCAGAGCTCTCCTGAAGCAGCACAACAATTCAAGACAAGAACCCAACAATCAGAAGGACTGAAGAGGTCAAGATTTGTGGGTCAGTGTTGGTGTTGTAACAGGTATGGGCATTGTGCAAAGGATTGTTGGTACAATCCACTGAATGCCAAAGCACAGAGGAAGCCCATGCCAAGGGGGAGCAAGCCAGAAGGAAATAAGCAGCATCCACAGGTCCAGAGACATCTGTTTACTGCTAACAGATTTGGATTACTTGACAACATCTGGGATGATTGCAAAAGTGGTCAAAAGAATGATACATGTCAATCTCCAACTGTATCCAAAGCTGGAATGAAGAGAAGATCACTGAACCTGGCTAAAAGAGATTCCTTGGGAAGCAAGCAGAAGAAAGTAGAAAATGCTCCCAAGAAGTGTTTGAAAAAGGAAGAGAAGACCTTGGAGTCTAAGTCCAAGAAGGGTGAGTCATCCAGTAGGACCACCAAGAAGACATGCTTCTACTGTGGAAAGAAAGGTCATACCATGGATCTTTGCAAACAAGCCATGGAAATCAATAGAAGCCAACTGAACTCAAACAGACAATCAATCCAGAAGAAGAAGAAGGGATTGATTGAAAACAAGTTGCCTAAGAAAGGTAGCTTGACAGCATCAAAAGAACCATGTGGAATTTCCAAAACTGAGGCCACACTTCCAAGTGACTTACTAGTCATATGGCCAAATCAGTTGCAACTTGCCAAAGATCTGAAAATAGCTGAAGATGAAGTTCTGGCAATTGCTAAGGCAAGAGGGAAGAAAAATATTTCACATGAAGATGTATTGAGATCCACACCAGCACAAACATCATTGAAGATCAAATGTGCAAGTGTGAAGACTGGTGAAAATGGGACATCTCGGTTGAGAGAATCTTCTCAACCTTGTAGTTCACATTGATGAACCAAGGAGGTTCCATCTTATTCCCTTATACATTGGTATTTACATGTGCTAACATTGCAGGGAATTGAAGATGATGATCATTCTCAACTGGAGGATGGTTTGGACAGAATGGAGTGCACCCCTTGAGGGGGAGCCAATCTGAAGAAGATGGCATTCTTAGATTAATACCATCTTGAGAAAAGTGAAGGTATTCCAATCATACTTTCATCCCTTGTTTCTTAATTGAGTTTATCTTGTCAATTAAGGGGGAGTATGGATTGAAGACAAATGGATGAAAGGGGGAGCTTTATCTTTGCACTTGAACTTTCTAATGTGTTTGGTGAAGTATGTGCAGGATTTAGCAATTCATTGTTATATCTGAAAAAATTTCAAACCCCTAAGCATGATCTCACATGTGTAGAGAATTATGGACAGCTTTGAATTCCTTGGTCATATCACTCTTGTTTTCTACACCGGGTTTGCCCAAGTAGACTTAGAGTTGATTTACTAAAGGTTCATTGCTCAAGTGAACATGTGACATCATCCCTCTCTTAGTGATTTTGAAGAAAATGCTTTTATAAGGGAGGAAGATATTTGTGAAAGTGAACCACACCACACCTTTGCATTTGATTGCCAATAAGGGGGAGAAAATATTGGCACACATATTGACCCATTCATATGTGCTGAAGTGGTGTATTGACAACAAATACAAAGGGGGAGATTGAAGTGCATTGTGTTGCATTTGTTGTCAATGAGGCATGAAGTTGTCTTGGAATGAATGGATGTCAAGGAGTCAAGATGTGAATGTCAAAGGATGTGATGGTGATGGTGATGAAGGAGAATGGCCATGGTACTAAGATGCATGTCACTTAGGAGATTCACTAAGTGACATAGGAGATGTGGTTGAAACATTCTCTAGTAAATCTGACGATTGTTGAGCTGCTCTATAAGTTCATAGAACTTGTATCCTGATGATACAAAGTCACAACATGATTAGAAGACCATGCATTGTAGTGACAATGCATGAGGAGTTGAAAGCAGTTCCATCCACAACTACTAAGTGGATGATGTGCATTAATGAAGTCAGTGCATGTGAATTTGAAGTTGATCCAATTGATCTCTGATTAGATCAATGAAGCACATTGAAGAATTTAAGTGATTCAGGAGCTCAGTTGAAGATGAAGACCCTTCGTGAATTCCATTACAAAGTGATGAATAAATGTTGAAGAAGAATGAAGGAATTCTAATGAAGAAGAAATAATTGATCAAGTGATTCGGCTGATGAAGAACCTTCTACAAATGTCTCATAAGTCTAGAATACATGATTGAAAGGAGTTGAGGATGTTTGTGGAAGAAGAATGAAGAAGAAATGGAAAGAATGGCTTAGAAGAAGAGGAGGAGGCATTTGTCATTTAGAATTGGTATTTTTCATGGAGGACTTTGTTTTTGAAAAAGTCCTATTTGTTACTTTGCCAAAAAATATGGCCAGCCCGTGAGCACCTTGTGGGTTCAACCCCAAGGCTCATGTGGGCCTAAGGCGCCACGCCCAAGGGGGAACCCGTGGGGCGAGCTCAGGGCGGCAGGGGCGCACTCGCAGACACCACAGAGGCGCTGGGGCACGCCCGGAGGAGCGCAGGGGGCCGTGTATAAGCCCCCGAGGGCACGCGGTGGTGAAACCCGCGCGCCGGAGCAGCATAGTGGGCGCTAGGAGCGCGCCCGCAGGAGCAGAGATTGGGCGCAGAGCGCGCCCGTAGGGAGAACACGGGGCGGGGCGGCACCGTGGAGGGAGAAGATTCAACTGGCGGGTTGAGGCAGCGCCAGGGTTATAAGCCGCGGCAAAATCCCGCGCCGTTTCGATGTGGGACGCGTATTTTTCACCGGGAGCAAATCTCCGCCGTCCGAGCAATCGCGCGCTCGATCTGGACCGCTCATCTAATCCGCCGCGCCCCCGATTTAATCCGGCCGTCCGATATATCTCAAATGCCCGATCCGATGGCTCCCGCCTCGTCCTCTTCCCCGAGCTCGGCAGAGGTCTCCCTGCGCCTTCCCGCGAGCTCCGCTCGAACCAGAGGCAACCTGAAGCCGGTTTTCGAGTTCCCGGCCACCTCTGAAGGATCTAAAACCTCCATGGTGATCGTCTGGACCTACTGAACCGATCCATGCTTAAAAATACACATGCATGCAATGTTTGGAAGATTTCGATGAAGGCCGAAGCAAACCGAAGGTGCGAGGCCATTCGGTGTTTATGCTCTACATGGTTTGGATCGAAGGAAGGCCGTGCATGCGTTCTAAGTCGCATGCACGTGAAGAAGGCCGAAAAATAAGGGAAGCCGCGTGAAATAGAGGAGAAACAAGATTTTGGAAATCTTGAAGATCCGAAGATCTCGGGTTTTTGAAGTTATTTCACGCGGATAGAACCGCCTCTCCTCTGCCTATATAAATGAGGCCGAGCCCTCGAGAAGCTTGCTGATGTTTTTGTTGAAGACCTGTTGATCCGTGAGAGCCCTCTGCCTCGCGAAGACGAAGCCCCACGCACACTTGCGCGGTGAAGTCCCTTGCGTGCAACATCTTTGCGCGACAAGAAGAGGAGTCCCCTGCCCGCACTCCTTGCGCGACAGGAAGAGCTCGTGGCCGCAACACTTTGCGCGCCCGAGGCTTGTTCCCTCTCTGCCCGCACCCTTGCGCGGCAGGAGGAAGACCCCGCGGGTGTTGCACTTGCGCGCCCCGCGGGTAGGAGGTCTTGCGCGCCCCTGTGCCGCACATCTTGCGTGCCCTCCCTTGAGTTTGAGTTCGGGTGTGTGCAAGTAAAGGCCGTAGCCTTGGGTGTGTGTGAAACAAGAAGACCACACTATTTGTGTGTGTGCAAAGTGGACAAGATCACCTACGGGCCAAGTGTGTGCCAAGTGGAGAAGAAGGCCCTACGGCCGTGTGTGCTTAGCAAAACAAGAAAAGGCCGTAGCCTTGTGCAACCAAAGAAGACCCAAGGCCTAAGTGTATTTGTGTGTGCTAAGTGAAGAGGAAGAGCACACTTGTTCGGGTGTGTGCACGTAGAGGCCGAGACCACACCTTGTGTGTGTGCCAAATTGAAGAACACATCTTGTGTGTGCTAAGTACCCTACGGGCAGTGGGTGTGAGCAAGATAAGGACATACTTTGTGTGTGCATTTGAAGAAGAAGGTCGTAGCCCTTGTGTGTGAAAAATGAAGAATCAAGTGTGTGCATAAGTGAAGTGCACACTTTGAAGAAGATTAAAAGAACAAGGAAGTGAGTGTGCTTTGCAAGTGAAGTAGGCCAAGCTCAAGTGTTTTCCAAAGTGAAGAAATTTTGTGTGCAATGAGATAAGGAGGCCGAACCTAGTGTGTGTGCACTAAGTGAAGTGAACACACTTAGAAGAAGGAAGAAAGAGGAGACCCTCACACTAGAGTAAAACACACTTCTAAATGTGTGAGCAATTTGAATATAGTGTGTGAAGATTGTGAAGGAGGTGTGTGCTATAGTTGACTACACCCTCTAAGGGTTTATTGCACCAAGAAGAGAAGAAGGGGAGTGCATGCATGCATGCATGCACGTGCACACGTGAACAGTGCTAAATCAGTGGTGTGCATCTGAGGAGTCCAAGACTTGAAGATCTTGAAGAGATTTGAGAAGGCCATGCAGTCAGGGCATGAGGAACCAGTGTTGCCATGCATTAAGTGCATGAAGTTGTTTTGATGTGAGACTGGACCAGACCGAAGATAAAGATAACAGTTGTCTGAGCATTCAGTAGTTGGAGAGAGAAGCCAGGTCATCCTTAGAAGAAGGTGATAAAGCCTGAGCTAGACGAGAAGACCTGTTCACCACAAGTGATCAGAAGAAGAGAAAGGCCAGCAGTCTTTATCTCAGGCTGCTGAGGATACTTGAAGAAGCTTAAAGTGAAGAAGAGCTACTCGTGTGACTCGAGGAGCCAGGAGAAGACCCTGTGGGACTCAGGGAGAAGAAGTCTTCAGTGGGATTCTGGAGCAGGCCAGTGGGACTCTGGTAACACTATGTGAAGCAGTATAAAGACCCTCCTGTGGGACTCAGGAGAGATACAGTGGGACTCTGTATCGACCATTGTAATTCTAACAAGTTATAATGGGAGAATCCATGCTGGGAGAGCATGGCAAGGATGTAGGCCTTTGGTGCCGAACCTTGTAAATCCTTGTGTCCAGTGCCTTTACATTTACTGCATCATTCGTGGAAAGGTGTGAGATACAAGAAGAGTGGATCGAGGCTTTAACCAGCCATAGAGGTTTAATTGATTAAGGAATCAATTAGTAAAAAGTTTTAAGGGATCACTGATTCACCCCCTCCCCCTCTCAGTGATTCACACTGATCTGGGCACTTCAAGGCCAATTGAAGCCAAATTTAGGCTTGTGGAGGCCAATTTGGCCAATTGAGGCCAATTAAGAAAATTGAGGTGAATTAGGTCAATTGACGAAAATTCGGCCAATTGACGCAAATTGAGGCCAATTGGGGCTAATTGAGGTCAATCGAGCCCAATTAACGCCTATTAGGTCCATTGAGGCCAATTAGGTCTAATTGAGACCAATTGAGGCCAATTGAGGCCAATTCGGCCAATTGAGGTCAATTGAGGCCAATTAAGGCCAATTAGTACAATTGAGGCCAATTGAGTTCAATTGTGGCCAATTGGGGCCAATTGGACCAAATGAGACCAAATGAGGCCATTTGAGGCCAATTGTGGACAATCGGCCAATTCAACCGAATGAGAAAATTGAGACCAATTAAGGCCAATTAAGGCCAATTGAGGCCAATTGAGGTTAATTGAGACCAATTATGCGAATTAGATGATAATAACTTAATCACAACTACATGTCTTGTAAAATTTTCTTGGTAAATACTAATAAATTTATCATTCTTTTTAGCTCAAGGAACTCCAAAGTCAATTGGGGCAAATTGATGTCAATTGAGGCCAATTAGGGAAATTAGGCCAATTGTGGACAATTAAGGCCAATTGAAGCCAATTGAGGCCAATTTGTCCAATTGAGGTTAATTAAGTTCAATTAGGTCAATTAGTTCATTTAGGCCAATTGAAGCCCAATTGAAGCCAATTGAAGCAAATTAGGCAAATGGGGCCAATTTGGCCAATTCAGGCCAATTGAGGCCCACTATGCCAATTAGGCTAATTAAGGCTAATTGAGGCCGATTCGGCCAATTGTGTCATTGAGTCCAATTAGCCAAATTAGTCCTATAGAGGCAAGATTATTAGGTTATTTTTTTCCAATTGATACATTGAGGCCAATTGAGTCAAATTTGGCCAACTAAGTCAATTCAGGCCAATTGAGGTTGATTAGGCCATTTAAGCCAATTCGTTCAATTGATCCATTTAGGCCAATTAAATCCAATTTAGGCCAATTTAGGACAATTGAGTCCAATTAGGCCAATTAGGACAATAGGGCCATTGAGGCTAATTGCGGCCAATTAGGTCAATTGAGGCCAATTGAGGCTAATTAGACCAATTAGACCAATTAGTTCATTGAGGCTATCAAGGCTAATTATGCCAATTATGTCAATTAGGAAAAAATTTCCATTAAGTCCGAATAAGACTTTGAGGCCAATTAGGCCAGTTAGGTCATTGAGGCCATTGAGGACAATTTAGCCAATTAGGTAAATTTGGCCAATTAGGCCATTGAGGAAAATTCAGTAATTGGGGCCAATCTCGCCATTGAGGCCAATTTGACAATTTGGCCATTTATTCCAATTAATCCTCTTATGCCAAATGAGTCCAATTAGGAATGTTGAGGACAATATGGTCAATTGACGCCAATTGATAAAAATTAGTCCATTAAGAAAAATTGAGGCCAATTTGGGCCAATAAAGGCAAATTGAGTCCAATTAGTCCATTGAGTCCAATTGAATCCAATGATGCCAGTTTGGCCAATTTTTTCAATTAGGCCAATTAGGCCAATTGTGTTCAATTAGGAAAATTGAGGCTAATTGTGTCCAATTAGGTCAATTTGGAAAATTTGGAAAATTGTTCCTAATTGAGGACAATTAGCCTAATTAGGCCCATTGAACCAATTGAGGACAATTGAGGACAGATAGTACCTTGAGGCCAATTCATGCCAATTAAAGAAAATAAGGCCAATTAGGCTCGTTGTTCCAAATAGGCCAATGAGGCCAATTGTGGACAAATAGGGAAATTGATTCCAATTGAGGCCAATTAGGAAAATTAGGCCAATTGAGTCCAATTAAGAAAATTTACGCTAATTAGTCCAATTAGTCTAATTAAAGCCAATTAGACCATTGAGTCCATTTGAGGCTAATTGAATCCAATTATTCCAATTATGCCAATTATGCCAATTATTCCAATTATGCCAATTAACACCAATTGAGGATAATTGAGGCCAATTTAGTTCAATTGATACCAATTCTTCTATTGAGGCCAATTTATTCCAATTGACGCAAAAAAAGAAAAATTAGGCCAATTGATGACAGTTAGGAAAATTAGGTCAATTGAGGCTAGTTAGGAAAATTGAGGCTAATTAGGAAAATTGAGGCCAGTTGAGGGAAAATAGGAAAATTCACCCAATTACGTAAAATTGATGCCAATTGGTGCCAATTAAGACCAATTTATTCCAATTATAATAATTTGGCCAATTATGCCATTGAATTCAATTCATTCATAGAGACCATTTAGGCTAATAAGTCCAATTAGGCCAATTGAGACCAATTAGGAAAATTTAGACTAATTATGGTCAATTGAGGCCAATTGAGGCCAATTGAGGCCAATTGAGGCCAATTGAGTTCAATTTAGGCTTATTTCAACTGAGGTAAATTGATATAAATTAGGCCAATTTCCAATTGAGGCCGATTGAGGCCAATTGAGTCCAATTACACAATTGAGGTAAATTGAGACCAATTGGGACAATTAGGCCAATTGAGGCTAATTAGACAATTGAGTCCAATTGAGACTAATTGGTCCAATTAATTATCATTAGTATATTGAGGTCAATTGAAGCCAATTGAATCCAAAGATTCCAATTAGGGAAATTATGTCAATTTGGCCAATTTGGACTGTTAAGGTCATATAAAAAATTGAGGCCAATTGATGCCAATTTGGTCAATTTGGTCAGTTGACACAAATTTGAAAAATTGAGTCCAATTTAGAAAATTGAGGCCAACTGATGGAAATTAGGTTAATTAGGAAAATTATACATATTGAATAAAATTTTGCGAATTGGGCCAATTGATTCCAATTTAGTCCCTTTAGCCAATTGAGGTCAATTAGCCCAATTGAGGCCAATTAGGAAAAATCAGCCAATAGAGGCCATTTAAGAAAATTGAGGCCAGTTGAGGCCAATTGAGGGAAATTTTTTCTAATTAATATAATTAGGCCATTAGTCCATTGAGTCCAATTCATCCATTCAGGACATTTAGTCCAGTTAGGCCACTTTGGCCACTTAGAAAAACTGAGGCCAATTAGGAAAATTTAGCACAATTGAGGCCTATTAAGACTAAGGCCGATTGAGGTCAATTGAGTTAAACTACGCCAATTTAAAATTAGGTCCAATTTTTTCCAATAAGGATAATTAGGATAATTATTTCATTTATTCCAACTCATACATTTATTCCAATGAATCCACTTGCACCAATTGATTCTAATTAGGAAATTTGGGGCCAATTGAGGCCAATTAATGTTGAGGTCAATTGAGGAAAATTTTTCCAATTTCCAATTGAGAATAATTATAAAAATTTCTAATTTAGGTCAATTTAATCCAATTAGGCCATTGAGGCCAACTAAGGCCAATTAGGATAATTTCCAATTGAGGCCTTTTGAGACCAATCTGGCCATTAGGGATAATCGAGTCTAGATAGTCCAATATATAATTGATTTCAATTAGATCATTGGGACCAATTGAGGCCAATTAGGCCATTGAGGTTTATTGACGTCGATTGAGGCCAATTGAGTCCAATTAGGCCGATTTTCAATTGAGGCCAGTTAAGCCATTGAGACCAATTCAGGCTAATTAGTCCATTGAGGACATCTAAGGCCATTTTAGAAAAATTAAGGCCAATTTAGTCTAATTAGACCAATTATGACAATAAGGCCATTAAGTCCAATTGAGACATTGAGGGCAATTAGGCCAATTATTCCAATTATGTGAACTTGGACAATTGAGGCCAATTATGAAAATTAACACCAATTGAGGCTGGTGCCATATGAGGTCAATTGAGGTCAATTGGGCCAATTTCCAATTGAGTACCACCGTATCCAATTAGGAAATTGATCCCAGTTAAGGGAAATGGAGGTCACTTAGGCCAACTCCCAATTGAGGTCAATTATGGAAATTGAGGCCGATTGCCAATTGAGGCCAATTAGGAAAGTGAGGTCAATTGAGGCCAATTATGCCATTGAGGTGAATTGAGGCAAATTATTCCATTAGGACCTATTGATGCCAATTGAGGCCAATTGAGGGAAATTAGTCCAATTAGACCAATTGAATCCAATTGATGACAATCGAGGCTAATTAGGCCAATGAGGACAATTCGGCCAATTGAGGACAATAGGAAAATTGAGGTCAATGGAGGCCAATTAGGACAATCAGGACAATTAAGTCCAATTGAGGAAAATTAGGCATATTAAAGTCAATTGAGGCCAATTAGTCCAGTTGACACCAATTAGGCCAATTAGGCCAATTGAGGTAAATTGAGGTCAATTTGGCTGATGAGGCCAATTCATCTGGTTGAGGCCAATCAGGGCTAATTAATAAAATTGATGTCAATTAAGGCCAATTAGTCCAATGATTCTAATTATAATTATTGAGGCCAAATAGGAAAATTCAGGTCAATTGAGGCTAATTTGACCAATTGAGGTCAATTTGGCCAATTGAGGCCAATTTGGCCAATTTGGTCAATTGAGGCCAATTGAGGCCATTTAGGAAACTTGAGGTCAATTGAGGCCAATTATTACCTTGGGGACAATTCGTCTTATTGAGCGCAATTGGGGCCTATTGAGGCCAATTAGGCAAATTGAGTTCAATTGTGGCTAATTAGGCCAAAGAGGCCAATTCGACCAATGAGTTCAATAAAGCCAATTGAGGCTAATTGAGCCCAATTAGAAAAATTGCGGTCAATTGAGTCCAATTGGGCCAATTATGTCAATTTAGACAATTGATCTCAATTGGGGATAATTAGGAAAATTGAGGTCAATTGAGGCCAATTAAACTAATGAGGCCAATTTGGCCAATTGAGGCTGATTAGGAAAATTGAGGTCAATTGAGGCTAATTAGGCATATTAAGACCAATTTACACCAATGGATTCCAATTGGGGATAATTGAGACCAATTGAGCCCAATTGAGTCCAATTACGCCAAGTAGGCAAATTATGGCCAATTGACGCCAATTCATGCCAATTGAGTCCAACTAGGCCAATTAGGCTATTAAGGCCCATTCAACCTATTTGGCCAATTAGGACATTGAGTCCAATTAGGAAAATTAGGCCTATTTGTCCAATGAAGGCCAATTTTGCAGATTGAGGTGAATTGAGGCCAATTAGGCCAATTCAGCCAATTGGGGCCAATTGCGGCCAATTTAGTCAATTGGGGCCAGTTGTGGCCAATTCATCTAATTGAGGAAAATTGAGTCCAATTAGTAAAATTAAGGTTAATTCAGGAAAATTAAATCTAATTAGTCCAATTGATCCCAATTGAGCAAAATTGAGGCCATTTTGTCCAAATAGACCAATTGAGTCCAATTGACAGTAATTGAGGTCAATTGAGGCCAATTAATGCCAATTTGGCCAATTTGAAAAATTGATGTCAATTGGGGATAATTGAGACCAATTGAGGACAATTAGTCCAATTAGTGTAACTGAGGCCAATTAAGGCCAATTGAGGCCAATTGATTCCAATTTAGGCCAATTAAAACCATGTAAGGCAATTATGGCCAATTGTGCCAATTATGCCACTTGATGCCAATTCAGGTCAATTAAGGTTATGTGATGCCAATTAAGTCCAATTGACGTCAATTGAGGCCAACTGAAGCAAATTTCGGTCAATATAGACCAATTGAGGCCAATTAAGGTCAATTGGGGCCAATTGAGACCAATAACAACAAATAGAGGCTAATTGACATTAATTGGTACCAATCGAGGCCAATTGAAGCCAATTGAGGACATTTGAGTCTAATTGAGGCCAAATAGGCCAATTGAGGCCAATTAGTCCACTGATGCAAACTGAGGCCAATTGCGCCCAATTGTCGCCAATTGGGGCCAATTAGGCCAATTGAGGCCAATTGAGGCCAATTTGGCCAATTGATGCCAATCAATCCAATTGAGTCCAATTAGGACAATTGAGGCCAGGTGAGGTCAATTGAGGTTAATTACTCTAATTAAGGCGAATTGATGCCAATTGACGACAATTAAGCCAATTATGCAAATTGAGGCCAATTGAGGTCAATTTGTATATTAGGTCAATTAAGGCCAATTAGCCAATTATGCCAAATGAGGCCGATTAGCTCACTTATTCCAATTGAGGTCAATTGTGGCCCATTATTCCAATTAACTCAATTAAGGAAAATTGAGGCTATTTGAGTCTAATTAGGACAATTAGGACAATTGAGAGCAATTGAGGCCGATTGAGGATAATTCAGACCAATTAGGCCAATTGAGACCAATGAAGGATATTTGCAGCCATTTGAGGCCAATTCAGACCCATTGTGCCCAATTAGGCCAATTGCGACCATTTAAAACCAAATTTAGGCTGGTGGAGGCTAATTGAGGCCAATTCAGAAAATTGAGGTGAATTAGGTTAATTGAGGAAACTTGGGCCCATTAACACAAACTGAGGCCAATTAAGGAAAATTCCAGCGAATTAGGCCAATTGAACCCAATTGAGGAGATTTTAGGTAAATTGGGGATAATTGATGTTAATTAAGCCCAATTGAGGCCTATTCGGTCCATTGAGACCAATTAGGTCCAATTGAGACCCATTGAGGGCAATTTGGCCATTTGAGGTTAATTGAGGCCCATTGAGGTCAAATTGTCCAATTAAGGCCAATTGAGTTCAATTGAGGCCAATTGAGTCCAATTAGGCCAATTAAGGCCAATTGGGCCAATTGAGCCCAATTGAGGCCCAATGAGACAATTGAGGTGAATTCTGGCCAATTCGGCCATTTCAACCAAATGAGTAAATTGAGTCCAATTGAGGCCAATTAGGCCAATTGGATCATAATACCTTAATCTTAACTCACATGGCTTGTAAACTATTCCTCGTAGGTACCAATAAAATAATCATTCTTTTTTATCGCAAGGAACTCCATAGCCAATTGAGGCTAATTGAGGCCAATTGAGGCCAATTGAGACCAATTGAGGCCAACTAGAAAAATTGAGGCCAATTGAATCCAATTGATTCCAATTCGTCCAATTGAGGCCAATCAAGGACAATTAAAGCCAATTGTGGCCAATTGAGACCAATTTGGCCAATTGAGGCCAATTGAGGCTGATTAAGGCCAATTAGGTCAATTAGTTCAATTAGGCCAATTGAGGCCAACTGAGCCCAATTGAGGCCAATTGAGACAAATTAGGTAAATTAGGCCAATTGAGGCCTATTAGGACAATTTTTCCAATTAAGGCCAATTGAGGCCCATTAGGCCGACTAGGCCAATTGAGGCCAATTAAGGCCAATTTGGCCAATTTGGCCAATTGAATCCTTCAATCCAATTAGCCAAATTAAGCCAATTGAGGAAACATTATTTGGCCAATTTTTCTAATTAAGACATTGAGGCCAATTGAGGCTAATTAATCCAACTAAGTCAATTGAGTCCAATTGAGGCCTATTAGGCCATTTAGGCCAATTCTTTCAATTCATCCACTGAGGCCAATTGAAGCCAATTGAGTCCAATTTGGAAAATTTAGGACAATTGAGTCCAATTAGGTCAATTAAGACAATTATTTCAATTGAGTCCAATTGAGGCCAATTAAGCCAATTGAGACCAATTAGACCAATTAGTCCAATTAGGTCATTGAGGCTATTAAGGCCAATTATGACAATTATGTCAATTAGGAAAAAATTTCCGTTGAGTCCAATTTGGTCGTTGATTCCAGTTAGGTCATTGAGTCCATTGAGGACAATTTAGCCAATTAGGTAAATTTGGACAATTAGGCCGTTGAGGCCAATTAATCAATTGAGGCCAATTTGTCCTTTGGGGCAAATTAGGCAATTTGGGCAGTTATGTTAATTATTCCTCTTAGGCCAATTGATTCCAATTAGAAAAATTGAGGCCAATAAGGTAAATTGAGTTCAATTAATGAAAATTAGTCCATTAAAACCAATTGAGGCCAATTTGGGCCAATAAAGGCAAATTGAGGCCAATTAGTCCATTGAGGCCAATTGAATCCAACGATGATAGTTAGGCCAATGTTTTAAAAAAGATGAGTTAGACCAATTGAGGTCAATTAGGAAAATTGAGGCTAATTGAGTCCAATTAGGTCAATTTGAAAAATTAGGAATATTGTTGCTAATTGTGGCCAATTATGCCAATTGATGACAATTAGGCCAATTAGCCCCATTGCAACAATTGAGGCCAATTGAGGAAAATTAGTACATTGAGACCAATTGAATCCAATTAAATAAAGTTAGGTCAATTAGGCCAGTTGTGCCAATTAGGCCAATGAGGCCAATTGAGGCCAAATAGTGAAATTGATGCCAATTGAGTCCAATTAGGAAATTTGTTCCAATTATACCAATTGAATCCAATTAGGCCAATTGATGCCAATTAAGAAAATTGAGTCCAATTGAGTCCAATTAGGAAAATTGATTCTAATTAGTCCAATTAAACCCAATTAGACCATTGAGGTCATTTTTGGCTAATTGAATCCAATTGTTCCAATTAGGGAAATTATTCCAATTAATGCCAATTGAGGATAATGGATGTGAGTTGAGGTCAATTGATACCAATTATCCCATTGAGGCCAATTTTTTCGAATTGATACTAAAAAGGAAAATTAGGCCAATTGATTTCAATTATGAAAATTGGGCCAATTGAGGCCAGTTATGCCTATTGCGGCTAATTAGGAAAATTGAGGCCAATTGAGGGAAATTAAGAAAATTCCCCCAATTGAGGCCAATTAGTCCAATTGAATCCAATTGAGGACAATTGATGTCAATTGATACCAATTTAGGCCAATTAGACTAATGTTTCCTATTAGGACATTTAGTCCAATTCAGCCATTGAGACCATTTAGGAAAATAAGGCTAATTCATCCAATTAGGCCAATTAAGTCCAATTAGTAAAATTGGGACTAATTGAGGCCAATTGAGACCATTTGAGTCTAATTGATTTCAATTGAAGTTGAGGTCAACTGAGGTAAATTGATTCCAATTAGGCCAATTTCCAATTGAGGGCAATTTAGTCCAATTGAGTCAAATTAGACAATTGAGGCCAATTGAGACAAATTAGGAAAATTAGTCCAATTGAGGATAATTATAAAATTGAGTCCAATTGTGACCAATTGGTACAATTCAACAAATTGAGGCCCATTATTCTATTAAGGACAATTTAAGCCAATTGAATCCAAATATTCAATTTAGGACAATTATGTCAATTCTTCCAATTAGGACAATTTAGTTCAAATATTAAAATTGAAGCCAATTAAGGCCAATTTGTCCAACTAGAACAATTGAAGCCAATTAGTCAAATTCAGTCCAATTAAGGAAAGTGAGGCCAATTGAGGAAAATTTGGTTAATTAGGGAAATTATACCAATTGAAAAAAATTAGGCCAATTGGGCTAATTGAGTCCAATTGAGGCCATTTAGGCCAATTCTCCCTATTGAGGCCATTTAAGAAAATTGAGGCCAGTTGAAGCCAAATGAGGGAAATGTTTTCTAATTAGGCTCATTAGGTCATTAGTCCATTAAGGACAATTAGTCCAACTAGGCTATTTAGGCCACTTATAAAAATTAAGGCCAATTAGGAAAATTTTGCACAATTGATGCCAATTGAGACTGAGTCCGATTAAGGTCAATTGAGGTCAATTAGACCAATTTACAATTGAGGCCAATTTTTTCCAATTAGGATAATTAGGATAATTATTTCACTGAGTCTAATTCATCCATTGAGGCCAATTAGGCCACTTAGGACAATTAATTCTAATTAGGAAATATGGGGTGAATTAAGGCCAATTGATGCCAATTGTGGCTGAGGACAAGGTCAATTGAGGCTAATTTTTCCAATTTTCAATTGACTATAATTATAAAAATTTCCAATTGAGGCCAATTTATGCCAATTAGGCCATTTAGGCAAACTGGGGCCAATTAGGCCAATTGCCAATTGAGGCCTTTTTAGTCCAATCAGGCCATTGAGGATAATTGAGTCTAGATAGTCCAATTTATAATTGAGTTCAATTAGTTCATTGGGACTAATTGAGTCCAATTAGGTTATTAAGGTTAATTGAGGTCAATTTATGCCAATTGAGGCTAATTAGGCCGATTTTCAATTGGGGCCAATTAGGTCATTGGGGACAATTCAGGATAATTAGTCTATTGAGATCAATTGAGGCCAATTGAGAACAATTGAGGCCAATATAGTCTAATTTTACCAATTAGTAAAATAAGGCCATTAAGTAAAATTCAGCCATTGAGGCCAATTAAGCCAATTATGCCAATTATGCCAACTTGGACAATTGAGGCCAATTATGAAAATTAAAACCAATTCATACCGGTTCTGTTGGGACAACATTGTGTATGAAGATTGTATTTGTTTCCAACAGTTGTCAATGCTGGTCAAAATGAAGAAGGAGATGAAGAAAGAATCCAAAGTTAATGGAGATCGGCTGAAGTAAGGATTCCTAGAGAATTATTATGTAATCATAGCATTGAATGTCATGCTTGGGAAATTCTCCATGAAGTGAATTTAGACGATTGTTGAGCTGATCCTAAGTTCAAAGAACTTGTGTCAAAGGTGAAACATTGTTTATAACATTGAAGAATGGAGAAGTATCATCCATCTAAGGATGATTGAAGAAGAATGAGGATCTGAAGAAGACCAACGTTGAGGTATCATCCATCTGAGGATGATTGAAGAAGAATGAGGATTTGAAGAAGACCATGAAATTCTTCATGATAGAATTCCAGGAAAGAGATTACTTAAAGAATAAAATCATATGATTTGCATGAAGTGTAGAATGATGGTTGAAGAAGAAGAGAGAATGTGGAAGGGCTTGGAATTCAAAGGTATCCAAGCATTTCACATTATATCAAAACCTGACGATGCTTTGAGGATATGTATTTATAAAATATCACAATTTAGGAGAACTTATGATGCAAGACTTATGATGGAAAGGAGGAGAAATGATGATGCCAATAATATATAGTTTTGATTGGAAGGAATGATGTTACTAGAAGATGGGATGTTTCAGTACTTCCCATTGCAACTCTGACGATGCTAAAGCCGATCTATCAATGGATATATATCATGATAGTGGAGTTCGTCATGAAAGATGAAGAATTGTTATGGGATGTAGTGAAGAGAGAAATGAAAAAGAAATGGACAATCTGGGGGCGGCACAAAAGCACAATTTAACGTGGTGTCGTTTTCTAGTGTTTGCCAAATTTTAAGGCCTAAAATCGGGAGATGAAGATATGTTTTTGGAAATGGATGTTCTGTGAAAGATTGAAGATGGTTCCGAATTTGGCGTGCAAGGAATGATTTAAGGTCAGAACATCGAATACTGGAAAAGGCATGGAGTGCGTGGAAAATTAGGCAGGTTCTGCGAAAAATTAAAGTGTTGCGTGAAATAGTAGCGGGATGCGCGGAAAATCAGCAGAATGCGAGCAAAATTAAAAGCTGTATGAAATATCTATGAGATGCACGAAATATAGGAATGATGTTTTTCACACAAAAGGTGTTTCGAGATCAGAAGCTCGAAAATTTGCAAAGGCATGAAGTGCACGAAATAATGGAGCATTGCATGAACAAATGAGGTTGCATGAAAGGTGATTTTTCATGCAATATAGAATGCGGTTTAGAATTTTTTGCGCAATTGAAGCTCCATGTTCGGCACAAGAAATTATGGAAAAGGCATGGACTATGCGAAAAATTGGTCTGAGTGCGCTAAAAAGAGGTTGCGCGAAAGATTAGTTTTGCGCGCAATGTGGAACGCGATGTGGAATCTTTCACACAATTGGTGCTTCGTGCTTAGAATGATGAAAAATGGAAATCCCTGAGGTGCACGAAAAATCTAGGAAGGTGCGCGTAATCTAAAAAAGTGAGAGACAGTTTTACACGCATGAAGGGGTTTTACGCGTAGGGTCAAAAATACCTATAAATATGAGGTGAACCACTCTCATTTGAAGAGACTCGACACTTAGACAAATCCCGAGCTATGAAGTGTGGAAAACTTTTAGTATAGAGTATTGTGCGAAAAGATGAAGTGCAGCACGAAAAGGAAGTGATGCGCGAAAAAGGGGAGTTCTGCACCAAAAAGAAGAGTTGCGCGAAAAGGGGTTTTCGCGCCAAAAGGCATTTTTACGCGCAAGGCTTGAATTTTACGTGCAAGCCACCTAGAAGGTTACATGAAAAATTTGACAGTATCTCAGGCCTTCTATAGGTGCATAGCACTATCGAAGAGACTTTGCAAAGCAGGAAGTACCGTGAAACATTAGGTATCACGAAGAGAAGTAGAACCGCACTCACATGACTGGTGTTTAACACTCTTGTTGTGCTTTGTGAAGTGAAGATGAACGAGTTGTGCAACTGAATTCTTATCTACACAAAGGAAGAAGTCTGTATACTGATACACTCCTGTGTTGGTATTGAGAATTGAAGAAAGAGATTAAGACAGTGTAAATATACTGTGTCAAAGAGAATGAAAAGAAGAAGAAGAAGAACAGATTATGCCCAACTGAAGGATGATAATTATTCAGGGAAGTTTAATTCAGATGATGCTATGTGAGAAGATCTTCAGTCATTGAATAATCACATTGGTTTATGTGATTCTTGCTAAGAAAATAAGAAGACTAGTGCAGTCAGTTGTTGCATTAGAGGAAGAAAGAAGAAGAATTAGTACAGTTGGTTTTTTGCACTAGAGAAGAAGACAAAGAAAGAACAAAATTGCTTGCCTACTGGCTTGCAAGTAATAAAGTGAAGAGAACTGAAACAGATCAAGAGCATAACCTACCTTATCAAGAAAGAAAAAGACTGTCTCTGTAGGCAGTATAAAGAACCAGCTAGAGGCTGCAAGATGGACTAGGCTATCACCAGTCCAGGGAAGAGGAGTGTTTCCCAACCCCCTCCAAAGTGTAGGGACTCACACTGGATATAAGATTGTTTTCATAGTCACTCCATTGTTAAAGAATATCACATTATAGTGGAGAATCCATGCACTAGTCATCCCCATGCATGGAAAGGACGTAGCTACTATTATTGAGTGGTTAACCTTTTAAAAATATCAGGTGCATATTTTTACTGATTTCTATTATTGCATGTGATAGGGAAAAGAGAATAAGAGAATCAAGATCCTAATAGGTAAAGAGGTATAGGGATAAAAGTTGGAATTGGTTTAAAAAAGTCCCAAACACGGATTCACCCCCCTCTCGGTGTTTGGTATATCCCAAACTGGTCATCTCAGGTTCTAAATGAGGTCAATTAGGTCAATTAGGCCAATTTCCAATTGAGGGAAATTGTGGAAAATTTGGACATTGATTACAATTGAGGGCAATTGAGTTCACATAGGCCAAATCCCAATTGAGGTAAATTCGAGAAATTGAGGGAAATTAAAGCCAATTGCCAATTGAGGCCAATTAGGAAATTGAGGTCAATTGATGTCAATTAGGCCATTGAAGAAAATTATGGAAAATTAGTCCATTAGGACCTATTGATGCCAATGGATGCCAATTGAGGACAATTCAGCCAATTGAGGCCAATAGGAAAATTGTGGTAAACTGATGACAATTAAGCCAATTAAGACAATTGATGCCAATTGAGGCAAATTAGGCCTACTAAAGCAAATTGTTTCCAATTAGGACAATTGAGGCCAATTAGGCCAATTGAGGTCAATTGAAGTCAATTATGCTAATGAGGCCAATTAAGAAAATGGATGTTAATTAAGTCCAATGAGTCCAATTAGGCGAATTGATTCCAATTAGAGAAACTCATGTCAATTGAGTCCAATTAGGCCAATTGAGATCAATTAGGCCAATTGAGACCAATTAGGTCAATTAGGTCAATTGAGGCCAGTTGAGGCCATTTAGAGAACTTGAGGTCCATTGAGGCCAATTATGCTCATGAGCCCAATTCATCCTATTGAGCCTAATTGGGGCCAATTGAGGCCAATTAGGAAAATTGAGTTTAATTGAGGCCAATTAGGCTATAGAGGCCAATTCGACCAATGAGTTCAATGAATCCAATTGAGGATAATTAAGCCCAATTAGAAAAATTGAGGTCAATTTATTCCAATTAGGGCAATGAGGTCAATTCAGACAATTGAGTCCAATTGAGGCTAATTAGGAAAATTGAGGTTAATTAAGGAAAATTAGACTAATGAGACAAATTTTATCAATTGAGGCTAATTAGAAAAATTGTGGTCAATTGAGGCTAATTATGAAAATTGAGGTCAATTGAGACCAATTAGACTAATGAGGCCAATTTGGGCAATTGAGGCTAAAAAAGAAAAATGAGGTCAATTTAGGCTAATTCATCCAATTGTGGCCAATTAGGTGAATTGGGTCCAATTGAGAAAAAATGAGGCCAATTGAGGCCAATTATGGCAATTAGGACAATTAAGGCCAATTAGGCGAATTGAAGCAAATTAAGGTCAAATAGGAAAATTGAGACTAATTGGGGCCAATTAGGAAAATTGAGGCCAATTATGCCAATTAGGAAAATTGAGGCCAATTATGCCAATTAAGAAAATTGAGTCCAATTAGTCCAATTGAGGTCAATTGAGGACAATTAGGTCAATTGAGTCCGATTGAGGTAAATTGAGGCCAATTAAGGTCAATTGAGGCTAATTCATCCAATTATGGCCAATTGAGGTCAATTAGGCCAATTGAATCCAATTCGGCCAATTGAGATCAATCGAGACCAATAAGGCCAATTGAGTACAATTGAGGCTAATTAGGCCAATTAGGCCATTAGGGCCAATTCATCCATTTAGGCCAATTATGAAAATTTGGCCATTGAGGATAATTCGAGCATTGATTCTAATTAAGCCTATTAATCCAATTAAGTACAATTAGGAAAATTGTATCCAATTATGAAAGATTAGTACAATTAAGGCCAATTAGGCCAATTGAGGCCAATTAGGACAATTGGGTCAATTAGGCCCATTGAGTCCAATTATGTAAATTGAGTCCAATTAGGCTAATTGAGGCCAATTAGTCTAATTGGTTCCAATTACATTAATTGATTCCAATTATGCCAATTAGGCCAGTATATTTATATTGAGGACAATTGAGAACAATTCATAAATTGAGACCAATTGAATCCAATTAGGAAAATTGAGTTCAACTAAGGCCAATTTGGCTAATTGAGGATAATTAGTCCAATTTAGTCCAATTTGGAAAATTGAGGTCGATTGGGGCCAACTGAGGCCAATTAGGCCAATTGAGGCCAATTGAAAAAAAATTAGGTCAATTGAGGCAAATTAGGCCATTTGAGGATAATTAGGATAATTGAGGCCAATTGAGAACAATTTGGACAATTAGGCAGATTGTGGCCAAGTGAGTCCAAGAGAGGTCAATTTATGCCAATTGAGGCCAATTAGGTGAATTGAGGTCAATTTAGGCCAATTAGGCTAATTGAGGACAATTAGGCCAATTGAGTCCAATTAGGCCAATTGAGACCAATTGAGGCCAACTAAGGACAATTGAGGCTAATTAGGCCAATTAGGTAAATTAGTCTACTGAGGCTAATTCTGTCATTGAGTGCAATTATCCCAATTTGGGAAATTAATTCCAATTAGGAAAATTGAGGGCATTTGAGGCCAATTAGGCCAATTAAGGCCAATTAGGTAAATTAATGCCAATTTGACCAATTCACCAATAAGGACACTAAGTACAAATCAACAATTGAGGCTAATTATAATAATTAATCCAATTTATCCAATTATAACAATTAAGGAAAATTAGGAAAATTGAGGCTAGTCGATCCAATTAGGTCAATTGAGGCCAATTAAGGCCAATTGACACCAATTGAGGTCAATTGATGAAAATTCAACCAATTGAGGCCCATTGATCCCAATTGAGGCCAATTAGGAGAATTAGGCGAATTAATGTCAATTGAGACCCATTGAGGCCAATTAAGTTGAATTAAGTGAATGAGGTGAATTGATCCCAGTTGAGGAAAATCGAGGCCAATTATGGCCAATTAGCCCAATTAGCCCAATTAAGGCCAATTGAGGCCTATTGTGGACAATTATGTCCAGTTGAGTCTAATTGAGACCAATTGAGTCCAATTATGGCCAATTTGGCGAGTTGAGGTCAATTGAGGCAAATTGAGGCCCATTGAGGCCAATTGTGGCCAATTAAACCAATTATGCCAGTTGAGGCCAATTAGGGCCAATTGAGACTAATTGAGGCCAATTAGGCCAATTATGATAATTGAGGCTAATTGAGGCTAATTGAGGGAAATTAGGTCAATTGAGGCCAATTGAGGTCAATTGAGGCCAATTAGGCCAATTAGGCCAATTAAGGCCAATTAGACCAATTGAGGCCAATTGACGCCAATTGAGGTCAATTGAGTCCAATTGAAACCAATTGAGGCCAATTGAGGCCAATTGAGGCCAATCAATCCAATTGATTCCAATTGAGACCAATGAGCCCAATAAGGCCAATTGGGGCCAATTTAGACAAATTGGGAGCCAATTTAGGCCAATTGGGGCCAATTGGGGCTAATTGTGGCTAATTATGCCAATTGTGGCCATGTGAGGCTAATTAGGGACAATTGAGTCCAATTGAGTCCAATTGTGGCCAATTAGGCCAATTAGGCCAATTGAGGCCCATCGAGGACAATTGAGGCCAATTTAAGCCAATTGAGTCCAATTTAGGCCAATTTGTCCAATTGAGCTCAATTGAGACCAATTGAGGCCAATTAGGAAAATTAGACCAATTTAGGGAAATTGAGGCCAATTAGTCCAATTTTGGCCAATTTAGGCCAATTAAGGCCAATTGAGGCTAATTGAGGCCAGTTGGGCCAATTCAGGTCAATTGGGGATAATTGAGGCCAGTTCATGGAAATTGATGCCAATTAGGCCAATTGATGCCAATTTAGCTAATTAAGGCCAATTAAGTCCAATTTAGCCAATTGAGGACAATTAAGGCCAATTGAGGACAATTGGGGAAAATTAGGCAAAGAGAGACCAATTTAGGCCAATTGAATCCAATTAGTCCAATTGAGTCTAATTAGGCCAATAGAGGCGAATTGAGGCCAATTAGGTCCATTGAGGCCAATTAGGCCTATTGAGGCCAATTAGGCCCATTGAGGCCAATTAGGCCCATTGAGGCCAATTAGGCCCATTGAGGCCAATTAGGCTAATTGAGGCCCATTGAGGCCAATTGAGGCCAATTGAGGCTAATTAGGACCATTAGACCAATTGAGGGAAATTAATGTCAATTGAGGCAAATTAAGGCCAATTGATCTCAATTAGACCAATTAGGCCAATTGAAGGCATTTGAGGCCAATAGAGGCCAATTGGGGTCAATTAGGATAAATGATCCCAATTGAAGAAAATTTGGAAAATTTGGCCAATAGATGCCAATTAAGACCAATTAAGGCCAGTTGAGGCCAACCGAGGCCAATTGTGGATAATTTAGGCCAATTGCGGCCAATTGAAGCTAATTAGGACAGATAGGCCAATTGAGCACAATTGAGATCTATTAAGCTAATAGAGGACCATTGTGGCTAATTGAGGCCAACTTAGGCCATTTAGACCCTCTAAGGCCAATTGAGGGAAATTGAGGGAAATTGAGCCCAATTAGGCCAATTGAGGCCAATTGCAGCCAATTGTGGCCAATTGAGGCCAATTGGACTACTTGAGGCCAATTAGACCAATTGAGTCCAATTGAGGCCAATTCGTCCAATAAATCCAATTGAGGACAATTAGGCCAATTTAGGCCAATTTAGTCAAATTTAGGAAAATTTAGGTCAATTGAGGCCAATTGAGGCTAATGAGGCCAATGAGGCCAATCTTGACAAGTTTAGGCCAATTGAGGTCAATGAGTCCATTTGAGGACAATTAGGCCAATTAAGGCCAATTAGACCAATTGAGGTCAATAGAGGCCAATTGAGGCCAATTCGTCCAATTGGTGCCAACTGAGGCCAATTCGGCTAATTAGTCCAATTGATGTTGATTAAGACCAATATGGCCAATTAGGCCAATTAGGAAAATTTGGCGGTTAATTCCAATTAGTCCAATTAAGGACAATTAGACTAATTGAGTCTAATTAGGACAATTAGTCTAATTAAGGCCAATTAAGTCCAATTGAGGTCAATTTGGCCAATTATGTCAATTAGGAAAAATAGGAAAATGATGCCAATTTTTTCAATTAGAAAAATTGAGACCAATTAGGCTAATTTTTCCAATTGAGGACAATTGAGGCTAATTGATGCTAATTCAGCTGAATGTGTCCAATTGATGCCAATTAGGCCAATTAGGCCAAATAGGCCAATTGGTCCAATTGAGGCCAATTTGTTCAATTAGGCTAATTGAGGACAATTCTCACCGATTAGGCCAATTAGGAAAAGTAGGATAATTTTGTGATTAAGGACACTTAGGAAAATTATGCTAATTGAGGTCAATAGTATCCAATTATGAAAATTAGGAAAATTAGTCCATGGAGGCCCATTCAGACAATTGAAGAAAATTAGACAAATTGAGGTTTATTTCAACCAATTAGACCAATAAATTCCAAATGAGGCCAATTAGGCCAATTAAGGCCAATTAGGACAATTATGAAAATTAGGCCAATTAAGTTCAATTAAAAAAATTGAGGCAAATTGAGGCCAATTAAGTCCAATTTGTCTAATTATTCCAATTTAGATCAGTTTGGAAAATTAGGAAAATTAGGCCAAATAAGGATAATTAGGCCAATTAGGATAGTTAATGACAATTTAGGTCGATTAGTCCTATTACTCTAAATAGGCTAATTGAGGCCAATTGAGGCCAATTGTGGCCAATTAGGCCAATTGAGACCAATTCCAGCAAATTTAGGTCAATTGAGGCCAATTGTGACTAATTAGGCCAATTAGGATAATTAGGTCGTTGAGGTCAATTCAGCCATTGAGGCCAATTTGGCCATTGAGGCCAATTAGTTCAATTAGTCAAATTTTGACCAATTAGGCAAATTGAGTCCAATTAGGGAAATTGAGGCCAATTGGGATAATTATCCCAATTAGGTCAAGTGAGGCCAATTAGGAAAATTGAAGCCAATTGAGACCAATTAGGCCAATTGAGGTCAATTGAGGATAATTATCCTAATTGAAGCCAATTATGCCAATTGAGTCAAATTGTGGAAAATTAGGCCAATTGAGTGAAATTAATGCCAATTAGGCATATTGAGGCCAATTAGGCCAATTAAGTCCCATTGATGAAAATTGAGTCCTATTAGGCCAATTGTGGCCAATTGAGTCCAATTGACACCAATTGATGATAATTGAATCCAATTGATGCTAATTGATACCAATTAATCCAATTAGGCTAATTGAGGCCAATTAGTCCAATTGAGGCCAATTATGGAAATTGAGCCCAATTATGCCAATTGAGAACAATTAGGCCAATTAGGAAAATTGAGTCCAATTGAGGCCAATTGATTTCAATTGAGGCCAATTGTGTCTAATTGAGCTAATTAGCCCAATTAGGATAATTGAGGCCAACTGAGGCTATGTGAGGCCAATTAGGTCTAGTGAGGCCAATTAAGACCAATTGAGCCCAGTTGAGGCCAATTATTCCATGTAGGCGAATTGACTCCAATTGAGGCCAATTGAGACTAATTAGGCCAATTCAACCAATTATGACATTGATCTTAATTTGGAAAATTAGGCATATTAAGTCAATCAAGGCCAATTATACAAATTGTGGAGAATTGTGGTGAATTGAATCCAACTATGACAATTAGGCCACTTAGGCTGATTAACCCAATTGGGGCCAATTGAGGCCAATTTTGGCCAATTCATCCAATTGAGTTGAATTAGGCCATTGGGACCAATTCCGAAATTGCGGCCAATTAGGCCAATTAGTCCAATTAGGTCCATTAAGGTCAATTAGGAAAATTCTGGCCAATTGTGAACAATTAGGAAAATTAAGGACAATTAGGCCCATTGAGGCCAGTAGAGGCAAATTAGGACAATTGGGCCAATTAGGCCAATTAGGCCAACTGAGGCCAATTAGGCCAACTGAGGCCAATTATGAAAATTGAGTCCAATTGAGGCCATTTAGGTAAATCTATTCCAAGTACACTTATTACGCCAATTAAGCCAATTAGGCCAACATAGGCATATTGAGGCCAATTGAGGCCAATTTTTCAATGGATGCCAATTGAAACCAATTAGTAAAATTGATTTCACTTAAGACCAATTTGTCTTATTGAGGATAATTAATCCAATTAAGGCCAATTTGGACAATTTGGTGAATTGAGGACAATCGAGGATGATTTAGGTCAATTGAGGCTGATTGAGGCCAGTTGAGAATATTGAGATTAATTGAGGCCAATTAGACAATTGAAGCCAATTAGGATAATTAAGGCCAATTGAGGCCAATTAGGCCAATTAGGCGGATTCATACCATGTGATGCCAACGTAGGCTAATTGAGGCCAATTAGGAGAATTGAGGTCAATTGAGGCCAATTAGGCCAATTGAGGCCAATTAGACCAATAGAGACCAATAGAGGCCAAATTGAGGCCAATTAGGTGAATTATGGTCAATTGAGGCCAATTAAGATAATTAGGCTAATTAAGTCCAATTAGGAAAATTGAGGCACATTGAGTCCAATTGAGGTCAATTAGGATAATTATGCTAATTAGGCCATTAAGTCCAATTATGCCATTAATTCCAATTACGCCAATTAGGTAAATTAGGAACAATTAGAAAAATTGAGGCTAACTGAGGCTAATTAAGCTAATTGATGCCAATTAGGTCAATAAATTCTAATTCTACCAATTCACTAATAAGGCCATTATGTCCAAATCTACCATTGAGGCCAATTAGGCCAATTAGTCCTATTAGGATAATCAGACCAATTAAGGGAAATTAGGAAAATCGAGGCCAATTAAGCCAATTAGGTCAATTGAGTCTAATTAGGTTAATTAGGCCAATTAAACCAACTGAGGCCAATTAAGGCCAATTGAGGCCCATTATGACAATTGAGGCCAATTGAGGTCACTTGAGGCCATTTCAACCAAATTGAGTCAAATTAGGAAAATTGTGGTCAATTTAGTCCAATTAGGCCAATTGACACAAATTAGACATATTAGGAGAATTGAGGCCAATTAAGGATAATTAAGGTCAATTAATGACAATTAGGTGAATTATGTGAATTGGGTGAATGGGGGCCAATTGAGGCCAATTAAGTCCAATTATGGCCAATTAGGGTAGTAGCCCAATTGAGGCCAATTGAGGTCTATTGTGGCTAATTATGGACAGTTGTGGCCAATTGAGACCAATTAATTCCTATTGAGTCCAATTGAGCCCAATAAGGCCAATTGATGCTAATTAAGGCTCATTAAGGCCAATTATGAACAATTTGACCAATTATTCCAATTGAGGCCAATTGGGGGAAATTAAGGCAAATTGAGGGCAATTGACTCCAATTCAGGTCAATTGAGGCTAATTGAGGTTAATTGAGGGGAATTAGGCCAATTGGGTCCAATTAATCCAATTGAAGCCAATTGAGGCCAATTGAGGTCAATTGAGTCCAATTGAGGCCAGTTGAGGTCAGTTGAGGCCAATTGAGGCCAAATAGTCGAATTGAAGCCATTGATGCCAATTAGGCCAATTTTGGCCAATTGAAGCTAATTGAGTGAAATTTGGACAAATGAGACCAATTGCCACCAATTAGGCCAATTGAGTCCAATTGAGTCCAATTAGGCCAATTCAGACTAATTGAGGCCAATCGAGGACAATTGAGCCTAGTTGAGGCCAATTAGACCAATTGAGTTCAATTAAGGTCTATTGAGGCTAAGAGAGGCCAATTAAGTCCAATTGAGGCCAATTAGATGAATTAGACCAATTGAGGCCAATTGAGGCCAATTAAGGCCAATTAGGGCCAATTAGGCCAATCGGGGCTAGTTGAGGGCAATTGAGGGCAATTGAGGCCAATTAGGCCAAATGAGGCCAATTGAGCCAATTGAGGGAAATTGAGACCAATTATGGCGAATTAGGCCAATTGAGGCCAATTTTATCCAATTAGTTTAATTGAGGCCATTTGATTCCATTTAGGCCAATTGAGCCCAATTAAGCCCCTTGAGGCCAATTAGGTATATTGAGTCCAATTAGGTTAATTGATGTCAATTGAGGTCAGTTAGGCCAATTAGGCCAAATAGGCCAATTAAGGTCAATTGAGACCTATTTAGGCCAATTGAGGCCAATTGAGGCCAATTAATTCCCCTTGAGGCCAATTAGGATAATTGATGTCAATTAAGCCCAATTGATGTCTATTAGGCAAATTCAACCATTTGGGGGAAATTGAGGCTAATTGAGGCCAATTATTCTAAGTGAGCCCAATTAAGGCCAATTGAGGCCAATTAGACCAATTTATGCCAATTACAAAAATTGAGGCCAATTATGCCAATTGAGGCCAATTAGGTTAATCAGGTCCAATTACGCCAATTATGGAAATTAGGAAAATTAGGTCAATATAGGCATATTGAGGCCAATTGAGGACAATTCAGTAATTTAGGACAATTGAAAACAATTAGAAAAATTGAGTTCAAGTGAGGCCAATTTGTCCAATTTGGTGAATTGAGGCCAATTGAGGCTGATTAAGGCCAATTAGGCCAAATGAGACCAATTGATAAAATCTATGTCAATTGAGGACAATTGAGTATAATTAGGCTAATTGAGGCCAATTGAGGCCTATTATATGGAATGTGGTCAGGTGAGGCCAACAGAGACCAACTGAGACAATTAGGTGAATTGAGTTCAACTGAGGCCAATTAGGCCAATTGAGGTCAATTAGGCCAGTTGAGGCTAATTAGGCCCATTGAGACCAATTGAGGCCAAATTGAGGCCAATTAGGCCAATTAGGTCAATTGTGGTCAATTGAGGTCAATTCATCCCAATTGAATCCAATTAGGCCAATTAAGTGAATTTGGATAATTAAGGCCAATTGGGAAAATTGAGGAAAACTTGGGCCAATTGAGGCCAAATAGTCCAATTAGTTCATTGAGGGTAATTATTCCATTGAGGCTAATTAGTCCAATTAGGAAAATTAAGGACAATTAGGAAAATTGAGTCTAATTGAGGCCAATTTGTCCAATTGATGCTAATTTGGTCAATCGAGTCCAATTCAATCAATTATCCAATAAGGCCATTAAGGAAAAGTCATCCATTCATTTCAATAGGACAACTAATCCTGTTAGGAAAATTAGACCAATTAAGGACAATTAAGAAAATTTAGGCCAATTGAGCTAATTAGGTCAATTGAGGCCAATTAGGCCTATTAATCCAACTAGGGACAATTAAGTCAAATTGAGACCAATTTGGCTAATTGAGGTCAATTGGGGCCAATTCAACTAATTGAGCCCAATTGATCCCAATTGAGGTAAATTAGGAGAATTAGGCGAATTGACTACAATTGAGGCCAATCGGGGCCAATAAAGACCAATTAGGAAAATTAGTTGAATTGATGCCAGTTAAGGATAATTGATGCCAGTTATGCCCAATTATGCCAATTAGACCAATTGGGGCCAATTAAGGCCTATTAGGGTAAATTCTGGAAAATTATGGCCATTTGACTCCAATTGAGGCTAATTGAGTCCAATTGTGGGCAATTAGGCCAACTAGTCCAATAGAGGATAATTGAGGACCATTGAGGCCAATTGTGCCAAATTTGACCAATTATTCAAATTGATGCAAATTGGGGCCAATTTAGCCAATTGAGGCCAATTAGGCCAATTAGGCTAATTGAGTCCAATTGAGGCCAGTTGAGGCCAATTGAGGCCAATTGAGGCCAATTAAGGTCAATTAAGGCCAATTCAGGCCAATTAAGTCAAATTGAGGTCAATTAAGTCCAATTGAGATCAATTGAGGCTAATTAGTCCAATTGAGGTCCATTAGTCCAATGGAAGCCAATAGAGGCCAATTGAAGTCAATTGAGGGAAATTTATGCCAATTGGGGTCAATTGAAGCCAATTGTGGCCAATTAAGTCCAATTAGGCTAATTGAGGATAATTTAGTCCAATTGAAGCATATTAGGCCAATTGAGACCTATTATGGCCAATTAGGCCAATTAAGGCTAATTATGTCCAACTAGGCCAATTAAGACCAATTGAGACAAATTGACACCAATTGAGGCCAATCGAGGACAATTGAGGCAAATTAGGCCAATTAGGACAAATGAAGTCAATAAATGCCAATTGAGGCTAATTGAGGCCAATTGAGGCCGATTGAGGCCGATTGAGGCCAATTATGCCATTTGAGCCCAATTAGGTAAATTGAGTCCATTGAGGCTAATTGAGTCCTATTAGGCCAATGAGACAAATTGAGGCAAATTGTGGCAAGTTGAGGCAAATTCGGCCAATTAGGCGTATTGAGTCCAATTGAGGCCAAGTGAGGACAATTAAGAAACATTTGCACAATTAAAGTGAATTAGGCCAATTGAAGCTAATTGAGGTAAATTAGGTCAATTGAGTCCAATTTAATCCAATTCAGCAATTGAGGAAAATTGAAGCCGGTTTGGAAAATTGAGGAAAATTTGGCCAATTGAGGCCAATTAAGTCCAATTAGTCCAATTGAGTCCAATTGAGTCCAATTAGGCAAATTGAGTTCAATTGAGTCCAATTAGGGCAATTAAGGCATATTGAGGGCCAATGAGGGAAATTGAGTCCAATTAATCCAATTAGGAGAATTGAGTCCTTGTGAGGTCAATTGAGGTCAATAGGCCTATTGATATCAACTAAGACCAATAGAGCCCAATTGAGTCTGATTAGCCCAATTAGGTGAATTGAGGCCAATTTAGGCTAATTTAGGCCAATTGAGGCCTATTTCCCCAATTTGGCCAATTAGGCCACTGTGGTCAATTCAGTAAATTATTCCAATCAGGACATTGAAGGAAATTAGGCTTATTAGGTCAATCAATACCAATTAGGAAAATTGGGGCGAATTGAGGCCAATCGAGACCAATTGAGGCCAATTATGTCAATTAGTCCAATTAGGCTAATTTGGCCAATTGGGGGCAATTTAGGCCAATTATAGCCAATTCATCCAATTGAGGCCAATTAGGCCAATTAAGGCCAATTATAACAAATTCATCCAATTGAGGCCAATTAAGGCCAATTAAGGCCAATTTGGTGTTGGGATTCTAGGGCACGCAGCAGAAGCCGGTGGGCTGGGGATTTTAAATTTTTCATCGGCGGAACGACGGAACTTGTCATCACCGACGATCCAAGTCCCGGAGAGGTCTGAGGATCTCGCGTAAATTATTAAGAGCACAAAAATAAAATGAAAACATACCCGTTGCATATTCGAAGCCGTTGTCGACCGCTACTTGTTGATGACGATCGTTTCACGAAGGATCCATAGCAGGATCCCTATAGATCGTCCACACGCGCCTCAAAAATCCGCAGGAACGTCAATCGTCGAAATCTGGGTGCTAGCGCGGCGATTCAACGAAATCTTCGACGTCCCGACAATCACCGCATCGTCGATCTTGCGATGCGTGAGGAGAAATTCGATCTGATCTCGGATCGAGTGCTCTCTCTAGAGAGCGGGAGAAGAGAGGAGCTCTAACCAACCATGGCATGAATAGTACTTTCATTTGAGCCCCTCTCCTCTATATATAGCGGATTGTGGAAATTACCCGGTTGGGTTCCCCGGCCCCCGTTAATTCCACGTCCGCTAAATAAATAACTATGACGACTTAAAACTGCGTCAATATTATTTATTTATTTTATCACATACTTGTAATATATAAAATATATTACGTGATAAAATCCGAGCCTTTTAACTCGACTCGTTGTCCTGCTTAATATTAAACGAACCTTGAATATTAAAATAATATTCATTCGATTAATATTTTCTTGTATTTATTGAACTCATAAATACATTAAATAAATTCAATACCAAATATTAGTAACATGAATATTAATGAATTGATTTAATTCTTTTGGTGATCGACAACTTAGACAATGCTCGAACCCCTTGGAGGGGCGCACTATGTCCATATACCTATTCAACTGAATAGGGCGGATTCTTGAATACGCTATTGTGTGTGACCCTCTAGGCCCTAATCTCGATAGCAGTGAATAAAATTCATAGACCAAGAGCGGGGTCTAGCAACCCGCCATGGCCCCTAAAGAGATAAGGATAGTCATAGAAACGACTACCATTCTAAGAACACTGACTGTTTACTATAGTCTCTTTGTCATTTGATATCTCATAAAGCTGGACGCACTCTTGTGCCATCATCCTTATCATGATTTATTATTTGTTGATCTATCCGGATGGATTTGCCTTTCTACTGCTTTGTCCAAACACTTATGAAGGTGGCACCATCCTGATCAACCAGGCCTGAGATATACAACTTCCTAAACTTGGAAGCGACAAATCCTTTCTTGATCATTAAACCAACGTCATACCACCAACGATGCACCCAATACAAACTACCTCACCACGACATTACTGCCATGTTTTTTTCCTTGCATCAAAGTAAATAATTAAATGATATACATTGGTAATGGTCTCAAGTCAGGAGACCAATACACATGTCCGTAGATAGGAACAACCAATGAAACCCAAACCTCGTGGTGTTCCTATTGGCGGGTCTTTTCTCATGATCTCACTACTAGAGATCACCAAGTGAGAACTTCATGAGAATAAGTCTCAATACTTATGAGCCCCCAGCACCTGATAGTCAGACATCTACTGTGTCCAGTCAGTAAGATGTATCTAGACTATAGAACATATATTTAAGATCAATGACATTGTATCTCGAGGTTCTCATTATAGCCTGGGATCTGCTATAACCTCTTGAAATGACAATTAACCTTTGGACATTACCATTATTATAGTGGACGCAGAAAAGTATACACTATAATGGTAAGATATCATCATGCATATCTTACTGTATACATGATACAGTAATCAAAAGTACTACATAGTTGGGTCTAGGGCACCCACTATTTCAACACTCCCACTTGCACTAGAGCCAACTTGCTAACTAAACTTGTTAGCTACTCACATGATACATAACATGCTTCTGCTGAGTAATGGATTTAACTACTAGGCCTTCCATGTTTTCGCTGCGTGGCATATCTGCTGTATGCAACCTCATCGACTTGAGTAAAACTTATCAAGACTGGGTATTCTCGAGTATATTACTTTTTTCTATTGTCATAATTTGAAAACATGGCTAGTGAGAATATCATAATTCTCATTATGATAATACTTTTCTCACTAGGTGCGAATCCAAGAACTGGGACAAATCATTGCGATTTAAAAAACTGCTTCTTAGCTACCTTAGAAGCTACAACGTACACGGTATTTGTAGGTATGGCTACCACAAGATTTTATGAGCTTGACTCACTCATCTCCATTTCCTAACTATGATACTAGATCAAATTGATCTATAGATTACTTGTTTTTGTCCCACCATAACTAGTATACCTCCTCTCCATATTCCAGGTACATATCATTTGTTCTTACCGAAATACAAGATGATAGTTCTGACTGCATCACCTGCAGTGCTCCTGGAATTAATTGATAACTGCCTATAATAAATTATATCCTGTCAGTATCAATTATTGTAAATATTATGGCATATGTGATTGATCCATCACTAAAGTATATAGTATCAATTCACATCTTTAATCTCTACACATGCTCCGAGCATGTTAACCTGGAGAGATTAAGCCATGTGACATAGGCAACAATTTTGAACTTGAATTGTTCCAACTTGTATTTATTCAATACAATGTCACTATATGTATGATTGACTAGGACCAAGAAACCTTTGGATCTACCTCAGTGGATCCTGTTCCCTAGAACTTAGGTTGCTACTTGAGGTCAATCATTGGAGAATTGCTTTCAACCTGATCTTATCTAACTGTAAGATCAAAATCTATTTTCCATATGTTCCCGAACATATTTCACTTGGAAAACATTGGCACTCCCACTAACCTTTGGTAGACACAAGGCAATGATTCATTTATAATGAATGCTCTAAGATCTTGTCACTTACATTAATCCAAAACTGGATTTTAGTAACTTGCAACCCATATTGAAATCATTTGATGTCATCGTCTCTTTCGGGTTGCGTCGTATAGACACCTTCCATGAAAAATAATCTTGAAATCCAATGACCAATAAAAGGATCTTAGAAGTTTAGCTATGACAAGTAAAATTCTAATAGATTTAGGCATACCAACTTGGTATAACCAATAGAGCCTTATTGGTACCATACTTGTACCATCCATGTATCATTTTATTTGAATACCCACCGCAGTATTAAATCTATAATCCCCTTTGCAATTTGATACATGGAATCCATTATTGAATTTTAATTGATCTTGTCAATCTTAGTTTGTTTCCATACATTGCTTAGTTATAGGATTTATTATTCTTAATGAATAATATATCACCGACTGCGGTGAATATAAAACCATCATTGTGGTTCCATTCTTCCTACTCAGTATGCATCTCTGGAACATGCCTATTCCACATGTACTTGTGGAACTTGTTCCCTATGACAACCATTTGTGCATCTCGAGCATTGACCAAGTCCAAGTCAATTCATCTCCCACTATCTCTAATAGAGATGTGCACCCTTGTATAGAAATGCAGTCTAATACTTGACTACATCTTTTCTATCTTAGGGATTTAGGTAATATCATAAACAACTGTTAGGATAATTACCTTAGATGCACAACGTGTTAAACTTGATGCATGTTTGTTTAAATCCTAACAAACGCTTTGCATCTAAACGCATCCTATGACAAAATGTTTTTCCATCATACTAGGACTCGTATGATATCCATTTGTCATTCTAGTTGGCATATTGGTTATGGGTTTACGCTGTTATTTTCAAATCACATTTTGAAATATGATGGAAGTTTCCGCAAGTGGCAACATTGATACAACTTACATCATAACTTTGATGTATAACATATGAATTTATAAATTGCTCCACTCTACATGTTTGTTGGTCAATGTTAATATGTAATACTTGTCATTGATCCTCCTTATGAACATCAACACGATGATGTAGATAAGGTAACATGCGTTTAGGAATTACTCCACGCTACATTATCATGATCGATGATTGCTTGGTCAAGATATTTTTCGACCTGCCGATCTGAAGCAACTCATATCCCCTGACCAAATTTATACTTCATAGATACATTCCTTAATGAATTAAAGGAATCTTATGAAGTATCTTTACCTCTTTCTTTCTTTGAAATAGTTCACACTGTCTTGTTGAACTAACCTCGGAAAGCTTCGTGGCATACCTTTATTTCAAAAGGTCTCTTTGTCTAAACTAAAGATGTCAATTATACCATAGGTGTTTAGCTGTGTTGAGCCTAAATACCATACTAGGTATATAGTTGACGTCTGCTTTTAGTTTTACTTGACAAAGAATCACATTTCCACAACTGGGTAGGTCTTACATTATATATTCATCATGTATTTCCATTGATTCAAATAGTAGTGAACTATTTGTTGAGTATGTTACCATAAACTTCATCCAAAACATTGAATAATGTCTCATCATGTCCAAATGGGCACATGAGATAAATGTTTTTGGTTATACTCCACAACTTTTTCAATTTGAATCAATCACTTGGCAATTAGAAGTTATGTGTTTCTCCCCGTTGACTTAGGAATCACCCTTTCTCAGCTGCTTGGAGAATACATTTTACTTATAGTAATGTTTCTCTACTTGCTTAGTTATTTTATTTCAATAAATATATCTGAAAAGCATATTGTATTTTAATACCAAAGAAGTATGAGAGAAAACAATACATTTATTTGGTGAATATAAACTGAACGAGAAGCGGGTACTTGCTTCTTATATTTCATTTTTCAAAATTCCATGAATTTATTTCATTATGTGGTGCAAATAACCTCCTGTTAAATAACCAACCAATTTTCAATGAAGGACATGATGAAGGTGCCTTTGGTGTAACTTTCCATAATCCTTTTCGCCTTGTCATTCAATGTATTCGCCATAAGAATAAAAGATAGCGTTATCTCCAATATTCTTATTACATGGAGAATATTACCTTAACGGTAATGAAGCGCTTACTCTATATGGTTCGTTTGTAATCTTAAACGAAACTAGAGTAATTGGGTGTAAAATGTTTAAGAAATGAGATGGCATGAAATATTATGAACCGTATTTCACTTTACACAAACCGAGTGCAACCATCACATTCAAATCTTTCTTCGCTTTCTCCTCGAAAGGATCTTGGAGATGAGACTACATGTTACCATCATCCAAGTCTTGATGTAGCGACCATAACTAACATCAGAATTTGATGATAGAGTTATGAATGAACCATCATATGCTTTAATCATGAGTCTCCTGTAAGTTGTTTTACACCCTCGCTTCTTGAGGTGGCTTAATAGGTTTGGACACAGGCACCTTGAATTTTCATTATGGTAGTAATGTGCGCAAGCGCCTATACTACAATTGGAATTTCGTGCTTGTTTGATCATTAACTTTGTCTAATGTTTATCGTAGTTTTA
The DNA here is from genome assembly GCA_963277665.1 of Viscum album. Lineage (NCBI taxonomy): Eukaryota > Viridiplantae > Streptophyta > Magnoliopsida > Santalales > Viscaceae > Viscum > Viscum album. The sequence continues at coordinate 1,188,493,953 of OY728127.1, read as the reverse complement.
TTATGATATTTCTTTCCATTATCTACAAATATACTTTAGCATATTGTACTTTTATGTGATTACCTAATATGACATTACTGATTATTTAATCATTAAATGTCTCCCAATAATTTTTTTTCGAATTCTAGAAACCCTCTGTACTAGAATCGGAATACTCTTGAGTATTATAGTGGCAAGGATCCCTGAACCTCCCTCATAGTCTACAAGCTAGGGCTACACCACTACTCGGAGGGTCCAATGTAGGCTTTTGGCTGGCCAACCGCTTTAACTTGTTGTTCCTTGATCTGTTGAGTGATGTCCCAGCTTCAAAATCATTTAATGATTTACTCAATGCTTGCCTCTAAAATTACAACAAACTAGCTAAGGCTATATCATTGCTGCAATTTTAGTTAAGTCGACCCACCACACAAATAAGAACTTCCCTGTAGTAAGAGGCACCCTCAGCTAAGGCATGAACCGGCACCACGAACACTCGGTTTTTTTCAAACTTGAATGATGGAAGGCTATTTGTGACTTAATATTTTCTTTGAGGGTTTTATTGGTTTTTCTCTGGACGAATGTAATCCATTTCTATTAATCTTGTTCATCTACGTTGTCGCGCTCACAAATGAACATCAATAGAAATCAAACGTCGCTTCTTTATGCATTTTATTATCTATCATTTTATGTATTTTCTGCTGTTCTAAAATGCATAAAATAATAAAAAAAAATGCATAAAGGTAAAACTACTACCCGACTGGTCTTGAGCATCTAAATGACCTAAGCGCATTGTACCTGAGTCGTATGCTTGAATCTTGATGCAGCTTGCCCGTTCTGTATGTCTTCTTGTCTTCTACAGTGTCGCCATGTCTTGGTGGGGTCAACGTCACGTCTTGGAGTACCCCCTCGCCTTGGTGGTATCCACATGTCGTCTTGAATCGTCGTACACTGCCACAACTTGGCAGGGTCTACATCACTCGCCATCTTAGTCCGAAGTACAAAGATACTCGTGCGCAGGCGAGGGGGACTCAGGAATAAATGTACATCATATAAATTGGGAGCGCAAGCCCTTATACATTTTAACCGAAAAATGAAAGATGATGTGCAGACCGTCCATTTAATTAATTACAATCATCGCACGCAGTTTAAATAATTAATTAAAAATAACAATTAAAAGCAGACATACTAAGGTCAATGCTCAAGACCAGACGACAGGTATAATTAAAGCGCGATAATATTAAAATGCATAAATTAAGTACGAGGGTTTATTTAATTAAATTATATAAATTAAATAATTCAAATAATTTAATTAATTATCGGTCTGTCAATTAAATTAATTTTAATTCCCGAATTAAATTAATTTGACATAATTCAATTTAATACTTAAATTGAATTAATTTTATTCGGGTATTAAAATTATTAACCAAAATTAATTTTAATTAATTTAATTTATACACTAAAATTAAATTAATTAACTTAATTAATCTTGATTAATTAAATGTGGTCGAACCCCGAAAACACATTTGCATGGCCTATGCAGGTCGGGCCAAACCCGCGCATGGCCATGCCTTGGCTGAAATGGGTCGGGCCGATCCGCCCAAACCCGTTCCAAGTTGGGCAGGTCCGCTCGGACCGCTTCGTGGCCAACCATTACCCTGCAGGAAAACATTCCAGAAAAAGGATACCTCTCGCGTCTTGACCAATGGTGACGGTGTGATGCGGAGCTCAGTAGACAAGGGCGGCGGGACGCAGGTGGAAAGTCAGAGGTGCCAACGAAGGTAGTCCAGCAACGCGAGCCTGAAACAGGGAGTCCCGGCCACCCACAGCCTCCTCTGTCTTGAGCCAATCCAGACGTGGAGCAGAGGTGGAGCCTTCGGCGGGGAGCTCATGCGCAGCGACGTGCTACGGGTGAGGCAGGCGGGGTGCGGCCCTCGTGGGCTGCTTGCTGAGTGGGGCAGGCGGAGCCTTGGTGTGCTGCATGCTGAGCGGGGAAGGCGGAGCCTTGGTGCGTTGCATGCTGAGCGGGGAAGGCGGCGCCGGAAGTGGGGCGGCCGGCTTGGAGGATGAGGGATAGGGCGGCGGGGATGGAGGGAGCAGCGCCGCAGGGAGGTCCGGCCGAAGGGGTGCAGCGCCCTGGTTGTGCGGGAGGCGGACCAGGCGAGACGGCAGAGGGGGTTGCAGTTGGGTGAGGGGCTAGCGGCGTGCGGGGGGGGGGGGGGGGGGGCATTCGGCCGGTGTGCAGCGTCCCGAGGGAGAGCGGGGCAGGCTGCCGGCAGCCGTGGTGCAGCACGTTGTGCTGGGGTGGAGACCCGGCGGCCTTGCTCACGCGGTGGAGGAGGAGGGAGGCGCAGCGCTGCATGCGCCGCGTGGGAGAGAGGGGGTACGCTCGGACCCCCTGTAGCCCTTTTTTTTCTCTTCCACGCGGCGGTCCCTCCCTTCCACTTTTTTTTTGTTTTTGTTTCATTCCACGCGCAGAAAGAAACAAGTCCCCTAAATTTTTAAAAAAAAAATTAATACTTCACCCGTTGGGTCAAGTCATCTCTTACCCCATTTTCTTAATTTTTCCAAAGGCTTAGTGATAGCCTTTTCAATTTAATAATAATAAAACTTATTATAATAAAATAATAATTTATCATTATAATAATATTATTATAATAATGTAAATAATAAATTAATATTCAAATAATAAAATTATAAATTTTATAATTTGCACAATTAAATTTATTACGGATGAACCGATTGAAACTAAATCGGTTCACCAAGATAAAAATAAAACCTGAGATAAAACCGCACCCACGATCCAATCCGAAAAATAAACTGGTCATAATTTGGCCGTTTGAGATCGGATCGGCGCACGGTCTGAACTGATTAGACCGTTTTTGAACCCTCTACTTCATTACATGAAAACTAATTTTATTTGGCTCAGAAAATCTACGCGATCCCTCTGATACCACTGTTGGGATTCCGGGGCGCGCAGCGGAAGCCGGTGGGCCGGAGATTTTAAATTTTTCGTCGGCGGAATGATGGAACAGGTTGTCGCCGATGATCCGAGCCCCAGAGAGGTCCGAGGATCTCACGTAAATTATTAAGAGCACAAAAATAAAATGAAAACATACCTGTTGCATATTCGAAGCCGTTGTCGACCGCTACTTGTCGACGATGATCGTTGCATGAAGGATCTATAGCAGGATCCCTCTAGATCATCCACACGCGCCTCAAAAAACCGCGGGAATGTCGATCATCGAACTCCGGGTGCTAGAGCGGTGATTCAATGAAATCTTCGACGTCCCGACGATCACTGCATCGTCGATCTTGCGATGCGTGAGGAGAAATTCGATCCGAGATCGGATCGAGTGCTTCTCTCTCTAGAGAGCGGGAGGAGAGATGAGCTCTGTACAACCATGGCATGAATAGTACTTCCGCTTGAGCCCCTCTCCTCTATATATAGCAGATTGTGGAAATTAGCCGGTTGGGTTCCTCGACCCCCGTTAATTCCACGTCCACTAAATAAATAACTATGATGACTTAAAACTGCGTCAATATTATTTATTTATTTTATCACATACTTGTAATATATAAAATATATTACGTGATAAAATCTGAGCCTTTTAACTCGACTCGCTGTCCCGTTTAATATTAAACGAACCTTGAATATTAAAATAATATTCATTCGATTAATATTTTCTCATATTTACTGAACTCGTAAATACATTAAATAATTTCAATCCCAAATATTCGTAACTTGAATATTAATGAATTAATTTAATTATTTTGGTGATCGACAACTTGGAAAACGCTCGGACCCCGTGGCGGGGCCCACTATGTCCATATACCTATTGAACTGAATAGGGCGGATTCTTGAATACGCTATTGTGTATGACCCTCTAGGCCCTTATCTCAATAGTAGTGAATAAAATTCACAGACCAAGAGCGGGGTCTAGCAACCCGTCATGGCCCCTAATGAGATAAGGATAGTCATAGCAACGACTACCATCCTACGAACACTGACTGTGTACTATAGTCTCTTTGTCATTTGATATCTCATAAAGCAGGATGCACTCTTGTGTCATCGTCCTTATCATGCTTTATTATTTGTTGATCTATCCGGATGGATTTGTCTTTCTACTGCTTTGGCCAAAGACTTATGAAGGAGGCACCATCCTGATCAACCATGCCTGAGATATACAACTTCCTAAACATGGAAGAGACAAATCCTTTCTTGATCATTAAACCAACATCATACCACCAACGACGCACCCAATACAAACTACCTCACCACAACATTACTACCATGGTTTTCGCCTTGCATCAAAGTACGTAATTAAATGATATACATTGGTAATGGTATCAAGTCAGGAGACCAATACACATGTCCGTAGATAGGAACAACCAATGACACCCAAAACATGTGGTGTTCCTATTGGCGGGTCTGTTCTCATGATCTCACTACTAGAGATCACCAAGTGTGAACTTCAGGAGAAGAAGTCTCAATTCTTATGAGCCCCCAACACCTGATAGTCAGAAATCTACTATGTCCAGTCAGTAAGATGTATCTAGACTATAGAACATATATTTCAGATTAATGACATTGTATCTCAAGGTTCTCATTATAGCATGGGATCTGCTATAACCTCTTGACATGAAAAACCTTTGAACATTACAATTATTATAGTGGACATAGAAAAGTCTGCACTATAATGGTAAGATATCATCATGCATATCTAACTGTACACATGATATGGTAATCAAAATTACTACATAGTTGGGTCTAGGGCACCCACTATTTCAACATTTGTCCAATTAGAGAAATTGACACCAATTGAGGCTAATTGAGGCCAATTGAGGCTAATTAAGGCCAATTGAGGACAATTATGCCAATTAGGGAAATTATAGAAAATTAAGGCCCATTGAGGCCAATTGAAACCAATGAGGCCAATTGAGGGCAATTGATTCCAATTGAGGCCAATTGAAACCCATGGAGGCAATTATGTCCAATTTGGCCAATTAAGGCCAATTAAGGGAAATTATGGCCAATTAAGAAAATTAAGACAATTGAGACCAATTGTGGCTAATTAAAACCAATTGAGTCCATTTATGCCAAATAGGCCAATTGAGTCCAATTGAAGCGAATTGAGGCTAATTAGGCCAATTCAGTCCAATTAGGCCAATTGAGGCTAGTTGAGGCCAATTGAGTGCAATTGAGTCCAATTAGGCCAATTGAGTCCAATTAGTCTAGTTGAGGCCAAATGAGTCCAATTAGTCCAATTAATCCAATTGAGGCTAATTGAGGCCAATTAGGCAATTAGGCCACTTGAGGCCAATTGAGAAAAATTGGGACCTATTGAGGCCAATTTGCCAAATTGAGTCCAATTAAACAAATTGAGGCCAATTGTGCCCAATTAGTCCAATTAGACCAGTTGAGGCTAGTTGGGGCCAATTGAGCCCAATTACAGCCAATTGCAGCCAATTGAGGTGAATTGGGGCCAGTTATGCCAGTTGAGGCCAATTAGTCCAATTAAGCCCATTTTTGGAAAATTTTGGCCAATTTTGGCCAATTATGTCAATTGAGGCCAATTAACCCAATTGAGGCCAATTTGGCCCACTATACCAATTAGGCTAATTAGGCCACTTGTGGCCAATTAGCCCAATTGAGTCCAATTGAGTCCAATTAGTACAATTAGGAAATTTGAGGCCAATTATGGCCAATTGAGGCCACTTAATACCAATTGAGGCCAATTGATGCCAAATGAGGCCAATTGGGCCAATTGGGTCCAACATAGCCCAATTGAGGCCAACTGAGGCCAAATGAGTCCAATTGAGTCCAATTGAGGCCAATTAGGCCACTTGAGGCTAATTAGGAAACTTGAGGCCTACTGAGGACAATTAGGACCAATTGAGGCCAATTAGTATAATTAGGCCAATTGAGTCCAACTGAGGCCAACTAGTCTAATTGGGTTCAATTGAGGCTAATTGACACCAATGGAATTCAATTTATCTAATTGAAGTCAATTGATGCCCATTGAGGCCAATTAGGAGGCCAATTGAGACCAATTAGGCCAATTGAGGCAAATTGAGTCCAATTAGACAATTAGGCCAATTGGGGCCAATTGAGGCCAATTGAGGCAAATTAGGCCAATTTAGACCAATTAACCCAATTGTGGCCAATTGAGGCCAATTAGTCCAGTTAGGTCTATTAGGCCAATTGTTGCCAATTGAGATTAATTGAGGCCAATAGTTTCCAATAAAGGCTAATTTAGGCCCATTAGGCCAATTGAGACCAATTGAGACCAATTGAGACCAATTGAGGCCAATTGATGTCAATTGAGTCCAATTCATGCAATTGAGGCCAATTGAGGCCAATTGAGTCTAATTTAGGCCAATTGAGGCCAATTGAGGCAATTGAGGCCAATTGAGGCCAATTAAGGCCGATTAGGGTAATTGAGGGAAATTGAGGTCAATTGATACCAATTGATGCCAATTGAGACCAATTGAGGCTAATTCAGGCAAATTATGGCTAATTAGGTCAATTAGGCCAATTGAGGCCAACTAGGCCAACTAAGGCCAATTGATCCCAATTGAGGTGAATTAGGCCAATTAGTCCAATTAAGACCAATTGAGCCCAATTGAAGACAACTAGACCAATTTGTGTCCAATTAAGGAAAATTTAGTCCAATTGCGGCTAATTAGACCAATTGAGCCCAATTGAGGTCAATTGAGGCCAACTAGGCCAATTAAATCTAATTGATCCAATTGATGTCAATTTAGGCCAATTGAGGCCAATTGAAGCCAATCGAGTTTAATTGAGGTCAATTGAGGCGAATTATGCCAATTATGTCGATTGAGGCCCATTGGGGCCAACTGTAGCCAATTAGGCCAATTGAGGTGAATTGAGGCCAATTAGGTCAATTGAGTCCTATTGAGGAAATTAGACCAATTTGGTCAATTTGCCCAATTAAGTCTAATTAAAGTCAATTGAGGCTAATTGAGACCAATTGTGGAGAATTGAGACCAATTGAGGCCAATTGAAGCCAATTGAATCCCCTTAAAGCCAATTGAGGTCAATTAGGCCAATTGAGGCCAATTAAGCCAATTGGGGCCCATTGAGGCCAATTAGGCAAATTGGGGCCAATTGAGACCGATTAGGACAGTTCAGCCAATTGAGGCCAATTGAGGCTAATAAGCCCAATTGAGGCCAATTAGGCTAATTGATGCCAATTAAGTCCATTCAGCCTAATTGAGGAAAATTGAGGCAAAATGAGGCCATTGGAGTCCCATTAAGGCCAATTATGCCAATCGAGGTCAGTTGAGGTCAATTGGTGCCAATTAGGCCAATTGAGGCCAATTAAGCTAATTGAGACCAATTGAGGCCAATTAGGGAAATTGAGGCCAACTGAGCCAATTGGGGCCAATTAGGCCAATTGAGGCCAATTTGGCCAATTAAGTGATTTGAGACCAATTTTAGACCAATTTTTCCAATTAGGGAAATTAAGGCCAATTGCGGCCAATTGCGGCCAATTGCGGCCAATTGAGACCAATTAGGCCAATTGAATCCAATTATGACCAATTGAGTCCAATTGAGTCCAATTAGGCCAATTCATCCCAATTGATGCCAATTAAGGCCAATTAGGCTGCTTTATTCCAATTGAGGCCAGTTTGGCTAATTGAGGCCAATTGAGTCCAATGGAGGCTGATTAATCCAATTAGGCCAATTGGGGCCAATTGTTGCCGATTATTGCAAATTGAGCCAATTGATGCCAGTTGAGCCCAATTAGGCCCATTGAGGACAACTCAGACCAATTAAGCCAATTTTGTCCAATTCTGACCAATTGAGGTGAGTTGAGGGCAATTAAGTCCAATTAGGCCATTTTTGGGTAATTGAGCCCAATTGAGGCCAATTGAGTCTAATTGAGTCCAATTGAGGCCAATTGAGGTCAAATGAGGTCAATTAGGCTAATTGAGGCCAATTGAGGCTAATTGAGGCCAATTGAGGCCAATTGATACCAGTTGATGCCTGTTGAGGCCAATTGATGTCAATTAGTCCAATTGATGTCAATTAAGGCCAATTGAGGCCAATTGAGTCAAATTAGACCAATTGAGACCAATTGAGGCCAATTGAGTCAAATTAGACCAATTGAGACCAATTGATCCAATTGATTCTAGTTAATTCCAATTAGACCCATTAGGCCAATTGAGGCTAATTGGGATAATTAGACCAATTGAGGCCAATTGAGGAAATTAATCCCAATTAGGTTAATAGAAACCAATTGAGGCCAATTGAGGATAATTAGTCCAATTTAGACAATTGAGGAAAATTTAGGCTAATTAAGGCTAATTGAAGCCAACCAGTCTAGTGAGGCAAATTGGAGCCAATTTAGGCCAATCAAGGCCAATTAGCCAATTGACGCCAATTATTTCCAATTGAGGCCAATTATGCCAATTGTGTCTAATTGAGACCAATTGAGGCCAATCAAGTCCAATTTGGCCAACTGAGGCCAATTGAGGCCAATTTGGCCAATTGGGTTCAATTGAGACCAATCGAGATTAATTAATTCAATTGAGGCCAATTTTGCCAATTAATGCCAATTGAGGCCAAGTAGGTCCATTTTGCCAATTGAGGCCAATTGAAGCAAATTAGGTAAATTAGGCCAACTGGGGCTAATTGAGACCAATTGATACAATTGAGTCCAATTATTACAATTGATACTAATTGAGGCCAATGAAAGCCAATTGAAGCTAATTCCTTACAATTCAGGTCAATCGAGACTAATATGGCCAATTGAGGCCAATTAGGAAAATTGAGCCCAATTGAGGCCAAATTGAGGAAAATTAGGCCAATTTTGGCTAAATTAGACTAATTGAGGTCAATTAGGCCTAATGAGGCATATTGAGGCCAATTGAGGCGAATTTGGCCAATTGAGACCAGTTGAGGCCAATTGGGCTAATTGAGCGAAATTGGAGAAAATTGAGGCCATTGAGGACAATTGAGGTAAATTGAGGCCAATTGAGACCAGTTGGGCAAATTGGGCCAATTAAGACCAATTGAGGCCAAGTGATACCAATTGATATCATTGAGGCCAATTAGGCCAATTGAGGATAGTTGAGGGAAATTGACTCCAATTGGGCCAATTGAGGGTAATTGAGGGGAAATGATGGTAATTTAGGCCAATTAGTCCTATTGAGGCCAACTGCATCCAATTGAGGACAACTAAGGCCAATGGAGGCCAATTGTGCAAATTGCAGCCAATTGTGGCCAATTACTGCCAATTGTGGCGAATTGAGTCCAACTAAGACAAATTCTGTCCAATTGAGACCATTTGAGGATAACTTAGGCCAATTGAGTTCAATGACATCCAATTGAATCCAATTGAGGCCAATTGAGGCCAATCAATGCCAATTGGGACCAATCGAGGCCAATTGATCCCAATTGTGCTTAATTCACACCAATTGAGCCAACTTGGCCAATTGAGGCCAATTGAGTCCAATAAGGCCAATTCAGGAAAATTGAGGCCAAATATGCCAATTGGGACCAATTAAGGCCAACTTATGCCAAATGGTGCTAATTGAGTCCAATTGAGCCCAGTTGAGTCCAATTAGGCCAATTAAGGTTAATTGATCCCAACTGGACCTATTGAGGCTAAATGATGCCAATTGAGGCCAGTTAGTCCAATTAGGCCAATTGGGGCCACTGGGCGCTAATTACGACCAATTGAGTCCAATCACTACAATTGAGGCCAATTAGGCCAATTGAGGCCATTTGAGTCATATTGAGGCCAATTTGGCCAATTTGGCCAATTAATGCCAATTAGGCATATTGAGGCTAATTTGGCCAATATAGGCCAATAGAGGCCGATTGAGGACAATTATGCCAATTAGGCCAATTGTGGCCGATTGAAGCCAATTGATGCCAATTGAGGCCAATTAAGTGCAATTGAACTCAATTGAGGCTAATTGAGTCCAACTATGCCAATTAGGCCAATTGATGCCAATTGAGATCAATTGAGGCCAATTAAGCCAATTGAGACCAATTAGGCCAGTTGAGGCCAATTATGCCAATTGAGCCAAATTAAGCCAATTGAAGCCAATTGAGGCTAGTTATTCCAATTAGTCCAGTTGAGGCCAATTGATGCCAATTGGGTCCAACTAAGCTAATTATTCCAATAAAGGCAAATTGAGGCCAGTTAGGCCAATTGAGGCCAATTGAGGCCAATTAGGCCTACTAGATGAATTGATGCAAATTGAGGTCAATTAGGCCAATTTGGTGAATTGAGGCCAATTAAGGCCTACTGTGGCCATACGAGGCTTATTGAGGCCAATTTATCCAATTAATCCAATTAGGTCAACTAAGGCCGATTAAGAAAATTTAGTCCAATTGATGCCAATTAGGCCAATTGAAGCCAATTGAGGCCAATTAGGTCAATTAGGCCAATGAGGCCATTTGAATCCAATTCGATAATTGAGGGAAATTGAGGCAAATTAGACAAATTGAGGTCAATTGAGTCCATTTGGGCCAATTAGGGCCAATTGGGCCAATTGTGGTGAATTAAGGCCAATTTGGCCAATTTGGTGAATTAAGGCCAATTTGGGCAATTTGGTGAATTGATCCAATTAGGCCAATTAGGACAATTGAGGAAAAAAATAGAGAAATTGAGGCCTATTATACCAATTAGGAAAATTGGGGGTAAGTGCGGCAAACTGAGGCCTATTGATGCCAATTGAGTCCAATTGAGGTCAAGTAAGGCCAATTGATACCAATTAAGCCTAATTGAAACAAATTATGCCAAGTAGGAAAATTGAGGGTAATTGAAGCCACTTCAATCCAATTGAGGCGAATCAGGCCAATTCGGCCATTGAGGCCAATTCGGCCAACTAGGTCAATTACAACATTGAGGTAAATTGAGAAAATTAGGCCTATTTGGCCAATAAAGGTAAATTATGAAAATTGAGGCGAATTGAGAGAAAATTGAGGCTAATTTGGCCAATTGGGGCCAATTAGGGCCAATTGAGACCAACAGATTACAATTAATCCAAATGAGTCTAATTAGAAAAATTGAAGCCAATTGAGGCCAATTAATTCCAATTAAGCCAATTAAGGCCAATTAGGACAATTAAGACCAATTAGGCCAATCGATCCCATGTGAGCCCAATTGTGGCCATTTAGGGCAATTAGGTGAATTGAGTCTAATTGATACAAAATGAGCCCAATTGAGGCCAATTAAGGCCAATTTGGCCAATTTAACAAATTGATGCCAATTGAGTTTAATTAAGGCCAATTGAGGAAAATTAGTCTAATTAGGTAAATTAAGTCCAATTGTGGCTAATTAGGCCAATTAGTCCACTTGAGGACAACTGAGGTCAATTGAGGCCAAATGAGGCCAATTGAAACCGATTGATGCCAATTGTGCCCAGCTAAGGCAAATTCCAGCCAATTCAGACCAATTGAGGTCAATTCAGGCCAATTGGGACCAATTGAGAGCAAATATTGCAAATGGAGGATAATCGAGTCCAATTGAGGCCAATCAAGGTTAATTAGGACCAATTGAGGCCAATTGAGGCCGATTGAGGCCAATTGAGCCTAATTGAGCCCAATTGATGCAAATTGGGGCAAATTATGCCAATTACGTCCAATTTAGTCAAATTAGGTCAATTGAGGAAAATTGAGGCCTTTAGGATAATTAAGACGATTGAGGCCAATGGAGGAAAATTGAGGCCAATTTGGCCAATTGAGTCCAATTACGGAAAATTGAGGCCAATTGGGCCTATTGATGCCTATTGAGGCCAATTAGTCCAATTAATTCAATTGAGCCAATTAGGCCAATTGAGGAAAATTTGGCCAAATGAGTTGAATTGATGCCGATTGAAGACAATTGGCCCAATTGAGTCCAATTGAGGCCAATTAGACCAATTAGGCCAATTGAGGCAAATTTGGCCAATTATACCAATTGAGGCCAATTGTGGCCCATTTTTTCAATTATCCCAATTGAGTCCTTTTGGGGCTAATTAGGCCAATTAGGTCAATTGAGACAAATTGAGGCTAATTGAGGCCAATTGAGAACAATTGAGACCAATTAGGCCAATTGAGGATAATTGCGGCCAATTCAGGACCATTGAGGCCAATTAGGCCAATTTGGTCCAATTGAAACCAAATTTAGGCTAGTTGAGGCTAATTAGTCCAATTGAGGTAAATTGAGGCCAATTGAGTACAATTAGGCAAATTCAGTAAATTGAGGCCAATTGAGGCCAATTATGAAAATTGAGGTGAATTATCCCAATTGTGGCAAATTAGGCCAATTAAGGAAAATTCAGGCCAATTGAGGAAAATTCAGGCCAATTAGGCCAATTTATGCCAATTGAGGGGAATTGAGGCCAATTTGGTCAAATTGAGGTCAATTAAGGCCAATTGAGGCCAATTCGGGCAGTTGAGGTCAATTGAGGCCAATTGATGCCAATTTGGTCCATTGAGGCCAATTGGGTCCAATTAAGAACAATTGAGGCCAATTCGGCCAATTGAGGTCAATTGTGGCCAATTAAGGTCAATTAGTCCAATTGAGTCCAATTGAGTTCAATTGAGGTCAATTATGGCCAATTGAGGCCCATTAATGCCAATTGAGGTGAATTTTGACAAATTGAGGCCAATTGAGGGAAATTGAGGACTATTCAGACAATTGGGGCAATTGAGGTCAATTGAGGCCAATTGGGGCCAATTGAGGTTAATTGAGGTCAATTGAGGCCAATTAGGCCAATTTGATGATAATACCTTAATCTGAACTCACATGGCTTATAAAATATTCCCTGTGGGTACCAATGAATTCATCATTCTTTTTTAGCTCAAGGAACTCCATAGCCAATTGATGCCATTTAAGAAAATTTAGGCCAATTAGAACAATTAGGCCAATTAAGGCCAATTGACGCAAATGGACACCAATTAAGCCAATTGAGGCCAATTAGACCTATTAGGCCAATTAGGCCATTGAGGCTATTGAGGCTAATGTAGGAACCCATACCTTCTTTTTAGGTACGCCTTCCTTTTTCTGGAGTTTTTATGAAAAATGAGGATTCTGGAAATTTTGGAAGTACACACCGTGTACTTTCTGAGTACACACCGTGTACTCTTTTCCTGCTTGAAGCTGTGTGCTGGCCATGTTCGGGACACACACATGGTGTGCGGGGGTGACATGGAGGACATTTTCAGCAGAGTACGGAAACACCTAGTGCATGCGGTGTTCCCTAAAAGTACACACCGTGTATGTTATTTTTTTTCACTAAATGAACCGGGGTCGCGGCTTAACCCCAAAACATCTTCTTCTCCAGGTTTCATCCGTCCGAGCGATCTGTACGACCGGTTCTTCGACGACCTCCCACCTCTTCCTCTATTCTCCAATTTGAGCACTTTCAGTTGCGTTGAAATCGCCCCGGTAAGCTCTTCCTTCTTATTGAGCCTCGTTTTCTTGTTCTTCTTCTCATGTGAGATATTTGTGGTTGAGCTTTTTAGACGTTTTTGCAGATCTACTCTGTTCTACGCCAATTCCTGAGCCGAGGTTCACGTATATCGATCTCTTAAGATCAAGGTAGGTGGTTTGTGCCTTACCTTTAGGAGTCTTTGAGTTTTTATGTGAAAATTCTACCGATACCATGAATGGGGTATCGTGTATTTATAGTTTTTCCCTTGTTGTTTTCTTTCCTTTCTTATATGCACGTTTAGACATAAATTAATCTTGTTGAGGATAAATTGTTGTTCTTGGATGTGTTTTTCTCTTGCTTTGTTCTATTTACGACCTTCGGGTCTTGTTAGCCATTGGTTGTCATGCCTGTTTTCCTTGCCTGGTGATCTTGGTTGGAGTGTTTCTCTTGATGTGATTGTTGCCTTGTAGAACGATAGCCAAATAGCTATATAGGTGTACATTGGTTAGCTAAGTAGCTCCATAGGTGTACTTTGGCCTTATAGCATTGTTATGCACTGACTAGCATGGGGCTAAGAGAACCTGGTGCTATAGACTATACAGGATAGACCGAGTGACCTTCCCCGAGAGTCTTAGATATTATAGACTGTGGTGGATGACCGAGTGAGATCCCAGAGAGTCTTGGTTTTTATAGACTGTAGGAGGGTAGACCGAGTGAGCTTCCTCAGAGAGTCTTACCTTGTTTGAATCTTTTTAAGAACTTTACTAGGCTAGAGGAGGAATTGACTGAGTGAGCTTCCTCAGAGAGTCTGCGGTATACCTAAGGCTATAGGAGGAATTGACTGAGATAGCTTCCTCAGAGAGTCTCTAGACCTTGGGGATAAGAGGGTTAGACCACGTGATCTTCCTCAAGAGAGTCCCTGACTACCCCCAGACTATGAGGGGAATTGACCGAGTGTGCTTCCCCAGAGAGTCTGATAAATTCGTATGACCAAGCCAGAGGGGTTAGGCTCTGTGCACTGCCCAGAGGGTTGTGGTACTTCTTGGATAGGACCAGAAGGAGTGGCTGCGAGTAATTCCCTCAGGGTTTCCTGTTGTTATCTTTTGTTAGCACTTTGTTGACTGTTGTTGTATCATCCTGCCTACTGGTTACTGCTTACTGCTTACTGTTACTGCCTATTGCTTATTGCTTGCTGTTACTGTTACTGCCAACTGCTTATTGCTTGATGTTGTTGTTTACTGCTTATTGCTTATTTACCTGCCATATACTCACTAACTGTTAGGCACAGATCTTTCGGTGATTTCCTACTGGGATTGTATCTCACACCCTGTTTGGGCCATGCTCTTGGACCCAAGCAGACTTTGTTTCTGTAGGTATAGATAAGGGAAAGCACCCTTCTACTTCAGGTACCTGAGTTGCTGTGGAGCTGGAGAGCATGGGACCGGGCTTTGGCTCGCGATGCTATTGGAGTTGCTATTTAATTTTAGTTATTTGGTTTCAGTTGTATTCAGCATGTTGATTTGTTTTCTGCTTTCCATGGATACTTGTATCGTACTGCATCATCATTTATACCAGGCCTTGCTTCTACTTTTAGAATAGTTGTTGTATACTATTTACTGCTATCGATATTGACTATGTTTCTTCCGTTGTGTACTCTTCCGATGAGGGCATAGTTTCCCCACTATCACACCCAAGGCCCTCGCTGCTAGTCGGCAGCCTCTGGCATTCAGGGAAATGTGTTTGAGGCCATGTGACTAACCGGGTATGGGGCGCCTTTGGGTGGCTTCCGGAACCGGGACATTAAAAAGTGGTATCAGAGGGAGGTTCTTTTCTCTTGATTTACTGTTTGGAAACTTTATCCAGGGATAAGACGGATTCAGTACTTGGTATTAAGCTGTTCCCAGGAGTAGCTAACCCGTGTACAGGGAAAAGCCATAATATCTCGTTAATTGCAGTTTCTGGTTTTGAGATTTTACGGTTGATATGATTTCACCTAGAGTGATTCACATGCCTTGTGTTATTGTTGTTTTGATTATTATAGTTCTATTCCTATTGCAACCTGATGAGATGAGGGTATGCCATCCCATTCATCATATAGGCACTTGTAGTAATCACATGCCATGCATTCTTGCCATGCCATCCAGGGTGAATTAGCGATTTCATGCTACTGTGATAGACTTTGTGTAGATTATGCACGCTGTTGTGATAGATGTTTGATAGAATCTATGATGTTATGTTAGAAACTGTTTGTTTTGTACTTTTCTTAAAATGAACGCCAAAAATTTGATTCTTGAGGTGTTATGGGACCTCATTAATCCGAATTTGGTGGATCACGATCCTTTTTTCGCTTGTATATGACTGTAGGTGATGACAAACTTTGATTCGCGGGGAGTATGGGCCCTCACGGATCGTAATTTGGCTCCTCTTTGCCTTGTTTTTCGTGTTTCTGGAAATTCTGTGCAGTTTCAGAGCTACTACCCAGAAAACCCAGAATACACGGCATGTACTTTTGGATACATGTCGTGTAGTTTTCAGGTCGTGTCACTGACCGTGTGAGCAGAAGAATGGTGTCATGAAGGTAACTTCAGAAACACGCCGTGTGTGTTAGGTACAGGCTGTATAGTCTTGTCCAGGTACCTAGCTGTGTCACGAACAACACGAGTCAGCGTGACCTTCTCTTAGACACACCATGTTGCTTTTGGGAGCACGTCGTGTAATCTTTCCTAGGTACTCGGCCGTGTCACGAAAAACACGAGATGGTTTCACTTTCACCTATACACGCCGGGTTTGTTCGGAACATGCCGTGTAAGGGTCAGCCATATAGATGACCATGTGACTAACAACACGGGCCGCCGAGGTAGTGTCTAGTAAATGTTGTGTCCCTAGGGAACATGCCATGTAGTCTGAGGTTAGTTTGAACTGTGTGGGTTAACCGTGTAAGGACACTCAGGCAGGGGTTTAAAGATTAAATACACGCCGTGTTTTGGGACAACACGCCGTGTAGTTTTGGGAGTTACACAACCAGTCGGGCTGGAATGCACGCCCATGTTAATGGCTTAAGGAGACACGTCGTGTAGAGTTTATACACGCCATGTAGTCGTGTTTTGTAAGCTTTTGTGATTTTCCCCTGTTTCCATTTTGTTCTCTTGTGTTCTCGATCCTTGTTTTCCTGATCGAAGGCATGCTTTTGATCTTTCAGAGCTATGCCTCCGAGACATCCATCAGTCGTACGTCTGTCGTCCGGTAGTGAGCAGACGTCAGATATGCCCGATCAGGGTCTTCTTGCAGATCCTCCTACTATGCCAGCCTTGGCACCAGTAGTCATACCCGTTGCAGGCGCCGATGCACAGTTCCGGGAGGACTTCCTGAGGATGATGCAGACCTTTCAGGGAGCGCCGCCTCCTACCCCGTCGATGGCTGAGTTGACGCGGGTCTTCCAAAAGCAACATCCTCCATCTTTTTCAGGGGATGGAGGACCCCAGGCCACAGAGTCTTGGATATAGGCCACACTGACCATCTTTGAGCACCTAGAGATCCCTCCGGAGAAAAGGGTAAAGCTGGCTACTTATATGCTCTGGGACACCGCCAAGAGGTGGTGGGAGGTGATCTCATGGTCTAGGCATCAAAAGGATATGTCTTGGGATGAGTTCCGCCGCACATTCTATGAATACTTCTATCCGGAGACCCTAAGGGCTGATCGAGCCCAGGAGTTTTTGAGTCTGCAGCAGGGTACTCTTTCTGTTATGGAGTACTCGTCTCGCTTCACTGAGCTGCAGCGTTTCACACCGATCCCAACAGGTGACGAGTTGTTTCTGGCTAGTAAGTTCGAGGATGGTCTCAGTAAAGAGATCCGTTCCCAAGTGAATATCTTCTAGTTGACCTTTATCTCCTCCATCGTCAATTAGTCGCTGATTGCTGAGTGCAATATGAGGGATTCTGGAGTAGTGAGCTAGGGCGGTTCGATATCTAGGACGAGTGTTCCACCTATGGACAGTCGGAAGCGTCGCAGAGAGTCTCCTCGAGGAGATCGGGGTACACGAGGTGTATCTTCTGGCATTCAGGTTGTATGCTACCAGTGCGGCAGGAGTGGGCATACTAGGCCTCAGTGCCAGAGGGATCCGATGGAGTGCCGGTCTTGCGGCAAGATAGGACATCTTCAGTGTTTCTACCATATCTTTTCACCTTTAGCTACTGGTAGGGGTTCCTCTATGACCCCTAATTCTGGAGATGCTTCACCAGTTTCCCACTAGTCTGGGAAATGGAGTCCTTCTGGTCGTTCAGGTCGAGGTGGAGGTTACAGCCGTGGTGGTCAGTCACCAGGTCATCAGCAACAGCAGAGTGGATCAGCTCAGAGCAGTCAGCCGGGAGCACAGGGCCGCAGTGCAGGCCAGTCTTTCGTCGTGGAGCAGACCCTTCAGGAGCAGCATCCCGGCCCTTCCACAGTTCGAGGTACGATCTTAGTAGCCTCAGTTTTATCATCAGCACTTTTCGATACCGGTGCTACACATAGCTTTATCTCTGTTGCTGTTGTGGAGAGCCTTGGGCTATGCCTCTTTTCTTCTTCTGATTCGTTGACACTGGACACACCATTGGGGACGAGGACATCTAGTGTACACCAGTGTAGAGAGTTCCCTCTTGAGGTTTCAGGGTATCGTTTCTTATGGGATCTCTATGTCCTAGAGATGACAGTCTATGACTTCATCTTTGGCATGGACTGGTTAGTTCCCTTCCAGGCAGTCATCAACTATTATCGCCGCAGGGTGAGTTTCATTTCACCAGAGGGTGAGTCCTTCCTTCATAGTGCCAAATGGGACATCTAGGAAAGTTGAGCGAGACTCGAGCATCATGTTCTAGGGGAAGTTACAGCCCAGATTTCTAGTATTTATCTGGATGACCAGGGGACTTCGTAGTTAGACTTTCCTCTAGTGGTGGATTGTTGCAGGGATGTCTTTCCAGAGGACTTTTCAGGTTTACCTCCAGAGCATGAGGTAGAATTTTCGATTGAGCTCGTGCCAGGAGCGGAACTGGTGTCCATTCCTCCCTACAGGATGGCCACACCTGAGTTATAGGAGCTCAAGAAGAAATTGGAGGAGTTACAGGAAATGGGTTTCATACGACCCAGTACTTCTCCTTGGGGTTCGCCCGTCCTGTTTGCAAAAAAGGAAGACGGTACCCTTCGGCTCTATGTGGATTATCAGAAGCTGAACCAGTTGACGGTCAAGAACCAATATCCCTTTCTGAGGATTGATGACCTTTTTGATCAGCTTCGGGGAGCCCGGGTGTTATTGAAGATATACTTGAGGTCTGGTTACCATCATTTGTGTGTTATACCATCAGACATACCTCTGACATCCTTTAGATGTAGGTATGGTCTTTACGAGTATAAGGGTATGTCGTTTGGTCTCACGAACGCGTTTGCAGTTTTCATGGCACTGATGAATCAAATGTTCCACCCTTACTTGGACTCCTTCGTCGTGCTCTTCGTGGACGATATCTTGGTGTACTCTCACACTCGACACGACCATGCCACACATCTTGAGATGGTTCTGAGTACACTGAGAGAGCATCAACTTTATGCCAAACTCTCAAAGTTACACTTATGGATGGATCAGATTCACTTCTTGGGTCACGTCATCTCAGAGGCAGGAGTATCAGTGGACCTAGAGAAAGTGAAAGATGTAGTTTCCTGGGAGCAGCCGAAGAAAATCTTTGAGGTATGGAGTTTCCTAGGGCTGGCTGGTTATTACAGACGCTTCATTCGGGACTTTTCTCATCTAGTTGCACCCTTGACAGGTCTGACCAAGAAGGGGGTGAAGTTCTTAATGTCAGATTCTTGTGAGTCCACCTTTCAGGAGCTGAAAGGGAGGTTGACTTCAGCACCGATACTAGTTTTTACAGATCCAGGCAAGAGTTACACCGTCTACTGTGATGCTTCAGGTATCAGGCTAGGAGCTGTGCTTATGCAGGGAGATGGAGTCATTGCGTACGGGTCTCGGTAGTTGAGGCCACATGAGAGGAATTACCCTACGCACGATCTGGAGTTGGCAGCTATTGTTCATTCCTTATGCTGTTGGAGACACTATCTTCTGGGGGATCATTTTGTGGTCTTCACCAACCACAAGAGTCTCAAGTACATCTTCACTCAGCGTGATCTGAATCTGAGACAGCGTAGGTGGGTCGAGTATCTTTAGTCTTTCGACTTTGAGCTCGCCTATACGCCGGGAAAGGGAAACGCAGTGGCTGATGCTTTGAGCAGAAGAACTCAGGTTCAGGATGTTCAGGAAGCCAACAGTGAGTGGCAACTTATGGCTCTGTTCTCTGAGATGCATCTGGAGGTGCGCGATAGGCAGGGACATACTTTCCATTCATCTATGGCTGTTACCTCTACACTTCTTGATCGGGTGCGAATGAGGCAGCTATCAAATAGCATCCCTCCTTTTGATCACATAAACTTTCATTACATTAAACAAAACTGAGTATCTTTAAGTTTTAGTGTCTTGGAAACCAGGAACTTAATACAGGACAAAAAAAATTCTTCTTAAACACTTGAAAGGCTCCTTCATTTGTTCATCCTATGTTCATTACAACATCTCATAACCTGGGAGCATACATAAAAGGAAAGGGTGAGAATAAATCCCAGTAAAGGAAACAATAGAAACATTTTACATGTGATCTTGAGATACATCAAAAAGTCATGAAAGACAACTTTAAGGCATGAGAGAGAGCAGGAGGCATATCTTAAAAAAAACGTGTTTCATAACTTGAAGATGTGGCTACAAAATTTAACTTAGACAACCATGAACATATCACCAAGTTCCATCCCCAAGGTGTCATTTGAAATTACCAAGGTAAACCCCAAGGTATTGTTAAAATTGTAATCTCTAGTGGTTACATCATTACCCACTACAATGGGGTTCTATCAGGGCGCACCCTTAAATTTTTAATCTCTAGTGGTTACATCATTACCCAATGCAATGGGACGCTATCAGGGCGCACCCTTAAATTTGTCTTTATTATCATGTGAGCCACATATATAATCATCAAACATTTCATAAATAACCCATATAGCATAAAATAAATGGGTTTCATTTCATAATCATATCTTTTTGAAAACTACTTTAAAGATATAATCTTTATGTCACTTTAAACACATGGAAAAGAAAAGCGGGTCTCATGTATGTAAATCCCATAATTTAAAATAGAACATTTTGGTATATATGTGGATACCCCTTTAGAAGAAAGATATTTGAGTATTTACATAATAAAATAAATGAATTTGAGAATAAGAGAGATACATTTTGAGACGGAAATTCTGCAGCATAACGGCTATGTTTCGGGGTTTGAGAACACATTGAAAAGAGGGGGGACATAGGTCACCCCCTCATAAATGATCCAAAGAACAGGAGAGGGACAGAATAAAATAGAAATAAGAACATGGTAATGAAATTTTAGGGACATTCCATATGAAATGAAAACATGGAAGGAAGACAAAAAAATAAGATTTCTCTTATGAAAAAATTTGGCAGCCTAACGGCGTCACTTAAAACTTCAAAAAAAGAATTGACGAGATCAAATAGGGTCTCTCATCATATGATAATAAAAGATCAGTATGATAGATATAAATATCATACCCTCAAAATAATAAAAAGATAACTTGAAAGACTTGACATGAAAGTAGAACATTGAAAAATGAGAAAGGTGAAAGTATCCCTTAAAAATTCGGCAGCCTAACGGCGTCACTTAAGACTTCAAGAAAATGAATTGACGAGATAAAATAGGGTCTCTCATCATATGAACATAAAATATCAGTATGATATATATAGAGATCATACCCCAACATGATAAAAAGGAACATGAAAGACTTGACAAGAAAATAGAACTTGAAAATTTGAAGGGTGAAGGAATCCGTTACAAAAATTTCGGCAGCCTAACGGCGCCACTTAAACATTCATAAAACGAAATGATGAGAGTAAGAGAGGATATATCATCATATGAACATAAAAGGGGCAGTAATAGGAACATAAAATAACAACTTAAAAGATAAGAACATGGAGCATAAAAGAAATGACTTAAAATAGAGTATTTGAAAAGAAAGAGAGAGGTAGGATCCCTTACCTTAAAACGTAACTCTTAGAACTCAAAGGTTGGTACCTTGAGGGCTTGGGAGCACCTTGGGAGGACTCTATGGGAGGTAATGAGACTAGAGCTTAATTGGGGGAGAGTTGTGAGAGAAAAATAATGGAGGAAAGGGTGGGTATTTATAGGGAAGGAGAGGTGATACTTTAATAATTTCAAGGGACACCTCACTAGTGGTTTTGGAAAAACCATGGGCTTTCCCATGGTATTTGCCCATGGTTTTGGCCACATGGGACCCCTCATACAATAATTCATCAACTTTGGTCGGACAACCCTTAAAATATCTCATGAAATCATCATGACACAGTTATGATGTAATTAAACATACCGAAACCCTAAAACTATATTTTTTTACTATTCACTGAAAATTCAACTTTCTTAGAAAAATCCCAAAATTTCACCTTAACCAAATATTGATGCTCTGATTTCAAAAATGAACTCCATTTTATAAAAATAATTTTCTAAATATTTTTAATTTAATTTTTAAATAAATACACTATTCACCGAAAATTCATTTTTTTTCAGAAAAATCCCCAAAAATTACCGTAACAAAACACCGATGCTCTGAGTTCAAAAATGAAATCAATTTTATAAAAAAAAATTCTAAAAATGATTAATATATTTTTTAATTAAAAAACACTATTCACCTGAAAAAACTAATACTTGAATAAAAATTAATGAAACAGTTATTTACCTATTTTATTGAATCACATTACTTATTCAGGGTGCCTAGATTAAATTAATACTTTCTTTAAGTGATAATACTAATCCATCTGGTCACATTACTAATCCTAAGCATAAAATCACTATTCATAAATTACTATTCATCAAAAATTAGGTTGATCTTATTAGACTCTAAATTTCATACTGAACATAATTGTAGAAGACCATTTTTTTGAAAATTATTACACATAATTAATTATTTAAGGTTTACATAAATATTTTCAAATATCCTTTTTTTTCAAATTCATCAATAATATACATCCTACATTTATCCAAACATTTGATAATTTAAAAACTTTACTATAAAAATAAAACACAATTTTATTTATCTCAAAGTATTACACAAAACAGTTACGGTCTCCTTACATAGCCCCTTATAACCCCAGCATAGGACCTAAGCGTAAGGTGTGCTAAGGTGAGAGAATCTGAGGGCGGCTCATCCAACATTGCACGAGTAGTAATTTCTATTAGTTTGAATTTCTCACGAAGGAGATTCTGTTCTAGCTTCACAAGATGAAGTTCGGATTTGGTTTGGTCCAGAGCAAAGCCCAGTGGTGCTACCTCCTTCCCACGTTCTGTTAGATGGGCTTCGATTGGCCCGAGACTACTGGATGCGGCCATCGAATCTTCTTTCTATATTAATTAAACAAGATCACTTGTATTCAGAGGCGAAACACAACATTAAGTTTCCAACGGTCATATTGACCAATGGTCATATAATATTCGAAACCCAGCGGTCTCATTTTAATTATACTCATGTTATCAAATGAAACAGTTTTGTTGAGTATAAAAAAATAAAATAACTCACAAAATTAGGGAACAATATTTATTCAAAATTTTGGGTCGTTACATTCTTCCCCCCTTAAGAAATTGCGTCCTCACAATTTTTAAAATTGGGCTTGGAAATTTCATTGAAATTTCCACATCTGAAAAGAGTCAGTAACACTATTACTTTAAAAGTAACAGAGGGAAGTACAAAGGTCACCCAAGTTATCCCATACTAGGATTCCATGTAGGAAAACATGGATATGGAAGATAAAACAAAGGGTCAAGTTCTGATGGAGAGTGATAGAAAACATGATTAAGAGAAAGTTGACCACTAGAAAATCACAAACTTATGATGTGTGTAAACGATCTTTGATTACCCAGTAGGAAACGTAAACCAACAATGTTTTTGTTTTACATTACTTTTCATAATTTTGAGGAATTCATTTACTACATAGAATAAGAATATAAGAAAATATATTTTCCTTCAAGTAGAGTTTCATCCTTTAATATGTTTCTACAGAAAATAATCTTTTCTCCAAACGATGAGCATTCAAAAACTCTTGGTCTCATCAAAATCACAAGAATCATCTTCTAGAGAATCACGTTTTCCACAAAAGATTAACTATCTATTTCTTCTACCTTTAAACATTGTCCCAAAAACAAAAAAGGTAAGATAAAACAACTCTTCAAAAATAAATAACCCCATTGGATGGGAAAATACTTTTAATCTTCAAAATTCCATGGTACTACCCAAAGTCCATCATAGACCATTCCATAAATTACTATCCTTAAAATTCCTCAAAATAAACCAAACTAATATTGAAACCCAAATACAAGAAGTATTTGATAACATAGTCTTCCAAGATAAACTTTATCATCCATCTCCAAACAATATCATCCACTCTTAACATCTTACAACAAAAGTAACTAACCTAATCACATTTTCCCCAAGATAGGTTAATCATTTCCATAAGTAACCTAAATTACTATAAGTTCACCTTAAATTCATCAATTCATCAAAATATAAGTCAACCTTTACTCCTCATATAAAATATTGTAGTAATCTATTTACCTAGATTATATAGGGTTCCCAAAATAGTTATTGTCTTCCAAAATAATATTCATATTTTAATCCCCTAATCATCTCTTTTTTTCCAAGAAGAACAGCTTCATAACATCAACATGTGATACATAACAATAGATGTTTTTCTTTATGCTATAAAATCATCTTAGGTAGTGACTCTATGTTCTTAGAAAACATTAAATATATTCTCATAGAGCACGAACTAAAATAAAACATGACATAGACAATTATTGCGAAGAAGTTACATGTACTTTAGTCATCATGATCCATCTCAGCATAGGACTTGCATTGTTCCCTTGTCCTTGAAGATTGTTGATGTTCATCATGCTTCTCATCCCTTCCAAGAGAGCATTGCCTTGGATAATGTCTAACTTCTCCACATTTACCACATTGAATAGTATAAGGTACATTAGATTGAACCTTATCTCTATTCATCACATTATCCATTTTTTTAAAGAAATTGGATACTTTATTCCCTATCTTCCCACACTTAAAACATCTCTCGGTTCCTTTGTGACATTCTCCTTGGTGCCTCTTCCCAAACTTTTTGAAAAAAAGAAATTGGGCATTCTTTCCCTTATCAACTTTATCAGATGAACCTCCTTGAGACCTCATCTTCTTCTTCCTTGATGAATTTGGGCATTCAACTAGGTACCAATTATTAATTGTTATTTTTGATAGCTGGTTTGGCATAATCATAATATGTTCAACCTGATATCTTGTCATCTCTATCATATTAATAGGGAAATCATCACATTTCCTATCACATTGGTTGTTGGGGAATGTTCATCCATTTCTCGCCATTAACTAAGAAAAGAAAGTATAATTAGGGGCTTAAATACTTAGCCAATAATGATTAAAAGGAAACATTATGCATAGAAGGATAAACTTATAGAAGAAAAGTATACCCAAAATTGTGATCCCCTAGGTTACAATCTAGGTTATCCCAGATTATATATTCTTATGTGAATCCTTATTTTATTTTATCTTTGTTCCTTTAATAATGGTTCAAACTAAGCTTATGAATTTATCAAAGCATATCCCCCGGGAGTGTCGTAACCAAGAGGGCAGCAAGGCCCATTGTCGTGTACCAGTTCCCATTCGAGTCTAGCTCAAAGCGGTGTTTTCGGGTTTTACCCCTATGTACATCTATTCCAGAGCCACCTCTACCTTCTCGTATCCAGATATGGATGTATTTGTTTGTAAACCCCTTACTCAATACTTACCAAAATACTAGGAATATTTCCTATATTTAAACTTTTCTATAGGGTTCTTACTAAAGTTTTCATATCCTAATTTCCACAAATAACTAAACCATCCTTTGATACCAACTATAGCATCCAGCCTTTTTATCACATAAACTTTCATTATATTAAACAAAACTGAGGATCTTTAAGGTTTAGTGTCTTGGAAACCAGGAACTTAATACAGGACAAAAAACATTCTTCTTAAACACATGAAAGGCTCCTTCATTTGTTCATCCTAAGTTCATTACAACATCTCATAACCTGGGAGCATACATCAAAGGAAAGGGTGAGCATAAATCCCAGTAAAGGAAACAATATAAACATTTTACATGTGATCTTGAGATACATCAAAAAGTCATGAAAAACAACTTTAATGCATGAGAGAGAGAGCAGGAGGAAAATCTTAAAAAAACGTGTTTCATAACTTGAAGATGTGTCTATAACATTTAACTTAGACAATCATGAACATATCACCAAAGTCCATCCCCAAGGTGTCATTTGAAATTACCAAGGCAAACCCCAAGGTATCGTTAAAATTTTAATCTCTAGTGGTTACATAATTACCCACTGCAATGGGGTGCTATTAGGGCGCACCCTTAAAATTGTAATCTCTAGTGGTTACATCATTACCCAATGCAATGGGGCGATATCAGGGCGCACCCTTAAATTTTTCTTTATTATCATCTGAGCCACATATATCATCATCAAACAATTCATAAATAACCCATATATCATAAAATAAATGGGTTTCATTTCATAGTCATAACTTTTTGAAAACTTCTTTAAAGACATGATCTTTATGTCACTTTAAACCCACGGAAAAGAAAAGCGGGTCTCATGTATGTAAATACCAGAATTTAAAATAGAACATTTTGGTATATATGTGGATACCCATTTAGAAGAAAGAACTTTGAGTATTCACATAATAAAATAAATGAATTTGAGAATAAGAGAGATACATTTTGAGACGGAAATTCTGCAGCATAACGGCTATGTTTCGGGGTTTGAGAACACATTGAAAAGAGAGGGGACATGGGTCACCCACTCATAAATAATCCAAAGAACTGTATAGGGACAGAATACAATATAAATAAGAACATGGTAATGAAATTTGAGGGACATTCCATATGAAATGAAAACATGGAAGGAAGGAAAAAAAAATAAGATTTCTCTTATGAAACAATTCGGCAGCCTAATGGCGTCACTTAAAACTTCAAAAAAAGAATTGACGAGATCAAATAGGGTATCTCATCATATGATCATAAAAGATCGGTATGATAGATATAGAGATCATACCCTCAAAATAATAAAAAAAGAACTTGAAAGACTTGATATGAAAGTAGAACATTGAAAAATGAGAAAGGTGAAAGTAACCCTTAAAAATTCGGAAGCCTAACGGCGTCACTTAAGACTTCAAAAAAAATGAATTGAAGAGATAAAATAGGGTCTCTCATCATATGAACATAAAATATCAGTATGATAGATATAGATATCATACCCTGACATGATAAAAAGGAACTTTAAAGACTTGACAAGAAAATAGAACTTGAAAATTTGAAGGGTGAAAGAATCTGTTACAAAAATTTTGGCAGCCTAACGGCGCCACTTAAACATTAATAAAACGAAATGATGAGAGTAAGAGAGGATCTATCATCATATGAAAATAAAAGGGACAGTAAGAGGAACATAAAAGAACATTTTACAACATAATAACATGGAGCATAAAATAAATGACTTAAAAGAGAGTAGTTGAAAAGAAAGAGAGAGGTAGGATCCCTTACCTTAAAACTTAACACTTAGAAATCAAAGGTTGGGACCTTGAGGGCTTGGGAGAACCTTGGGAGGACTCTTTGGGAGGTAATGAGATGAGAGCTTTGTTGGGGGGAGTTGGGAGTGAAAACTAAAGGAGGAAAGGGTGGGTATTTATAGGGAAGGAGAGGTGATACTTTAATAATTTCAAGGGACACCTCACTAGTGGTTTTGGAAAAACCATAGCCTTGCCCATGGTTTTGGCCACATGGGACCCCTCATACAATACTTCATCACCTTTGGTCGGCCAACCCTTAAAATATCTCATGACATCATCATGACACAGTTATGATGTCATTAAACATACCGAAACCCTAAAACTGTATTTGTTTACTATTCACTGAAAATTCAACTTTCTTAGAAAAATCCCAAAATTTCACCTTAACCAAATAGTGATGCTCTGATTTCAAAAATGAACTCCATTTTATAAAAATAATTTTCTAAATATTTTTAATTTAATTTTTAAATAAATACACTATTCACTGAAAATTCATTTTTTTAGAAAAATCCCGAAAAATTACCGTAACATAATATCGATGCTCTGAGTTCAAAAATGAAATCAATTTTATAAAAAAATTTCTAAATATGTTTAATATATTTTTTAATTAAAAAACACTATAAACACGAAAAAACTGATACTTGAATAAAAATTAATGAAACAGTTATTTACCTATTTTATTGAATCACATTACTTATTCAAGGTGCCTAGATTGTATTACTACATTCTTTAAGTGAGATTACTAATCCATCTGGTCACATTACTAATCCTAAGAATAAAATCACTATTCATAAATTACTATTCATCAAAAATTAATTTGATCTTATTAGACTATAAATTTCATACTGAACATAATTTTAGAAGTCCATTTTTTGAAAATTATTACACATAATTAATTATTTAAGGTTTACATAAATATTTTCAAATATCCTTTTTTTTAAAATTCATCAATAATATACATCCTTCATTTATCCAGACAATTGAAAATTTATAAACTTTACTATAAAAATAAAACACAATTTTATTTATCTCAAAGTATTACACAAAGCAGTTACGGTCTCCTTACATAGCCCCTTATAACCCCAGCATAGGACCTAAGCATAAGGTGTGATAAGGTGAGAGAAACTAAGGGCGGCTCGGCCAACATTGCACGAGTAGTAATTTCTATTAGTTTGAACTTCTCGCGAAGGTGATTCCGTTCTAGCTTCACACGATGAAGTTCGGCTTGGGTTTGGTCCAGAGCAGAGCCCAGTGGTGCTACCTCTTTCCCAAGTTCTGTTAGATGGGCTTCGATTGGCCCAAGACTACTGGATGAGGCCATCGAATCTTCTTTCTATATTAATTAAACAATATCACTTGTATTCAGAGGAAAAACACAACATTAAGTTTCCAACGGTCATATTGACCAATGTTCATATAACAGTCGAAACCCAACAGCCTCATTTTAATTATACTCATGTTATCAAATGAAATAGTTTTGTTGAGTATAAAAAAATAAAATAACTCACAAAATTAGGGAACAAGATTTATTCAAAATTTCGGGTCGTTACATATCAGACTCAGAGGCCTTGGTCCTATGGGAGAGTGTGTCAGGAGGAGACCCTCTTCCTAGGTGGACAGTGGGCGAGGATGAGATCTTCTGTTTCCAGGGACGCGTATGGGTGCCAGAAGGCATACGCGAGGAGCTGATGCGGGGTTTTCATTCATCTGTTTGGGAAGTTCATCCTGGTGTCACCAAGATGTATCGGGATCTTCGTCATCAGTATTGGTGGCCAGGAATGAAGAGAGATGTTGCTGGTTTTGTCATGAGATGTTCTACTTTTCAGTAGGTGAAACCAGAGCATCAGTGACTAGAGGGGCTTTTACAGCAGTTACCCATTCTAGAGTGTAAGTGGAACGACGTCGTGATGGACTTCGTGACTGGTTTGCTGATGTCACCTTGAGGGAACGATGTTGTTTGGGTTGTCGTCGATAGACTTATGAAGGTATCTCACTTCTTGCCGATCAAGGAGACCTTCAGTTTCGATGATCTGGGATGACTTTATATCCGAGAGATCGTTCGTCTGCATGGGGTTCCACACTCCATTGTTTCAGATAGGGATTCACGCTTTACTTCTCGGTTCTGGCAGGGACTTCAGAAGGCTTTGGGTACACAGGTACTTTTGAGTACATCATACCATCCCCATACTGATGGTCAGTCCGAGCGCACGATCTAGGTGCTCGAGGATATGCTTCGAGCTTTCATTCTATACTTTTGCGGTTCTTGGGAGAAGCATATTTCTCTGGTGGAGTTCACCTATAACAACAGTTTATAGGTGACTATTCAGATGACACCATACGAGGCTTTGTACGGTAGGCCATGCCCATCACCCTTATGCTGGAAGGAGGCGGGAGGGGTAGCGTTGCTCGGACCCCGTCTTGTTCTGGAGACTTCAGAGCAGATAGAGTTGATTCAGAAGAGGATGGCTACAGCATAGTCTCGATAGAAGTCTTATGCTGGTCAGCAGAGACGACCTCTGGAGTTCGAGGTCAGAGATTAGGTTTTCCTGCGTGTCGCACCAAGGTTGGGACACAAGAGGATTCAGAGATAGGGTAAGCTTTCACTGTGGTACATTGGGCTATTCGATGTGTTGGAGATATTTGGGTCGGTCCCCTATCGGTTGTATTTACCTTAGAGGTACTGGGCTATGCACGAGGTCTTCCACGTCTCTCCGCTTAGACGTTACTTTTCAGACCTGTCTCATGTCCTTCAGCCTGAGGAAGTTGAGCTTGAAGATGATGCGTCGTTTGAGGAGCATCTTATCCGGATTTTCGATCGCACTACGAAGGTTCTCTGAGGCCGGTCTGTTCCTCTAGTATGGGTGCTATGGCAGCACGGGAGACTACAGGATGAGACCTGGGAGAGCGAGGCCGACGTACGATCGCAGTGGCCAGAGCTGTTCGGGGTTTATCCTTCTCCGCCTCGTTAGGGAAAATTTGGGGATGAATTTTTTTAAGGGGGGAAGTTTGTAAGAACCTGGACCTTCTTTTCAGGTACACCTTCATTTTTCTGGAGTTTTTAAGAAAAATGAGGATTCTGGAAATTTTGGAAGTACACGCCATGTACTTTCTGAGTACACACCGTGTACTTTTTTCCCGCTCAAAGCTGTGTGTTGGCCATGTCCTGGACACACACACGGTGTATGGGGGTGACGTGCAGGCCGTTTTAAGTGGAGTATGGAAAGACCTAGTACACGCCGTGTACCCTAAAAGTACACGCCGTTTACTTTCTTTTTTTTCACTAAATGAATTGGGGTCACGGCTTAACCCGAAAAACATCTTTTTCTCCAGTTTTCATCCGTCCGAGCGACCCGTACGGCCAAATATTTGATGACCTGCCACCTCTTTGTCTGTTATCCGATTCGAGTATGGCTGGTTGCGTTGGAATCGCCCTGGTAATCTCTTCCTTCTGCTTGAGCCTTGTTTTCTGGTTCTTCTTCTCGTGTGAGATATCTACGGTTGAGCGTTTTAGACGTTTTTGCAGATCTACTCCGTTCTAGGACAATTCACAGGCTAAGGTTCACGTATATCGATCTCCTAAGATTGAGGTATGTGGTTTGTACCTTACCTTTAGGAGTCTTTGAGTTTTTATGTAATGGACCAGACCCCTCCGGTCCATTCCTTTGTTGAAATCGATGTGGTCAACACGACGTGCGTAACAATGATATTTATTAATGATAAAAACAAAGAAGAATTTATAAAAAAATTTAAAGATGATTTGTCAGTTTATTATATTAAATAATAAATATGGTGATATAAAGTGCGTGATTAATTAAATTAAAATGGGTTTACCTTCGTCTCTCTTTTTGGTGCAACATGCGGGGTGGGATATTTTTCTTTTGTTCCATGGGATGCAGTTGAACTTTAAATAAAGATAATAACCGCATAAAGAAGGGTTTGGGGTTTTGTGCTGTTTCTATTGCCTTCCAGTTTCTTTATCTTCTGATTGTGATTTTGGATTGAAAGGCCTTTGCCTACTGAAAATCAAGGCCGTTGGTGGCCTTTGCGTGCGCAATTGATATCTGAATTGTTTGTGGTTGGTTTTGTTAAAACATGGAAAATGGATAAGCACGTAAAGACTGTCTGATTAAATGAGAATGAAAACATTGTGTGATCACCCCGATTGAACAAAGTTGGAATAATGAACATGTTGTTGGTTTGGTTGTTTTGTGGAAAATGCCTTTATTTATGAGAAGTGTTTTGATTATGAAAAGTGTTTTGAAGTAAAAGGTGTTTTCAAATGTGGAAATGTTTTGTGTGTGGAAAGGGTTTTATGTGTGGAACTTTGAAATAAATGAATGATGGAATGTTGTATGGTTGTGATAATCTCTTGTAAATGAAATGGCATGTGGTTTCTTTTGTTTTACCTAACCTTGGTTGTGGATTGCAGGGATATGTTTGTGAAAGGTTTTGTCTGGATGTTAGTTGCCCAGTAGTAATAATTTGTTAAACCATTGCATGAAACATGAAAACCTAAATGGGGTTGGGGGATGATTGTTTGGTTGTTGATGCATGCTTCGTGGTAGCAGTGCTGAGGCACATGCTCAGTTTCTCTTTTTAAGAAGCCATAGGTTGGGCTGTGTGTTTGGTATATGTATATATATAATTGTATCTTTGTGTTTTGTCGCACCACACCCATGTCAAGCACCTAGTGCCGAACACTCCCATTTTATGGTAGAGGGTGTTCCCCCTTAGTTACTAGCTCATTCCTGCTCCTTCTTCCATAGTCTATGATGGCTTGAGGTGACCTTACACCCAAGACTCTTCGGGTAGGTCTCGGAGGCTGTGATGGCTTGAGGCGACCTTTAGCCCAAGACTCTTCGGGCAGGCTTACCGTTCCCAAGAACCTTCGGGATGAGGCCCAGGTGTCTGCGGGCGGGTTAGTGGTTGTGGCCTAGGTGTGTGCGGGCGAGATGTGTGGTTGTGAGGCCCAGGTGTGTGCGGGCGGGATGCGTGGTTTGGCCCAGGTGTGTGCGGGCGGGAAGAGTGTGGTAGCGTCAGGACGTTTGCCGTTAGGAAGAGAAGCATCTAATTAAGTGGGAAATGGTGCGGGGTACCCAATACTTTGTTCTATATATATATACTAAACTTGTTTGTGTTACTTGGTGAGTGTGACCAGTGAGGCTGGGTGGATAGTTTTTCCTTTTCTAGTTTCTGGTTCTTCTGTTTTCTCACGGGACCTTAGGGTGTCTCCCCACTTGTGCACGAGAGATTTAGGTTTCCCTACTGAGTATACTTGTATGCTCACCCTACGTTTACTTTCAGGTTTCCAGGGGGACTACCAGGGCCGTGCGGGACCCTACTAGTCGGGCAGTTGGAGTTGTTGCAGTTTTTGTTCTCTTGTTTTCTTTGGCATTGTACTTTTGAGCTTCCTTGTACTTGTACCTTGTTATAAAAATTGTTTAAACATGCATGTGGGCTTGGTTTGGGTTTATTTATATACACTTGTTCTTTTCCCTTTTTGGTGGTTGACTTGTCCTATTTCCCGATCCAAAATAATAAAAAGGGTAATGCCTCCCATCTTTGTGAAAACTCATACCCTTGGTGCTAGTCGCCAACCCGGGGCCTACTGGAGGCGGGACTCGGGGGTCATTATCTCCCTTTCACCATTGCCAGCTCAGGAGGGGCATCTTTGGTGGGAGGGGGTCGTGACAGAATGGTATCAGAGGCTGATGGTTGAGAGATAGGATGGAGTCTGGAGTTAGGAACAGTGAGGATTGCATGGGATGGTAGGGCAACAGTGTTCGTTAATCTTGGTGTGTGACATAGGCCAGGGAAGACCGGCTAGGACACGGGATTTTAGGGCCCCCCGTGATCCGATGCAAGGACTATGAGCCTACCGAATGACCAAGTGAGACTATATTGATTGCAGGGTAGAGACCCTAGGGAAGGTACATGCATCATCATGTTTGTGTTTTACTTGATTTGGGTGTTCTGGGAAAGAAATTGAAATAAAATGATAAATAAAACTTTGAGTTTTTCCTTACTACTTGGGCTTAGGCGATCCTTGTTTACCGTACATCTATGGCACTTGGACGTTAACAGAAATGCAGAGGAGTGGGACGCGGACAATTTCACACAACAAAAGCGGCAACCCCAGTAAGGCGAATGATCGAGAGAGATGTTTCATGTTTTACTTAAATGCTCTCGTTTATGTTTTGTTTAAATCCAGTAGCATCACACTCAATTGTTGAAACTCATTCTCGCCCATGCTTTGGGCCTGAACCTTGTTTTTCATGAGTCTATAATGCTATGTTGTTTCCCGCTTTTCTTTAAATGTACGTGAAGAGCCCTATCATGTGGGGAGGGGAAGACCTAATCCCTAATCGAGACGCATTAATGTGGATGCGATTTAACCCGTGCAGGTGAGTCAGTGCCGCATAAAGCGGATAATATATCAACATGGGAGAAGGAATTCCTCAATCCATGTGTCCGGGCAGTGTGTGGGTTGTACGTTGTTGGGTGCAGTGTAAGTTGAAAAAAAAACCTAATATATGGGAAAGGAAAAACCCGATCCTTAATCAAGACGCATTAATGAGGATGCGATTAAACCCGTGCAGGCGAGTCAGTGCCTCCTAAAGCGGATAGTATCTTGACATAGGAGAGGGAATTCCTAACTCATAGAGTTGTCGGTTGTTTCCTGTTATGATAAGATCCCCAAGAGGTATCTTGCGGAGTGGTTGTTTGGATCCTTTCTTTTTCTTGGTTGGTTTTTAATTCTCGAGGACGAGAATGTTTTAAGAGGTATCTGATGTAATGGACTGGACCCCTCGGTCCATTCCTTTGTTGAAATCGATGTGGTCAACATGGGGCGCGTAACAATGATATTTATTAATGATAAAAACGAAGAAGAATTTATAAAAAAATTTAAATATGATTTGTCAGTTTATTATATTAAATAATAAATATGGTGATATAAAGTGCGTGATTAATTAAATTAAAATGGGTTTACCTTCGTCTCTCTTTTTGGTGCAACATGCGGGGTGGGATATTTTTCTTTTGTTCCATGGGATGTAGTTGAACTTTAAATAAATATAATAACCGGATAAAGAAGGGTTTGGGGTTTTGTGCTATTTCTATTGCATTCCAGTTTCTTTATCTTCTGATTGTGATTTTGGATTGAAAGGCCTTTGCCTACTGAAAATCAAGGCCGTTGGTGGCCTTTGCGTGCACAATTGATATCTGAATTGTTTGTGGTTTGTTTTGTTAAAACATGGAAAATGGATAAGCACGTAAAGACTGGCTGATTAAATGAGAATGAAAACCTTGTGTGATCACCCCGATTGAACAAAGTTGGAATAATGAACATGTTGGTGGTTTGGTTGTTTTGTGGAAAATGCCTTTATTTATGAGAAGTGTTTTGATTATGAAAAGTGTTTTGAAGTAAAAGGTTTTTTCAACTGCGGAAATGTTTTGTGTGTGGAAAGGGTTTTATGTGTGGAACTTTGAAATAAATGAATGATGGAATGTTGTATGGTTGTGATAATCTCCTGTAAATGAAATGGCATGTGGTTGCTTGCGTTTTACCTAACCTTGGTTGTGGATGGCAGGGATATGTTTGTGAAAGGTTTTGTCTGGATGTTAGTTGCCCAGTAGTAATAATTTGTTAAACCATTGTATGAAACATGAAAACCTAAATGGGGTTGGGGGATGATTGTTTGGTTGTTGATGCATGCTTCGTGGTAGCAGTGCTGAGGCACATGCTCAGTTTCTCTTTTTAAGAAGCCATAGGTTGGGCTATGAGTTTGGTATATGTATATATATAATTGTATCTTTGTGTTTTGTCGCACCACACCCATGTCAAGCACCTAGTTCCGAACACTCCCATTTTATGGGAGAGGGTGTTCCCCCTTAGTTACTAGCTCCTTACTGCTCCTTCTTCCATAGGCTATGATGGCTTGAGGTGACCTTACACCCAAGACTCTTCGGGTAGGTCTTGGAGGCTGTGATGGCTTGAGGCGACCTTTAGCCCAAGACTCTTCGGGCAGGCTTACCATTCCCAAGAACCTTCGGGATGAGGCCTAGGTGTCTGCGGGCGGGTTAGTGGTTGTGGCCCAGGTGTGTGCGGGCGAGATGTGTGGTTGTGAGGCCCAGGTGTGTGCGGGCGGGATGCGTGGTTTGGCCCAGGTGTGTGCGGGAGGGAAGAGTGTGGTAGCGTCAGGACGTTTGCTGTTAGGAAGAGAAGCATCTAATTAAGTGGGAAATGGTGCGGGGTACCCAATACTTTGTTCTATATATATATACTAAACTTGTTTGTGTTACTTGGTGAGTGTGACCAGTGAGGCTGGGTGGATAGTTTTTCCTTGTTAGTTTCTGGTTCTTCTGTTTTCTCACGGGACCTTAGGGTGTCTCCCCACTTGTGCACGAGAGCTTTAGGTTTCCCTACTGAGTATACTTGTATGCTCACCCTACGTTTACTTTCAGGTTTCCAGGAGGACTACCAGGGCCGTGCGGGACCCTACTAGTCGGGCAGTTGGAGTTGTTGCAGTTGTTATTCTCTTGTTTTCTTTGGCACTGTACTATTGAGATTCCTTGTACTTGTACCTTGTTATAAAAATTGTTTAAACATGCATGTGGGCTTGGTTTGGGTTTATTTATATACACTTGTTCTTTTCCCTTTTTGGTGGTTGACTTGTCCTATTTCCCGATCCAAAATAATAAAAAGGGTAATGCCTCCCATCTTTGTGAAAACTCATACCCTTGGTGCTAGTCGCCAACCCGGGGCCTACTGGAGGCGGGACTCGGGGGTCATTATCTCCCTTTCACCATTGCCAGCTCAGGAGGGGCATCTTTGGTGGGAGGGGGTCGTGACATTTTTTGTGCAAATTCTACTGATACCGTGAACGGGGTATCTTGTGTTTACAGTTTTTCCCTTGTTGTTTTCATGCCTTGATTATATTCACGTGTAGATGTAAATTAATATTGTTGAGGATAAATTGTTGTGCTTGGATGTGTTTTTCCCTTTCTTTGTTCAGTTTACGACCTTCGGGTCCTGTTATCCATTGGCTGTCATGCATGTTTTCCTTTCCTGGTGATCTTGATTTGAGTGTTTCTCTTGACGTGCTTGTTTCCTTGTAGAACGATAGCCAAGTATCTCTATAGGTGTACTTTGGTTAGCCAAGTAGCTCCATAGGTGTACATTGGCCTTATAGCATTGTTATTCACTGACTGGAACGAGGATGAGAGAACCTGGTGCTATAGACTATACGGGATAGACCGAGTGAGCTTCCCAGGGAGTCTTAGATATTATAGACTGCGGGGGATGGCCGAGTGAGCTCCCAGAGAGTCTTGGTTTTTATAGACTATAGGAGGGTAGATCGAGTGAGATTCCTCGGAGAGTCTTACCTTATTTGAATCTCTTTAAGAACTTTCCCAGGCTAGAGGAGGAATTGACTGAGTGAGCTTCCTTAGAGATTCTGTGGTATACCTGAGGCTATAGGAGGAATTGACCGAGATAGCTCCCTCAGAGTGTCTCTAGACCTTGGGGATAAGAGGGTTAGACCGCGTGATCATCCTCAAGAGAGTCCCTGACTACCAGAGACTATGAGGGGAATTGACCGAGCGTGCTTCCCCAGAGAGTCTGATAAATTCATAAGACCAAGCCATAGGGGTTAGGCTGAGTGCACTCCCTAGAGGGTTGTGGTACTTCTTGGATAGGACCAGAGGGAATGGCTGCGAGTACTTCCCTTAGGGTTTCCTGTTGTTAGCTTTTGTTATCACATTTTTTACTTTTGTTGTATCATCCTGCCTACTGCTTACTACTTACTGCTTACTACTACTGCCTATTGATTATTTCTTACTGTTACTGTTACTGCCTATTGCTTATTGCTTGCTGTTGTTGTTTATTGCTTATTGCTTATTTACCTTCCATATACTCACTGACTGTTAGGAAGAGATCTTTGGGTGATTGTCTACTGGGATTGTATCTCACACCCTGTTTGGGCCATGCTTTTGGGCCCAAGAAGACTTTTTTGCTGCAGGTATAGATAAGGGCAAGCGCCTTTATACTTTAGGTACCTGAGTTGCTGTGGAGCTGGAGAGCATGGGACCGGGCTTTGGTTCGTGATGCTGTTGGAGTTGCTGTTTACTTTTAGTTATTTCAGTTCAGTTGTATTCAGCATGTTGATTTGTTTACTTCTTTCCATGGATACTTGTATCGTACTGCATCTCATTTATATCAGGCCTTGCTTCTACTTTTAGTATAGTTGTTGTATACTGTTTAATGCTACCACTATTGACTATGTTTCTTCCGCTGTGTACTCTACCGATGAGGGCATAGTTTCCCCACTATCACATACATGGACCTCACTGCTAGTTGGTAGCCTCTGGAGTTCGGGAAAATGCGTTTGAGGCCATGTGACCAACCAGGTACGGGGCGCCTTTAGGTGGCTTCCGGAACCGTGACATTACAACCAATTAGGCTAATTAGGTCAATTAGTCCAATTTTTCCATTGAGTCCTATTCGACCATTGTGGAAAATTAGGTCAGTTAGGTCATTAAGACCATTGTCGTCAATTTGGCTAATTTGGTAAATTTGTCCAATTTGGCCATTGAGTCCAATTCGGCAATTGAGGCCTATTCGACCAATGAGGCCAATTAGACAGTTTGGCCAGTTAGTCCAATTATGCCTATTTGGCCAATTGATTCCAATTAGGAAAATTGAGTTCAATATGTTCATTTGAGGCCAATTGATGAAAATTATTCCATTAAGACCTATTGAGGCCAATTTGGGAAAATAAAAGGGAATTGAGGCCAATTAGGCCATTGAGGCCAATTGAATCCAATGGTTCCAAATTTGGCTAATTTTTTCAATTGGACCAATTAGGCCAATAGTGGATAATTGAGGCCAATTAGGCCAATTGATGAAAATTATGCCAATTAGGCCCATTGTGCCAATTGAGGCCAATTGAAGTCAATTAAAGAAAATTATTCCTATAAGGATAGTTATGCCAATTAGGCTAATGAGGCCAATTATGGAGAAATAGGGAAATTGATGCCAATTGAGGGCAATTAGAAAAAATTTCCCAATTGGACAAATTGAAACCAATTAGGCAAATTGATTCCAATTAGAAAATTGATGCTAATTTGTTAAATTTGTCCAATTGATACTAATTGATGACAATTAGATCATTGAGGCCAATTGAGGTAATTGAATCCAATTATTCCAATTCGGAAAATTATGTCAATTGATGCCAATTGAGGTCAATTAAGGTAAATTGATACCAATTAGGCCATTGAGGATAATTTATTACAATTGACACCAATAAGGAAAATTAGGTCAATTGATGCCAATTAGGAAAATTAGGTCAATCGATTCCAGTTAGGCCAATGATGTGCAATTATTAAAATTGAGGCCAAATGAGGGAAATTAGGAAAATTTAACCAATTAAGGCCAATTTGGACAATTGATGCCAGTTGAGGCCAATTGATGTTAATTGATACTAGTTTAGGCCAATTAGGCCATTGAGTCTAATTCATCCTTTGACACTATATAGGACAATAAGTCCAATTTGGAAAATTGAGGCCAATTAGGAAAAATTAGACTAATTAAGGGCATTTGAGGCCAATTTAGTTCAATTGAGGCTAAGGAAAATTGAGGTCAAATGTTTCCAATTAGGCTAATTTCCAATTGAGTCTAATTGACTCCAATTTGAAAATTGATACCAATTGAGACCAATTGGTCCAATTTAGCCATTCGAGGCCAATTGAGACCAATTGAGCCAATTAGGGCTATTAAGTCCCATTATTACATTGAAGCCAATTGAATCCAATTTAATCCAAATATGTGAATTAATCCAATTATTTCAATTAGGTCAATTAGGACAATTGAGGTCAAATAGGAAATTTGAGGCCAAGTGAGACCAATTTGGCCAATTTGGCCAATTGACACCAATTAGTCAAATTGAGTCAATTAAGAAAATTGAGGATAATTGAGGGAGATTAGTCTAATTAGAGAAATTATACCAATTGAGGGAAATTATGCTAATTAGGTCAATTGAGGCAAATTAGGCCAATTCTCTCAATTGTGTACATTTAGGAAAATTGAGGCCAGTTGAGGCAAATTGAGGCAAATTTTTTCCAATTAGGATAATTAGGCCATTAGTACATTGAGTAAAATTCATCCATTCAAGAAAATTAGGCCAATTATGGAAATTAGGACACTTAGTAAAATTGAGGCTAAATAGAATTATTGAGCCCAATTGAGGCCAATTGAGACTGTGGCTGACTGAGGTCAATTGAGGCGAATTAATCCAATTTAAAATTAAGGCCATTTTTTCTTGTTAGGAAAATTTAGATAATTATTTAATTGAATCCAATTCATCCATTGAGTCCAATTAGGCCACTTAAGCCAATTGATCCTAATTAGGCAATTTGGGGCCAATTGAGGTCAATTGAGGTTGAGGCCAATTAAGGTCAATTGAGGTTAATTTTACCAATTTTCAATTGAGTCTAATTATAAAAATTTCCAATTGAGTCCAATTGAATTCAATTAGGCCATTGAGGCAAACTGAGGCCAATTAGGCCAATTTCCAATTGAGGCATTTTGAGGCCAATAGGTCCATTAAAGATATTTGAGTCCAGTTAGTCCAATTTCAAATTGAGTTCAATTAGTTAATTGAAACAAATTGAGTCCAATTAGGTCATTGAAGTCAATTATGATAAATTGAGGCCAGTTGGGCCAATTTTCAGTTGAGTCCAATTAGTCCATTGAGGCCAATTATGCCATTGAGGTCAATTCAGGATAATAAGGCCATTGAGTCCAATTTAGGCCAATTTAGGCTATTTAGACCAATTAGGAAAATTAGTCCATTGGGGACAATTCATCCATTAAGGAAAATTAGGCATGTTATGCCAATTAAACCAACTTTGAAAATTGAAGCCAATTAGCAAAATTGACATCAATTGAGGTTGTTGAAAAATGAGGTCAATTGAGGTCAATTGAGGTCAATTAGGCCAATTTCCAATTGAGGCCATTTATATCCAATTAGGACAATGGTGCTAGTTGAGGCCAATTGAGGTCACTTAGGCCAACTTCCAATTGAGGTCAACTATGGAAATTGAGGGAAATCAAGGCCAATAGCCAATTAAGGCCAATTAGTAAATTGAGGCCAATTAAGGAAAATTAGACCATTAGAGACTATTGAGGCTAATTAAGGTCAATTAGTCCAATTAGGCCAATTGAATCCAATTGATTCTAATTGAGGCTAATTATTACAATGAGTCATATTCAGCCAATTAGGAAAATTGAGGCCACTTAAGGCCAATTAGGCCAATTGAGGAAAAACAGGCCTACTGATATCAATTGATGCCAATTAGGCCAATTAATACCAATTAGGTCAATTGAGTCCAATTAGGAAAA
Source organism: Viscum album (assembly GCA_963277665.1). Taxonomy (NCBI): domain Eukaryota; kingdom Viridiplantae; phylum Streptophyta; class Magnoliopsida; order Santalales; family Viscaceae; genus Viscum; species Viscum album. The sequence goes on along the minus strand of OY728127.1, from coordinate 1,188,453,412 downwards.
TTGAGGCCAATTGAGGCCAATTAGGCTAATTCGGCCAATTGAGGACAATTAGAAAAATTGAGGTAAACTGAGGAAAATTAGGCTAATGAGGCCAATCCATTTGATTGATGCCAATTGAGGCCAACTAATAAAATTGATGTTAATTAAGGACAATTAGGTCAATGATCCCAATTAGAATAATTGAGGACAATTTGTAAAATTTATGTCAATTGAGTCCAATTAGGCCAATTCGGTCAATTGAGGCCAATTGAGGCCATTTAGGAAACTAGAGGTCAATTGAGGCCAATTATGCCCATGAGGCCAATTCATCCTATTGAGCCTAGTTGAGGCCAATTCGACCAATGAGTTCAATGAATCCAATTGAGGGTAATTAAGGCCAATTGATCCCAATTAGAAAAATTTATGTCAATTGAGACCAATTGGGCCAATGAGGTCAATTCCGAAAATTGAGGCCAATTGAGACTAATTAGAAAAATTGAGGCCAATTGAGGCCAATTAGACTTATGAGGCCAATTGGGAAAATTAAGGCTAATTAGGAAAATTGATGTCAATTGAGGCTAATAATGAAAATTGAGGTCAATTGAGGCCAATTAAAATAATGAGGCCATTTTTTACAATTGAGGCTAATTAGGAAAATTGACGTCAATTGTGGCCAATTAGGCCAATTGAGTTAAATTAGCCCAATTAGGCCAATTGAGTCCAATTAGGTCATCTAAGGCCAATTGAGGCCAATTAAATCCAATTGATTCCAATTGATTCCAATTAGGGAAATTTTTCCAATTAAATCCAATTAGGTGAATTCAGGCCAAATGGGACAATTGAGATCAATTGAGGCCAATTAGTGAAATTGAGGCCAATTATTCCAATTAGGAAAATTGAGGCCAATTAGGCCAATTGAGGCAAATTGAGTCCAATTGAGGAAAATTAAGGCCAATAGTGGTAAATATTTCTAATTGAGCCTGATGACAATTGAGGTCAATTGGACCTATTGAGGCTAAATGATGCCAATTGAGGCCAGTTAGTCCAACTAGGCCAATTGGGGCCACTGGGCGCTAATTACGGCCAATTGAGTGCAATCACTCCAATTGAGGCCAATTAGGCCAACTGAGGCCATTTGAGTCATATTGATGCCAATTTGGCCAATTTGGCCAATTAATGCCAATTAGGCATATTGAGGCCAATTTGTCCAATAGAGGCCAACAGAGGCCAATTGAGGACAATTATGCCAATTAAGCCAATTGTGGCCAATTGAGGCCAATTGAGGCCAATTAGGCCAATTGAGTGCAATTGAACTAAATTGAGGCTAATTGAGTCCAACTATGCCAATTAGGCCAATTGATGCCAATTGAGATCAATTGAGGCCAATTAAGCCAATTGAGACCAATTAGGCCAGTTGAGGCCAATTATGCCAATTGAGCCAAATTAGGCCAACTGAAGCCAATTGAGGCTAGTTATTCCAATTTTTCCAATTGATGCCAATTGATGCCAATTGGTTCCAACTAAGCTAATTATTCTAATAGAGGCAAATTGAGGCCAGTTAGGCAAATTGAGGCCAATTGAGGCCAATTAGGCCTACTAGATGAATTGATGCAAATTGAGGCCAATTAGGCCAATTTGGTGAATTGAGGCCAACTAAGGCCTACTATGGCCATGCGATGCTTATTGAGGCCAATTTATCCAATTAATCCAATTAGGACAACTGAGGATGATTAAGAAAATTTAGGCCAATTGAGGCCAATTGGGCCAATTGAAGCCAATTGAGACCAATTAGGTCAATTAGGCCAATGGGGCCAATTGAATCCAATTCGATAATTGAGGTAAATTGAGGCAAATTAGGCAAATTGTGGTCAATTGAGTCCATTTGGGCCAATTAGGGCCAACTGGGCCAATTGTGGTCAATTAAGGCCAATTTGGTCAATTTGGTGAATTGAGGCCAATTAGGCCAATTGAGTTCAATTGAGTCCAATCAGGCCAATTAGGACAATGGAAGAAAAAATTGGGAAATTGAGTCCTATTATACCAATTAGGATAATTGGTGGTAAGTGCGACAAACTGAGTCCTATTGATGCCAATTGAGGCCAATTGAGGTCAATTAAGTCCAATTGAGACCAATTAAGCTTAATTGAAACCAATTATGCCAAGTAGGCGAATTGAGTCCAATTGAAGCCACTTCAATCCAATTGAGGCGAATCAAACCAATTAGGTCATTGAGGCCAATTCGGCCAATTAGGTCAATTAAAACATTGAGGCAAATTAGGAAAATTAGGCCAATAAAGGTAAATTATGAAAATTGAGGCGAACTGAGAGAAAATTGAGGCTAATTTGGCCAATTGGGACCAATTGGGGCCAATTGAGACCAACTAATTCCAATTAATCCAAATGAGGCCAATTAGGAAATTTGAGGCCAATTGAGGCCAATTAAGTCCAATTAAGCCAATTAAGGCCAATTAAGACAATTAAGACCAATTAGGCCAATTGATCCCATGTGAGCCCAATTGTGGCCATTTAGGCCAATTAGGTTAATTGAGTCCAATTGATACAAAATGAGCCCAATTGAGGCCAATTAAGTCCAATTTGGCCAATTTGACAAATTGATGCCAATTGAGGTTAATTAAGGCTAATTGAGGTTAATTAAGGCCAATTGAGGACAATTAGTCCAATTAGAGAAATTAAGGACAATTGTGGCCAATTAGGCCAATTAGGCCACATGAGGACAACTGAGGTCAATTGAGGCCAAATGAGGCCAATTTATACGAATTGATGCCAATTGAGCCCAACTGAGGCAAATTCCTGCCAATTCAGACCAATTGAGGTCAATTCAGGCCAATTGTGACCAATTGAGACTAACTATTTCAAATGGAGGATAATCGAGTCCAATTGAGGCCAATCAAGGTTAATTAGGACCAATCGAGGTTGATTGAGGCCGATTGAGGCCAATTGAGCCCAATTGATGAAAATTGGGGCCAATTATGCCAATTACGTCCAATTTAGTCAAATTAGGCCAATTGAGGAAAATTTAGGCCATTAGGTTAATTAAGCCGATTGAGGCCAATGGAGGACAATTGAGGCCAATTTGGCCAATTGAGTCCAATTACGGAAAATTGAGGCCAATTGGTCCTATTGATGCCTATTGAGGCCAATTAATCCAATTCATTCAATTGATCCAATTAGACCAATTGAGGAAAATTTGTCCTATTGAGTTGAATTGATGCCAATTGAAGACAATTGGCCCAATTGAGTCCAATTGAGGCCAATTGAGGCCAATTTGGCCAATTATACCAATTGAGGCCAATTGTGGCCCATTTTTTCAATTATCCCAATTGAGTCCTTTTGAGGCTAATTAGGACAATTAGGTCAATTGAGACAAATTGAGGCTAATCGAGGCCAATTGAGAACAATTGAGACCAATTAGGCCAATTGAGGACAATTGCGGCCAATTGAGGACCATTGAGGCCAATTAAGCCAATTGGGTCCAATTGAAACCAAATTTAGGCTAGTTGAGGCCAATTAGTCTAATTGAGGTAAATTGAGGCCAATAGAGTACAATTAGGCCAATTCAGAAAATTGAGGCCAATTGAGGCGAATTATGAAAATTGAGGTGAATTAGGCCAATTGTGGCAAATTAGGCCAATTAATGAAAATTAAGGCCAATTGAGGAAAATTCAGGCCAATTAGGCCAATTGATGCCAATTGAGGGGAATTGAGTCCAATTTGGTCAAATTGAGGTCAATTAAGGCCAATTGAGTCCAATTCGGGCAGTTGAGGTCAATTGAGGCCAGTTGATGCCAATTTGGTCCATTGAGGCCAATTGGGTCCAATTAAGAACAATTGAGGCCAATTCGGCCAATTGAGGTCAATTGGGGCCAATTAAGGTCAATTAGTCCAATTAAGTCCAATTGAGTTCAATTGAGGTCAATTGTGGCCAATTGATGCTAATTGAGACCAATTTAGGCCCATTAAGGCCAATTGAGGCCAATTGTGACAAAGTGAGGCCAATTGAGGGAAATTGAAGACTATTCGGACAATTGAGGCAATTGAGGTCAATTGAGGCCAATTGGGGCCAATTGAGGCTAATTGAGGTCAATTGAGGCCAATTAGGCCAATTTGATGATAATACCTTAATCTGAACTCACATGGCTTATAAAATATTCCCTATGGGTACTAACGAATTCATCATTCTTTTTTTGCTTAAGGAACTCCATAGCCAATTGAGGCCATTTAGGAAAATTGAGGCCAATTCAGACAATTAGGCCAATTGAGGCCAATTGACGCAAATGGACACCAATTAGGCCAATTGAGGCCAATTTGACCTATTAGGCTAATTAAGCCATTGAGGCTATTGATGCCAATTAGGCCAATTAGGTCAATTAATCCAATTTTTCCATTGAGTCCAATTCAGCCATTGGGGCCAATTAGGCCAGTTAGGTCATTAAGGCCATTGCGGACAATTTGGCTAATTTGGTAAATTTGGCCAATTAGGCCATTGAGTCCAATTCGGCAATTGAGGCCTATTCGACCATTGAGGCCAATTAGACAGTTTGGCCAGTTAGTCCAATTATGCCTATTTGACCAATTGATTCCAATTAGGAAAATTGAGGACAATAAGTTCATTTGAGGCCAATTGATGAAAATTAGTCCATTAAGACCTATTGAGGCCAATTTGGGCAAATAAAGGCGAATTGAGTCCAATTAGGCCATTAAGTCCAATTGAATCCAATGGTGCCAATTTGGCAATTTTTTTCAATTGGACCAATTAGGCCAATAGTGGCTAATTGAGGCCAATTAGGCCAATTGATGACAATTATGCCAATTAGGCCCATTGTGCCAATTGAGTCTAGTTGAAGTCAATTAAATCAAATTATGCCAATTATGATAGTTATTCCAATTAGGCCAATGAGGCCAATTGTGGCGAAATAGGGAAATTGATGCAAATTGAGGGAAATTAGGAAATTTTTCCCAATTAGACAAATTGAAACCAATTAGGCCAATTAATTCCAATTAGGAAATTGATTCTAATTTGTTCAATTAGTCCAATTGAGACTAATTGATGAAAATTAGACCATTGAGGCCAATTGAGGTAATTGAATCCAATTATTCTAATTCAGAAAATTTTGTCAATTGATGCCAATTGAGGCCAATTAAGGCCAATTGAGGCCGATTGTGGTCAATTAAGGTCAATTGATACCAATTAGGCCATTGAGGTGAATTTATGCCAATTGACACCAATAACAAAAATTATTTCAATTGATGCCAATTAGGAAAATTAGGTCAATCGATCCCAGTTAGGCCAATTATGTCCAATTATGAAAATTGAGGCCAAATGAGGGAAATTAGGAAAATTCAACCAATTAAGGCCAATTTGGACAATTGAAGCTAGTTGAGGCCAATTTATGTTAATTGAGACTAGTTTAGGCCAATAAGGTCATTGAGTCTAATTCATCCTTTGACACTATATTGGATAATAAGTCCAATTTGGAAAATTGAGCCCAATTAGGAAAAATGAGAATAATTAAGGCCATTTAAGGCCAATTGAGTTCAATTGAGGCTAAGGAAAATTGAGGTCAAATGTTTCCAATTAGACTAATTTCCAATTGAGTCCAATTGACTCCAATTTGAAAATTGATACCAATTGAGATCAATTGGTCTAATTTAGCCATTCGAGGCCAATTGATACCAATTGATCCAATTAGGTCTATTAAGGCCCATAATTATATTGAACATAATTGAATCCAAATTAATCCAAATATGTGAATTAATACAATTATGTCAATTAGGTAAATTAGGACAATTGAGGTCAAATAGGAAATTTGAGGCCAAGTGAGACCAATTTGGTGAATTAGGCCAATTGATGCCAATTAGTCAAATTGAGTCCAATTAAGAAAATTGAGGAAAATTGAGGGAGATTAGGATAATTAGGGAAATTATACCAATTGAGGGAAATTATGACAATTAGGTAAATTGAGGCCAATTAGTCCAATTCTCCCAATTGAGTCCATTTAGGAAAATTGAGGCCAGTTGAGGCCAATTGAGGAAATTTTTTTCCAATTAGGATAATTAGGCCATTAGTACATTGAGTCCAATTCATCCATTCAAGAAAATTAGTCAAGTTATGGAAATTAGTACACTTAGAAAAATTGAAGCTAAATAGAATAATTGAGCCCAATGGAGGCCAATTGAGAATGTGGCCGATAGAGGTCAATGAAGGTGAATTAATCCAATTTAAAATTAAGGCCATTTTTTCTAGTTAGGCTAATTAAGATAATTATTTAATTGATTCCAATTCATCCATTGAGGCCAATTAGGCCACTTAGGCCAATTGATTCCAATTAGGAAATTTGGGGCCAATATAGGTCAATTGAGGTTGATTCCAATTAAGGTCAATTGAGGTTAATTTTCCCAATTTTCAATTGAGTCTAATTATAAAAATTTCCAACTGTGCCTATTTGAATTCAATTAGGCCATTGAGGCAAAATGAGGCCAATTAGGCCAATTTCCAATTGAGGAATTTTGAGGCCAATCGTTCCATTAAAGATAATTGAGTCTAGTTAGTCCAATTTCAAATTGAGTTCAATTAGTTCATTGCAACAAATTGTTTCCAATTAGGTCATTGAAGTCAAATTAGAAATATTGAGGCCAGTTGGGCCAATTTTCAATCGAGTCCAATTAGGCCATTGAGGCCAATTATCCCATTGAGGCCAATTCAGACTAATAAGGCCATTGAGTCAAATTTAGGCCAATTTAGGCTATTTAGACCAATTAGGAAAATTAGTCCATTGGAGCCAATTCATCCATTAAGGGAAATTAGGCATGTTATGGCAATTATACCAAATTTGACAATTGAGGCCAATTAGCATCATTCACATCAATTGAGGCTGCTGAAAAATGAGGTCAATTTAGGTCAATTAGGACAATTTCCAATTGGGGCCAATTATATCCAATTAGGACACTGATGCTAGTTGAGGACAATTGAGGCCACTTAGGCCAACTGCCAATTGAGGTCAATTATGGAAATTGAGGGAAATCAAGGCCAATTGCCAATTAAGGCCAATTAGTAAATTGAGGCCAATTAAGGAAATAAGATCATTAGAGACTATTGAGGCTAATTAAGGTCAATTAGTACAAATAGGCAAATTGAATCCAATTGATGCTAATTGGGGATAATTATTAAAAAGTGTCCAATTCAGCCAATTAGGCAAATTGAGGCCAATTAAGGCCAATTAGGCCAATTGATGCAAAACAGGCCTACTGATATAAATTGATGCCAATTAGGCCAATTAATACCAATTAGGTCAATTGAGTCCAATTGAGGCCAATTGAGGCCAATTCGGCCAATTCAGCCAATTGAGGCCAATTAGAAAAATTGAGGTAAACTGAGGAAAATTAGGCTAATGAGGCCAATTCATCTGATTGATGCCAATTGAAGCCAACTAATAAAATTGATGTTAATTAAGTACAATTAGGTCAATGATCCCAATTAGAATAACTAAGACCAATTTGTAAAATTTATGTCAATTAAGTCCAATTAGGCCAATTCGGTCAATTGAGGCCAATTGAGGCCATTTAGGAAACCAGAGGTCAATTGAGTCCAATTATGCCCATGAAGACAATTCATCCTATTGAGGCTAGTTGAGGCCAATTTGTCAAATTGATGTCAATTAAGGACAATTAGGCCAAAGAGGAAAATTATACCAATGAGTTAAATGAAGCCAATTGAGGCTAGTTAAGGGAAATTGATCCCAATTAGAAAAATTTATGTCAATTGAGACCAATTGGGCCAATGAAGTCAATTTGTAAAATTGAGGCCAATTGAGACTAATTAAAAAAATTGAGGCCAATTGAGGCCAATTAGACTTATGAGGTCAATTGGGACAATTGAGGCTAATTAGGAAAATTGAGGACAATTGAGGCTAATAATGAAAATTGAGGTCAATTGAGGCCAATTAAAAGAATGAGCCCAATTTTTTCAATTGAGGCTAATTATGAAAATTGACGTCAATTATGGCCAATTAGGCCAATTGAGTTAAATTATCCCAATTAGGCTAATGGAGGCCAATTAGGTCAACTGAGGCCAATTGAGGCCAATTAAAGCCAATTGATTCCAATTGATTCCAATTAGGGAAATGTGGCCAATTAAAGCCAATTAGGTTAATTGAGGCCAATTGAGGCCAAATGGGACAATTGAGATCAATTGAGGCCAATTAGAGAAATTGAGGCCAATTATTATAATTAGGAAAATTGAGGCTAATTAGGCCAATTGAGAACAATTGAGTTCAATTGAGGCAAATCGAGGCCAATTGAGGCCAATTAAGGCCAAGAGTGGTAAATTTTTCCAATTGATCCTGATGACGATTGAGGCCAATTAAGGCCAATTAGGCCAATTTTGTCCAATTAGGATAATTAGGCTAATTAGTTCATTGAGTTGAATTCATCCATTGTGGTCAATTAGTCCACTTAGGCCAATTGATTCCAATTAGGAAATTTGGGGCCAATGAAGTCCAATTGAAGCTAAGGCCAATTAAGGTCAATTGAGGGTAATTTTTCCAATTTCCAATTGAGCCTAATTATAAAAATTTCCAAATGAGGCCAGTTGAATCCAATTAGGACATTTAGGCCTATTGAGTCCATTTAGGCCAATTTCCAATTGAGGCCTTTTGAGGCCAATCGAGACATTGAGGATAATTGAGTATAGTAAGTCCAATTTATAATTGAGTTCAATTATTTAATTGGGACAAATTGTGGAAAGTTAGGTCATTGAGGTCAATTGAGTACAATTAGGCCGATTATGCTGATTTCCAATTGAGTCCAATTAGGCCATTGAGGCGAATTCATTCCAATTAGGACAGTGAGTCCAATTGGTGTCAATTGAGAACAATTGAAGCCAATTTAGGCTAATTAGGACAATTAGACCAATTTTTCCATTGATTTCAATTCATCCATTGAGGCCAATTAGGCCTTTTATTCCCATTATTTCAACTTGGCCAATTGAGGCCAATTTTGAAAATTAACACCAATTGAGGCTGGTGCCAAATGAGGTTAATTAGGATAATTTTCCATTGAGGCCAATTGTGGCCAATTAGGAAATTGATACTAGTTGAGGCCAATTGAGGTCACTTTTTCCTACTTCCAATTGAGGTCAATTAGGGAAATTGAGGTCAATTAATTCCAATCATGCCAATTTCCAATTTAATCCAATTAGGCAATTGAGGTCAATTGAGGCCAATTAGGCCATTATGGAAAATTGATGCCAAAAGGCCATTAGGGTCTATTGAGGTTAATTGAGGGCAATCAGTCTAGTTAGTCCAATTGAATCAAATTTATTCCAATTGAGTCTAATTTGGCCAATGAGGCCAATTCAGAAATTGAGTCCAAATAGAAAAATTGATGTCAATTGTGGCCTATTAGGCCAATTAGGCCAATGAGACCAGTTGAGGCCAATTGAGGAAAATTAGGCCTATTGAAGTCAATTGGGTCCAAATAGGACAATTGAGTCCAATTAGGCCAATTGAGTCCAATTATGAAAATTGAGGTAAATTAAGGTTAATTAGGCTAATGATGCCAATTTGTATGATTGAGGATAATTGTGGCCAATTAAGAAAATTGATGTCAACTAAGGCCAATTAGGCCAATGAGTCCAATTAAAATAATTGAGGCCAATTAGCCAAATTCAGTTCAATTGAAGCCAATTAGGCCAATTAAGGTAAATTATTCCAATTGAGGCCAATTAGGCCAATTCGGTCAATTGAGGTCAATTGAGGCTAATTAGGCAACTTGAGGCTAATTGAGGACAAATATGCCCATAATTCCAATTCGTCCTATTGATTCCAATTGAGGCCAATTAAGACCAATTAGGTAAATTGTGGTCAATTATGGTTAATTAGGCTAAAGAGACCAATTCGACCAATGAGGTCAATGAATCCAATTGAGGAAAATAGAGTCCAATTGGAGAAATCGAGGTCAATTGAGGCCAATTAGACCAATGAGGTCAATTTGGACAATTGAGGCCAATTGAAGCTAATTATGCAAATTGATGTCAATTGAGACCAATTAGACTAATGAGGCCAAATTTTCCAATTGGGGCTAATTGGGAAAACTGAGGTCAATTGACTCCAATTAGACTAATGAGACCAATTTGGCCAATTGAGTGTAATTTGGAAAATTGAGGTTAATTGAGTCCAATTATGCCAATTGAGTCCAATTATCCCAATTGGACCAATTGAGGCCAAATAAGGCCAATTGAAGCCAATTTATGAAAATTGAATCCAATTAGAACAATTAGACCACTTAAGGCCAATTCAGTGAATTGTGGCCAATTGAGGACAAATCGGACAATTAAGGCCAATTGGGTCCAATTAGGAAAATTGAGGCCAATTTGGAAAATTGTGGCCAAATAGCCCAATTGAGGACAATTGAGGACAATTAGGCCAATTATGTCCAATAAAGGAAAATTGAGGCAAATTGTGGCCAATTGAGGCCTATAGTGATCAATTTTGGCCAATTTAGGCCAATTAGGCCAATTGAGGCTAATTAGACCAATTGAGATCAATTGAGAATAATTAGGCCTATTGTGAAAAATTGAGGCTAATTAGAACAATTAGGCCATTGGGGCCAATTCAGCCATTTAGGCTAATTATCCCATTGAGGTCAATCCGAGCATTGAGGCCAATTAATCCAATTAGGCCAATTAGGCCAATTAAGGGGAATTAGGAAAATTGTATCCAATTGTGGCCAATTAGGGAAATTAAGTCCAATCAGGAAAATTGGGGCCAATTATGTAAATTAAGACCAATTAGGCTAATTAAAGCCAATTAGGCCAATTGATACCAATTATGTCAATTGAGTCTAATTACATCAATTATGCTAATTAAGCCATTATAGTTATATTGAGGCCAATAGAGAATAATTCCGAAATTGAGGCCAATTCAATCTAATTAGGAAAATTCAGTTCAACTAAAGAAAATTTAGCCAATTGACTCTAATAGGGCCAATTGAGGCCAATTAGGCCAATTTGGAGAATTGAGGCTGATTGAGGCCATTTAGACCAATTGAGGCCAATTGAGAAAATAGAGTTCAATTGAGGCGAATTAGGCCTATTGAGGTTAATTAGGCTAATTGAGGCTAATTTGGGCCAATTAATACAAATAGGTGGATTGAGCCCAAGTGAGGCCAACTAAGGCGAATTTGGCCAGTTGAGGTGAATTGAGGCCAATTAGGCGAATTGAAGTCCATTGAGGCCAAATATGCCAATTGAGGTCAATTAGGCCAATTGAGTCCAATTAGGCCTATTGACACAAATTGGGACCAATTAGGCCAATTAGGTGAATTGTGGTCAATTGAGGACAATTGAGACCAATTGAGGCCAATTTGGCCAATTTGGCCAATTGAGGCCAATTGAGGCCAATTGAGGCCAATTGAGGCCAATTGAGACCAATTAAGGACAACTAGGACAATTATACAAATAGTCCATTGACGTTAATTTTATCATCGAGGCCAATTATCTCAATTAAGGAAATTAAGGACAATTGGGTAATTTTAGGCCACTTAAGGCCAATTGAGGCCAATTAGGCCAATTAGGCCAATTGAGGCCAAGACTTCCAATTCACCAATAAGTTCCATATGGCCAAATAAGTCATTAGGGCTAATTAGTAATGTTAGGCCAATTAGGCCAATCAGACCAATTAACGACAATTAGGAAAATTGAGCTCAATCGAACCAATTAGGTCAATTGAGGCCAATTAGGCCCACTGAGGCCAATTAGGCAAATTAAGGTCAATGATTCCAACTATAAAAATTATTCCAATTGAGACCAATTAGGCTAATTGAGGTCCATTGAACCCAATTTAGGCCAATTAGGCGAATTTGGTGAATTGAGGACAATTGAGGTGAATTAGTTGAATTAGGTGAATTGAACTCAGTTCATTCCAATTGAGGCCAATTATGTTCAATTATTTCTAGTTAAGTCCAATTGAGGCCAATTGAGTCCAATTGTGGCCAATTAAGACAATAGAGGCTAATTGATGTCCATTGTGGCCAATTCGACCAATTATGCCAATTGAGGCCAGTTGAGGCCAATTAGAGCCAATTGAGGCCAACTGAGTCCAATTAGGACAATTATGTCAATTGAGGCTAATTGAAGCTAATTAATCTCAATTATGTCAATTGAGGCCAATTGAGTTCAATTGAGTCCAAGTAAGTCAATTAGTCCAATTGAAACCAATTGAGGCCAATTGAGGTCAATTGAGGCCAATTGAAACCAATTGAGTTCAATGATGCCAATTCAGGCCAATTGAGGCCAATTGATGCCAATTAGTCCAATTGAATCCAATTGAGGCTTATTGGAGACAATGAGACCAATTAGGTCAATTGGGGCCAATTTAGGCCAATTGAGGCTAATTGAGGACAATTAAGGCCAATTAGGCCAATTGATACTAATTGAGTCAAATTAAGGACAATTTGGCCAATTGAGGCCAATTGAGACTAATTAATGCGAATTAGGCCAATTAGGCCAATTAAGGCCAATTGAGGCCAACTGTGTCCAATTGAGGCCAATTAGACCAAATGAGGCCACTTAAGGCTAATTGGCATTAATTGAGGCCAATTAGTCCAATTTTGGAGAATTGAGGTCAATTAAGGCCAATTGAGGCAAATTGAGGCCAATTGAAGCCAGTTAGGCCAATTGTGCCAATTTGGTCAATTAAGGATAGTAAATGCCAATTCAGTCTAATTGATGTAAATTAATGGCAATTGAGGTTAATTAGGCCAATTGAGGCCAATTAGGCCAATTGAGGCCAATTAGGTCAATTTAGCCAAATGAGCACAATTGAGACCAATTTAGGCCAATTAGAACCAATTGAGACCAATTGAGGCCAATTGAGGCCAATTAAGCCCATCGAGGCCAATTAGGCCAATTGAGTCCCATTGAGGACAATTAAGGCCAATTGAGGCCAATTCTGTCCATTGCCAATTGAGGGAAATTTAGGTTAATTGAGTCAAATTGTGGATAATTGATCCCAATTGATGTCAATTTGGCCAATTAGTCCCACTAAGGGATATTGAGGCCAATTGGGCCAATAGAGGGAAATTTGGATAATTGGGCCCAATTGAGGCCAATTGAAGCCAATTAAGGCCAATTTGCCCAATTTGGCCAATTGAGGCCAAATGATGACAACTGAGGCCCATTGAGTCCAATTGAGGACCATTGTGGCTAATTGAGGCCAACTAAGGCCATTTAGGCCAACTAAGGCCAATTGAGGCCAATTGAGGCCAATTGACGTGAATTAAGGCCAATTAGGACAATTGAGGCCAATTATAGCCAATTGTGGCCAATTGAGGCCATTTATGCTAATTGAGTCCAATTGAGGCCAATTGAGGTCAATTTGGAAAACTAGGCCAATTGAGATTAATTCGTCCAATTCGACCACTTGAGGACAATTGGGCCAACTGAGGCCAATTCGTTCAATAAGGCCAATTGAGGCCAATAAAGGAAAATTGAGGACAATTAGGTCCATTAGGTCAATTTAAGTCAATTTAAGCCAATTTAGGCCAATTAGGAAAATTGAGGCAAATTGAGGCCAATTTGGCCAATTAAGATCAATTACAGCCAATTGGGGCCAATTAGAGCAATTGAGTCCAAGTAAAGCCAATTAAGCCAATTGAGGTCAATGGAGTCCTATTGAGGCCAATTCTGCCAATTGGAGCCAATTGTGGCCAATTCGGCTAATTAGTCTAATTGAGGCCAATTAAGCCAATTAGGAAAAATTTTCGATTGATGCCAATTAGGCTAATTAAGGCCAATAAGACTAATTGAGTTTAATTAGGACAATTAGACTAATGGAATCCAATTAAGTCCAATTGAGGACAATTAGGACAATTAGACGAATTAGTCCAATTAGGAAAAATAGGACAAATGATCCCAATTTTTCTAATTAAGAAAATTGAGACCAATTAGGCCAATTCATCTAATTGAGTCCGATTGATAGGAATTAAGCCAATTGTGGCCAATTGAGGACAATTAAGCCAATTAGGCCAGTTGTGGCCAATTAGGAAAATTGAGGCTAATTCTCTCCAATTAGGACAATTAGAAAAATTAGGACAATTACACAATTAAGTAAAATTCGGAAAATTATGCTAATTGAGGTCAATAGAGGCTAATTAGGCCAATTAGAAAATTTAGGCCATTGAGGCCCATTAAGAAAATTGGGTCCAATTAGACAAATTAAGGCCAATTAGACTAATTGAGGCCAATTAAGGCTAATTAGGCCAATTGTGCCAATTATTTACAATTAGGAAAATTAAGCAAATTAGGCCAATTAGACCAATTGAGGCGAATTGAGGCCAATTAAAGCCAATCAGGCCAATTATTCCAATTCAGATCAATTTAGAAAATTTGGATAATTAGGCCAATTAAGGGTAATTATGCCAATTAGGATAATTGATGACAATTGAGGCCAATTAGGCCAATTATTTCAAATAGTTCAATTAAGGGAAATTGAGGCCAATTCGAGCTAATTGAGGACAATTGAGGCTAATTAATCCAATTAGGATAATAAGGTCATTGGGGCCAATTCTTCCATTGAGGACAATTCGGCCATTGGAGCCAATTGTTTCAATTAGGCCAATTAAGACCAATTATGAAAATTGAGGCGAATTAAGTCAAAATAGGTCTATTGAGGCCAATTGGGCTAATTAGACCAATTAGGGCAACTGAGGTCAATTAAAAAAATTGATGTCAATTAAGGGAAATTAGTCCAATTGAGGTCAATTGAGGCTAATTAGACCAATTAGGCCAATTGAGGCCAATTAGGTCAATTATGGCCAATTAATTCCAATTAGGCATATTGAGGCCAATTAGGCCAATTAGCCAATTAGGACAATTGAGGCTCATTGAGGAAAATTGGGACCAATTATGCCAATTAGGATAATTAATTGTGTCCAATTGAGTCCAATTAACACCAATTGAGGCCAATTAGGCTAATTGAGTCCAATTGAAGCCAATTAAGGCTAATTGAGGCCAATTAGTCACATAAGGCCAATTGAGGCCAATTATGCAAATTGAGGCTAATTATGGTAATTGAGCCCAATTAGGCCAATTTAGCCAATTAATGCTAGTTGAGTCTTATTGAGGCCAAATGATTTCAACTGAGGCGAATCGATTTCAATTGAGGCCAATTGTGGCCAATTAAGCCAATTGATGTGAATTAGGCCAACTAGGAGAATTGAGGCTAAGTGAGGTAAACTAAATCCAATTGAGGCCAATTAGTCATACTAAGGCCAATTGAGACCAATTGAGACAATTGAGACCAATTGAACCCAATTAAGTCCAATTATTCCATGTAGGTGAATTGAGGCCAATTCGTCTAATTAGGACATTGAGTTCAATTAGGCTTATTAAGTCAATCAATGCCAATTATACAAATTAAGGTGAGTTGAGGAAAATTGAAGAAAATTAGGCCAATTAAACCTATTAGTCCAATTAGGATGATTGGCCCGATTTGGGCCGATTGAGGCCAGTTGTCGCCAATTCATCAAATTGAGGCCAATTGTGGCCAATTAGGCAAATTGAGGTCAATTGAGGTCAATTGGTCCAATTGAGGCCAATTATACCAATTGAGCCTAATTGAGCCCCATTGAGGCCATTTAGGCCAATTAGGAGAATTGAGGCCTATTGAGGCTAATTCATGCCAATTAAGGACAATTTGGACAATTAGAGAGGTCAATTGAGGCTAATTAAGGCCAATTTAGGGCAATTAGGCCAATTAAGGAAGTTAAGGCCAATTAAGGCCAATTGAGGCCAATTAGGGGAAATTGAGGCCAATTGAGCCTAATTGATGTCAATTAAGGCTAATTGAAACCAATTGAGGCAATTATGGCCAATTTTGCCAATTATGACAATTGAGGCCAATTAAGTCCAATTGAGGGCAATTGTGGCCAAATAGGAAAATTTGGCCCATTCTGACCAATTGAGACCAATTGAGGCCAATTGAAGCTATTTGACGCAATTTATGCAAATTAGGCCAATTGAGGCCAATTGAGGCCAATTGAGGCAAATTGGGGGAAATTAGGAAAATTCAAGCTAATCTGGCCAATAGAGGATAATTGAGGCCAATTAATGCTAATTAGAACAATTCGTCCAATTGATGCAAATTAAAGCCAATTAAGGCCAATTAGACCCATTATGACCAATTATTTCAATTGAGGCCAATTGAGGCCAATTAGTCCAATTGAGGCCAATTGAGGGCAATTGAATCCAATTAGGCCAATTAGGCTAATTAGGCTACTTGAGGATAATTGGGGAAAATTGGGGCCAATTGAGCCCAATTAAGTCCAATTTAGTTGAATTGAGGCCAATTTGGCTAATTGAGGCCAATTAGGCTAATTGAAGTCAATTAGGGCTAAGTGGGGAAAATTGAAGCCAATTGCGTTCAATTGTGGCCACTTATGTCCAATTTGGCCAATTAAGACCAATTGAGGCCAATTGAGGCCAATTTATCCAATAAAGGCCAATTTGGCCAAGGAGAACAATTAGGCCAATTAGACCACCTGAGGCCAATTGAGGCCAATTGAGGCTCATTGAGGCCAATTATCCCAATTGAGTCCAATTGAGGAAAAATGAGATCAATTAGTCTAATTGAGGCGTAATGAGGCCAATTGTGTCCAATTATGTCAATTGAGTCAAATTGAGTCCAATTTGTCCAATTGTGTCCAATTAGGTTAGTTGGGGCCAATCGTGGCCAATTGTGGCCAATTACGGCCAATTGCGGCCAATTGGGGCCAATTGAGGCTACTTGCGGCTAATTGTGGCCAATTGAGGCCAATTGAGACTAATTGAGTCCAAAGGAGGCCAATCGAGGTCAATCAAAACCAATTCAGGCCAATATGGGAAAATTGGGCCAATTAAGCCGATTGCGGCCGAATGAGGCCGATTAAGGCCAATTGGGGCTGATTCATACAATTGAGTCCAACTGAGGCAAATTTAGGTCAACTAGGAAAATTGATTCTAATTAGTCCAATTGGGGCCAATGAGGCCAATTGGGGCCAATTAGATAAATTAGGCCAATTGAGGCCAATTGAGACCAATGGAGGCTAATAATGTCAATTAGGTCAATTCAGGCCAATTGAGAACAATTATACCAATTCAATCCAATTGAGGTCAATTAGGCCAATTAGACCAATTGAGGCCAATTGAGGACAATTGAGGACAATTGATGCCAATTGAGGCCAATTAGGCCAATTGAGACTAATTTAGGTGAATTGAGACCAATTGAGCCCAATTGAGGCCAATTATACCAATTGGGGACAATTGATGCCAATTGAGGCCAATAATGAAAAGTGAACCCAATTGAGGCCAATTAGGCCAATTAGGCCAACTGAGGCCAATTGAGGCCATTTAGGCCATTTAGGGCCAATTGATGCCTATTAGGCCAATTGAAGTAAATTGAGTCCAATTGAGGCTAATTAGTCCAATTGAGGCCAATTGAGCCTAATTAGCCCAATTGAGGCCATTTGTGGCCATTGGAGTCCTATTAAGGCCAATTGAGGCCTATCGAGGCTCATTGAGGTCAATTGAGGCCAATTAGGCCGATTGAAGCCAATTGAGTCCAATTAAGTTAATTGTGATCAATTAGTCCAATTGAGTCTAATAGAGGCTAATTAGGCTAATTTGGGAAATTGAGGTCAATTAGGCCAATTTGGCCAATTGAGCCAATTTAGTCCAATTCAGCCAATTGAGGCCACTTTAGGCCAATTAGGAAAATTGAGGTCAATTGAAACCAATTAGGCCAATTATAGCCAATTATGCCAATTTTGGCCAATTGAGGCCAATTTGGCCAATCAGACAAATTGGGAAGAATTGAAACCAATTATGCCAATTAGGCAAATTGAGGAGAATTGACGACAATTAGTTCAATTGAGGTCAATTAGTCCACTTGAGGCCAATTGAGGCCAATTAGGCCAATTGATTCCAATTATGGCCAATTGAGGGCAAATGAGGCCAATTGAGGCCAATTAGGCCAATTCAGGCCAATTGATGTAAATTGATGCCAATTAGGCCAATTGAGACCAATTTGGACAATTATGCCAATTAAGGGCAATTCGGACAATTATGCCACTTGAGGACAATTTGGCTAATCCAAGTCAATTAGGAAAATTGAAGCCATTTGAGGCCAATTAGTTGAATTAGTAAAATTGAGGCCAATTCGGGTTAATTAAGGTCAATTACAACAAATTGAAGCCAATTGGGACCAATAGAGTTCAATTGAGGCCAATTGTGGCCAACTGAGGCCAATTAGTCTAATTGAGGTCAATTGAGCTAATTGAGGTCAATTGAGTCCAATTATCCAAATTGAGGCCAATTCGGCCAATTGAGGCTAATTGAGGCCAATTAGGCCAATTGAGGCCAATTGAGGCGAAATGAGGCCAGTTTATGTCAATTGAGGCCAATTGAACCAATTGAGTCCAATTGAGGCCAATCAAGGTCAATCAAGGCCAATTGAGTCTAATTGGGGTGAATTAAGTCAACTAAGTAGATTGAGGCTGATTGAGGGCCATTGGGGGCGATTCGACCAATTGGGTACAATTGAGGCAAATTTAAGCCAACTAGGCAAATTGATTCCAATTAGTCCAATTGAGGCCAATTAGATCAATTGGGGCCAATTACAAAAATTAGGACAGTTGAAGGCCAATTGAGACCAACAGAGGCTAATTAGGCCAATTATGCCAAATATTCCAATTGAGGCCAATTGAGGCCAATTAAACCAATTGAGGCCAATTAAGGCCAATTTATGCCAATTTAGGCAAATTGAGTCCAATTGAGGCCAATTTAGGAAAATGGACCCCAATTAGGCCAATTCAATCTAATTGAAGCCAATTGAGGCCAATATGGCCAATTAAGACAATTGAGGACAATTGAGGACAATTGTGGCCACTTAACAAATTGGGGACAATTGAGGCTAATTAGCCCAATTGAGGCCAGTTGTAGCCAATTTAGACTAATTGAGACCAATTAAGGTCATTTGAGGCCATTGGAGTCCAATTGAGGCCAATCGAATCCCATCGAGGTCAATTGAGGCTAATTAGGCTGATTGAGGCCAATTAAGTCCAGTTAAGCTAATTTAGCCTAATTAGTCTAGTTGAGTCTAATTGAGGCCAGTTAGGCCAATTAAGGAAATTGGGGCCAATTATACCAATAAGTCCAATTGATCCAATTATGGCCAATTCGTCCAATTTAGGCCTATTAGGAAAACTGAGGTCAATCGAGAACAATTAGGCTAATTGAGGACGATTAGGCCAATTGAAGCTAATTTGGCCAATCATGCGAATTGTGGTGAATTGAGGCCAATTAGGCAAATTGAGGTCAATTGACGTAAATTATTCCAATTGAGGCCCATTGAGGCCAATTGAGGCCAATTGGGACAATTTGGCCACTTGAGGTCAATTGAGGCCAATTCGGACAATTAGGCCACTTGAGGCCAATTAAGGCCAATTTGGCCAATTCAGGTCAATTAGGCCAATTGAGGCCATTAGAGTCCAATCAGTCCAATTTGGACAATTGAGGCTAATTCGGGCCATTAAAGGCCAATTTCTAAAAATTGAGTCAATTGAGACCAACAGAGTCCAATTAGGCCAATTGAGGCCAACTGAGGCCAAATAGGCCAATTGAGTCCAATTAGTCCAATTGAGGCCAATTGAGCCCAATTGAGCCCAATTGAGCCCAATTAAGGTCAATTGTGTCCAATTTGCCCAATTAGGCCAATTGACGTCATTTAGGCCAATTGATGTTGATTTAGGCTAATTGAGGCCAATTAATTCCAATGGGGACAATTGAGGCCAATTGAGCCAATTGAGGCCAGTTGAAATGAATTGAATCCAATTAGGTCCTTTAGGATAATTAAGTCCAATTAAAGCCAATTGAGGCCAATTAGGAAAATAAGGCCAACTGAAGCAAATTTAACAGTTAAGGCCAATTAGGCCAATTTAAACCAATTGACGCCAATTGAGGATAATTAGTCTAATTTGGAAAATTAAGTCTAATTAAGGCCAATTAAGGCCAATTGAGGCCAATTTCATCCAATTCTAAACAATCGAGCCCAATTTGTCCAATTGAGGCTAATTGAGGCTAATGGAGGACAATTAGGCCAATCAAACAAATTATGCTAATTTAGGCCAATTGAGACCAATTGAGGACAATTGATTCCAATTAGGCTAATTGAGGCCAATTGAGTCGAATTATGCGAATTAAGGCCAATTGAAGCCAATTGAGGCCAATTGACGCACATTAGGCCAATTCGGGTCAATTGAGGCCAAGTAAGGCTAATTGTGGTTAATTCAGCAAATTGATGTCAATTGAGGAAAATTGAGTCCAATTAGGCCAATAGGATAAAGTTGATTCAATTGAGGCCCATTGAAGCCAATTGATACCAATTAGGCCAATTGAGGCAAATTATGAAAATTAGGCCAAATGAGGCCAATTGAAATGATTGTGTCCAATTAGGCCAATTGAGACCAATTGAGGTCAATGGAAGCCAATTAAGGCTAATTGGTCCAATTAGGACAATTGAGGCCAATTGAGGTCAATTGAGGTAAATTTTGGCCAATCAAGGCCAATTAGGCTAATTGTGACCAATTAAGAAAATTGAGGCTAATTGAGGCCAATTGGTCCAATTTAGCCTAATTTAGGACAATTAAGACCAATAAAAGCCAATTAGTCCTATTAGGCCAAGTAAGGAAAATTGAGGCCAATTATTCAAACTGAGGCCAATTATGCCTCCATTGAGGCTCATTAGGCCAATTTAGTACAATAAGGTCAAATTGAGGCCATTTGAGGAAAATTGAGGTAAATTGAGCCCAATTGAGACCAATTGAGTCCAATTGTGCTAATTAGGCCAATTGAGGGTGTTTCCTCTCTGGAATTGGGGATGACCTCGTTGATTTAAGGTTCAAACATTCCAATCAGTTTCTAACGAGTTTGTTCGTAGAACCGGAAACATCCAATGATTCCATATCCATTTGGACCTACTTTCTAAAGGTAGGTTCCCATTAGTTGTGGACTGATGAGGCTTAGGAATTTTCATTGGTCGAGAGGATGGGAGGTCAGACTCACCACACCTTTTTGAGGGGAATTATTGTCTACTCTGGGACTCTCTTTATAGATTTAAGTTATGTCCATGAATCCTTATTAAAGTACCAAGTATAAGAATGAGCTTTCCTTGAGAATTTGCAATCAATGATTGATATGTAGGAATTCAGAGAATCTTTCTATATGTATTCGAGGTTCTTCATCAATATAGAATCATCTGTATTTGATAGAGATTCTTAGTCAATGGTATCCTTCAATACATTATATAGATGTATCTTGGTCATGATGATGACCATATGGGTTTTAAGCCACTCAGTGGGGCACTTGAAGTTTATTGTCATTCAGCAGGACATGGATAATTTCATAGTTGGGATCGTACCCGCAGATGAGCTACCTACGTATCCTTATTTAGAGAAGGAATCAGAGCCCATGTAGTTCGATTAAAAGAGGTATGAGGTTTATGCATGATTTATGGCCCAATGAATGATTTCATAATTACTTTTACTCTCTAAGCTTACGTGAGTCATGCTCGGTGTGAGAGAAAAGAGGTATTGGTAAAATCAGACAATTGTGTCAGGAAAGATGTAATCATGAGAAGTAAAGTGGGGATTATGTATGTGTGACTGCCCAGATATTTGAAGAGTAGGATTTACTTCAGGGAAGAAACCGAGGAACAAGGTCCATAAAGGTATATGTACTTTATGGAGATTTGAATACACTAACTTGGGGCTTACACCTGAGGAAAATGCCCAAATTAGGAGAGTACTTATGAAGAATGGGGCTTACTCTTGAAAAGGAGGCCCAAATCAAATTAAATTATGAATGATTAAGAGAATTATGATAACTGGGGCTTACTCCTGAGAAGGTGGCCCAGGTTAAAAAGGGACTCAGGGCTTACTCCTAAGGAGGATGCCCAAATTAAGAGAATTTGGACTGGGGATTATTCCTGAAAAGGAAGCCCAGTTTAAAGGGAAATTAACTTTGGGGCTTACTCCTAAGGAGGAGGCCCAGGTTAGAATTTTTGGGGACTTGGGTCTTACTCTTGAAAAAGAGGCCCAAGTTGAAGGAAATTATGAGTGGGGCTTATTCCTGAAAAGGAATCCCAGGTTAATGGGGATTATAAATTTGGGAACTTGGGGCTTACTCTTGAGGAGGATGCCCATATTAAAGAAATTATGACTGGGGATTACTCCTGAAAAGGAGACCCAGGTTAAGAAGACCTGAGACTTAGGGCTTATCCCTGAGTAGGAGGCCTAAGTTTGAAGAAAATTATGAGTGGGGATTACTCCTAATGAGGATGCCCAAATTTAGGGGACTCGGGGCTTACTCTTAAATGGGATGCCCAAATTAGTGGACTTGGGGCTTACTCCTAAGGAGGATGCCCAAATTAGGGGAACTATGACTGGGGCTTATTTATGAAAAGGAGGCCCAAGTTAGGGATTCTCTCATCTTAAATAATGAGGTTGAATGAATGAAAATTTGGATTGGGGATTATTCTTTAAAAGGAATCCCAGGTTTAAGGGACTTGGGGCTTACTCCTAAGGAGGATGCCCAAATTTAGGGGACTAGGGCTTACTCCTGAGGAGGAGGCCTAGACTTGGGAACATTGAAGACTGGGGATTACTCCTAAAAAGGAGGCCCAAGTTATGGGAATTTGGATTGGGGCTTACTCCTGAGAAGGAGTCCCAATTATATATCCTCTCATATTTGAAGGATGAGGTTGAATGAATGAAATCTCTTACCTTGGTGACATAAAGATATGTATATTACTAGGCTTTGAGATATGTTCCACATAATTCCTTTATGATAAGGAAGTCAATCAAGAAAACATTCCATAAATGGATTTGAAGAGTGTCTTGAAGACTGGATCTTGAATAGGAGAGGTGGAATGGCATAAAAGAAGTGAAATACGCAAGAGAGGCACCCAAAAAAAAGGGGTGCGCATGTCCTGGTGGCTGCGTAAGTACTGCGTGAGTGCGCAAGTGTTGGTCGTGCAAGTAGACTTGCACAAAACATGGAGACTTTCATGACATTTAACCCTTAGGGTAAAACTTGGGTGAGCCTTTGCTCAAGCCCTTAGTTCTATCCCAAGGGTCTTTTAGAAGGGTGGTGCACAAGTTCTGGTTAAGGGGCAAGGGCGGCGCGCAAGTGTAGCCATTTCCCTTAAGGGGTGGCCACTCAGGCACGCAAGTGTTGATGTTTTTCAACACATACACCTTACTCCCCCTCTTTAGAGCTTCCTTTCTAGGTAAGAAATTACCATAGAAGTGTTCAGAAATCTTGAATAAGAAACTAGGGCGTCGGGAGCTCGAATCTAGGGTTTGGAAATTTTCCGTTCTTGAAATTGGGGGGCCCACAGGGGTATTTATAGGCTGGAGGAGACCCTGCGCGGGTTTCAAAGAGGGTGCGCAAGTCACTTGTGCGACCATTAGGCGGCGCGCAAGTGTACTTGTGCGACATTAAGGTAACTTGTGCGACCCATGGGTATTTGACTTCTTGTTCATGCCTTTGTTGATTTTTGATGTTTTCTTCAAAGGATGAATCAATTTTTTTTAAGTCATTTCCCTTTCCATTACTTTAGACAATGTGACGAAAAGGAGCGTCAACAAAAGACCCCACTCAGAGTTGGATCTGAAAGAATAAGGATGTGACTCTGAGGAGAAGAATGAAACCAAAGGGAAAGAGGCACGCATGTGGTGGCTGCACAAATCTCATCGCGCTGGTGCGAACCGCGTAGGCTGGAGCGCGCAGGGTGGAGCGCGTAGGGTGGAGGGCACAGGTCGGCGGCGTGACCTATATATAGGAAGTCATTCTTCGCGCAAGGCATCAAATACTGGGATTTCTTTCTCTCGTCGCGCAAGCTACCTTCGCCACACAGAGTCCTTTGTTTTCCACTTTTCTCTTCCTGTCGCGTAGCTGTTAAGGTATCAGGACTTGGGTGGTGATACTTGGGCGCCAAAAACTTGTGCGGCACATTAACACTTCTGTGACACTTTCATACTTGCGCGCCAAGTTTAGACTTGCACGCCTTAAAGCCTTTGCCATTTTTTCTGAATTCCATCACAAATTTTATGAAAAATAAACCCATTTAAGAGTAAATTTATTCAACTTTTGTGCAGATTCATTCAATGGCTCCCAAGAGAATTGGAATGGATGATGAACTGGAGAGTAAGAGACTTGAAGATATGATGAGCATCATTGGGCACGATTATTATACCGTCTGTGATAGCACTCTTCTAGAATTGGCCAAGTATCTGAAGAAATATCACTTTGATTTCCCACAGAGCATCTATCTGCCTTTGTATGGTTATGGACATCTATGAGAAGTGACTATTCCATAATCAAAGAACCATCTTCCACTATCATGGTTTCATAACTATACCAACTTTTCATCTGCGAATATTTCATGTGGAGGAGCATTTATAAATGCTGGAACAGTGGAGAAGGACCACCTGATGCATCATAGCCCTTGTACGCCAGATCTGAAGCCGCATAAGCCTGAGCTGCAGCCTCATTGTCATCCCTCAGTCTTCCGAAACACTCAGATGGATTAGTCCAAAGGCTGGAAGAAGAGCTGGGGCTTCTGCCCTGAGGGAGTTGTGAAGCCAACATGGATGTGGGTGTACTGGGTGCGACAAATGTGTGCGAAGTTTGTCGACGATCTGAAAGCAGTTGCAATATACGAAGCTGTCTGGGTTGGCCAAACATATATTTACAGACATGATAACTTCATGCCAGAGATTCTCAGCCACTAGATCCCGGACACCAATTCTTTCCATTTGACTCATGGAGAAGTTGGCATCAGTCTGTGGGATGTCCACAAAATCTCAGGGGCTCCAATTTTGGGCAACATGTATGATGAATTCATCCCCCCTAAGGCAACTTGTAATAATTCATAGAAGACTCTTACTTTAGATCAGGAATTATTTAAAATCTTCCATAGACTCAAGAGTTCAGAGACCTCTTTAACTCGTTCTAGAAAGGGTATTCATCCAGAGGAATGGATGAAAATGTTTCTTATTTAGAAGCAAGAGAAGGATCCAAAGGAAAATGGATCCCAGAAAATGAAATCCAGGGATAAGAGGCCCACTCATCCTACCACTTACCCAAAAACAGAGAAGAGGGGTGCTCCTGGAACATTCTGGCTGACTCTTGAAACAGGAGTGTTTGAAAAGTGGGGATATGAGGTGAATCAAAGGATCCAAAAGAATAATCTTATGGCAGGCTTCTTGGATTTATGGCTTAGCGTTTATCTTCAGCCAGTAAGGGACTCGAAGGGAGGAGTCAGGCCAGGGACCTTCGTTATTATGGAAAAGTTAGCTGAGGGAATAATGGTTGGGTTGGCTACCCCTATTCTAGAAAATATTCACAGGATTTTACTTCATGTCTTCATGGGTAAATCTTCTTTGAAGATAGTGGGACCATTCCAAGTTTTATGGGGATGGATCACCACTCACTTCAAGACTTACAATGTATAGAATGGAGTACAAATTCCTGGAAGTTCCTTCAGGCCATCAGTGCAAGCATTCTCTAGAATTGCTCCATTAGATCTTAATGATTATAACATGAAGGTGAGTCTGAGAATATTTAAAGAATTCAACTTCTTTCCCTATGGAAATCCGCCAACTGGGTGTTTTGTTGATGATGGAACTGCTAGCTTAGATTTTAGGGCGTACATGCTAGCCTGTAGAGATGGGGTGCTGGTTTCCAGGATTAATGGAGAAATTATATGTGAGGCCTATGCACCATATAGATTTGCACGTCAATTCATGTGCTTACAACAGATTACTGCATCTCCCCCTGTACATATCAGATTAGAGAAACATCTGATGGTTGCTCGGAAATTGTGGCTATTGACATCAAGGGAGAAGACATGGGCGGTATTTGATATAACAGTTGAAATAGCGGCACATAATTTCATCACATGGTATGCCGAACATTGGATATAATCATACCCCAAAGGGGTGCTGAATAATCTGTTTTATCAGGTGGGGAAGAGGAAAAGGACTGTAGTGAAAGAAATCCTTCCTCATGAAGGTGATGTTTCCCCACATGAAGATGATTTGCCTGATTCCTCCTCTAGGACTGGCTCACCGGATTCCCAAGATGGGGATGACGAGGCGCAACAAGTGGAAAAGCGGCCTTGTGCCTGATATAATCTTCCATTTAGAATAAAAAGACTGACTCCATCAACTCTTGGGGAGTCACTTCATTGTGGTAATTTAACCACCACTACTTTATAGAGAAAATATGTCTTACTTTCTTATTCTCTATCTGTGTTTGCAGGAGCTGGGAAGAAATTGAAGTCAAAGATTGTAGGACCCTCCTTTCAGCCTTCTAAATATCTACAACCAGAGGCTGTCCAGACATGGTAGATCTTATACTGTGGTATTGAAACTGCATGGCTAGATTTATGTGAGGGGATACATCTCCCTGGGATAGGGAATCTTCTGGCCTCCACTGATATCAGTTTTGAGAATAACCCTAATGAAGTGCGGGCTTATATCAGAGAGCTGGAAATGCTCAACTATGCCACTGATGAGTCCATTCCTGTCACCAAGCGGGTGAAGGAGATGATTGATTGTGGTGCCACTGAGGGTATTGGTGGCTCTAGAGATGAGGATTGGCACAACTATGTGGCTCCTGAAGATGTAAATTTATTTCCTTATTTTCTTTGAAACTTATTTTAGTCAAAGCTTTATTACATAAGGAAATTATTTTGTTCATTTTGTAGCTTTCAAAGAAAGGAACTACTACGGTTCCTTCGCCATAGTATATCCCTGGTGTTACTGCCATCGAGGCTGCTATTGAATCTCCTAGTGAGCTGGGTGAGATATCTCCTGGACAGCAGTCCATGGATGAGGAGTTGGAAATAGCTTTCCATTCTCCAATCCAAGTACCAATAAGAGAGTCTACTGACACTCCCAAAAAGCCGACGAAACAAAAGCAACGAAGGAGGAAGTCCACCGCTAAACCCTTTGTTAGCATTGGTAAAGTCCTTTGTGAAATTATGAGTCTTAAATCATGATGAGATTGCTCATTTTCCTTTGGATTTGTAGTGGCTTATTCAATTTCCACCCTAAGAGATAGGATCGATCCTCCTGCTAGAACAACAGAGGGTGCTGGGGGAAAATCTCAAGCTCATGTTGACTTGGCTGCTTCTGGATAAGAGCCAACATCTATCTCTAGTATCCCTCCTTCTACTATTGAAGGAAGAGAAGAACTCGCCTCTGGTAAGTTAACAATGTTTCATAAAATGTTGAATGAAAACATCAACTAACTTTTGTTCTATGATATTTTAGGTATAACACCTGCACCAAAATCATTGGAGATCACAGCAATTGAATCTTCCATCCTTCCTGAAGGAGCTGTCCAAGGTCAGGGACCGCAGAATGAGGGTCTCCAAGAAGACACATCCAAAGCTCTCATTGGTGAGACTAACCAGGATTCTGAAGTATCATTGGATGAAATAATGAATCTTGGCATGTATTTCGAATAATTTTATGATCATTCTAAGTTATCATGTGATTTAGAAGATCTTGGGTGTGAGTGTTATCCTTCATCCGGTAAATATTCTTGTAATTTACACATCTAATCATGACTAAAAATAATATGCATTTTCATCCAAAGAAGCTGCTGAACTGCCAATGCCTAAAGAGGGTGTTGACATTGATGTCAACCTTATCATTGCAGAAACAAAAGCTCAAGTGGAGATAAACCCAGTAAACCCTTCTGTGACCCATCTTGAAGATCCTGTTGAAACTGGGAATGATGAGGAGGAGTCTTCTCAAGCTGTTTATCTACTGTTAGGTAATGATCATACTTGAGTTTCAATATAGACAACCAACTTTCATTATTCTATGAAACTAACCATAATTTTAATTGATTAAACGGGGCTATCAACTTCAATGGCTAGATCTAGAGGTGAAATCTCAACTTCATCCCAAACAGTGGTAGAAGGCAAAGCAATCAGGATCAGGGCGGAAGGAGCAGAACAAGGCACTTTCTTAAGTGCATTAATACGAGATTACATAACCCCCCGTGTTGATGATGTAAAATCAGACCTGGAGGTGCTTAAAGAACTCATCTTTTCACAACGCAAGGCATGGAATAACATTTGGAAAATCATATCTGAAGTTCCTTTAGAAGAGCTGCCAACGAAGATTCCTCGGCTGTCATCCTTGTTTATCATGCTAGGACTTGGCAGTTTTGGATATCAAGAGATCCTTACCACAGTGAAATAGGTCATCTTAAGAAGGGAGCAGGAGCAAAAGTGTCGTGAGAATCTGACCAGGGTGAAGCTGTCAGTCAATATCAGTGAATTTGAGGCTGCGGTATCTTGAGCTGAAGCTGACTATGCTGCCAAGATGAAGGAGATGAAGCATAAAATCAAAGAAAAATTCATCCAGCAGATGCATCTCCAACAACAATTAGATGTTGTTACTGGGGAACTTGACCAGCTCAATAATTCATTGGAGGGAGTTCAAACGAATGGTATGAAGACCATTGCAGATTCCAATAAGGCACTCCATCAAGCTGAGAATAATGAGGCTGGTCGGGTACATGAGCTTCAAGTAGCCATCGATGAAGCTTGAGATGTTTTGCATCAAGTGAATATTTATGTTGATAGCCTCTTGTAATTATTTGAATAAGAGAAGAGACTCCAATCTGTGGATGTCCTTCAAAATCTTGCGTATTAATTAAAAACACTTTCATCCTGAATCTTTTGTGCATTCCTTCATTCATTACCTACTTTGAATTTTACTTAATCCAATGGGTCTAGTAAGCATAGTTTGTTTTTTTACTTGGATTATTATGAATAACCCTACAAACTTTGAATCTTTTATTGCTAAATATTACCTAAATCATGAAAAATTCATGTTTAGTAAGCTGGGACTTGACATTTATTTAGTGTTCCCTTGTCTTTTGTGGACAGTTTAAAGTCATGCACACAGACATAAAGAGGATAATGTTTAAGGTCGATATAGGTTTGACCAAATAGATAAAGAATGACTCAATTCCATGGTAATTCATCTTAAAACATATTAACATATTCAAGTATGAAGGGAAATGTGTAAACTATGACTTAAGAAGTTTTGAATTTGAGGAATGATACGAAAAAGGGCTAAAAGGCATTAGATGAAGTAGTTTCCAAGAATGAAGTTAATATTATTTAACAAACCCGTTAGGGGGTTGAATTATGCAGGGCCACCTAAGGGGATTGGCTGAATAGTCATATAAATATCATCTTTTGGATGACAGGTCCATTATGTAGACTACTTATGCATGGCCGCCTAAGGGCACGTGCTGCATAGTCAGGAAAAAGAACTCTCAAAAGTTTACTTTTCTAGTGCTAAAAATCTAGTGAAAGTTTATGGAGATTGAAATTTTCTAAAGCATAGAGTTTGCTGTATGGAAATAGATACTTGAATACGGAGAAAAATATTTCCCAACAAGATTATTTAGGAACTGGATGATTGTCAATCCTACAAAGTTCTGACCCAAACGTAGAGAAGGGAAACATAAACCATAGGCTTGAATATTTTAAAATCCTAAAAAGGGAATATGGGACAGATATGTTGAGGATGAATATTTTTGCAGATACCTACATATTTTCATTAAGACAAATAAAGACAAAAGAGGTTTTCCTCCCAATAATGAAGTTAACACCATTTAACAAACCCGTTAGGGGGTTGAATTATGCAGAACCGCCTAAGGGAATTGGATGCATAGTCAAATAATAGTATCTTTTGGCTGACAGGTCCGTTAAGTAGACTACTTATGCAAGGCTGCCTATGGGAACGTGCTGCATAGTCAGGCAAAAGAACTCTTAGGTATCAAAAAATTTGCGACCAGAAGTCAAGAAAAAGTGTTATGAAGATTTAAAACATTTTAAGGTTAGGGTTATGATACATAAAAATGGGTATTTTCCAATGTATATAAAGATACACAGACGAATACTAACCAAAATCATGTTGTGGCTGGGTCCTAAATTGAAATTATGGACTTCACTACGTATCCCATAAGGATGGAAATAAAGCCATACGTAGTTCTTGAAATACTGTTTAATGTCATGTGGGAAAAGAGTATAGGAAATCTTAGTTTAAAGTCATAGAATTCAGACTATAATAAGGAATACACAGTTTGTGTTTTCACAGGGACTTTTTTAGCCAAGGGACCGAATGTTGAATTTGGGCTTAGGCCCAAAAACTTGGGTCTGGATTCGAGGGATGCTCGAACGTTCCTACATATCCCATAAGGATGGGAATCAAGCCCACGTAGTTCTAGAAATACCCCCTGTATAGATTTGGTTCGTACATGTGAAGGGTGAAAAGGGGACTTTAGTAACATGATGGTTTTACCCAAGAAAAAAGGTTTGAGAATTACCATGTATGCACATAGACTTTGGAATTTAACATGATTGGAAATCAATGTAAGTAATAATTCCCTATCAGGTGAGAGAATCAAAGAATGTCGTAGTTTATTATCATACAGGACAAAATTGTTGTACACTTTAATGTCATATAACAAGGAAAAAGGTGAACCAATGTGAAGATATTGGTTCAGGGGGCGGTTTCACAAGTCAACATTGTGTGAGACGGAAGTGAACTGATGTGAAAATGTGTTTGTTTTGGGCTTGAACCTGAGGAGGTTTCCTACGTACCCAGCCAAGAAGGCAAGGATCAAAGTCCACGTAGTTCAATTAAAGAAAGAATTAATGGTCAAATTATCCTTGGGAACAACGATCTAAAATAATGGTGTTGGGACTTACACATAGTTAGTGGCCCATAGAGAATGTTATAGTTGAAGTTTTCTCTAAGATCACGTGAGTTATACTCGGTGTGAGAAACAAGAGGTAACAGCAACCTTAACAATGCACAGTTTAATTTCATGTAGGACATATAGAGACTATACAGTTTAAAGTCTTACAGTGAGGACTATTGGTGCTGCACAGTTTAGTGTAATGTAGCTCGGACAAAATACAGTTTAATGTCATGTTGGAAAATAAAGAACTTTTGTACAGTTTAGAATCATGTAGTTAGGATGATGGTGTAGAGACCCAAAGCTTGACGTACATGGACATTACATTACTTTTTCAGAATACTTAGTACATAACAAAAATACACACACAAGGACCGTAATAGTTTAGTGTCTTTGGAAACTCGGAACGTAATCTTCTAATCATGGTGAAAGATCTTCAATATCTCCCATAAATATCTTCCCTTTTTTTTCTTACCTAAAACCTTTCTTTATATCCTTGGGAAAAGAAAACAGAAAATGGTGAGCTCAAATGCTCAGTAAGGGTAAACAAAAGAAATATCAATCACATCATATACATAAGCACATAACTCTTGGAAATCTTAACCTGCAAAAGAGATCATAATTTCATAACATGGGATAAATCATGGCAGTGAAATGTAATCACAATAATCATAACTTAAAACATGAAACTTTGTGTCATACACACATAATCATAGAGAATCATTTCTTGTTAGTCGGGACTCATTGCCAAGACTATCTTAGTGGACAAAGTCCCTTTCTGAACCGAGTCACCCTCGTTTCAGTCCTGTTTCACTGAACCGGTATAACCTACCGTTCCAGCCATGTCTATCTCATGAGATATAAAATCTTTACCCAATGAATTAGAGGGAGATATAGGTCCCACCCATCTCATAATGATACCATTCTTATGTGTGCCACAAAATCATAAATCATACATCATTGCATAACCCATGTAATAAAAATGGGATTCTTAAACAACATGACATCATAAAACAATTTATATAAGATAAAGGAATTCATAAAAATATTTCCATTACAACATAATCAAGTATATGTAATAATAGGGATAGAAACAGAATGCTATATTATCTTAGATGGAAAATAATTTTGATAAAACACTTGAACTCCATTCTTGAGGAAAATATCCTTTCTACTTCAAAAACATTTTCCTTTCTTAACATGTCTTACAATTTTAAACTAAAAGAAGTTTATTAAAAATAAACTTGAAAACTTGTAAAGGAAGCTTCCTGGAAATAATGTTTTAAAAAGCCATTCATGCCGTATAAGTTAAAAAAACATTCTTCTCATACTTTTGTCGAAAAAGTCAAAAAAGTACCTCGTATGAAAAACGACAAAAGATTCCTTTCATATCTTTTACTAAAAAATCTCCGAAGGGTAAAATTGGATTTATACAATTGTATGTGGATGGGAATAATATTACATATTGAGGAAACATGGATGTGGATGATAAAATACAGCCCAGTAAATACCAAAGTATAAACAATCTCGGATAAAAATGAGATTGTGATATTTCCCTTACCTTAGGTCCGTTTTGCTTCGTAAGTGTCTGAACCTCCTGTATAATGATTTAAATAATGTTATTGACTTATTACAGAATCATACTTATTTTTATGTTATCATATATGGTCATATTCTTAGCTTCTTAGTAGTAATATTTCATTGCTACTTGTTATTCGGGTGTTTATTACTTTTTGTTCTTATGCGTGTCTTGTCGAATAAATTCTTATTCTTCTCTTTAGGTTATAGATACCTCATTTACATAATGGTATTAGTGTAATATATATCATATTCATTCATTCAATTCATTTATATAATCATTAGGAAATGAATATCATGTAGAACGAGTCGCATCACATCGTGGAGACGGTATTCCGTACGTACGCACGAGTGATGATATCGTTCCTATGATCGTGGAATTGTATTGGAGTGTATGTATACTATTTCAGAATCAGTATTACTTTATAATAGTCATATATAGTCATTATTTACACCATTATACCCATCCAAGTAAGGTGTTGGTGGAAAATAGATTACACCATGGCGTGGAGATGGTATTCCGTACGTACGCACGCGCGGTGATTTCTTTTTCCGTAGGATGGATAGATGGTGAAATAAGGTTGTTTCATACTTATAATAACATATCAGTATATGAGTGATACTGATTTTATTACTTCATAATGAAACAACTAAAGAAGAAGAAGTGGAAGAAGAAATAAAGATGAAAGAATCGGTAACAGACATTACCTCTTCTTTGAAGTGCTTCTTTGAGACTTCCTTTTAGGGTACTAAAATAGGTCTTTGAAGAAGAACAGAACCTCTAGAATGTTTCTATGGAAGTGGATAGTAGAAATTGTCAGGGTTTGGATGAGCTTGAAGGCTCAAATTGGTGTGAGGAAGAGGGGGAGGAGTTGCCCTTTTATAAGGGAGGAGAGGGGCACCTTTGGAATAACAAAAAATATTATTTTATTATAAAGTCAAATTCGGTTTTTAATAGCTCCAAATTGATATATTTCGAAGATAAGGTGGGTAGGGGTCGAAATAATCTCATCCAATAGAATTTAGACAAGTTTAGGTATAAATTTTAACCTTATCATTTAGATTTAACTTTAAGTTAGATAATTTAACTTTAACTGTGTCTTCTTATTTTCTTACACTATAAGGTTAATAAACTTACTATATCAATCCAAACGAACCCCAAGTTGTTTATTATTAATATATATAACCTTATCTATGTCATTTGGCCGAACCTTAGATTTTTATGAATAAAATAACAATTAATAATATAATATTTGTTTTAAAAACTATTTTATGTCAATTTTGACACTATTTAGTAATTGATTTTTTTGAAAATCATAACAGAATGATTAGTTCGAACCAAGTTGCTTAAATCAATACTAGAATGTCATATTAACCTATAAAATTATTTTAATTCATAAAAAGTCTCAAATTACAATTATTCGGGTATTTATAACATCAATTATGTCAATATTTCATTAATAAGATAATTACTCAATCATCGTTGTGTCATTAATAAATTAAATTATTTAATGTCTAAAAATTACAAATAAAATACCATTATGTAGGAAATATTTTTATCTTTCTAATTAATATTTATAGTCGAATTTATCTTATGTATAACCCTATATTAAAAATGATTTACTTATTAAACTTTGATTTTAACTATTTTAACCCCTCTTTAAATAAATTAATAATAAATGTACTAATCTAATCCAAGTGGGCCTAAATGGTCATATTTTATGCCTAAGGATGTTTTTGGTCGAATTAAACTTATCCAATAGAATTAGGACATGTGTTAGGGTAATAATAATATCATTTTTACCCTTAATTACCCTATTTACTTTTAACCGTGGTAAAAAAAAGTAAAAAGTTATTATTCACCAAAAAAAAATTTCATCTCATTGAACCAAAATTTAGTCCTTGATATTAACTGTGTCTCTCGGATTTTCTAAATTCCACTCACAGAAGTGGTAAAATTATGTTTTATGAAAAATTCAGTTTTTTTAACTACCACTTAGTGGTTTCACTATTCATCAAAAAATGAAAGTTTCCAGAAAAATACCAAAAATTAGGCCTAAGCTATATTTGATATTAAGAATTCAAAAATGATGTCTATTTTACCAAATTCAGAACATATAAGTTTCATTAATTAATTTAAAAAATTAGTTCCCGCCGTCAAAACAAATAGAGTGTTTTTAAGAGATAATAACTATCAAAAGATTGACACTTGTTTATAACTGGTTTAAATGTGAAATTACATCCAATGACCAACATTGTATTAAATTGTAAAAATATATTCTAAATATACTTTAAAACCACTCAAATTAATAATTTATCGCTATTAATTATTTCTATTAAAAAAGTTGTTTTTAATTAAAATTTAGTAATTTTCACTATTCATCAGAATATGAAAGTTATCTGAAAAGTACCAAAATTTCACCTTAGGCTAATTTCGATATTCCGAATCCAAAAATGAATTCCATTTTGAAAAAAATAAAATTTCAAAAATTTCAAAAAGTAGTTATTACTATTCATAACGGCTAGTTTTAATAATATTTTAATAACATATCATTGTTTAGTGAAACTCGGTATTGCGTACGATGCAAGTTATCGAGGAAGGCCGTGATTGCATGTAATGCAAGGCAAGTCAAGAATGTGTGTTGTGAAATCTCCTTTTGGTGTAGCGTACAATACAAGACATTAATGAAAAGATTATTTTTCATAAAATCTCGGGGTGTTACATTCTACCCCCTTTAAAATGAATTTCACCCTCGAAATTCGTCGGGGTTTTAAATGGTTTACTATTCAAAAGTTTCTTTGATAGAAACCCACATCATAAAAAGGAATACCAAAACCAATCTTTAAAAACAAAAGTATGAAACGTAATGGTTACCCAAATAAACTAATCACTGGGTTTCCACATAGGTGAAACTATGGATATGGAAGAGAAATCTAACCATCATGTTCTGATGGAGAGTAGTAGAGAACATGGCTATGGAAAAGACAGAAATCACAAAGCCATATATTTGTGACGATCTAAGGTACCATCTGATTCATCAGATATAAGAGCACTAGGACAACATTTTTGGTTTTCAAGATCATTTCCCTAAAGTTGATGAAATTGGAATTAGAAGAAATACTTTCGTTATTTTGGTATAGTCTCACCGTTGGTCATTCGTTGGACAATGTCCACTTCATCTCTTAAAGAAATGAAGTTGAATTTGTCATTCATGATGTGTTAGCAGATCATGTGATAGAATGATGGGTCATTCCATCTGTCTCAAACAAAAGGTTAGAAAAGTTATCAAAAAAATACATAAGTCCATATATAGTGAGATTAATCATATATGGTTCCTAAAATAGACTTATACTTCATATATCATACTTCTTAATATAATAAAAATATTTTCTACTAAACAAGGACTTCCTGTTGGTCAGTGGTAGGTGATAAAGTCCAGTCGCACTTCGGTTGTGGGTTCGATTCCCACATCCTTGTCCGACGCGATGGGTTGTCGCCCGTCCTGCAGGTTGTCCTTTTTCTAAAACTATATTACTATAACATCCCATCAATAATATCAAAAAAAATTCTATCCTTAAACAATACTAACTTATGTCCAACATAATCCATTCCAATCTTTAGGCTTATCCAAAATACTGCTGTCCACTCTTCATAATATAGTGAAAACGATTACCAGAGATTTAATACCATCATTGATCCCCATATATCATAAGATATGTCTTGTTGGTCACATTCCAAACATTCAAAGGCCTTAATCAAGTGTTCTCTTTAATAACCATTGATCCTTAGTGAAAACATGAATGTAGTTAAAAGTTAACACTTTCCACATACCAAAATCCTCAAAATTCTATATACTCAAACCATGATATCACTTAGTCCTTATATCAATCATGAGCTCATGAATACTGTCAAATATGTCATTTTCTCATTTTCCCTTCATTATGCGCATACCATCTTTTTTCCAAAAATATCTCAATCACTTTCCATGGTTACCGGTACCATAAAATTATTGAAGACCACAATAGACCAATACATAAATATTCCAATACTCAACATTATTTTGGAATCCCATTACATAAACGCTTAATCATTCCACCACATCGTTTTCATATTCAACATCACCAATGGTGATCACATGTGACTTCCCTTTGTCCTTTGCCTTAAGTGGTTGCTCATGTCGATCATCACTAACCCTTGGATTAGGGCATTTATTGGCATAATGTCCCATCTCCTTGCACTTGAAACATTGAAGTTTAGTAGGTTCATTTTGTGTATCCCTTCTTTTGTTTGCATCATTATACATCTTCTTCCCATCATTGTGGCATTCAAATGCCCTATGACCTTCTTTTCCACATTTGAAACATTTACTTGTCCCTTTAAGAAAATCTCCACCATGCTTCTTTCCACACTTTGAGCAGAAGGAAACATTCATCTTCTTTTCACCATTATTCTGAGATTTCTCCTTGAACTCCATCTTTCTTTTCTTGTCAAAACTATGAGATAGATAAGTAACACCAACTTCCATTTCTACCTTGATAGCACAACGCACAATTTCTTCATAGCTACTGAAGTCTCTTATAGCTAATGCCCTTCGAAGATTTGGTTTTAAGCCACTAAAGAATCGATCAACTTTACTTTTAGGTTGGATGATAAATCAAGATGCATACCTTGCAAGCCTTGTAAAATTTGCTTCCTATATACCAACAGATTCATCATCCTTTTGCTTTAGTTCAAGAAACTCTTTCTCCATCTTTGTTCGAAGAATATGAGGGAAGTACTTATTGAAAAATAAGTTCTTGAACTCGTCCCATTCCATGGACTCAATTTCATCTCTTTTCCTCGTATTATTGATAAGATTCCACCATTGATCAGCTTCACCTTCCAAACGATATACTGCTAAGATGACTTTATCATGTTCAGAACATTGATGAACTGAAAATATCTTTTCAGTGGAACTGATCCATTGTTCAGCAACAAGTGGATCAGAAGACCCACTGAAAGAAGGTGGACGTTTCCTCATGAAGGACTCAATAGAATATTGTTCCCTTCTCTGATCATTTGGAAGTCTAGAATGATTCATATCTTGTGTAAGTATAGAAAAAAGATTTTTCACTCCATCTCCCATAACATTTGTTTGTTCAGGAGGACAATCATTGCATTGTCCATTGCATTGATCAACACGGTTCCTTCGGGTTCCAGCCATCGTCTAAAACCCAAAAAGAATAGTGTGAGAGGCAAAAATCATGCTATGGAAAACAACATAATAAAGGGGGAGTACCTTCAATATCTAACATCTTAGGTTTAATTCTAAGATCGTTATCACAATTCTAGGACTATAACCTATACTTATACTTAACCTTAGGGACATCCCTAGACATACCTTAGAAATATCTCTAGGGATCTCACTAAAGTTATCGCATCCTAGTTTCCAAAGGTTGACTAAACCTTTCCTCTGATACCAAATGTAGAGACCCAAATCTTGACGTATATGGACATTACATTACTTTTGCGGAATACTTAGTACATAACAAAAACACACACACAAGGACTGTAATAGTTTAGTGTCTTTGGAAACTTGGAACGTAATCTTCTAATCATGGTGAAAGATCTTCAATATCTCCCATAAATATCTTCCCTTTTTTTCTTACCTAAAACCTTTCTTTATATCCTGGGGAAAAGAAAATAGAAAAGGGTGAGCTCAAATGCTCAGTAAGGGTAAACAAAAGAAATATCAATCACATCATATACATAAGCACATAACTTTTGGAAATCTTAACATGCAAAAGAGATCATAATTTCATAACATGGGATAAATCATGGCAGTGAAATGTAATCACAATAATCATAACTTAAAACATGAAAATTTGTGTCATACACACATAATCATAGAGAATAATTTCTTGTTAGTCAAGACTCGTTGCCAAGACTATCTTAGTGGACAAAGTCCCTTTCTGAACCGAGTCACCCTCGTTTCAGTCCTGTTTCACTGAACCGGTATAACCTACCGTTCCAGCCATGTCTATCTCATGAGATATAAAATCTTTACCCAATGCATTGGAGGGAGATATAGGTCCCACCCATCTCATAATGATACCATTCTTATGTGTGCCACAAAATCATAAATCATACATCATTGCATAACCCATGTAATAAAAATGGGATTCTTAAACAACATAACATCATAAAACAATATATATAAGATAAAGGAATTCATAAAAATATTTCCATTACAACATAATCAAATCTATGTAATAATACTGATAG
Source organism: Viscum album (assembly GCA_963277665.1). Lineage (NCBI taxonomy): Eukaryota > Viridiplantae > Streptophyta > Magnoliopsida > Santalales > Viscaceae > Viscum > Viscum album. The sequence continues at coordinate 1,188,414,737 of OY728127.1, read as the reverse complement.
AAACAAAATTCTATATTATCTTAGATGGAAAATAATTTTGATAAAACACTTGAACTCCATTCTTGAGGAAAATATCCTTTTTACTTCAAAAACATTTTCCTTTCTTAACATGTCTTAAAATTTTAAACTAAAAGATGTTTATTAAAAATAAACTTGAAAACTTGTAAAGTAAGCTTCCTGGAAATGAAGTTTTAAAAATCCATTCATGCCGTATAAGTTAAAAAAACATTCTTCTCGTACTTTTGTCGGAAAAGTCAAAAAAGTACCTCGTACGAAAAACGACAAAAGATTCCTTTCATATATTTTACTAAAAACTCACCAAAGGGTAAAATTGGATTTATACAATTGTAGGTGGATGGGAATAATATTAAATATTGAGGAAACATGGATGTGGATGATAAAATACACCCCAGTAAATACCAAAGTATAAACAATCTCGGATAAAAATGAGATTGTGATATTTCCCTTACCTTAGGTCCGTTTTGCTTCGTAAGTGTCCGAAACTCCTGTATAATGATTTAAATAATGTTATTGACTTATTCCAGAATCATACTTATTTTTATGATATCATATATGGTCATATTCTTAGCTTCTTAGTAGTAATATTTCATTGCTACTTGTTATTCGGGTGTTTATAACTTTTTGTTCTTATGCGTGTCTTGTCGAATAAATTCTTATTCTTCTCTTTAGGTTATAGATACCTAATTTCCATAATGGTATTAGTGTAATATATATCATATTCATTCACTCAATTCATTTATATAATCATTATGAAATGAAGATCATGTAGAACGAGTCGCATCATATCGTGGAGACGGTATTCCGTACGTACGCACGAGTGATGATATCGTTCCTATGATCGTGGAATTGTATTGGAGTGTCTATATACTATTTCAGAATAAGTATTACTTTATAATAGTCATATATAGTCATTATTTACACCATTATACCCATCCATGTAAGGTGGTGGTGGAAAATAGATTACACCACGGCGTGGAGACGGTATTCTGTACGTACGCACGCGCGGTGATTTCTTTTTCGTAGGATGGATAGATGGTGAAATAGGGTTGTTTCATACTTATAATAACATATAAGTATATTATTTATACTGATGTTATTACTTCATAATGAAACAACTAAAGAAGAAGAAGTGGAAGAAGAAATAAAGATGAAAGAATCGGTAACAGACATTACCTCTTCTTTGAAGTGCTTCTTTGAGACCTCCTTTTAGGGTACTAAAATAGGTCTTTGAAGAATAAAAGAACCTCTAGGATGTTTCTAGGGAATTGGAGAGGAGAAATTGGAAGGGTTTGGCCGAGCTTTAAGGCTCAAATTGGTGTGAGGAAGAGGGGGATGAGGTGCCTTTTTATAAGGGAGGAGAGGGGGACCTTTGGAATAACTAAAAATATTATTTTATTATAAAGTAAAATTCGGTTTTTAATAGCTACAAATTGAAATATTTCGAATATAAGGTGGGTAGGGGTCGTAATAATCTCATACAATATAATTTAAACAAGTTTAGGTATCAATTTTAACCTTATCATTTAGATTTAACTTTATGTTAGATAATTTAACTTTTACCATGTCTTCTTGTTTTCTTACACTATAAAGTTAATAAACTTACTATATCAAGATAAAAGAACCCCAAGTTGTTTATTATTAATATATATAACCTTATCTAAGTCATTTGGCTGAACCGTAGATTTTTAGGAATAAAATAACAATTAATAATATAATATTTGTTTTAAAAACTATTTTATGTCAATTTTGACACTATTTAGTAATTGATTTTTGTAAAAATCATAACAGAATTATTAGTTCGAAACAAGTTTCTTAAATCAATACTAACATGTCATATTAACCTATAAAATTATTTTAATTCATAAAAAGTATCAAATTACATTTATTCGGGTATTTATAACATCAATTATGTCAATATTTCATTAATAAGATAATTAATGCATCATCGTTGTGTCATAAATAAATTAAATTATTTAATGACTAAAAATTACAAATAAAATACCATTATGTAGGAAATATTTTTATCTTTCTAATTAATATTTATAGTCTAATTTATCTTATGTACAACCCTATATTAAAAATGATTTACTTATTAAACTTTGATTTTAACTATTTTAACCCTTCTTTAAATATATTAATAATAAATGTCCTAATCTAATCCAAGTGGGACTAAATGGTCATATTTTATTCCTAAGGCTGTGTTGGGTCGAATTACACTTATCCAATAGAATTAGGACATGTGTTAGGGTAATAATAATATCATTTTTACCCTTAATTACCCTATTTACTTTTAACCGTGGTAAAAAAAAGTAAAAAGTTACTATTCACCAAAAATTATTTTCATCTCATTGAACCACATTTTTGTCCTTGATATTAACTGTGTCTCTCGGATTTTCAAAATTCCACTCACAGAAGCGGTAAAATTATGTTTTATGAAAAATTCAGTTTTTTTAACTACCACTTAGTGGTTTCACTATTAATCAAAAAATGAAAGTTTCCAGAAAAATACCAAAAATTAGGCCTAAGATATATTTGATATTATAAATTCAAAAATTATGTCTATTTTACCAAATTCAGAACATATTATTTGCATTAATTAATTTAAAAAATTAGTTCCCGTCGTCAAAACAAATAGCGTGTTTTTAAGAGATAATAACTATCAAAAGATTGACACTTGTTTATAACTGGTTTAAATGTGAAATTACATCCAATGACCAACATTGCATTAAATTTTAAAAATATATTCTAAATATACTTTAAAACCACTCAAATTAATAATTTATCACTATTAATTATTTCGATTAAAAAAATTGTTTTTAATTAAAATTTAGTAATTTTCACTATTCATCAGAATATGAAAGTTATCTGAAAAGTACCAAAATTTCACCTTAGGCTAATTTCAATATTCCGAATCCAAAAATTAAGTCCATTTTGAAAAAATAAAATTTACAAAATTTCAAAAAGTGGTTATTACTATTTATAACGGCTAGTTTTAATAATATTTTAATAGCATATCATTGTTTAGTGAAACTCGGTATTGCGTACGACGCAAGTTATCGAGGAAGGATGCGATTGCGTGTAATGCAAGGCAAATCAAGGATTCCTGTTGTGCAAGATCCTTTTGGTGTAGCGTACAACACAAGACATTAATGAAAAGAATATTTTTCATAAAATCTCGGGGTGTTACAGATGGGGGACTGTGCAGTTTAATGTCATGCAGTAAGGAAAAAAGAGGACACAATTTAATGTCATGATGGAAATAAGGTACATGCGAATTGTTTAAGGTCATATGCATGGACCTCATAGTTTAACGTCATGTTGGATGATGGAGACTTCTGTACAGTTTAGCGTCATGTAGCTAGGATGTATTGGGATGATACAGTTTAACGTCATGTTGGACAAATTAGTGACTTTTTTCACAGTTTAACGTCACGTTAGACGATGGAGACGTCTGTATAGTTTAGCGTCATGTAGCTTGGACAATGGAAGGGGACACAGTTTAACATCATTTCAGACGATGGGGACTATACAGTTTAACGTCATGTAGCTAGGATGATGGTACTTTCATAGTTTAACATCATGTTGGATGAAAGTGAAAACTATTTTAAGGTCATATGCATGGACTATACAGTTTAACGTCATGTTGGACGTTTTAGGGACAATATTTTGTGTTTATACTAAATAATTCTTCAGAAATATGGCATTGGTTGGAGTCGTGATGAGTTCTCCCTCCATTGAGATTAAAGAATATGCTCCATTATAGTAGACCTTATGTATTGAATAAGGTCCTTCCCATTTCGGTTCAAGATTGGGAGGTTTCTTTCCAGGTATCATTGGAGTTCTGAGAACCAATACCTATTCTCTTTGAATGAATGAACGAAGATGATCTTTCTTGTTGAAAGCTCGTGCTATTCGATTCTGATAGACATCCAAGTGATGCAGAGTGCATAATCTTTTCTCGTCTAATCATTCCAATTCATCCAATCGCTTTTGAGACTGTTCATCTGTAGATGACAATAAAAAATGGCTACTCTAAGCGAAGGTAATTGAACTTCAATGGGTAATACTGCTTCTGTTCCATATACTAGTGAATATGGAGTTGACCGTGTTGGAGTGCGGGTGGTGGTCCGATAAGCCCATAAAGCATGAAATAGTTTGTCAGGCTAGACTTCTTATCTTTATCCACCATCTTTTGCAGTATGTTTGATAGAGTCTTGTTGAAGGCTTCTATCTAGCCATTGGCCGCTGTATGGTACCGAGATGAATGATTGGATTTGATGTTGTATTCTTCATACAATTTCTTCACCTCGGATGAACAGAAGTTGGTGCCATTGTTCATCAATATAGTATGAGGGACACCAAATCTGGTAATGATGATAGACTTTATGAAGCTAACAATGCTTTTAGAAATAACTTCTTTGAGAGGTATTTCCTCTTCCCATTTGGAAAAGAAGTCAGTAGCAGTATGAATACACTTAAACTGCTTGGCCATAGCGGAAGGGTAAGGTCCCACCACATCCATTCCCCACATAGAAAATGGCCCCGAGTATTTGGCTGTATGAAGCAACTCTGGGGGATGATGAATGGAATTGGCATATACCTGGCATTAATGACACTTCTTTATGAAATCAACACAATCTTGTATCATTAAAGGCCAAAAGTACCCAAGCCTTTGAATCTGATCAGACAGTCTATGTCCAGACTGGTGGGCACCACAGACTCTAGCATGTACTTCTTTCATGACAGCCAATGTCTCTTCACCATCAATGCATCTGAAGAGAACTCCATCAAAACCATGCTTGTAGAGAACTTTCTCTAGGTGATTTAGGCCATCATAAAGATTAAAATTGACCACACGTCACCGAATTTGTTCTTTCCCAGCTCTATCAGGTGGAATTGCTCTATTTTTAAGGTATTCCCTGATAGGTGTCATCCATCATGTAGTATGACCATATGGCTCAGGAATGGGACTAATTTCATTGATTTCCTCTATTCTGGTTCGAACATGAGGTGAAATTGTACGACGGTGGGCAATGCTAATGCTTGTCTCATCCCGATCTAGATCTGCTAGAGTTGTGGCTATGTTAGCCAATGCATTAGCTTGAGCATTTTGTGATCGAGGGAGATAAGAAAATGTCGGTTCCGTAGGAAATTCCACCATTAAATCTCTAACGTAATCATACAATGGGATCAATTCTTCTTTTATGATTGCATAATCCCCATTGACTTGTTTGATTACCAGGTCTGAATCACCTTTCACTTTTAAGTGATTCCCTTGTGCCTGAAGCACCAACTCCAAGCCTATAATGAGAGCTTGGTATTCTGCTTCATTGTTGGTACCACCTTCCTGTAATAAAAAGTAATAGGGTAACACTGCCTTTTCTGGAGAAATGAGAACAACTCCTAACCCAACTTTGTTGAATTTAGGATCTTCCATTTTCTTCCCTGTTGGACTTCTGGAAGCACCGTCAAAATACATTTCCCAAAATTGTGGACCATCCTGAATAGAGAAGACTTCTTCATCAGATAGTTCAATATCTGAAGATGTATCTTCTACTGAAGGTTGTTCAGCAAGTAAATCAGCCAGAGATTGGCCCTTTATTGCCTTTTGAGACACGTACTGAATATCGAACTGCTACAAAATAACTGCCCACCTTGCCAAATGTCCTGTAAGCATTGGACGACTGGGGATAAATTTGACCGGGTTATTGAGAGATACCAATTGGAGCTCGTGATGTTGCAGATAGTGTCTCAAATTCTGAATCGTAAAGATTAATGCTAGGTATCACTTCTCAATACTTGAATATAGGGTTTCTGCTTCCAGCATAGTCCGATAGAGGTAGTAGAGGCTGTTTTCATTCCCAGCATCATTATTCGGAGCAAGAAAGGCTCCCAATGATCGCTCTAAGGCTGTCACATAAAGGATGAGTGGTCTTCCTTCAACATGTGGCATTAGTACCGGTGGACTCAAGAGGTATTTCTTGAGAATATTGAATGCTTCTTGACATTATTCAGTCCACTAGTAAGTGACTCACTTCTTCATCAATTTGGTGAAGGGTAAACTTTTTCCTGCCAAATTGGCAGTAAAACGCTGAATATAGGATAAGTGTCCCTGAAGCCCTCTCAATTATTTCAAATTTAGAGGAGGTGACATACCAAGGATTGAGTTGGTCTTCTTAGGATCAACTTCGATACCACGATGGCATACAACAAAGCCGAGATAATTTTCTCAGGTTACCCCAAAAGAACATTTTAAGGGGTTCATCTTCAAATTATACTGTCGAAGCTTGCGGAATATGATTTCCAAGTCAGCCAAGTGATTAAAACGTTGCTTGTATTTGAGAACAAAATCATCCACATAATATTCAACAAACTTCCATAAAAAGAGTTTGATGATGCGATGCATGGTACGCTGATATGTTGCGCCAACATTCTTTAGGCCAAAGGGCATTACCCGATAGCAAAACACACCTTGAGGGGCTCTGAAGGCTATAGATTCTTCATCTTCTGGAGCCATTCAGATTTGATTATATCCGGAATATCCATCCATGAAAGGAAGTGCTACATATCCAGCTATTGCATCAATCAAGAGCTCTGTAATCGGAACTGGAAAATCATCTTTAGGAAAATGCCAATTAAGATCCCTGAAATCAATGCAAATCCTAATTTTCCCATTATTCTTATTCACAGTGACAATATTAGCTGACCACTTGGGATATTGAACTTATCTGAAGAAGTGAGATTCAATAATCTTATCCACTTCAGCTTCAATTTTTGAAGCATAGGTTTGATGTGTTCTTCTGGCGGCTTGCTTAAATCCTCGATGTTCTTTTGAAAAACCCAAACGATGGGTAGAAACATCAGGATCAAGCCCTGGCATATCTGTATAGTTCCAAGAAAATATGTCTCGGTTTTTCTTTAAAAAATAAATATACATCTTTTGTTCTTTAAGAGTCATGGCTGCACTAATTAATGTGGGGCGTGGATCTTCTTCAGTACCCAGATTTATTTCTCTGAGTTTATCCACGGTGGTAGAGATACCTTCCTCAAATGATGGTGGAGCATCCCTGAGATCTTCTTCTTCTTCTTCAACATGAGTTGTTTCTTCTATTTCTACTTGCATAGTAGATGATGAAGTAGAATTTCTATAATCAATAGAGATGTTAAAATTTGAACATCTTGAAGAAGAAGCTTCCATTTCTAACCTGATCAATGAAGAAGGGTCTTCCCTGGGTAATGAAGTGGAGATGATGGATTGAGAATCAACATCATGGTTCACCTCTGATGTTACTATAACTTCTTCTGGCCTGATTGGTGAAGCATAGACTTGCTGAATTTCAATAGATGAAATGAAGACATCTCCATTTGGGCATTCATCACTGCTTGGTGGATCACCAATTTCTCCCATGTTGTCTGGATCGATTGTCGTAATTGACATTATGGAATTTTCCATAAGAGTATTTTGATTTGGGTCTATCCTGTCAATTTGACTAATAGGCAACACATAATCTAAACTCACATGTGCAAATGGATTTACTAGAATCTTTTCCAAATCAAATGGAGCATTAACCTTGGAAACCTCCTTTGTTGTGGATTTCTCCTCTCCCTTCATGTGATAGAATTATGCCTCAATTTATTGAGATTCACATGTCTTGGATGGAGATTTACCACCATACAATGTCCCAATTTTTCAATTGAAACAATATTTAAGACATTGATGGTATGATGAAGGGATAGCCAAATGTTTATGTAGTCAGGGTCTTCCAAGAAAAATGTTGAAAGCTGTATCATGATCAACCACCATGAAATCTGAATTGGAAACAAGGTCACAAAACTAAGTTCTGAGTGTAATCTCGCCCAATGGTTCTTGTTCATTTTTATCACACCCTTGCAACATTAAAGTAGAAGGAGATAAATCAGATTCAGTGAGTCCCAATCGACGAAGTGTACGAATGGGGATGAGGATGACTCCTGAACCATTATCAATAAAAGCTCTTCGGATATCCACACCATTGAACTTCCCAGATAAGTACAAAGGTCTGATATGTCCATGCACGACATCATCTTCATCTTCATCTGTGAAGGATATCACTACATGACATTCTGCGGGATTATTCTCTACATGGTAGACTTCAGCTACAACAATTTTGGTTTCAAACTCTTGAGGACTTGAAAAAGCCTCAATGAGTGCCTCCCGAATATCCTCTGACAGATTTCGTGCCTCCAGAATTGATAACTTGGCCGGTACTTAGGCCAAGTGTTTCAATACATCATACTTTTGATCTAGAGGTCAGCGTTTCCCAACAGGAACATGTGGTTTAGCAGGTGCCTTGGAAGTTGATGCTTCTTGTATTGAGATAGGAATTGGCAATACTCCTATCTTTGGAAGATTGGACCGATTAGATCCATTTACTCATTGAGAGGAAAATGTGAAACCTCCAAACGATCTTTCAAAATAACTATTCCAGGACTGAATCTGTTATTGGTGGAAGAACTCGCTTGTTCTTGTTGAGATCGCTGAAAGGCTCTGCCATGAGTTTCCACTGCAAACACAGTTCTGGCAGGGGTAGAATTAGAATAGTGGATTCTGGGATATCCACGTCTTCCTCTATATCCCTAACCCCTGGAACTTCCTCTACTTCCTCGGTTTGATACAGGGAATTCACGCTCCTTGATATTGAAGCTGTAACTGGCATAAGGATTTGATAAGTTAATCATAATAACAGAACCGAAGATTAACTCTTCATCACATGAAGACCCAGCCTGACTAGATAATTTAGAATGTTCTGTTTGATGTGGCGGTGCCCGTTGCTTCAAAGTAGATGAAATGAAATCTTCCAGAGTCAAAGACAGGTTGGGCTTTGACACATACTCATCTTCCTCTAATTCTTCTTCTTTTATTGATTTATGCTGCCCTTCTGAGAATTTTTCTTTTAATGGAGGTTTCACTGCGGCATTTATAGTAGAAGACACAATTGGTTTATTCAACTGCATTTGCAAAATGGCATGAGTTTGATTGATCATTTTTCTGACTATCCAATCATCATATTTTTGCGCACTTTTTCTTTTGACTTCTTGACACTCGCCTCCTTCCTCTGGATCTGTAGCAGTAACACATGCTACATGAGCTGAAAAACCCTTCAGTTTGACATACCCTGAGTAGACCATTTTTTGTAGGAGGTCTTTGAAGACAAAACACTCCTGAATGGGATGCCCCAACATCTGATGAAACGGGAAATAATTTGGACGGTCTTCATCTCCTTCCTTGATTGGCCTTTTGGGCCTCAGCAGCTGAACCAAGTTATTCTCCAAAGCTAAAATGAAGTAACCAGGAACTTGTTCATTTCAGAAAGAATAGACATTGCTCATCAACTCATCAAACTATTTTCATCTTTGATCTCTTTGATCGTCTTGACGAAACGTTCTCTATTGCCGACATTCAGGAGGTGGAGCCCTTCGGGAAGATGAAGTCTTTGAGGTAGAAGTAGGTACAGGTGCTTGTTTAAGCATGACTGTAGAAGTCTCTGCTCTACCAATTCTCCTTCCTGGAGCTGATGGAATTACACGAGTTTTATCCTTTTTCTTCATAAGATAATCTTCAATCTTCTGAGCGATCGAAATAAGGTCTCGAAACCCTCCTGTTTATTTCACAGGGATCAATGGTATGCGTAATTTATCACTCAAATTTTCCACACAGATTGGCAATAGTTCCTCTTGAGGGAGTGCTAGGATTAGGGAATTTGTTAATCCCTTCCAGTGAGAAATGAAATCTAAAACCCTTTCATTCTCCCTTTTCATACAGTTTGTAAGATCAAAAACTCTTGTCTTTGGCAACGTGGAACTGAACTAAAGAATAAATCGTTGATGGAGATCTTCCCATCCGGTAATTGACTGAGATTTCAAGCTTGTGTACCAAACAAAAGCAGGCCCTTGTAATAACTGTACAAAGCACCAGAGCTAAACTACTTCTTGTTGCTGAGGAGTTCCCATAATAGGATCACAATGAGAAACAAAATGTGTTAAGTGTTGTTCTGGATCTCCCAAACCATAAAATATTGGGAATGTGGTACTTGGAAAATTTGATGGGGGAAGAATATCATCAACCCATTCATGATAAGCTCTCTTTTCTGGTTGAATTTGAGCTCATTTTCCCTCCATAGCCTCCAACCGAGCTGTCAATGACTCAATAGTAGTTATTAACTTTTGAGAGACATCTGATTGAGCTTGGACCTGAACAGGTGCATTGAATGGAGCCTAGATAGGTGTGGCGGCTGGTACTGCAACTGACGGTAGTACCACCGACTATTGTTGCGCATGGCCCATAGGATTAGAACTGTGAGGGTGTACTGGTAGAGGAAGATAGTCTTGATCTATCTCAGAAGCCGCAACAAATTCCCTTGGCTGACTGGCTCCAGTACGCTTAGGAGGAAGACTACCTTGGAGTAGTTCTGCATTCATCCTCCTTAGTTCCTTCATTTCTTCCTCCCACTGAGAAAACCTTTTCTCTAATGAGAGCGACTGGCCTTCACCAGAAGAAGGGTGGGAAGCAACCTGATTCTTTCCTTTCCCCTTTTTAGATTCCTTTCGGAGAGGGGGAAGTGGGTTACTTGAAGGAATACCTATATTTTGGGTAAGCCTTTGATTCCATGTACTCACACCTTCTTCATTTACATCTGTGTGTACAACTTCTTGAGCAGGAACCTCTTTATCTGATCCCTCTGAATGAGCCACGTCTGGGGGATTAGCAGCAATGAAAAAGATGAAATTAATGGATTCATAATTCATTTCATCCCTTATACCATCATTTCTGTGATATTGTCTTCTTCCATGTCCTTGACGAGACATGGCCTTCCGTTGATTCAATCCCTCAGGAACTTCATAGAGAACCGTAACTTGGAGAGAATCTCTTGATAACATGGCACTTTGTTCCTCTTAGGGCTTCTTCCCTAATCAAGAGAAGACCAACTTTCTCTGAGGGAGGGACTGAGGGTTTGAAAAATTCCCCAGTCCGGTGGACTGGGGCTGTTCCTGCTGTTCTCGCTCAACTCCTCGAATTCTATTTTTTTGATTCTGAGGGTTGGGTTGAAAGTGTCCCCAGTCAGGAAAGCTACAGTGGTTCCTGACATGCTATGTCTGATACTTTCTTAAAAGTTATCTTGATATTTCAGGTCTTAGTCAGGAAGTTAGCAGGATGCATCAATCGAAATCCACTTTTATCACCCGGTTCAAAAGACCGTTGGATGATTTCTGATACTTCCATCACTTGATGATGTGATTGATCCATATGAGAGGCATGTTCAATATTCTCGTTTTCTTTATGGAGGAGAAATTCAACAACTTGTTCTCTGTATACATGATTCTGAGAAGAACTAGTTGAGGCATGTTCTTGGGAAATCCTTTGATTACAAACAATGCCAATTGACTGTGGCCAGCCATGGGAAATAACATTGCATGAGACCATTTTCCGTAGGATTTGTTGATTGTAGAGCACAATGAAATGCAATGCTCCATGAACACCCCATATTCTGATATGAATATCAGATGGGGAATTATCAATTAACTAGAGCAATCTTTTTAGTGCGCCAATGCATGAACACTGAAGGGTTCTCTACTGCTTTTTATCCTTCGGATATCGAGAGACTGATAGAGATGCCAAGTCAATTTGTCTTTGCAACCCTTCTATTATCTTAACATGATTTTCATATTAATGATAAGATAATACTTTTTTTCAATTGATAAAGAGTTTTCCATATGTTGAGATGAATATCATGAATCTCATCTTCCGTCAACATCTCTGGAATGTCATACTGAGAGTCAGCCAAAGGCCAGAACATAACTGGTACTTCACCTTTCTCCAGTTGCTTCCTCATATTCAGCATTTCCTCTTTATCATTCAACAAGGATTCTTATACCTGTTTGGACCAGAGCTGGTGCTTCCTTGTTGCTTCATTAGATTCAACAAGATTGGTAGAGAATTCACTGATCAAACTAGAAGATAAATGACCCAGGGGTGGTTCGGAGAATGACCTACACCCCAGGCTATCTTCTGATAGAGAAAGTATTTCAATTGCTGATGGTAAAGCATCAGACATGATTGGATTCAGATATGCAAGTGCCTCAAGATAATAAGGCTTTCTCATCACTGCATTGTCCTCTGAATAATTCTCCAGGCAATGCGAATTACTACTGCAGAGAGGACTTTCGCAGCTAATTTCATTATCATGGGGATGACCAGCATGATGGGTTACAACAAAAGGTGAAACCTCTTACTCCTTGATCTTCTGACCACACAGAGGGTTCTTGTGGCTCTCATCTGAAGATAAAACTTCAAGATCGATCGAATTGTCGTGAAGCAAGCCTTCAGGAGGAAGTGTCTGATGAAGACCTTCAGAATTAACATTCCCACTATTGGGAACTAAGAGAGTAGAATCTTGAACTCCAACAGATAATTGTCTGAGGGATTCAAGAACTCCAGCATCGAGTAAGGCCTGATCATAGATTGGCCTTTGATTTTTTGACTGTACTAGGCGGGTCTTAATCTTAGATGCCTTCTTACTCACCTTGGCAGGTGTATGTGCCTGCACAGGAGGAATGATCATGTTAGGCTGATTACCTCCACTCAAACCAGGTGTATGTGCCTGATTTGGTGGTCCGTATGATATGGGGGAGTATTCCCCACAACCCACTTGGACTGGAACAAAGGTGTGTGTCTATTCTAGAGTGATATATTGATGTGTCACTCCACTGGTAGGGATAGATTTATGTGTCTTCCCCTGAGATTATACTGAAGCAGTTATGATATCCTGATAGGCATCTAGGATATGAGCAGGGATATGCCTTTGCTCTTTCACCATTAACAGAATATGCTTGGTGACTTCAGATACTGGAATAGGGATATATGTCCATTTCATGCTTGGAGTAGGTGTATGTCCCTACTCTTGTCCTCATTTTATTGTTAGTGAATCCTAACAGTACTCAAGTGTCGGGGCAGAGAGTTGAGTCTGCCTCTTGCTTGTCGCTGGAGCTTTCCGACTGACTTCTCCGAGTGCTACCAAGAGAGACTGTTGGTAGAATTGATAAATACTAGAAGGTTTATGTGCCTGCTGATTGCACTCTGCCGAACGTGGTTGACGAGCTTCCTTCAACACTAACAGACGAGGCAGTTGGCAGGATTGATAAGTGTAAGCAGGTGTATGTGCATGTTTACCAGTTGTCAACATGTTGGGTTGGCGGGCTTCATCATATGTAGCCAGACCAGACTGCTGACTAGCTGATGATTTATAAAAAGGTGTATGTTCCTGCAAATAGTACTCTGCCGGAATTGCCTGGCGGGATTGGCGTGGTGCTTCCAGACGAGTCTGCTGGACAGAGAATTAAAATGGATGGGTGTATGTGACCGCTCGTTGCTTTCCACCAAGTTAGGTTGGTGGGTTCCTCCGGAAACACCATAGATGAGAACCTTCTCACTGTTAACTGGATTTCGCCTCTGGAGATTCATCTTGCCTACTCGGGTTCACGGAACCTGAGTTGAATTCCTGGGGACGATGCCCTCATCATGTTGAGGGTGCACTGTCGCACAAGTCTGGCGGCGATTGTTGGTGAGATCCCTCGGGAAGGACTATTATCTTCATGAATTCAGGCCCTGAGGGACCTGCTCATTCACCTCCCCAGAATATGGGAGTTAATGGTTATTACGTTCCGTGGATAATGACCCGAAACGGCTGAAAACGGTGGTTGGAACCACCTGCTTCTTGATCGCTGGTCGTCGCTGTCCGAATGACCAGGTTGAATTATTGACTTGGAGGGATTATCGAGCGGCCTCCAGAGTTGGAATAGTACTGTTTTTTATGGTACTCCTTAACCAGCTCATTTGATACCCAGCATTGAAGAAACTGAGTAGGTGATGTCGTCCGAAGAGCGGACGATGATCCAGAAGGAGTACCAGCAGCAGTGGCATTTGCAGCAGAGGTTTTCACAACAGAAGTATTCCCATGCGTGAATTTGAGAGAATCCATTCTTGAAAAGCAGAAGATCTTGGAAAAGAGTGTCTGTTTGATATAAAAAACATAATAAAGATAAATCCAGCCACTACATCTTTTGGATGAGTACATATGTTACTGATTTCTTTGTTGTCCCTCTCAGTTGAGTTTTAAGTATGGGCCACACAAAATAGGCAAAACATCATTTTAACTTGGTTAAGGATTCATGTCAGGTTCACCATTTTTTGTTTCCTCTCTGGAATTGGGGATGACCTCGTTGATTTAAGTTTCAAACATTTCATTCAGTTTCTGAAGGGTTTGTTCGTAGAACTGGAAACATCCAATGATTTCACATCCATTTGGACCTACTTTCCAAAGGTAGGTGCCCATTAGTTGTGGACTGATGAGGCTTAGGAATTTTCATTGGTCGAGAGGATGGGAGGTAGGACTCATCACACCTTTTTTAGGAAAATTATTGTCTACTTCGGGACTCTATTTGTAGATTTAAGTTATGTTCGTGAATCCTTATTAATGTACCAAGTATATGAATGATCTTTCCTTGAGAATTTTCAATCAATGATTGATATGTAAGAATTTAGAGAATCATTTTATATGTATTCAAGGTTCTTCATCGATAGAGAATCATCTGTATTTGAAAGAGATTCTTAGTCAATGGTATCATTCAATACATTATATAGATGTATCTTGGTCATGATGATGACCATACTCGTTTTAAGCCACTCAGTGGGGCACTTGAAGTTTATTGTCATTCAACAGGACATGGATTATTTCATAGTTGGGATCGTACCCACAGATGGGCTACCTATGTATCCTTATTTAGAGAAGGAATCAGAGCCCATGTAGTTCGAGTAAAAGAGGTATGTGGTTTATGCATGATTGATGGCCCAAGGAAAGATGTCATAATTACTTTTACACTCTAAGCTTACGTGAGTAATGCTCAGTGTGAGAAACAAGAAGTATTGGTAAAATTAGACAATTGTTCCAGGAAAGATGCAATCATGAGAACTAAAGTGGGGATTATGTATGTGTGACTGCCCAGATATTTGAAGAGTAGGATTTACTTCAGGGAAGAAACCCAGGAACAGGGTCCGTAAAGGTATATGTACATTATAGAGATTTGAATACTCTAACATGGGGCTTACACCTGAGGAAGATGCCCAAATTAGGAGATTACTTATGAAGACTGGGGATTACTCCTGAAAAGGAGGCCCAGATCAAAAGAAATTAAGACTAGTTAAGAGAATTACGATAACTGTGGCTTACTCCTGAGAAGGATTCCCCAGTTAAAAAGGGACTTGGGGCTTACTCCTAAGGAGGATGCCCAAATTAAGAGAATTTGGACTGGGGCTTATTCCTGAAAAGGAAGCCCAGTTTAAAGGGGAATTATCATTGGGTCTTACTCCTAAAGAGGAGGCCCTGGTTAGAATTTTTGGGGACTTGGGGCTTACTCCTAAAAAAGAGGCCCAGGTTGAAGGAAATTATGAGTGGGGATTATTCCTGAAAAGGAAGCCTAGGTTAATGGGGATTATGAATTAGGGAACTTTGGGCTTACTCCTGAGGAGGATTCCCATATTAGAGAAATTATGACTGGGGCTTACTCCTGAAAAGGAGTCCCAGGTTAAGAAGACTTGAGACTTAGGGCTTATCTTCGAGAACGACGCGTATATTTGAAGAAAATTATGAGTGGGGATTACTCCTAAGGTGGATGTCCAAATTTAGGGAAATCGGGGCTTACTCTTAAGGATGATGCCCAACTTAGAGGACTTGGGGATTACTCCTAAGGAAGATTCCCATAGTAGAAGAACTATGACTGGGGGTTATTCCTGAAAAGGAGGCCTAGGTTAGGGATTCTCCCATCTTAAAGGATGAGGTTGAATGAATGAAAATTTGGATTGGGTATTATTCCTGAAAAGGAAGCCCAGGGTTAAGGGACTTGGGGCTTAATTCTAAAGAGGATGCCCAAATTCAGGGGACTGGGGCTTACTCTTGAGGAGGAGGCCCAGACTTGGGAACTTTGAAGACTAAGGCTTTCTCCTGAAAAAGGGGCCCAGGTTAATGGAATTTGGATTGGGGCTTACTCCTAATAAGGAGGCCCAATTATAGATCCTCTCATCTTTTAAGGATGAGGTTGAATGAATGAAATCTCTTACCTTGGTGAAATAAAGATATGTATATCACTAGGCTTTGAGATATGTTCCATGGAATTCCTTTCAGATAAGGAAGTCAATCAAGAAAACATGCCATAAATGGCTTTGAAGAGTGTCTTGAAGACTGGATCTTGAATAGGAGAGGTGGAATGGCATAAAAGAATTGAAATAGGCAAGAGAGGCACCCAAAAAGAAAGGGGCGTGCAATTCCTGGTGGTCACGCAAGTACTACGTGGGAACGCAAGTATTGGTCGCGCAAGTAGGCTTGGGTGACACATGGGGACTTGCGCGACTTTTAACCCTTAGGGTAAAACTTGGGCGAGCCTTGGATCAAGCCCTTAGTTTTATCCCTAGGGTCTTCCATAAGGGTGGTGCACAAGTTCTGGTTAAGGGGAAAGGGCAGCGTGCAAGTGTATCCATTTCTCTTAAGGTTTGGCCACTCAGGCGCGCCAGTGTTGATGTTTTTCATCACTTACACCTTACTCCCCCTCTTTAGAGCTTCCGTTCTAGGTAAGAAATTACCTTAAAAGTGTTAGGAAAGCTTGAAGAAGAGACTAGGGCATCGGGAGCTTGAATCTGGGTTTTGGAAATTTTCTGTTCTTGAAAATGGGGGGCCAACAGGGGTATTTATAGGCTGGAGGAGACCCTGCACAGTTTTCAAAGAGGGCGCACAAGTCACTCGCGTGACCATTTGGTGGCGCGCAAGTGTACATGCGCAACATTAATGGAACTTGCGTGAACCATGAGTATTTGACTCCTTGTTCAAGCCTTTGTTGATTTTTGATGTTTTCTTCAAAGGATGAATCAATTTTTATTAAATCGTTTACATTTCCATTCCTTTAGAAAATGTGATGAAAAGGAGCATCAACATAGGAAAATTGATATCATTGAGGCCATTTGAGACCAATTGATGCTAATTAGGCCAATTGCGGCCAGTCACAGGCAATTGAGGCCAATAGAGGCCATTGTATGCCAATTAGTCCAATTGGGGAAAATTTTGGCCAATTGTAGCCAATTGTGGTCAATTAAGCCAATTGAGGCCAATAAAGCCAATTAGGCCACTTGAGACCAATTGAGGTCAATTGATGCAAATTAATCCAATTGAGACCAATTAGCATGATTAGGCCACTTGAGGCCAATTTAGGCTAATTTATGCTAATTAGTCCAATTATGCCAATTAGGGCCAATTGAGGCCAACTGAGGAAAAGTCCGGTCAATTGAGACTAATTCATGCCAATTGACACTAATGACAGCCAATTAGGGCCAATCGAGGCCAATTGAGGGAAATTATGGCTACTAGAGGCCAATTGAGGCCAATTGAAGCCTATTGGAGCCAATTGAGGCCAATTGAGGGCAAATGAGGCCAATTCAGGCCAATTCAGGCCAACTAGTCCAAAGAGGAAAACTAAGGCCAATTGAGCTCAATGGACACCAATTGTGGCCAATTAAGTCCAATTAGGGCCAATTGGGGCCAATTGAGGCCAATTAGAACAATTGAGTCCAATTGGGCCTATTGAGGCCAATTGAGGTCAATTGGGGCCAATTGAGACTAATTAGTCCCATGAGTCCAATTGATGCCAATTGAGTCCAATTGAGGCCAATTGATGCCAATTTGGTCAATTGAAGCCAAGTGAGGCCCATTGTGGCTAATATGGACAATTAGCCCAATTCAGGCCAATTAGACCAATTGAGGCCAATTGTGGGTCATTAGTCTAATTAAGACAATTGAGTCCAATTAATGCCTTTTGAGGACAATTAAGGCCTTTGGAGGCCAATTGAGGCCTTTTGAGACCAATTAGACCAATTGGGACAATTGAGGCGAGTTTAGGCAAATTGAGACCAATTATGTCAATTAAGCCCAATTGAGGCCAAGTGAGGCCAAGTGAGGCCAGGTGAGGCCAACTGAGGCTATTTAAGGCAAATTGATGCAAATTGAGGAAAATTGAGACAAATTGAGGAAAATTGAGGCGAATTGAGGCCAATTGATGCCAATTTGTAAATTCGGCCAATTGAGACCCATTGAGGCGCATTAAGCTAATTCAGGCGAATTCAGACGAATTGAAGCCAATTGAGGTTAATTGAGACGAATTGAGGCCAATTGAGGCCAATTGTGGCCAATAAGAATAATTAGGCTAATTGAGGCTAATTGAGGCCAATTGAGGCTTTTTAGCCCAATTAGGCCAAATTATGCCAATTGATGCAAATTGATGCGAATTCAGACCAATTGAGGCCAATTGAGGCCAATTGGGGCTAATTGGGGCCAATTGAGGTCAATTATGCCAATAAGGCTAATTAAGACCAATTGAGTCCAATTAGTCCAATTGAATCCAATTAAGGCCAATTAGTCTAATTAGGACAATTTAGGCCAATTTAGGCTTATTGAAACCCATTGGGGCCAATTTAGGCTAATTGAGGTCAATTGACTCCAATTGAGTCAAATTGAGGATAATTTAGGCCAATTTAGGCTAATTGATGGCAATTGAGCCCAATTATGCCAATTGAGGCCAATTTAGGTCAACAAAGGCCAATTTGTCCAATTAGGACAATAAACACCAATTGAATCCAATTGAGGCTAACTAAGGCTAACTATGGCTAATTTGGATCAATTGAGCCCAATTAGGGCCAATTGAGGCCAATTAGGCCCATTGAGGTCAATTCATGCCAATTAGGTCAATTCACGTCAATTGAGGCCAATTAAGGCCAATTAGTCTAATTGAGTCCAATTGAGTTCAATTGAGGCCAATTGAGGCTAATTGATGCCAATTTAGGCCAATTTTGGTCAATAGAGACCAATGAAGCCAATTGGATGATAATACCTTAATCTTAACTCACATGGCTTGTAAATATTTCCCCGTAGGTGTTGAGGAATTCATCATCCCTTTTTATCTTAGGTAAATTCATATCCAATTGAGTCTAATTGATGCAAATTAGGTCATTTGAGGCCAATTGTGGCCAATGGAGGCCAATTAGGCCAATTGGGGCCAATTGACACCAACTAAGGCCAATGGTGTCCAATTGAGGCCAATTGGGGACAATTGAGGCCAATTGATCCCAATTGATCTCAATTGGGGCCAATTGAGGCACATTAGGCAAATTATTCCAATTGAGGTCAATTGAGGCTTATTAGGACAATCAGGCCAATTGAGGCCAATTAGGCGAATTAATCCAATTAAGGATAATAAGGGAAATTGATTAATTGTGTCCAATTATCCCAATGAGTCTAATTGAGTCCCATTATGGTAAGCCTCTTAGTCCAATTCATCCAACTAAGACATTGAGGCCAATTAGGCTAACTAGTCCAATGAGGCCTTTGAGGCCATTTGAGCCAATTCATCCAATTGATCCATTGAGGCAAATAGTATAAATTTTTTCCAATAGAGGTAGATGGAGGAAACTTGACAAAAATTAGGCCAATTTAGGACAATTGAGTCCAATTAGGCCAATTAGGGCAATTGATGCCAACTGAGGTGAATTATGCC
This sequence comes from Viscum album, assembly GCA_963277665.1. Lineage (NCBI taxonomy): Eukaryota > Viridiplantae > Streptophyta > Magnoliopsida > Santalales > Viscaceae > Viscum > Viscum album. The sequence goes on along the minus strand of OY728127.1, from coordinate 1,188,395,090 downwards.
AATTGAGGCCAATTTGGGAATTCAGGCTATTAAGCACAATTAGTCCAATTAGGTTAGTTAGGCCAATTTTCCAATTGATTATAATTCATTTGTTGAGTCCAATTAGGTTAATTAGGTCATTGAGGTCATTGAGGACAATTTGAACAATTACGCCATTAAGGCCAATTTAACCATTGAGTCCGATTAGAAAATATGGCCACTTAGGCCAATTAGGCCGCTTAGGACAACTGATTCCAATTAGGAAAACTGAGGTCAATTAGGCCAGTTGAGGCCAATTTATGGCAATTATTCCATTAAAGAAAATTTCGGCCAACTAGGGCCAATAAAGGTGAATTGAGGCCAATTAGTCTATTGAGTCCAATTGAAGCCAATTGAATCCAATTGGGGAAATTTGGATAATATTGTCAATTAGACCAATTAGTCCAATTGAGGACATTTAGGAAAATTGAGGCCAATTAAGTCCAATTAGGTTTATTTGGCCAATTATGAAAATTGAGGCTAATTAAGGACAATTAGGCCAGTTGATGCCAATTAGGCCAGTTAGGCCAATTGTTCCAATTGGGGAAAATTGAGTCCAATTATTCTATTGATTCTAACGGAAACCAATTAAAGAAAATTACACCTATTTGGATAGTTATGCCAATTATGCCAATGATTCCAATTGAGGTGAAATAGGGAAATTGATGCCAATTAATCCAATTAAGTCCAATTAAAAAAATTGAGGCCAATTAGGCCATTGAGGCCAATTGAGGCCAACTAAATCTAATTATGCCAATTAAGAAAATTATGCCAATTGACGCCAATTGAGACCAATTTAGGCTTATTGAGTTCAATTGATACCAATTAGGCCATTGAGGCCAATTTATGCCAATTAATGCCAATAAATAAAAATAGGTCAATTGATTCCAATTTGAAAAATTAGGCCAATTGACTCCAATAGAGGCCAGTTAGGATAATTGAGTCTGATAAGGCAAATTGAGGCCAATTGATGATAACTAAGAAAATTCACCCAATTGAGGACAATTAGGCAAGTTGAGTCCAATTGAGGCTAATTGATACCAATTAGACAAATTGAGGTCAATTGAGGCCAATTAGGCAAAAGAGGCCAACTTTGCCAATGAATCCAATTGAGGCTAATTGAGGCAAATTATTTTCAATTAAGCCCAATTATGTTCAATTAGGAAAATTACGATCAATTGATTCCAATTAGGATAATTGGTTCCAATTAGTCCAATTGAGGAAATTTGGGGCCAATTAGGAAAATTGGGGCCAATTGAGGCCAGTTATGCAAATTGAGGCCAATTAGGCCTATTTAGTTTTCTCGGAAAATTGAGGCTAATTAGAAAAAATGAGGTCAATTGAGGATAATTAGACTAATGAGGCAAAATCTTACAATTGAGGATAATTAGGAAAATTGAGTTCAATTGAGGCGAATTAGCCCAATTATGCAAATTGAGGCCATTTGAGGTCAATTTACGCCAATTGAGTCCAATTGAGGCCAAATAGGGAAATTAGGCCAATTGAGGCCAATTGAGTGAATTGAGGCCAACTTAGGCCAATTAGGCCGATTACAAAAATTGAGGCCAATTAGGCTAATTGATGCCAATTGAGGCAAATTGAGGAAAGTTGAGGCCAATTAGGCCAATTAGGCCAAATGAGGCTAATGATGCCAATTGAGGCCAATGGAGATTAATTGAGTCCAATTAAGACAATTAGGTCATTTCAGGTCAATTGAGACTAACTGAGGCCAATTATTCCAATTAGGGAAATTAGGCCAATTGAGGACAATTTGGCCAATTGAGGGCAATTAGGTCAATTATGCCAATTGAGGTCAATGAGGTCATTTGAGGTAATTGAGGCACATTAGTCCAATTAGTACAATTAAATCTAGGACAATTAGGCTAATTGAAGCTAATGAGGACAATTGAGGCCAATTGAGGTCAATTGGGACCAATTAGGCCAATTAAGCCAATTTGTGACAATTAGGCCACTTGAGGCCAAATGAGGAAAATTAGGCCAATTGAGGCCAATTGAGGACAATGTGGCCAATTGAGGAAAATTAAGGGAAATTGAGGCCAATTGAGGCCAACTGTGGGAAATTGTGGCAAGTTAAGCCAATTTTCCCAATTGTGGCCAATTAGGCCAATTACGTCAATTGAGGAAAACTAGTCCAATTGAGTAAAATTGAGGGAAATTGAGGCCAACTTAGTCCAATTAGTCCAATTGAGTCCAATTGAGTCCAAATGAGGCCAATTTGGCCAATTAGTCCAATTGAGGCCAATGAGGCCAATTGAAGCCAATTGAGGTCAATTAAGTCCAATTTGGATGATTAGGTCAATTAGGCCAATAGACAGAAACTATTTTAATTCATTAAATTCCCTACTACAAAACAAGCTTTATCCATCATTATGGATTTAACAGCACTAGATAAAAGTGCTATTAAAGACCACCTTTGTCAATGCTAAAAAACGCTTTTAAAGGGGGTATTTAATATTGGTTTTTTAGCACTGTCAAAGGGGGTCTTTAACAACAATAAAAAAAGGTTTGTTAAAGGGAATCCTATATCAGTGATTTTTTACAATAATGGATAAAGTCCCACCCTTTATCAGTGCTTGTAAAAAAAGTGTTGATAAATGAGTTCATTTATCAGTGCTTGGAAAAATAAGCTGATAAAGGGGGGAGGGGGTTTATTAGCACTTCTGTACAAGAGATTATAAAAGTATTCTTCAAAAAATTATATTTCACTAAAAAAAATATTTAAATATAAATATATTTATATTGATATAAATATAATATATATTTTTTAAAATATGTTTTAAATAAGGTAAATAGGCATTTACACTTAATATATAAAATATTTAGTGGAAATAAATTATAAAATAATTAAAAAGGTATTTTTAATTAATAATTTACATATCATTACAAATTAATATTTATTTATTATCAATTTGAAGATAAAAAATAAAAAAATTAATAAAGGATCTAAAATAAGTTGAAAACATAACTCAAACTCCAAACGATTATAACTTTTCATTCAGGTGTCCATTTGAGCTCTACCACATATCAAATCGATTCCAGCAATGATCTTTATGCCCTTAGTGACATAGGTATACCTCTATCACATTTTTCGAGTCCAAAAAAATGTCCTTGAAGGGCTCCAAAAATATTTTTTTAGTCAGTCTACCTCGATGTTTTAACATTCGATGGATTTTCAGCCTAGTTTAAGGGGGTTTTATTGCCTTTTTTGGTGGAGGATGAATTTATTCTCAGATATTACATTCATATTGATATTATGGATTTAAATTTTTTTCAATTTTTACAATGTAATGTTATTTATAATCAAATATATAACAATATATAGATATTTTTATATATATTCACACATAGAAATTTAATTTTATAAATAAATAATTAAACATATTTACGTATAAAATATATTTATTAAAATATAAAAATATAAATAAACACATATATAAATATATGGATAAAAAAATTTAACAAAAAATATATAAATATATAGATATATCTTAAAATGTGAACCAAAATAGTATAGGGGAGTGGAAAAGGCTTTGGTGTATTTGTTGGAGGTCCAAGGTTTGAAACTCACTGAAGGAAGGGGCACGTGCGGGAAGGTGGGGGAAGCGATGATAAAGGGGTAGGGGTGGGAAGCACTGAGGAAGGAGTGAATTGTTAAAAAAATTATATACCCTTTATCTGTGGGGCCTTTAACAGTGATTTTTTAGCATAGATAAAAGCTTCAGGATTTTAACCGTGCTCCGGTTATCAGTTCTTTTTTATTGCTGATAAAGTCCTATTCTAGCATTGCTAAAGGATGTTTTTGTATTAGTTATTTAGGCCAATTTTATTAATTGAGGAAAATTAGGCTAATTGAGGCCAATTAAGGGAAATTGAGACCAATTTGTCCAATTATGCCAATTGAGGCCAAATGAGCCAATTCGGCCAATTGTGGCCAGTGGGGCCAATTGTGGGAAATTGAGGCCAATTAGGACAATTAGTAAAATTTGGAAAATTAAGGCCAATTGAGGCCAATTGAAAGAAATTTTGTCCAATTGAGACCAATTATCCTAATTTTCCTAATATGCATAATTGGCATAATTGGCCAGATGGGCCCAATTGGCCTAATTGGCATCATTCACCGGATTGGAATAATTGGAATAATTGGCATAATTGGCCTTATTGGACCGATTGGCCTTGTTGGACTCATTGTCCTGATTGGCCTAATTATCCCCATTGACCTATTTGGCCTCATTTACATCATTTAACTCATTAGAATAATTGGTCTCGTTGGCCTAATTGACTTAATTAGCATCATTAGACTTATCAGCTTCGTTGGCCTAATTGGCCTAATTGGACTCATTGGCCTAATTGGTCTCATTGGCCTAATTGAACTCATTTTACTCATTTCCATAATTGTCTTAATTGTCCAAATTGGCATAATTTTCATAATTGGACTTGTTGGATGAATTGGTCTTATTGTCCTATTTTCCCTCAATAGACTAATTGGCCTAATTGGCCCAATTGGCCTATTTGGACTAATTTTCCTAATTGGCCAAATTGGACTCAATATCCTAATTGGCATCATTGGCCTAATTTCTCTCATTGGCCTAAGTTTCCTAATTGTCATAATTGGATTAATTTTCCTCAATGACCTCATTAACATCATTGACCTAATTTCCCTCATTGGCCTAATTTTCATAATTAGCAAAATTGGATTAATTGGCATCAATGGCCTAATAGGCCTGATTGAAATAATGGTCTTAATTGGCCTAATTATACTAATTAGGCTAATTAGACTCATCGTCCTGATTGTATTGATTAGTAAGATTGTCCAAATAGGCCTGATTGGCATAATGGGCCCAATTGGCCTGATTGACCTTATTGGATTGATTGGACAAATTGACATGATTGGTATAATGGGTCTCATTGTCCTGATTGGCCTAATTGGCCTAATTGGAATGATTGGAATCATTTTCCTCATTATCCTCGTTTTCTTCAATGTCCTTATAGGCCTAATTGTCCTCGATGGCTTCATTGGATTGATTGGAATAATTGGCCTAATTGGGTTGATTGGCTTAATTGGTATGATTGGCCTCATTGGCCTCATTGACCTCATTGAACTCATTGGCTTAATTGTACTGATTGAAATTATTAGTTTCATTGGCGTCATTGGACTCACTGGTCTCAATGGACTAATTGGCCTCAGTATCTTAATTGGCCTAATTGGCCTAATCTGCCTATGTGGACTAATTGGAATAATGGGCCTCAATGTCCTAATTAACCTCGTTGGCCTAATTGGACTAATTTTCCTAATGTGCCACTTTAGACTCATTATCCCCATTGGCCTAATTGGCCTAATTAGCCTAATTGGGCTATTTGGCCTAATCAGCCTCACTAGCCTTATTGGAATAATTTGCATAATTGGTCTGGTTGGTCTCATTTTCCTCATTTTCATCATTGGAATCATTAGTCCAATTGCAATAATTGGCCTTATTGGACAAAATGACCTCAATTGTCCTAACCTTAATATCATAATTGGCCAAGATGGCCCAATTGGCCTAATTGGACCAATTTGACTAATTGGCTTCATTGATCTAATTGGCATAATTGACCTAAATGGCATAATTGGTCTCAATGGAATAATTGGGATACTTAGCCTAATTGGCTTAATTGGTTTCAATGGATTCATTTTTCCTATCTTCAATGGCCAAATTGGCCTCAATGGGCTAATTGGCCTAATTGCACTAATTGACCTAATTGGCCTAACTGGTCAAATTAGCCTCATTATCCTAATTGGAGTAACAAGGAAAATTGTCCTAGTTGACCTCAATGGACTAATTGGACTCAATGGAATAATTTTCATAATTGGACTAATTACGTTAATTAGCCTAATTGGCCTAATTAGAAAAATTGGCTTAATTGGCCTCTTTCCCAAATTGGACAAATTGGCCTAGTTGGCTTCAATGGCCTAATTATCCTAATTAGACACAACAACCTCAATTGGATAAACCTCTATGTAATAAATGGCCTTAATTAACTAATTGGAATAATTGGCCCCAATTGGCCTAATTTACCTAATTTGCCTAATTGGCCTCAATTTGTCTAATTAGCATAATTGTTAGTAATGGCTTCAATTAGCCTAATTAGCCTAATTGGCCTAATTGGACTCAATTTCCTAATTGATTCCAATGAACTAATTTTCCTAATATGCCTCAATGGACTCAATTGTCTAATTATTCTCAATAGCCTAATTGGCCTAATTATCATAATTTACTTAATTGGACCAATTAGACTCAATTGGCCCAATTTGTCTAAATTGGACTAAATTTTCCTCAATTTTCCTCAACCTAAATTTCCCTCAATTGGCTGAAGTTGGCCTAATTGTCCTCAACCTCAATTGGTCTTAATTGGCTTCAATTTTCCTAATCCTCAATTGGATGATTGGCCTGATTGGCCAAAATGGCATAATTGGACTCAATGTCTGAATTGGCATCAATGTCCTAATTGGTCTAAATATCCTAATTGGCCAAAATTGACCTTAATTGGCTTCAATTGGCCTAATTTTCCTCAATTGGGGTAATTGGCCTAATTGTCCTCAATTGGCCTGATTTGGTTTCAATTGGCCTCAATTGTCCTAATTTGCATCAATTGGCCTAATTTTCCTCAATTGGCCCCAATTTTGCTAATTGGAATTATTTTTCCTAACTACCATAATTTGCATAATTGGAATAACTAGATTCAATGGTCATCAATTGGACTCAACGGACTAATATCCTTCAATTGGCCTAATTGGTCTTAATTGGCCTCAATAGCCTAATTTCCCTCAATTGGACTCAATTTTAAATTGGCCTTATTTTCCTATATTTACCTCAATTGGACTCAGCCTCAATTTTCCTCAATAGTCCTTAATTTTCCAAATTGACCTCAATGGGCCTAATTAACCTAACTAGCCTGAATGGCCTCAATGGATTAATTGGACTCAATGGCCTAATTGGACTAATTAGCCTAATTGGACTAAATTAGGTGCAATTGTCCTCAATTAGCCACAATTGGACTCAATTGGACTAATTGGACTTAATTGAGAGAATTGGTCTAATTGGCCTAAATTGGACTTTGTTGCATCTGTAGGCCTCAATTGGCCTAAATGGACCAATTGGGCTAATTGGCATAATTGGCCTCAATTGGCCGAACTGGCCTAATTGGTCTCCATTTTCCAAAATTGGACTCAATTGCCTAATTGGCATCAATAGTCCTCAATTTGCCACAATTGGCCTTAATTGGTGTCAATTAGAATAATTAGCCTAATTGGCATAATTGGGATATTTGACATCAATTGATCTTAATTGGCCTCAATGGCCTAATTGGCCTCAATTGGCCTAATTTTCATAATTGGATAAATTGGTGTCAATTATCCTAATTGGTGTTAATTGGTCTAATTGTACTAATTGTCCTCAATTTGCCTCAATTTTTCAAATTAGCCTCAATTGGTCTAATTTGCATTAATTGGCCTAATTATCCTCAATTGTATTATTTGGACTCAATTACCTAATTGTCCTAATTGAACTAATTGGTCAAATTGAAATAGTTGGCTTCAATTGGATTCAATTGGCCTTAATGGATTAATTGGACTAATTGGACTAATTGGCGTCAACTGGTCAAATTGTCCTAATTGGCCAAAATAGCCTCAATTGGCCTCAATTTTCCTCATCGGCCTCAATTGAATTGATTGGAATTAATTGACATAATTTGCCTAATTGGCCTCAATTTGCCTCAATTTGACTCAATTTGGCTAATTTGCCTCAATTTGCCTTAATTTCCCTCAATTTTCCTCAATTTCCCTCAATTTTCCTAATTGGCACAATTGGTTTATTAGCATAATTTGATTCAATTGGCTTTAATTGGTCTTAATGGAATAATAGACCCCAATTGGAATCAATTTTCCAAATTGGCCGAATTGGCCTCAATTTCCCTTATTGTCCTTAATTGTCCCAATTGGCCTCAATTTGATTCAATTTTCCTAATTGTCCCCAATTGGCCTCTATTTTCCTAATTGGCTGTAATGTCCTAACTGTCCTAATTGGTCTAATTGGCCTCAATGGCCAAATTGGACTCAAGGGCCTAATTGGCCTAATTGGCCTAATTGACCTAATTAGACTAATTAGTCTCAATGAAAATAATGCCTAAATTGGCCCAATTGGCCTCATTGGACTCAATTTACCTCAATTAGTCTAATTGGACTCAATTGTCTTTAATAGGCCGAATTGACCTAATTTGCCTAATTGGCCTAAATTGGCTTCAATTGGCCAAATTTTCTTGAATTGAAATCAATTGGTCAAAATGGTCTAATTGTCCTAAATTGGCCTTAATTTCTCAATTGGAAAAATTGGTCTAATTTGCCTCAATTGGCCTAATTGGTCTTATTTGACTCAATTGGGCTTAATGACACACTTGGAAAAAAAATTCTAATAGACTAAATAGAGCTCAATTGGACCTAATTATCTAATTGTTCTTATTGGTCTCAATGGTTCAATTGGATGAATTGCCCTAATTGGCCAAATAGGCCTCAATTGGTAGAATTGGCCGAATGGAATTAATAGGCCTTAATTGGCCTAGTTTTCCTCAATTGGCCGAATTGCCTTAATTGGACTAATTGGACTCAATTTGCCTAATTGGAATAATTGGGATCTATTAGGATCAATTGGACTCATTTTTACAAATTGGCCTCAATTGATATCAATTGAATTAATTGGCCTAATTGGCCTCAACTGGTCTAATTGGGCTCAATTAGCCGAATTGGCTGAATTGGCCTCAATTGGCTTCAACTAACCTAATTAACCTAATTGGACTCAAAAGGCCTCAATTAACCTCAATCAGCTTAACTGGCCTAATTGACATTAATTGGCCTCAATTGTTCTCATTTCTCCAAATTGGCCAAATTGGCCTCAATTGGCCCCAATTGTCCTCAATTAGCCTAATTGGACTAATTGGCCTCAATTGGCTATTTGGCCTCCATTGGCCTCCATTGGCCTCAATTGGCCTCAATTGGAATAATTGGCCTTAATTGGCCTCAGGTGGCCTAACTGGCCTCAATTGACCTCAATTTCCCTAAACGGCCTCAATTTCCCTTAATTGGCCTAATTTCCCTAATTGGATTCAATTGGCCACAATTGGTCTAATTCGCCTAATTTTCCTCAATTTAACTAAATTTCCTAATTTTCCTCAATTGGCTTCAATTTTCCAAATTGGAATCAACTAGCCTTGGATTCAATTGGTCTAAATTGGCGTCAATTAGCCCCATTGGATAAATTGGACTTGATCGGTCTCAATTGGCCTCAATCAGCCTCAATTGGCCTCAATTTGTCTTAATTGGCCAAATATGCCTAATTGGCAGAATTAGCCATAATTGACCTCAATTCGCCTCAATTGGACTCAATTGACCTCAATTGGTCTCAATTGGCCTAATTGGCCTCAATTGGCCTTAATTTGCCTAATCGGGCTCAATTGTCCTCAATTGGCCAAATTGGCCGAATTGGTCTCAATTGGCCTCAGTTATCCTAATTGGCCCTATTGGCCTCAGTTGGTCTCAATTGGTCTAATTAGCCTAATTCATCTCAATTGGCCTCATTGGACAAATTGGCCTCAATTGGTCTCAATTGGCCTCAACTGGACTCAATTGGCCTCAATTGGACTCAATTGGCCTCAATTGGACTCAATTGGACTAATTGGCCTAATTGGCCTCAATTGGCATAATTCGCTTCAATTAGAGTCAATTGGTGTTAATTGGGCTCAATCGGCCTCAATTGACCGAATTTGGATCAATTGGCCTCTATTGACGTCAATTGCCCCCAATTGGCCTAATTTCCCCCAATTGGCCTAATTGGCAACAATTGGACTCAATTAGTCTCAATTGGCCACAATTTGCCACAATTAACCTCAATTGGCCTCAATTGGACTCAATTTGCCTCAATTGGTATCAATTTGCCTCAATTGGTCTAATTGGCCCCAATTGGTCTAATTGGCCTGAATTGGCCTAATTGGACTAACATGCCTCAATTGGCCTCAATTGGTCGAAATTTACCTAATTGGCCTCAGTTGACCTAATTGGACTCAATTGGCCTAAATGGGCCTCAATTGGCCTCAATTGGCCTCAATTGAACTCATTTGGCCCCAATTGTCCTAATTGGCATTAATTGGACTTAATTTTCCTAATTTGTCTAAGTGGCCTTAGTTTTCAAAAAATTCCCTAATTGACCTTATTGGCCAAATTCGCATCAATTGTTCAAATTGGCCTCAATTGGCCTCGATTGACCACATTTGGCCTAATTAGACTAATTGGGAAAATTGGCCTTAATTGGCCTCAATTGGCCTCAATTAGCCTCAACTGAACTAATTGGCCCCAATCGACCACAATTGACCTAATTGGCCTCAATCGGCAACAATTTGCCTAATTAGCCTCAAGTGGCCTAATTGGCCTCACCAGGACTTAGTTGGACTCAATTGTCCTATATTGGCCTAAATTCTTCTAATTTACCTCCATTGGCTTAATTGGACTAATTGGCCTCAATTTTCTTGAATTGGCCAAAGTGGCCTTAATTAGCCTAATTGGCCTCAATTGGCTTAATTGTCCTAATTGTCTTCAATTGGCCTCAATTGGAATAATTCACTTTAATTGGCCTCAATTGGCATCAATTGGCCACAATTGGAAACAATTGGTCTAATTTTTCTCAATTGGCCTAATTAACCTCAATTAGCCTCAATTTAACTAATTGTCCTTAATTGGCCTTATTGGCCTCAATGGCCGAATTGACCTCAATATCCTAGTTGGCGTAATTTCTCGACTTTGCATCAATATCCTAATTAGCCTAATTGGCCTCATTTCACATAATTATCTTCGTTGGACTCAATTTCCCCCCTTTGGCATGAATTGGAAAAATTGGCCACAATTGACAAAAATTGGCCTAATTGGCCTCAATTGGCCATAATTGGCCTTAATTTTCCAAATTGGACTCAACTAGCCTGAATTGGCCTAAATTTTCCGGAATTCTTATAATTGGACTAATTGGTCTCAATTGGCCTAATTGGCCTCAATTGGCCTCAATTGTCCTCATTGGCCTCAATTGGCCTAATTGGCCTCAATTGGTCTTAATTGACCACAATTGGACAAATTTTCCTCAATTGGCCTAATTGGCCTTAATTCGAATCAATGGCCCAATTGGCCAATTTTGCCTCAATTGTCTTAATTGGAAGAAATTGGCATAATTGTTCTCAATTGGCCCCAATTTAACTAATTGGCCATAATTTTTCTTATTGGCCTTATGGGCCTTATTGGCCTCAATGGCTGAATTGGCCCCAATATCCTAGTTTGACTAATTTTCCAAATTGGCCTCAATGCCCTAATCAGCATAATTGGCCTAATTGGCATTAATTGGCCTAATTACCCTAATTGGACTCAATTGGCCCGAATTAGTCTCAATCGACCTCAATTGTCCTAATTGGTATTAATTGATCTCAATTTTCCGAATCGGTTGAATTACACCCAACTGGCCATAGTTGTCCTTATTTGGCCTCAATTCGCCTATTTGGCCTAATTGCTCTCAATTGGCCTAAATTGGCCTAATTGAACTGAATTGGCCTAACTGGCCTCAATGACCACAATTTTTCTAATTGGACTCAATTGGTCAAGTTGGAATTAATTAGACCCAATTTTCCAAAATGTCCTAATTGTCTCAATTGGCCTAATTGATATAATTGATCATAGTTGCCTCAATTTTCCTAATTGTCCTCAATTTGCCAAATTTGCCTCAATTGGTCTCAATTGGTCTAAAATGGCATAAATTGGCATAATTGGCCTCAATTGGACTCAATTGGCCCCAATTGACCTCAATGTGACTCAATTGTCTGTAATTGGACTAATTGGCCTCAATTAGTCTCAATTACCCTAATTATCCCAATTGACCAATTTGGCCTAAATGAGCCTCAATGGGCCTCAATTTGCTTCAATTGGCCTCAATTGATCTAATTGGCCTCAATTGGGATCAGTTTGCCTAATTTTTGGCCTAATTGGTCTCAATTGCCTTCAATTGGACTCAATTGGCATCAAATTGGTATCACTTGGCCGAATTGATCTAATTGGTCTCAATTGACCCCAATTGACCTAATTGGCCCAATTGGAATTAATTGGCCTAATTGACCCAAATTGACCTCAATTGGCCTTAATTGGCTTAATTAGCCTCAATTGTCCTCAATTGGCCAAATTGGACTAATATGTCTAATTGGATTCAATGGCCTCAAATGGCCTCAATTTGCACCAATTTACCTTAATTGGCTTATTTGGCTTCAATTGTTCTCAACTGGTCTTAATTGGCCTCAATTGGACTCAAGTGGCCTCAATTTGCCTCAACTGGCCTAATTGGCCTTAATTGGCCTCAATTGGCCTCAATTGGTCTGAATTAGCCACAATTGGCCTAATCGGCCTCAATTAGACATAATTGACATAATTGTCCTCAATTGGCCTCAATTGTCCCCAATTGGCCTCAATTGGCCCCAATTGTCCTCAATTGGCCTCAATTTGCCTAATTGGCATAATTGGCCTCAATTAGCCTTAATTGGCCTTAATTGTCCTTAATTGGAATAATTGGCCTAAATTGGTCTAAATTGTCCTAAATTGGGCTCAATTAGACTCAACTGGCCTAATTTGACTCAATTGGACTCAATTCACCCTAATTAGCCTAATTGGCCTCAATTGGTCTCAGTTGACTTGAATTGGTCTAACTAGACATAATTTTCCTCAATAGGTCTCAATTGGTCTCAATTGGCCTAATTGGCCTAATTGACCTCAAATGATCTCAATTTCCCTCAATTGTTCTAATTTTCCTTAATTGGCCTCAATTGGATGCAATTGGCCCCAATTGGCCTAATTTACCTCAATTAACCTCATTGGCCTAATTGGCCTCAATTGGACTCCATTGGCCTTAATTGGAATCAATTGGCCTCAATTGATCGCAATTGATCTCAATTGGCCCAATTGGCCTCAATTGGCTTCAATTGGCCTCAATTGAACCCAGTTGGACTCAATTGGACTCAATTGGCCCAATTGGCCTTAATTGTCTTCAATTGGAATCTATTGGCCACAATTGGACTCAATTAGCCGCAGTTTGCCTCATTTGGTCTAATTTAGCCCCAATTTGCCCCAATTTGCCTCAATTGGCATCAATTTGAATCAATTGGCCCTAATTGGCATCAATTGGTCCTAATTGGCTAAATTCTCGAAATTGGCCTCAATTTGCCTTAATTCGCTCAATAATTGGCTTAATTAGCATTGTTGGCTTCAATTATCCTCCATTGGCATCGATTTTCCTAATTGGCCTCAATTTGCCTCAATTGGTCTAATTTGATTACATAGTCTCAATTGGCCTAATTGTCCTAAAAATGACCTTGTTGGCCTAAATTGGCCCAATTGGAGTCAATTCACCTCCATTTACCTAAATTTGCCTCAATTGTCCCCAATTTCCGTAATTGGACACAATTCTCCACAATTCATCGGCCTCAGTTGGCCTCAATAGGCCTCAATTGGCCCAATTCGCTTCAATTGGTCTAATTGATCTCAATTGGTCTGAATTGGTCTAATTGACCTCATTTGATCTAAATTTCCCTAAATTGGGCTCAATTGGCCTAATTTGCCTCAATTCACCATAATTGGCCTAGTTGGACTCAATCGGTCTTAGTTGACTTGAATTGGCCTAACTGGACATAACTGGCCTTAATTGACCTCCATTGGCTCGACTGGAATCAATTCTCCTCAATTGACCTCAATTGGCCTTGATTGGCCTCAATTGACCTTGATTGGCCTTAATTCGTTGTGATTGGTCTCACTTGGTCTCACTTGGCCTCAATTGGCCTCAATTTGTCTCAATTGGCAGGAAGGTTGCTTCAATTGGACTCAAATGACCTTAATTAGCTCAACTCGACTAATGGGCCTCAATTGGCTACAATTGGACTCAATTGGCCTAATTAGATTCAATTGGCCTCAAATAGCTTAATTTTCCCCAATTGGCCTCATTTGGTATAATTGGCCTCAACTGGACTTATTGGCCTCAATTGGCCTCAATTGGCCCCAATTGGCCCCAATTGGTCTAATTGGCCTCAATTAGTCTAATTGGACACAATTGGCTTGAATTGGCATAATTGGCCTAAATTGGTCTAAATTGTCCTAAATTGGGCTGAATTGGCCTAATTTTCCTCAATTTGCCTCAATTTTCTATAATTGGCCTATTTGGCCTCAATTGGTCTTAGTAGACTTGAATTGGCAACTAGACATAACTGGCCTTAATTGGCCTCTATTGGCCTTGATTGGCCTCGATTGGCCTCGATTGGCCACAATTGGCCTCTATTGGCCTCAATTGACATCAATTGGCCTTGATTGGCCTTAATTGGCCGCGATTGGCCTTAATTGGTCCCAATTGGCCTCAATTTGTCTCAATTGGCAGGAATTTGTCTCATTTTTCCTAAATTGGCCTTAATTCTCCCAACTCAACTAATGGTCCTCTACTAGATGCAATTAGCCTCAATTAAAATAATTGGAGTCAATTGGCCTCAAGTGGCCTAATTTTCCCCAATTGGCGTCAATTGGCCTAATTAGCCTAAATGGCCACAATTGGCCTCAATTGGAATCAACTTGTCTCAATCATCATAAGTGGCCTCAATTTGTATCAATTAGCCTAAATTGTCCTAATTTGCCTCAATTGGGCACTGTTTCTCTCAATTAGCCTCAATTTGTCACAATCTTCCTAATTGGATCAATTGGCCTCAACTGGACTCAATTGGCCTAATAGGCCTCAGTTGGACTCAGTTGGCCTCAATTGGACTCAATTAGACTCAATTAGCTTAATTGGCATCTATTGGCTTCAACTATCCAAATTGCCCTAATTGGCCTCAATTGGACTTAATTGGCCTCAATTGGCCTCAATTGGCCCCAATTGTCTTAATAGGCATCAATTGGACGCAATTGTCCTAAATGGCCTCAATTGTCCATAATTGGCTTTAATAGGCCTCAATTGGGCCCAATTAGCCATATATGTGCAAATTATCCTCAATTGGCGTCAATTGGCCAAATTGGCATCAATTGGTCTCCATTGGCATCAATTTGCCTCAATTGGCCTCAATTGGCCTCAAATTTCATAAATTACCTCAATTGGCCCCAATTGGCCTCAATTGGCATCCACTAATCTCAATTGTCCTCAATTGGCATAATTGATCTAATTGGCCTCAGTTGGCCTCAATTAGCCTCAATTGGCCTAATTGTCTACAATTGGCCTCAATTGGCCTAATTAGCCTAATTGGCCTCAATTGGCCTCAATTAGCCTAATTGGACTCAATTGGCCTTAATTGGCCTTAATTGGAATCGATTGGCCTAATTGGTCTCAATTAGCCTCAATAGGCCTCAATTTTCCTCAATTTTCCTAATTGAAATAATTGGCTCAATTGCTCGAATTATCCTCAATTGCCCTTAATTGGTTTCAATTGGCCACAATTGGACTTTATTGGTCTAATTGGCCTATTTGGGCTCAATTGGCCTCAATTGGACTAATTGGCCTTAATTTGACTAATTGGTCTCAATTGGCATAATTAGCCTAATTGGCCTCAATTGACATCAATTGGCCTAACTGGTCTCAACTGGCCTGAATTGGCCTCATTTGTCTCAACTAGCCTCAATGGGCCTAATTGTCCTAATTGGCCTCAATTGGCCTCAAGTGGAATAATTGGCCTCATTTGGCCTTAATTGGACTCAATTGTCCAAATTTACCTAATTGTCCTCAATTAGCATAAATTGGCCTTAATTGGGCTAATTGGCCTCAATTGGCCTCAGTTGGCCTCAATTGGACTCAATTGGTGTCGATTGGCCCCAGTTGGACTAATTTGACTAATTTGACTCAATTGGCCCAATTGGCCCAATTGGCCCAATTGGCCCCAACTAGCCTAATTCGACTTATTGGCCTCAATTGGCCTAATTGGCTTCAATTGGCCTCATTGGCCTCAATTGTTCTCAATTGACCTCTAGTGGATAAATAGACTAATTGTCCTAATTAGTCACGATTAGCCTAATTTTCCTAATTTGACTCAATTGGCCTCAAGTGGACTAGTTGGTCTCAAATGGCCTCATTTGGCCAAATTGGATCCAATTGGCCTCAATTGGCCGCAATTGGCTTTAATTGGCCTTAATAGTCCTCAATTGGAGTCAATTGACCTAATTGGAATCAATCTGCCTCAGTTTGCCTCAATTGGACTAATTGACCACAATTGACTCAATTGGTCTCATTTGACTCAACGGGCCTAATTTACCTCAATTGGCTCAATTGGCCTCAATTATCCTAATTGAGCTTAATTGACTAAATTTTCCTCAATAAGCCACAATTTTCCTCAATTCGCATCAATTGCCTTAATTGTCCTCAATAGCTCAGTTGGCCTCAATCGACCTAATTGGCTGAAATGTCCTCAAATGTGATCAATTGGCATCTATTGGCTTCAATTGGCCTCAATTATCCGAATTGATCTCAATATACCTAATTGGCCTAATTGGACATAGTTGTCCTCAATTGGTCTCAATAAGCCTCCATTGGTGTCAATTTACCTTATTTGTCTTTAATTGGTCTTAATTGGCCTAATTGACCTCAATTGACCTCAATTGGCCTTAATTGACCTCAATTGGCCTCAATTGGCCTGAACTAGGGTCAATTGACCTCAATTGGCCTCAATTGGCCTCAATTGACCTCAATTGGCCTCAATTGGCCTCAATTGACCTCAATTGGCCTCAATTGGCACAATTGGAATAATTGAGCACAATTAGCCTCAATTGGTCTCAATTGGATTCAATTAGCCTAATTGGCCTTAATTGGTCTCAGTCGGTCTCAATTGGCCTAATTGGATTAACTGGTCTTAGTTGGCCTAATTGGCCTCAATTCACCTAATGGGCCTCAATTGGCCTTAATTGACTTCAAGTGGCCTAATTGGCATGATTGGCCTCAATTTTCCTCAATTGACCGGATTGGCCTCAATTGGCATCAATTGGCCACAATTGGCCTCAATTGGCCTCAATTGGCCTCAATTGGCCAAATTTGTCTTAATTAGTAGCAATTGGTAGCAATTGGCCTCAATTGGCTGCAATCGGCCTCAATCAGCCTCAATTGTCATCAATTTGCCTCAATTTGCCTCAATTTGCAGCTATTGGTCGCAATTAGCCTAATTGGCTTCAATTTGCCTTAATTAGATTCAATTGGCCCAAATTGGCCTTAATTGGCCACAATTGGCCAAAATTGGATTAAATTTGACCAATTGGCCTGAATTGGTGTCAATTGGCCTCAATTTACAATAATTGGCCTCAATTAACCTCAATTGGCCTAATTGGACGATTTAGCCTCAATTGGCCTCAATTGGGCTTAATTTTCCAAATTAGACTCAATTTTCCTCGTTTGGCCTTAATTGGGCTCAATTGGCCTCAATTGGCCTTAAATGGTGATAATTGGCCACAAATAGCCATAATTGGCCTTGATTGGGCTCAAATGGTCTAGCTGGCATGAATTGGCCTCAAATGGCCTAATTGGCCTAATTGGCCTCAATTGGCTTCAATTGACCTAATTGGACTCAATTGGACTCAAATTGGCAAATAGGGCTCAATTGGCCTCAATTAGACTCTATTGGCCCCCATTGCCCCCAATTTGCCTCAATTGGTCTAATCAGCCTCAATTGGAAACAGTTGGCCAAATAGGCCTCAATTGGCCTTATTGACCTCAATTGGAATAAATTGGCCTAAATAGGCCTAATTGGCCTCAATTGGCATCAATTCGCTTCAATTGGGCTCAATTGGCCTCATTTGACTTCAATTGACCTCAATTGGCCTAATTGGCCCCAATTGGCCCTAATTGGCCTAATTGGTCTCAATTGGGCTCAATTGGTCTCAATTTTCCAAATTGGCCTCAATTTGCCTAATTGGACTCAATTGGGCTCAATTGGCCTCAATTGGATTCCATTGGTCTCAATTGGACTAGATTCACCTCAATTGGCCTCGATTGGCCTTAATTGGCCTCCATATAACCTCAATTGGCCTGAATTGGCCTAATTAGCCTCAATTGGCCCTAATTGATATCAATTGGACCCAATTGGCCTCAATTGGCCAAATTGACCTCAATTAGTCTCAATTGGATCAACTGACAATCATTGGCCTTAAAAGGTTGCAATTGGCCTTAATTGGCTTAATTGAACTAATAGGCATCAATTGGCCTCAAATGGTCTAATTGGAATCAATTGGAATCAATTGGCTTAATTGGGTTAATTCATCTCAATTGGCCTCAATTGGTCTCGATTGGGCTCAATTGGCCTCGATTGGGCTTAATTGGCCGAATTTGACTCAATTGGCCACAACTGGCATCAATTGGCCACAATGGGCCTCAATTGGCATAAATTGAACTAATTGGCCTTAATTCACTGTAATTGGATGCAATTCGCATCAACTGGCCGCAATTGGGCTCACTCAGCCTAATTGGCCTCAGTTGGCTTCAATTGAACTCAATTGGCCTCAATTGAGCTCAATTACCATCAATTGGGCATAATTGGCACCAATTGGCCCAATTGAACTCAATTGGCCGCAATTGGCATCAATTGGCCTAATTAGCCTTAATTGGCATCAATTGGCCTCATTGCACCTCAATTAGCTTCAATTGGACCTAATGGGCCTAATTGGCCTAATTGGCCTCATTTGGCACTGATTGGCCTCAAATTGCCTAATTGGCCTACTTGGCCTCAATTGGCCTAATTAGCATCAATTAGCCCAAATTGGCCTTATTGGCCTCAAATGGCCTCAATTTCCATCAATTAGCCTCAATTGGCCTAATTGGCCTAATTGGCCTTAACTGGCCTAATAGGCTTCAATTAGCACTAATCAGTCTCAATTTACCTAATTGGCCTCAATTAACTTCAATTGACACTAATTGGCCTCAATTGGTCGCAATTGGCCTAATTGGCTGCAATTAGCCTAATTGACCCCAATTGGCCCCAATTGGTCTAATTGGACCAATTGGCCTCAATTCACCTCAATTGGCGGCATGTGTCCTCAATCAGCCTCAATTGGCCTCACTTGGGATCAATTGGCCTCAATTCACCCTCATTGGTTTAGTTGGCCTTAATTGGTCTTAGTTAACTTGAATTGGATTAACTGAGCATAATTGGCTTTAATTGGCCTCCATTGGCCCTGATTGGTCTCAATTGGCCCCAATTCACCCTACTTGGCCATGTTGGCCTCAATTTGTCTTAGTTGACTTGAATTGGCCTAACTGGACATAATTGGCTTTAATTGGAAAATTGGCCTAATTGGCCTCAATTGGACTCTATTGTCCTCAATTGGACTCATTTGACCTCAATTGGTCTCAATTGGACCAATTTGCCACAATCAGCCTCAATCGGCCTCAATTGGCTGCAATTCACCTCATTTGGCCTAATTGGCCTCAATTTGCCTCAATTTGCCACAATTGCCCTCAATTGGCCTCAATTTGAATTAATTGGCCTCAAATGGCCCCAATTGGCATCAATTGGTCCCAATTGGTCTCTATTGGCCTAATTCACCTAATTAACTTCAATTGGCCTTAATTCGCTCAACAATTGGCCTAATTAGCCTAGTTGGTCTCAATTAGCCTCAATTGGCATCAATTTTCCTAATTGACCTCAATTGGTCTAATTAGCCTAATTAGCCTAATTAGCATAGTTAGCCTCAACTTGTTTAATTCGCCTCAAAATGCCTCAGTTGGCCTAAATTGGTCTAGTTGGCCTAAATTGGCCTAATTGGCCACAATTGTCCTTAGTTCACCTCAATTGGCTTCAATTGTCTTCAATTCCCCAAATTGGACTCAATTGGCCTCAATTGGTCTCAATTGGCCTAATTGGACTCAATTGGCCATAATTGGCTACAATTTGCCGAATTGGCTGAATTGGCCTCAATTTTCCTAATTTGCAATTGACCTCAATTGTCCTTAATTGGCCTTAAATGTCATAATTGGCCTCAATTAGGATGAATTGGCATAATTGGCCTAGTTGGCCTCAATTGATATCAGTTGAATTGAATTGGCCTAACTGGACATAATTGGCCTCAATTGCCCTCCATTGGCCCCATTTGGCCTCGATTGGTCTTGATTGGCCTCGATGGCCTCGATTGGCCTCGATTGGCCTCGATTGGCCTTGATTGGCCTCAATTAGCCTCAATTGGCCTCAACTGGCCTCGATTGGCCTCAATTGGCCTTGATTGGCTTCAATTAGACTCAATTGGCCTCAATTTTTCTCAATTGGCATGAATTTCTCTCCGTTGGTATCAATTGATATTAATTGGCCCAACTGGATTAATGGGCCTCAATTGGCCTCAATTAGCATTAATTGTTCTAATTGGACTCAATTCGCCTCAAGTGGCCTAATTTTCCTCAATTGGGGTCAATTGGACTAATTGTCCACAACAAGCCAAATTGGACTCAATTGGCATCAATTAGCCTCAATTGGTCTAATTGTTCTCAATTGGGCTTAGTTTGTATCCATTAGCTTCAATTTGTCTCAATCAGCCTAATTGGTCCAATTGGCTTCAATTGGCCTCAATTGGCCTAATAGGCCTCAGTTGGCCTTAGTTCGCCTCAATTAGCCTCAATTGGCCAAATTGAACTAATTGGCCTCAATTTTCCTTAATTGGACTAATTGGCCTAAAATAGCCTAATTGGCCTCAATTTTCCTAATTGGCCTCAATTGGCTTCAATTGGCCTCAATTGGCCGCAATTTCCCTAATTGGCCTCAATTTTTTTTAATTGGACTAATTGGCTTCAATTAGCCTCATTCGCCCCAATTTCCCTCTAATGTCTTAATTGTCTAATTGGCATAATTGTCCTAATTGGCCCAATTGGTCTCAATTGGCCTAATTTTCCAAATTCGACTCAATTGGCCTCAAATGGACTATTGGGCTAATTAGCCCCAAATGGCGTAATTATCCTAATTGGGCTCATTTGGGCTCATTTGGACAAATTGGCATCAATTGTCCTCAATTGGTTGCAATTGGATTTAATTGGCCAAATTGGCCTCAATAGACCTCAATTGACCTCAACAGGCCTCAATTGGCCTAATTGGCATCAATTTGCCACAATTGACCTCAATTGGACTAATTGACCTCTTTTGACTCAATTGGTCTCATGTGACTCAATGGGCTTAATTGATCTCAATTGGCCTAATTGACCTCAATGGCCTCAATTGGCCTCAATTGGCTTCAATTGACCTCAATTTGCATCAATTGGCCTCAATTGGCTCAATTGGCCTCAATTATCCTAATTAGCTGAATTGGCCTTTATTGGCATCAATTGGCATCTATTGGCCTCAATTAGCCGAATTAGACTTAATAGGCCTAATTGACCTAATTGGCCTCAGTTAGCCTCAATTGGCCTCAATAATCGTCATTTCATATCAATTCGCCTTAAGTGGTTTTATTTGGTCTTAATTGGCTTAATTGACCTCAATTGGCCAAAATTGGCCTAATTGGTCTCAATTAATCTCAATCGGCCCCAATTGGCTTAAATTGGCCGCAATTGGTTTCAATTGGCCACAATTGGCCTAATTGGCCTTAATTGGTCTCACTTGGCATAATTGGCCTTAATTGGCCCCAAATAGCCTTAATTGGCCGAATTGGATTAATTAGCCTTAGTTAGCCTAATTGGCCTCAATTGCCATAATCAGTCTCAATTGGCCTCAATTAACTTCAACTGACCTTATTGGCCTAATTGGCCTCAATTGACCAAATTGACCTAATTGGCGTCAATTGGCCACAATTGGCCGCAACTGGTGCAATTGGCTGCAATTGGCCTCAATTGGCTCCAATTGGCCTCAATTGGCCTCAATTGGCCTCAATTGGCCTTAATTGGCCTCAATTTGCCTCTATTGGCTATAATTAGCACAATTGGACTCAATTTACATCAATTGGACTCAATTGGACTCAATTGGCCTGAATCTGCCACAATTGGATTGAATTTGACCAATTAGCTTCAATTTGCCTCAGTCGGCCTCAATTGATCTCAATTGACCTAATTGGCCTCAATTGGGCTCAATTGGCCTAATTGGACTCCAATGGCTAAAATTGGCCTCACATGGCCTAATTGGCCTAATTGGCCTCAATTAGCATCAGTTGGCCTAATTGGACTCTATTGGGCTCAATTGACCTAATTGGCCTCAATTGGGCTCAAATTGCCAAATTGGCCTCAATTGGCCTCAATTAGACGCTATTGGCCTCCATTGCCCTGAATTTGCAACAATTGGTCTAATCGGCCTCAATTGGAAACAGTTGGTCAAATAAGCCTCAATAGGCCTTATTGGCCAGAATTGGCCTCAATTCGCTACAATTGACCTTAATTGGCCTCAATTGGCTGCAATTGGCCTTGATTGGCTTAATTAGCCTCAATTGGCCTAATTGGTCTTAATTGGACTCAATTGGTCTCAATTTTCCAAATTGGGCTCAATTGGCCTCAGTTGACTTCAGTTTAACCCAATTGGCCTCAATTAGATTGAATTGGACTCAATTGGCCTTAATTGGCCTCAATTGGCCTCAATATGCCTCAATTGGCCTCAATTAGCTTAATTAGACTCAATTGGCCCCAATTGGTCTTAATTGGACCCAATTGGCCACAATTGGGGAAATTAGCCTAATTGACCTCAATTGGGCTCAATTTGGTCAATTGACCGACATTAGCCCCAATAGCCTGCAATTCGACTGAATTGACCTAATTGGACTAATATGCATCAATTGGCCTCAAATGGCCTAATTGCCCTCATCTGGATGAATTGGCCTAATTGGCCTAATTGCCCCAATTGATCTAATTAGCCTCAATTGGGCTCAATTGGCATCAATTGGCCTAATTGGCTTAATTCGCCTCAATTGACCTCAACTGGCATCAAGTGGCCGCGATTGGGCTCAATTGGCCTAATTGGACTCAATTGGCCGCAATTGCCCTAATTGGCCTCAACAGGCCTTAATGGGCCTTTATTGGCATCAATTGGCCTATTTGGCCTCAATTCACCTCAATTGGTAGCAATTGGCCTCACTTGGCCTAATTGACCTTAATTGGCCTTAATTGGCCTTAATTAGCCTTAATTGGGCTGAATTGGGCTCAATTGCCCTCAATAGGGTTCAATTGGCCCCAATTATCCAAATTAACCGCAATTGGCTGCAATTAGTATCAATTGGCCTAATTGGCCTCAATAGGCATCAATTAACCTCAAGTCGCCTCAATTGGACTCAATTGGCCTTAATGGGCCTAATTGGCCTTATCTTTCAAAAATTGGCCTCAATTGGCCAAATTGGCCTACTTTTGCCTCAATTGGCCTAATTGGCCTCAATTTACTTCAATTGGTATCACTTAGCTTCAATTGTCCTTATTGGCCTCAAATGGCCTCAACTGGCAACAATTGACCTCAATTGGCATCAATTATCCTCAATTGGCCTAATTGGCCTCAACTGACCTAATTGGCTTCAATTAGCATCAATCAGTCTCAAATTCTCTAATTGGCTACAATTGGCCTCAATTGCCCTTAATTGGCCTCAATTGCCCTCAATTGGCCTCAATTGCCCTCAATTGTCCTCAATTGGTTTCAATTTTCCAAATTAGCCTTAGTTGGCCTCAATTATCCTAATTGGCCTCAATTGGCGTTAATTGGCCTCAATTGGCCTGAGGAGTCTGAATTAGCATCAATAGGCCTCAATTGGCCTAGTTAGAATAATTGGCCTCAATTGGCCTAGTTAGAATAATTGGCCTCAATTTTCCAAATTAGCCTCAATTAGCCTCAATTGGCGTCAATTGGACTAAATTGGCTTCAATTGGCACAATTAACCCCAATTGGCCTTATTGGCCTCAATTGGATACAATTGTCCACAATTAGCCTCAATTGGCCTCAATTGGCCTCAATTGGCGTCATCAGCATAATTAACATCAATTGGCCTAATTGGCTTCAATTAGCCTCGATCAGCATAATTGGCCTCAATTAGCCTAATTGGAATCAATTGGCCTCAATTGACCCAATTGGCCTCAATTGGCCTAATTATCCTCAATTGGCCTTAATTGCATTAAATTGTCCTAATTCGCCTAATTTCCCTTAATTGGCCTTCATCGGCCTTAATTGGCCTTAATTGGCCTCCATTAGCTTCAATTGGCATCAATTGGACTCAATTGGCCTCAAGTGGCCCATTTGGCCCCAATTAGCCCCCAATTGATATCAATTGCCCGAATTGGCCTCAATTGACTGAATTGGCCCCCAATCGCCCCAATTAGCATAAATTAGCCTAATTGGCCTTAATTAAACTCAATTGTTCTCAATTGGCCTCAATTGGCATTACCAGTCTCAATTGGCCTCAATTGGCATCAATTTCCCTTAATTGGACTCAATTGATATAATTGACCTCAATTATACTCAATTGGCCAAAATTATCCTCAATTGTCCTCAATTATCCTCAATTGGCCTCATTTGGCCTCAATTGACCTCAATTGGCCACAATTGGTCTCAATTGGCCTCAATTGGCCTAAATAGGACGCAATTGGAATCAATTGGACTAATTGGGTTAATTGGCCTCAATTGGACTCAATTGGTCTAATTGGCATCAATTGACCTAATTGGCATAATTGGCTGAATTGGCCTAATTAGTTTAATTGGCCTCAACTGGCCTAATTGGTCTCAATTGATCTGAATTTGCCTCAATATGTCTAATTGGACTTAATTGGCCTCAATTGACCTTATTTGGCCTCAATTGGCCACAACTGGCTCAATTTACCTCAAACGGCCTAATTTGTCTAATTGGCATCAATTGGCCACAATTGGCCTCAATTGGCCTCAGTTGGCATCAATTTCCCTCAATTGTCCTAATTGGCCAAATTGAATACATGTGTGCTCAATTGACATCAATTTGGCTCAATTGGGCACAATTGGTCTCAATTGGCCTAATTGACCTCAATTGGCCCCTATTGGCCTCAATTGACCTCAATTGGACTCAATTGACCTTAATTTACTTGAATTGACATAAATTTTCTTTAATTGGGGTCAATTGGCCAAATTCTACTCAATTGGATTAATTGGCCTCAATTAACCTCAATTGGCATCAATTAGTCTAAATTGGCCTAATTGGCCTTAATTTACTTCAATTACCCACAAGTGGCCTAATTCAAATGATTTAACTAATTGTTGTAATTGGCCTCAATTGACCTAATTGGACTCAATTGGCCTATATTAGCCTAATTTGTCTAATGGCCTTAATTGCCCTCCATTGGCCTCAATTGACCTGAATTGGCATAATTGGCTGCAATTGGCCTAATTGGACTCAATCAGATTCAAGTGGCCTAATTGGCCTCATTGGACACATTGCTGTAATTCCCCTCAATTGACTTAATTGGCCTCAATTGGCTTCAATTACCTTCAATTGCCCTACTTGACCTAATTATCCCCAATTGCCCTCAATTGCCCTCAATTGGCCTCAATTGGCGTCAATTACCCTCAATTGGCCTATATTGGCCTCTATGGACTAAATATGCCTTAGTTGGACTCAATTGGTCTCAGTTGGCCTCAATTGGCATCAATTGGCCTAGTTGGCCTAATTGGCATCAACTGGCTTCAATTGGCCTCAATTGGCATAATTGGCCTCAATTGACCTGATTGGCCTCAATTGGCCTCATTGGCCTCATTGGCCTCTATAGGCCTCAATTTCACTCAATTGACATCAATTGCACTCACTTGACCTCAATTGGCCCAAATTTGCATCAATTTTCCTCAATTGGACTAATTAGCCTCAATCAACATCAACTGGCCTCAATTGGCCAAAATAGCATTAATTTACCTTATTGGCCTCAATTGGCCTCAATTGGATAATTGGCCTCTATGGGCCTCAATCGGATTAAATGAGACTCAATGGGTTGTAATGGGCCGCAATAGGCCTCAATAAGCCCAATGGGCCTCAATTGGTTCAATGATCCTGAATAGGCAACAATAAACCTCAATTGGCCCCAATTGGACTTAATTGGCTGCAATTCGACCCAATTGGCCTCAATTGGCCTTATTTGACCTCAATTGGCTCAATTGTCCTAATTGGCCTCAATACGCCTCAATTGGGCTCAATTAGATTAATTGGACTAATTGGCCTCACTTGGCATCAATTGGCCTCATTGGCCTCAATTGGCCTCAATTGGCCTGAATTGGCCTGATTGCCCAAAATTCCCCCAATTGGCCTCAATTGGCCTAATTGGACTCAATTGGAATAATTAAGCTCAATTGGCATCAATTGGTCTCAATTGGCCTCATTGTTTTCAATGGGAAATAATAGGCCTCAATTATCCTCAATAGGTCTCAATTGGCCTCAATTGGCCTTAATGAGCTTAATTTGCCTCAATTTGGCTCAATTGGCCCCAATTTGTCTCAATTGGCCTCAATTGGCATTAGTTGGCCCCAATTGGCCTCAATTGTTGTCAATTGGACTAATTAGCCTCAATTTTCTTCAATTCACCTAATTAGCCTCAATTTTCCTTAATTGGACACAATTGGCATAATTGGCCTCAATTGGTCTGAATTGGTCGAATTGGCCTAATTGGCCTCAGTTGTCCTAATTGGCCTCAATTGGACATTTTGGCCTAATTGGAATCATTTGGCCTCAATTGGTCCTAATTGAACTAATTTGACTCAGTTGGGCTCAATTGGCCTAATTGGCATAATTGGCCACAATTGGCAATATTTGGCCTCATTTGGCCTCAATTGGACACAATTGGCCTAAATGCCCCTTAATTGCCCTCAATAGGACCCAATTGGCCTAATTGGCCTCAATAGAACTAATTTTCTCAATTGGCTGCAATTGGTCTCAATTGGCCTCAATTAGCATCAATTGGCCTCAATTCAATTTAATTGGCTTCAATTGGGCTAATTGCCTTAATTGGCCTTAATTTGTCAAATTGCCCAAATTGACTTCAATTGGACTCAATTGATCTCAATTGATCTAATTGTTCTAATTGGCCTCAATTATCCACAATTGGCCTAATTGGCCTCCATTGTCCTCTACTGGCCTCAATTAGCCTAAATTGTCCTAATTGGCCTTAATAGGCCTCAATTGGCCTTATCCTCCTCAATTAGCTTAATTGGCCTCAACTGGCCTCAATTGACCTTATTGGATCAAGTGGGCTCAATTGGTCTAAATTTTCTTCAATTTTCCTTAATTAACATAATTAACCCAAATTGGCCTAATTGGCCTCAACTGGGCTCAATTGGGCTCAATTATCCTCAGTGGGCCTCAATTGGCCTCAATTGGCATAATTGACATCATTTGGCCTAATTGGCCTCAGTAAGCCTCAATTGGCCTCAATTGGACTAATTGGCCTCGATTGGTCTTGATTGAAAAATTGGTCTCAAAAGGCGAAAGTTGCATCAATTGGCCTCAATTGACCAAATTGGCCTCAATTAGCCTCAAGTGGCCTAATTGGTCTAAATGGCCTCAATAAGTCTCAATTTTGCTCAATAGGCTCAATTGGTCTCAATTGTCCTAATTCACCTGATTGGCCTCAATTGGCCTCAATCGACCTCATTTGGCCTCAATCGGCTTCAATGGGTCTCAATTGGAATCAATTGGCCTCAAGTGGCCTAATTGGATTCAATTGGACTCAATTGGCCTCAATTGGACTCCATTGTCCTAATTGGCATTAATGGACCAAATTGGCCTCAATAGACTTCAATTAATCTCAATTGGTCTCAACTGGCCTCAATCGGCATAATCAGCCTCAATTGGGCTCAATTTGCCTCAATTGGCCTCAATTGGACTAAAAATGCATCAAATGGAATCAAATGGTCTAAAGTGGACTCAAATGGTCTCAATTAGAATGAAATGGTC
The DNA here is from genome assembly GCA_963277665.1 of Viscum album. Classification (NCBI taxonomy): domain Eukaryota; kingdom Viridiplantae; phylum Streptophyta; class Magnoliopsida; order Santalales; family Viscaceae; genus Viscum; species Viscum album. The sequence goes on along the minus strand of OY728127.1, from coordinate 1,188,367,162 downwards.
GTAATTATACAAATTGGAAAAATTGTCCACAGTTGGCCTCAATTGGCCTTAATTGGCCAACATTGGCCTCAATTGACCTCAATTGGCCTTAATTGGCTACAATTGGGCTCAATTGGTTGAATTGGTCTCAATTGGACCGAATTGGACTGAGGGGCCTAATTAGCATAATTGGCCTTATTGGCGTAATTAGCTTCAATTGGACTAATTGTCCTCACTTTCCTCAATTGTCCTCAATTGCCCAGAATTGGCTACAATTATCCTCAATTGGCCTTAATTTTCCTCATTGGCCTCAATTGGCCATAATTGGCCTCAAGGGGCATAATTATCCTAATATGCCCAATAGGCGTAATTGGTCTCAATTACCTCAATTGGCCTAATTGGCCTCAATTTCCCTCAATTGGCCTCAATTTTCCAAATTGGCCTCAACTGGCCTCAATTTTTTTCAATTGTCCTCAATTGGTCTCAATTGGCCGCAATTGGCTTCAATTGGCCTCAATTGGCCGAATTGGCCCCAATTGGCCTCAATTGGTCTCAATTGGACTCAATTGGCCCCAATTGGCCTCAATTGACCTCAATTGCCCTAATTGGCCTCAGTTGGCCTAAGTACCCTCAATTGGCCTAATTGGCCTCAATTGGCCTAAGTGGCCTCAATTGGCCTAATTGGCCTCAATGGTCCAAATTGGCCTCAATTGGAAAAATTGACCTCAATTGGTTTCAATTAGAGTCAAATGTCCTAATTGGCATGATTTGAAAAATTAGTGTAATTGGCCTCAATTGGCCTAATAGGACTCAATTAGCCTAATGGAATCAATTGAACCCAATTGGCCTCAATTAGCCTCAATTGGCCTAATTGGCCTCAATTGGCCTAATTGAATTCAATTAGCTTCTAGTGGCCTAATTGGCCTAATTTTTGTAATTATCCTCAATCGGCCTAATTGGCCCCAAATGGTCTCAAATGACCTCTATTGGCCTACATGGCCTAATTACCCTCACTTTCCCTTAGTTAGCCTGAATTGGCCTCTATTGACTTAATTTTCCTCAATTGGACTCAATTGGTCTCAAATGGACTCAACTGGCCTCAATTGGCCTTGTTGGCCTATTGGCCTCAATTGGCCTCAATTGGCCACAATTTTCCCAATTGGCCTCAATTTGCCTTCAATTGGCCTCAATTGGCCTCAATTGGCCTCAATTGGCCTAATTGGCCTAATTGGACCCTATTGGACAAAGTTGGACTCAATTGGCCGCAATTAACATCAATTGGCCTCAATTTTCCTCAATGGGCCTAATTGGCCTAATTGGCTCAATCAGCCTTAATTGGCCGAATTAGCCTCAATTGGCTTAACTGGCCTCAATTGGCCACAATTGACCAAATTGGCCCCAATTGGCCTCAATGAGCCTTAATTTTCCTCAATGGGACTCAATTAGCTTTAATCGGCCTCAATCAGACTCAATGAGCCCCAATTGGCCTCAATATGCCTCATTCGACCTCAATGGGCCTCAATTAGACTCAATTGGCTGCAATTGGCCTCAATTAGCCTAATTGTGACAAATTGGACTAATTTTCCTTATTGTAATCAACTAGTTTATTTGGATTAGTTGGCTTAATTTGTCTATTTTTCCTAATTGACCTTAATTTTATTCAATTGAGCTCAATTTGCCTAATTGGCCTCAATTGGCCAAATTGGCCCCAATTGGAATCAATTGGCTTCAATATTCCTCAATTAGCCTCAATAAAACTAATTTACCTCAACTGGCATTGTTGGCTCCAACTAGCCTCAATTGGCCAAATATGCCTCAATTGTCCTAAATTTTCCTCAATTGGCCTAATTGGCCTCAATTGGACTCAATTGGTCTCAATTGGTCTCAGTTGGTCTCAATTGGCATAATTAATCTCAATTGATCGAATTGGCCTCAATTGGAATAAATATGTCTCGAGTGGCGTAATTTGGCACAATTGGATTTAATTGGCCTCAATTGGCCTAATTGGACAAATTGGAATCAATTGGCCTCAATTTGCTTAACTGGCATCAATTAGTCTCTAGTGTCATATAGGCCTAATTTTCCTAATTGGCATAATTGGCATCAATAGGCCTAATTGGTATCAAGTGGCCTAATTGGCCTCAATTGGACTTAATTGACCACAATTAGCCTCAATTAGCCTTAATTGGCCACATTTTTCCTAATTGGCCTCAATTGGCCCCAATTGTTCTATTTGGCCTCAATTGCACCAATTGGCCTCAATCTTACTCAATTGGTCTCAATTGGCATCATTTGTCCTCAATCAGCCTCACCTAGCCTCTATTGGACTCAATTGGTCTCAATTGGCCTAATTAGCATAATTGGCCTCAATTGGCCTAATTGACCTCAATTGGCCTCAATAGGCTTCAGTTGGCCTCAATTGTCATAATCGACCGAATTGGACTCAATTAGTTTCAATTTGTTTCAATTGTCTTAATTGGGCACAAGTGGCCTCAAGTGGCCTAATTGGCCTAATTGGCCAAATTGGCCCTAACTGGCCTAATTGGCCTCAATTGTTCTCAATTGGTCTCAATTGGCCTAATTGAACAAATTGGACTCAATTGGTGTTAATTGGACTTAATTGGTCTAATTGGCCTTAATTGGCCTTAATTGGCCTCAATTGGCCTAATTATCCTCAATTGAACACAATTGGCCTAATAAGCCTCAATTGGCCGAAATTGGCATCAATTGGCCTAATTGGACTAATTGGCCATAAATAGCCTCAATTGGTTTTAGTAGCCTTAATTCACCTAATTGGCCTCAATTGGCCTCAACTGGTATCAAATAGCATAATTGTCCAAATTGTCCTAATTGGCCAAGTTGGCATAATTGGCCTCATTTGCCTCAATCAACCTAATTGGCCTCAATTTTGGGCTTAATTGGCCACAATAGATCCCAATTGGATTTAATTGACCCCAATTGGCCTAATTGGCCACAATTGGCCTAATTGGACCCAATTCACCTCAATTGGCCTCAATTGGCCTCAAGTGTCCTCAATTGACATCAATTGGCCTCAATTGGTCTGAATTTGACTCAATTGGCCTAATTAGACTCAACCGACCTCAATTAGCCTCAATAGTGATAATTGGGCTCAATCGGCCTAAATTGGCCAAAATTGGCTTAATTGACTAAATTGGTCTCAATTAGCCACAATTGCCCTCAATTTTCTAAATTGAGCGCAATTGGCCTCAATTAAACTCAATTGGGATCAATTGGCCTAATTGTCCTAATTTGGCTCAATTGGCATCAAGTGGCCTAATTATCCTAATTGGCCAAATGAGCCCCAATTGGCGTAATTGGCCTCCATTGGCCTCAATTGGCCTAATTTCACTCAATTGGTCTAATTTCCCTCAATTGGCCTTAATTGACTTCAATTAGCCTCAATTGGCCTAATTGGCCTCAATTGGCATCAGTTGGCCTCAATTGGCATCAATTGGCATAACTGGCTTAATTTGCCTCAATTTGCCTCAATTGGCCCCAATTTTTCTCAATTGCCCAAATTGACCTAAATTGGAATTAATTGGCATCAATTGGACTCAATATGACATAATTGGCCTCAATTGGCCTCAATTGCCTGAATTGGCATCAATTGGCCAAATTGACCTCAATTAGCCTAATTGGCCTCAATTGTCCTCACTAGGCCAAAATTGGCTTTAATTGGCATAGTTGGCCTTAATTGGACTAATTGACCTCAATTTGACTCAATTGGCCTTAAGTGACCTAATTGACATAAGGGGCCTAATTTGTGTAATTAGACTCAATAGGTCTCAATTGGCCTAATTAGCCTCAATTGGCCAAATTTCCCTCAATTCACATCAAGTGGCCTCAATTGGTTTCAATTGGCCTCAATTAGCCTAAATTGGCTTCAATGGGCCTCAATTATCCTCAATTGTCTATAATTAGCCTCAGTTGGCCTCAATTGAACTAATTGGACGAATTGGCCAGAAGTGGCCTAATTGGCCACAATTGGCCTCAATTGGCATCAATTGGCCTCAATTATCCAGAAGTGGCCTAATTGGCCTCAATTGGACTAATGGGCCCTAATTGGCTCAGTTGGCCTCAATTGATTTTGTTGGCCTCAATTGGCCTCAACTACCACAATTGGCCTCAATTAGCCTTATTTGGTCTCAATCGGCCTAATTGGCCTCAATTCCCCACAATTCACCTCAATTGGCCCAAATTTGTCTCAATTAGCCTCAATTGGCCTAATTGGAATAATTAGGCTCAATTGACTCAATCATGCTCGATTTGCCTAATTGGTCTAAATTGGCCTAATTGGCCTCAATTGGTCTCAATTGGACTTAATTGGCCATAATTGCCTTAATTGCCCTCAAGATCCCTAATTTCCCTCAATTGGCCTAAGTTGGCCTCAGTTGGCCTCAATTGCCCTAATTCGCCTCAATTGGCCTTAAATGTCCTCAATTGGCCTCAATTGGCCTCAATTGGCCTCAATTGGACTAGTTGGCCTAATTGGCCTAATTGGCATTAATTGGCATCAATTAACCGCAATTACCCCCAATGAGCCACAATTGTCTCTAATTAGCCTCAATTGACCAAAATGGACTAATTGGGATCAAGTGGCCTAATTGGCCTAATTAGCCTCAATTGGCCTCAATTATTCTCAGTTGGCCTCAATTGGCCCCAATTTTTTTAATAGGCCTAGTTGGCCTCAATTTGTCTAATTGGCATCAATTGCCCTAATTGGCCTCAATTGGATTCAATTGGCCTCAAGTGGCTTAATTGGCCTAATTAGAATCAATTGGCGCCAATGGGTCTCAATTTCCCTCAATTGGCTTAATTGGACTCAATGGGACGTAATGGTCCTCAATTGGCCTCAATGGCCTCAATGGCCTCAATTGACAGCAATTCGCCTCAACTGACCTAAATTATCTTTATTTATTGTAGTTGGAATAATTGGCCTCAATTGGCCTCAACTAACCTCAATTAGCCTAATTGGTCTCAGATGGCTTAATTGAACTCAATTGGCCTCAATTGGTCTCATTTGGCCTCAATTGGACCCAATTGGCTTAATTTCCTTCAATTGCCCTCAAGTTCCCTCAATTGCCCTCAATTGGCCTAATTGGCCTCAATTGGCCTCAACTAGCATCAATTAGTCGCAACTTCCCCCAGTTGGCCTCAATTAGCCCCAATTAGCCCCAATTGAGCCAATTGGCCTAATTGAGATTAATTAGCCTCAAGTGGCCTAAATGGCCTAATTGGCCTCAATTGGTCTCAGTTGGCCTCAATTGGTCTCTATTGGCCTAATTGTCCTAATTAGACTCAATTGGCCTCAATGGGTCTCAATTGGACTCAATTGGATTAATTGGCCTCAATTGGTCATAATTGGCCTCAATTGGCCACAATCAGCCAAATTGGTCTCAATTGGCCAAATTGGCCGCAATTGGATTTAATTAAATAAATTGGCCTCAAATGGCCTCAGTGGGCCTCAATTATCCTAATTAGCCATGTTTGCATCAATTAGCCTAAATAGCCAAATTGGTCTCAATTAGCCAAATTGGTCACAATAGATCTCAATTGTCCTCAATTAGCCTAATTGGCCAAATTGGCCTCAATTGCACTCAATTTGGCCCATTGGCCAAATTGGCCAAATTAGACTCAATTGGACTCAATTGGACTCAATTGACCTCAATTGACCTCAATTGGAATCAATTGGCCTAATTGGACTCAGTTGTACTAAAATGGCTGCAATTGGCACCAATTGGCCAAATTGACCTAAATTAGCCCCAATTGGCCTCAATTGACCTAATTAGTCTCAATATTCCCAAAATGGCCTCAATAGGCTTACTGGCCAAATTGGCCTCATCGACATAATCATCCTAATTGGCCTAATTAGCCTCATTGGCCTCATTGGCCACAATTGGTCGAATTTGACCTAATTAACTAATTGGCCTCAATTGGCATCAATTGGCAATAATTGGCCTAACTAACCTATATTGGACTTAATTGGTCTCAATTTGCCTCAATTGGTTACAATTGGCCTAATTGGTCTCAATTTCCCTAATTGGTCGTAACTGGCCTTAATTGGCTACAATTGGCCTAATTGGCCTCAATTAGCCTCCATTGACCTCTATTAGCCTTAATTGGCTGTAATTGGCCTCAATTGGTTTATTTACTATCCACTCACCTCAATTGGCATCAATTGGCCTCAATTGGCCTCTATTAGCCTCAATTGGCTCAATTGGACTCAACTGGACTAAAGTAGCCTCAATTGCCCTAATTGGCCTCCATTGACCTCAATTGTCCTAATTTGTCTAATTAGACTGAAATTGCCTCTCTCGAGCTCAATTGGCATGACTGGCCTCAATTAGGCTCAATTGAGCCCAATTGGTCTAATTGGCCACAAATGGCCTCAAATGGTCTCAATTGGCCCCCATTGTCCTCAATTGGCCTAATTAGCCAAATTAGCCTCAATTGGCATAAATTGATGTTAATTTGCCTCAATTGTCCACAATTGGCCTCAAATGGCCTAATTGAAATAATTGTCCTCAATTGGCCTAAATTGGTTTGATTGGCCTCAATTGGACTCAATAGGCCTAAATGGTCCTCAATTGGCCCAAATTGGTCTGATTGGCCTCAATTGGCCTAATTGGCCTCCATTGTCCTCAACTGGTCTCTGTTGGTCAAATTGGTCTCAATAGGCCTAATTGGTCTCAATTAGTCTCAATTGGTCACAATTGGCCTCAATTGGCCTCAATTGGCCTCTATTGGCCTAAATTGGCCTCAAGTGACCTGATTGGCCTTAATTTCACTCAATTAGCCTAAAAGGCCTCAATCAACCTCAATTGGGATCAATTGTTCTAATTGGACTAATTGGACTCAAAAGGACTAATTGGCCTAATTGGCCACAATTGGCCTCAATTGGTTTCAATTGGATGTAGTTTGCCTCGTTGTCCTAATTTTCCTCAATTGGCCTCGATTAGGCTCAATTGGCCTCAATTGGAATCAATTCAACTTATTGGACAAATTGGTAAAATTGGAATCAATTAGCCTCAATTTGCAGAAATTATCCTAAATTGGACTAATTGGCCTCAATTGGACTCAATTGGCCTCAATGCACCTCAATTGACCTCAATTGGACTCAATTGGCCTCAATATGCCTAATTTTCCTCAATTGGTTGCAATTGGTCTCATTGGCCTCAATTAGCATTAATTGGCCTCAATTCAACTCAATTGGATTCAATTGGGATAATTGGCCTTAATTGGCCTAATTGGCCTCAATTGGCCCCAATTGGCCACAATTTTCCTCAATTAGCCTCAATTGGCCTAATTGGTCTCCATTGACTTCAATTGGCCTCAATTAGCTTCAATTGTCCTAATTGGCCTGAATTGGCCTTATCTGCCTTAATTAACTTAATTGGCCTCAGCTGACCTCAATTGGCCTTATTGGCCTCAAGTGGCATCAATTTGCGTAAATTTGCATCAATTGGCCTTAATTAGCAAAATTAACCCCAATTGGCCTAATTGGCCTCAACTGGGCTCAATTGGGCTCAATTATCCTCAATTAGACTCAATTGGCGTCAATTGGCATAATTGACATCAATTGGCCTAATTGGCCTCACTTAAACTCAATTGACCTCAATTGGAACAATTGGCCTTGATTAGTCTTGATTGGAAAAATTGGTCTCAAAAGGCCTAATTGGAAACAATTGGCCTCAATTGACCTAATTGGCCTCAATTAGCCTCAAGTGTCCTAATTGTATAAAAGACCTCAATATGTCTCAATTAGCCTCAATAGGCTCAATTGGCCTCAATGGTCCTAATTCTCCTAATTGGACTCAAATGGCCTCAACTGGCCTCAACTGGCCTCAACTGGCCTCAATTGGCCTCCATTGCCTAATTGGACTTAATTATCCAAATTGGCCTCAATAGGATTCAATTAATCTCAATTGGCCTCAACTATCCTCAATAGGCATTATCAACCTCAATTTGCCTCAATTTGGCTTAATTGGTCTCAATTGGCCTAAAATGGTCTCAATTGGAATCAAATAGTCTCAAGTGAACTCAAATGATCTCAATTAGCATCAAATGATCGTAATTATCCTAATTGGAATAATTGTCCACAGTTGGCCTCAATTGGCCTTAATTGGCCACCATTGGCATCAATTAACCTCAGTTGGCCTTAATTGGATGCAATTTGGATCAATTGGCCGCAATTGGCCTCAATTGTCCTAATGAGACAAATTGGCTACTATTGGCCTCAATTGGCCTAATTATCCTCTTTTGGCCTGAATTGGACTCAGGGAACTAATTAGCCTAATTGGCCTAGTAGGCCCAATAGGTTTAATTGGTCTCAATTTCCTTAATTGGCCTAATTGGCCTCAATTTCCCTCAATCGGTCTCAATTTTCCAAATTGTCCTCAATTGGCCTCAATTTTTTTCAATTGGCCTCAATTGATCTAATTGGCCTCAATTGGTCTCAATTAGTCTCAATTGGTCTCAATTGGCCGAATTGGCCTAAATTGGCCTCAATTGGTCTCAATTGAACTCAATTGGCCCCAATTTTTGCAATTGGCCTCAATTGAACTCAATTGCCCTAATTGGCCTAAATTGGCCTAATTGGCCTCAATTTACCTCAATTGGCCTCAATTGGCCTAATTGGATTAATTGACCTCAATTGGTTTTAATTAGAGTCAAATGTCCTAATTGGTGTGATTTGACTAATTGGCGTAATTGGCCTCAATTGGCCTAATTGGCCTAAATTGGACTAAAAGGCCTCAATTGGCCTAATTGGCCAAATGGCCTCAATTGAACTCAATTGGCCTACCTCAATTGGCATAATTGGCCTCAATTGGCTTAATTGACATCAATTGGCTTCTAGTGGCCTAATTGGATTAATTGTTGTAAATAGCCTCAATTGGCTTAATTGGCCCCAAATGGTCTCAAATGTTCTCTATTGGCCTATATGGCCTAATTACCCTCAATTTCCCTCTATTGGACTGAATTGGCCTCTATTGACTTAATTTTCCTCAATTGGCCTTAATTGGTCTCAAATGGCCTCAATTGACCAAGTTGTCCTATTTGGCCCCAATTGGCCCCAATTGGCATCAATTGGCCTTAATGGGCCACAATTTGTCCAATTGGCCTCAATTTGCTTTCAGTTGGCCTCAATTGGCCTCAATTGGCCTCAATTGGCCTAATTGGACTCTGTTGGACATAGTTGGACTCAATTGGGCTAATTAGATCAGTCAGCCTCAATAGGCCGAATTAGCCCCAATTGGCCCAATTGGCCTCAATTGGCCTCAATTGGCCTAATTGACCCCAATGGGCATCAATGGGCCTCAACGAGCCTCAATGGTCCGCAATGGGCCTCAATTAGCTTCAATCGGCCTCAATCGGACTCAATGAACCCCAATTGGCCTCAATATGCCTCATTCGACCTCAATGGGCTCAATTAGACTCAATTGGCCTCAATTAGCCTAATTGGGACAAATTGGCCTAATTGGCCTAATTGGCATCAACTAGTTTATCTGGCTTAATTGGCTTAATTCGTGAACTTTTCCAAATTGTCCTTAATTATCCCCAATTGAGCTCAATTTGCCAAATTGGCCTCAATTGGCCAAATTGGTCCCAATTGGCATCAAATGGCTTCAATTTTCCTCATTTAGCCTCAATAGACCTAATTTAGCTCAACTTCCATTATTGGCTTCAACTGGCCTCAATTGGCCAAATATGCCTCAATTATCCTAAATTTTCCTCAACTTGACTAATTGGCCTCAATTGGTCTCAATTGGCCTCAGCTGGTCTCTATTGGCATAATTAACCTCAATTGATTGAATTGGCCTCAATTGGACTAAATTTGTCTCAAGTGGCGCAAATTGGCAGAATTGGTCTCAATTAGCCTCAATTGGCCTAATGGCCTTAGTTAGATTTAATTGGCCTCTATTGGCTGCAATTGGTTGTAATTGGCCTCAATTGGCCTAATTGGACTAATTTTCATCGATTGGACTCAATTCTCCTAATTGGCCTCAATTGGTCTCTAGTGGCTTAATTGTCCTAATTATCCTAATTGGCATAATTGGCCTCAATAGGCCTAATTTGTCTCAAATGGACAAATTGTCTTCAATTGGGCACAATTGGATACAACTAGCCTCAATTGGCCTCAATTGGCCGCAATTGGCCACAATTGGCCTAATTGGCCTCAATTGGCCCTAATTGGCTTAATTGGCCTCAATTGCAAAAATTGGCCTCAATTTTCCTCAATTGGAATCATGTGTCCTCAATCGACCTCAATTGGCCTCACCTATCCTCACTTAGACTCAATTGGTCTCCATTGGCCTAATTGACCTAATTGGCCTCAATCGACCTGAATTGGCCTCAATTAGCCTAATTGACCTCAATTGGACTCAATATGATTCAGTTTGCCTCAATTGGCCTCAATATGATTCAGTTGGCCTCAATTAGCCAAATAGACCTAATTGGACTCAATTATCTTAAATTGGTTTCAATTGTCTTAATTGGGATCAATTGGCCTCAAGTGGCCTAATTGTCCTAATTGGCCAAATTGGCCCAAACAGGCCTAATTAGCCTCAATTGTCCTCAATTGTTCTCAATTGTCCTAATTGAACTAATTGGACTCAATTGGTGTTAATTGGCCTCAATTGGACAAATTGGATTCAATTGGATTCAATTGGCCTAATTATCCTCAATTGACCACAATTGGCATAATTGGCCTTAATTGGCCTCAATTGGTCTCAATTGGCCAAAATTGGCATCAATTGGCCTAATTGGACTAATTGGCCTTAATTGGCCTCAACTGGTTTTAGTAACCTTAATTTGCCTAATCGACCTCAATTGGCCTCAACTAGTATCAAATGGCATAATTGGTCAAATTGTCGTAATTGGCATAATTGGCCTCATTGGCTTCAATCAGCCTAATTGGCCTCAATTTTGGGCTCAATTGGCCAAAAATCGATCCTAATTGGATTTAATTGACCTCAATTGTCCTCAATTGACCTAATTGGACTCAATTCACCTCAATTGGCTTCAATTGGCCTCAAGTGTTCTCAATTGGCCTCAATTGGCCTCAATTGGCCTCCATTTGACTCAATTGGCCTAATTGGACTCAATCGACCTTAATTAGCCTCAATTGGGCTAATTGGCATCAATTGGCCAAAATTGGTCAAAATTGGCTTAATTGACCCAATTGGACTCAATCGGACTCAATTAGCCTCAATTGCCCTTAATTTTCTAAATTGGGCTCAATTGGCCTTAATTGAACGCAATTGGTCCCAATTGGCCTAATTGTCCTAATTTGCCCCCCCCAGGTGGCCTAATTTTCCTAATTGGACTAATTGGACCCAATTGGCGTAATTGGCCTCAATTGTCCTCAATTGGCCTCAATCGGCCGAATTGCACTCAATTGGCCTTAATTGGATTCAATTAGCCTCAATTGGCCTAATTGGACTCTATCTTCCCAATTGGCCTCATTTGGACTCAATTAGTCTCAATTGGACTCAATTAGCCTCAATTAGCATCAATTGGTCTCAATTGGCATCAATTGGCATCAAGTGGCATAATTGGCCTCAATATGCCTCAATTTGCCCCAATTTGTCCCAATTTTCCTCAATTGGCCAAGTTGGCCTCAATTGAACTTTATTGGCCTCAATTAGACTCAATGGGACATAATTGGCCTCAATTGGCCTAATTGGCCTCAATTGGCCTTAGTGGGCCTAATCGACCTCAATTTTTCTCAATTGTCCTTAAGTGACACAATTGACATAATGGGCCTAGTTGGTTTAATTAGACTCAATTGGCCTCAATTGGCCTCAATTCGCATCAAGTGGCCTCAATTGGCTTCAACTGGCTTCAATTAGCCTGAATTAGACTCAATGGGCCTCAATTGGCCTCAATCGGCCTCAATGGGCCTCAATTGGCCTAAATTGGCCTTAATTGGCCTCAATTGTCTATAATTGACCTTAATTGGCCTCAATTGGACTAATTGAACTAAATGAACTCAATTGGCCTAATTGGCATCAATTGGACTCCATTGGCCTCAATTGTCCAGAAGTGGCCTAATTGGCCTCAATTGGCCTAATGGGCCCTAATTAGCTCAGTTGGCCTCAATTTGTTCAGTTGGCATCAGTTGGCCTCAATTGCCACAATTGGCCTCAATTTGCCTTAATTGGTCTCAATAGGCCTAATCGGCCTCAATTAACCACAATTCATCCCAATTGGCCCTAATTGGTCTCAATTTTCCTTAATTGGCCTAATTGGAATAACTAGGCTCAATTGACTTAATTAACCTCAATTTGTCTAATTGGTCTAAATTGGCCTAATTGGCCTCAATTGGTCTCAATTGGACGTAATTGGATGTAATTTGCCTAATTGTCCTCAAGTCCCATAATTTTTTTCAATTGGCATAAGTAGGCCTAAGTTGGCCTCAATTGCCCTAATTGGCCTCAATTGGCCTTAACTGGCCTCAATTGGCCTTAACTGGCCTCAATTGGCCTCAATTAACCACAATTACCCCCAATGAGCCACAATTGGCCCTAATTATCCTCAATTGACCAAAATGGACTAATTAGGCTCAAGTGGTCCAATTGGCCCCAATTGGCCTTGTTGGACTAATTGGTCTTAGTTCGCCTCAATTGGTCTCAGTTGGCCTCAATTGGTCCCACACTAGTGCAGAAAACATTTTTTACGTCGGTTATTTTTCATTATTTACGTCGGTTTTTAGCTGACGTTAATACGGACGACGTTATAAATAACGTTTTTTACGTCGGTTATTTAAAACCCGACGCAACATCCCTAACATCACAGTGTTTATCACGTCGGTTCATTAATAACCGACGTGATAAATATGGGAGGGGGGGGGGGTTTATCACGTCGGTTATTTTCTAAACCGACGTGATAAAACGCCTGGGATATCGTTTATCACGTCGGTTATGACATAACCGACGTGATAAACCCTTCCCCGGGCCTATTATGACGTCGGTTTCTTAAATAACCGACGTGATAAAAAGGCCAGGGAAATGTTTTAGCATGTCGGTTATCCAATAACCGACGTGGTAAATCGATTCCCAGGCCTTTTAGCACGTCGGTTATATTAAGAACCGACGTGATAAAAGGCCCGGGAACGGTTTATCACGTCGGTTCTCGAAAAAACCGACGTGATAAACCCCTACCGATTTATTTACCACGTCGGTTATAAAATAACCGACGTGAAAGCGATATTTTTTTTAAATAATTGCACTGCACTCACCAAAAAGCAACCAGAAACCAAACAAAAATAACCATGCCAGCCCTCCCCCAAGCCCGAACTGAACCCCACCCTCATCTATACCCACCTAACAACCTGGACAGCCCTCCCCCACCACATTGGAGCCCCACCACAACCCTTGGACACCCCCCACCCCTTGGACAGCCCCCCCCACCCTCATTTACACCCCCACGACCCCTAGTAAAGCCTCAAACACCCATTGGACACTCCTCCCATATCCCTTGGACACCCCCACCCCTTGGACAGCCCCCCCACCCTCATTTACACCCCCAAGACCCCTAGTATAGCCTCAAACACCCATTGGACACCCCCCCCACACCTTGACAGCCCTCCCAGACCCCTTGGACACCCCCCCGACCCCTGGACACCCCCCCGAGCCCTTGGACAGCCCCAAACACCCCTTGGACACCCCTCCCATATCCCTTGGACACCCCCCACCCCTTGGACACCCCCCACCCCTTGGACAGCCCCCCCACCCTCATTTACACCCAACCGGCCCCTTGGACAGAACTCCCAGACACCTTGGACACCACTCCCATATCCCTTGGACACCCCCCCACCCCTTGGACACCCCCACCCCTTTGACAGCACCCCCCCCCCACCCTCATTTACACCCCCCGAACACTAGGACATCCCCAAACACCCCTTGGACACCCCTCCCATATCCCTTGGACACCCCCACCCCTTGGACACCCCCCCACCCCTTCGACAGCCCCCCCACCCTCATTTACACCCCCTGAACACTAGGACAGCCCCAAACACCCCTTGGACACCCCTCCCATATCTTTTGGACACCCCCCCACCCCTTGGACACCCCCCCACCCCTTGGACAGCCCCCCACCCCCTGGACACCCCCCCGACCCCTTGGAAACCCCCCTACCCCTTGGAAACCCCCCCATCCCCTTGGACAGCCCCAAACACCCCTTGGACACTCCTCCTATATCCCTTGGACACCCCCCCACCACTTGGACACCCCCCCACCCCTTGGACAGCCCCCCCCCCCCCCCACCCTCATTTACACCCAACTGACTCCTTGGACAGCCCCAAACACACCTTGGACACCCCTCCCATATCCCTTGGACACCCCCCAAACACCCACCCACCCCCTTGGAACCTCTCCCCCCATACCAAAATCCAGACCAGAAAAACCATCAACAGTAGACCAAAACAAGAAGTAGAGAAAAATTAAACATTCACTTCTATAACATTCAAAACTTACACTGTCAACTTCAAAAAAAACTAAATCCAACCTAAACGACTACGAAATACACAATTACATTGACAATATTCAAAATTACATTTTACATTACAAACAACTAAAATTCAATCAAACCTGTAAAATAATTTGACCACTCCACTTGTAAGTGTTTGATATCTTCAGCAGTAAAGGGTTGAGGGTCATCAAAAAGCTACAAAGGAAAAGGATAGTAGTCAACGTGTATAATGAATAAATCAAATTGAAATATTATGAGAAAGAGGAAATCTTACCAGGTCAAAACTCAGAACTGTCCCAGTTGTTATTATTTCATACATAAATCTTAACATGTAATATCCGCATTCGATGATGCCTTGTTGCTCATGACATTTCTGTTTGAATGAGTGTAAATTCAATATATTATTTTTATGTAATAAATCAAAATGTACAAATTATAAATGGATATTTACCTTCGCATGTACATATTTGATCTTGAAATTCCTTTTCTTTGCGCTTTTTCGAAAGTGGACCCATGCCCTGTTAGAAAATAATACGAATGGGGTAAATTTAAAATTCATTATAATATATAAAACTATTGTGAAATTGAAACTTACGTTTCCAATATATTCTTAAAACTTTCTCGCACATCATCATGGAGAGAGCATATCCAATAAAGTGTTTTCTCCCTAGGGCAAAAAACCCCTAACATCCAATGATCCCTGATAAAAGGAAATTTAACGTTAGTGGTTTTTTATGTTAAAAGATAATTAACTCTTTGAGAGGGATGTGTTTCATACCTCTCACAAAAAGGCATCATCCAACACTGTGTGATTACATTCTTTTCAAATCTATCAGCAATATAAATCATTCTTTGTTCCTCATCCAATGCACATGCTTCAGGGGAAATCAATTGTGGGTCCACGAATCCATATACATCTGTCAGCTCATTCCTCTCACAAATTTTATACAGATACCTAATACAAAGCAGACATAAGTATACATTTTTAATAAATATAACGCAAGGAAAAGGTGTTAAGACTTACATGATAAAAATTTGCACCACGTTGATGCCCAACTTATCTCCAGTGACAAACTCCATGATATCAGTTTTCATAATCCCCACACTTAGTTCACGTCCACAGACATGAGCTTCCATTTTAAAGTCATAATGATCCGCCAAAAAATTTGAATATCTTGACAATTTGTCAAGACTGCTAGTATCTGCATCTGATGTCATAGCTATCTGTCTTTGTTGTTGTCTATACAGTATTTCTTTACCTTTGAAGTATTCCTGTAAAAATAAATTGAAAAATATATTAGTTTTCAAATGATAAAACATTAATAAAAATATAAAATGAAAGATATAACATCCATACCTCTATGGTAATGAGTCGAAGAAGTCTGGATGGCCAAAGTAAAAAATGGCCGATACTATGTCCAACTGTCATCACCTCATCTGTAGGTAATGGTATCCGAGCTGATCTATCTATAATATCCTGTACAGTGACCCTCTGATTCTCTACCTCTAACTGTTGATGATGAACTGTATCTCCTATACAATATACCATCCCATATGCAACTATATGATGTTGAGGATCATCAACATACAACTCACAATAAGTAGGTAGCTGCGGCGGAGGAGGAGGATCAAAAATGGGGTCCGCAGGCTGAGGTGGGGGAGTGGGAGCTACTGGGAGAGGTGGAGTGGGAGCTGCACCCTGAAATTGTCTTTGCAAGTCTGCAAACATAAACTGCACCGATGCTCTAATCTTGTCCTCCATTGTCGCATTAATATTATGGACTTCAGCCTCCAAGGATTCTATTTTTTTTATAAACTCCCTCAACGTTAGAATTTGAGGAACGTGGCAACACTTTTCTTACCGATACACCTGCCGGATATCCCCTTACACGGCCAGGATGTTCGGGCTTTCCCAATGCCACAGATAAAATATCTTCCCTCCCAGATGGTGTAAATGTCCCCTGTGAACTCTGCTCCTCAAGAGAGTCCTGTAATAATTAATTGAACATTTCTATAATGATTGGAAATATATGATGAAAATAGTAAACTTAAATAAATAAAATAGATATCTTACAATCCTCTCAACTACGAGTCTCGATTCTTCCGAAAGATATTGTCCTTTTTTGCCCTTCCGAGCTCTTTTCCATTTCTCATGTCTAGATGGAGGGGATGGAGGGGCCACCTCTCCAGAGCTTGAAGACTCAGCCCTTAGTTGTTGAAATTTTTCTGCCATCATTTGTTCTTCCAATAATGCATACCCTCCCCGAGATAAACTATGAGGGTATACATTTTTAGATTGGATATCTTGATGAGCTTTCCTTGTTTGATGTAAATTAAGAATAAGTAATCATTAACAAAACAATAATAAGATCATTTATATAAGAAAGCTTATAAAAGTTTACATTGCCCTTACCAAAAATGATTCTTTTCTTCTACTTTCAAAAAATTGTCTCCATGTGTCTTCATCTATAAAAGGATATATACGACATGGATTCTCACGACTCCTATGACCATAAATGAAATTAGATGAGAGGGTTGATTTGAAATCCCTCCATCTCCTAGCAGCCAACGATAAGCATTTCTTCCTGACTCCTCCAGTGTCAGGAATATCAAATGTCATCTGATAAAAAAGAGGTTAAAAATATTATATATACTAGAAACATTTAAAGAACAGTCAAACAATAGCAAAAGATCTTACCAAAATGGTCTCCCACAGCTGAGAAATTATCGCCTTATCCACACTTCTCCAATCATCATAGAGAATGCTTACTTTCCTCTTAGCCTGATTTGCTACAAAACCCTTAAAATCTTTAGCATTTGGACCTCTAGGAAGATCATCATCATCAAACTCCACGACTATCCTCTCCTCCTTCGTACGGGCAAGTGATAATTTTGGTAAACGTGTGCACCCACGCTTACCAACCATTGAACTCTTTTTTGTAATAGGAGCATGTGAATGTTCCTCCCCAGATGTATGACCAATATTCTCATCTCCAGAATCATGTGGCTGATCAACTGATTGATCTGTCATTTTCCTTCAAATTAAAAAAACAAACATTAGTTCACAAATATAAAAATTCAAATATTGTAATACTACTTAATCAGAAAATAGAAAAGTGTACTAAATTACATAATAGTAAACATTGGTAATATGGTAAGCATGTTAAACAATGATAAGCATGGTAAACACAGGAAAAAAGTTGCCAAGGAGTTGGCCCAAGAAAGCTGAAAAGTGGACTCACTGAGTCCACCGGTCAGCCGGTGTGAGATCACCGGCCAGCCGGATGACCCAGGCAGTAGACTTGCCCACTGCCTGGTTCCACCGGCCGGCCGCTGGCTCACCACCGGCCGGCCACTGGATCACCACCGGCCGGCCGCTGGATCACCACCGGCCGGCCGGTGGACCAGACAGAGAGACTTCCTCTGTCTGGACCACCGGCCGGCCGCTGGCTCATCACCGGCCGGCCGGTGGACCAGACAGAGCTTTGCTCTGGACCACCGGCCAACCGGTGATCCACCACCGGCCAGCCGGTGCGCCCAGGACTTCTCCTCTTTACGGTTTTTATTGTTTTATCGTTTTGGTTTGATACATGTTTTAATAAGTAAAAAATTTACAATATCTAACATTATATGAAAAAACTAAATGTAAACAAGAAATAAACATGTGTTACCTGTAATTTTAGGAATGTACAGTTGGATTGTTTTCCCAAATTCCTTCGTCGTGATCGTTCCTTATGGCACAAACCATGTCTTCAACATACTCATCATTATGTTCTGTTAATATTTCCATGGAAGTAGGGATCTCACATAAATCAGCATCTTCATCAAATTCATCATCACCAACATATTGTTTTTCCCTTGTAAAACAACAGCCCACTGCATATCTGATTGATCTACTACATAGAAAATTTGTTTGGCATGTGTTTCCATTATAAAAGAATCAGCTGTGTCTTCTAATCTATTCAGATTAACAAGTGTCATTCCAAATTCATCGTGTCTGACACTGTTGTTACCGATAAACCATTTACAGTTAAAAACATGAAGTTTAATTTTAAAGTAATCAGCCTCCCATATGTCTTCAATCACTCCATAATATGCACTTGATGCCAAAATTGGGTTTCTGTCCTTAGCACTCGAAAAATGCATTGCTTCTGCAAACACCAATACACCACTATTCTGAACTGCACTTCTGTTGTCCTGAGCTTTCATATGAAATGTATAGCCATTAATGTCATAAGCGGACCATGTTATCACATTTAAAGATGGACCACCCACTATCCATTTTAATGTCTCTGATACATCTGATCTACCAAGAAAGGTCTTTTTAAACCATGGCAAAAAAGTTTTGTTGTGCTCATTCAAAATCCACATTTCTTTCTTCTTTGGATGACATTGTTTCAACTCATTAATATGCAATGTGATATACGGTTGAACATCAGCTATGTTATTCAAGATTTATGATTCTAACTTCTTCATATGTTCAGCTGACAGTGATTTGACTTTCAAGCCACGAATCCCCTTTCCCTCATTATTAACCCGTTCATGGCGAGATGGAGGCAAACCTATGTGTTGCGTCGTAGCCAAGTAGCTCGTACAAAACTCTGCTACCTCCTCAGAAATATACTTTTCAATAATGGAGGCTTCAGGTCGATATGGATTTTTAACATATCCCTTTAATATTTTCATATACCTTTCAAAAGGATACATCCAACGAAGATATACAGGTCCACAAAGCTTTATTTCTCGAACCAGATGAATCATTAAATGCACCATCATATCAAAAAAAGTTGAAGGAAAATACATTTCCAAATGACAAAGTATAAAAATTGCATCCTTTTCCAAAATGTTCAAAGCATTCACATCAATCGCCTTGTTACAAATTGAATTGAAAAAATAACACAACCTCATTATAGTCTTTCTGACACGGATGGGCAATATTCCACGCAGTGCAACTGGTAGAATTTGTTGCATCATGACGTGACAATCATGTGATTTCATACCTATCAACTTTAAGTCTTTCAATGAGACAAAATTTTTTACATTTGAAGAATAACCTTGAGGCACTTTGATATCATGAAGACACTGACAGAAGATACTTTTCTCCCTCTTCGATAATGTATGACAAGCCGGGGGAAGAAATGTTCGTCTTCCTTTAGGAGTGGGAGCTAACTCCAAACGTATTCCCATTGATAGTAGGTCTAACCTTGCATTCAACCCATCTTTTGTCTTTCCTTTAATATCTAGCAATGTTCCGATCAAAGAATCACAGATATTCTTCTCCACGTGCATGACATCAATATTATGTTTGACTTCATGATACCTCCAATATGGTAGCTCAAAAAATATTGACCTTTTCTTCCAAATATGTCTATTATTACCAGATTTCTGTGTCTTTCCCAATGTCACATCAAGGTTTTTCACCCTCTCAAAATACAAATCTGGGGATAAAGGTTTTGGAGCAATATCAAATTCTTGTGAGCCATTGAATGCCTTTTTTAGTCTTCTATAAGGGTGATCCATAGGCAAAAACTTTCGATGACCCATGTACACTGTTTTCCTCCCATGATGCAATTGACAATATGACGTCTGTTGTTCGCAAATTGGACATGATTTATGCCCTTTAACACCGTATCCAGACAAATTTCCATATGCTAGGAAGTCATTTATAGTGAATAGAAGCACTGCATGCAGTTGAAAATATTCCATTTTATAAGAATCATACACCCTAATACCATCAGCCCATAAAAGTTTCAAATCATCAATCAGCGGTGACAAGTATACATCAATATCATTGCCGGGTTGCTTTGGACCAGAGATCATGATACTCAACATGACATATTTGTGCTTCATACAAACTTCAGGAGAGAGGTTGTAAATTACCAATAAAACAGGCCATGAACTATGTGTGCTACTGAGGGTTCGGTATGGATTCATTCCATCTGTGCACAAGCCTAGTCTCAGATTTCTAATTTCATTTCCAAATGTAGGGTACTGGGCATCAATTTTCTTCCATTGTGGAAAATCAGCTGGATGACGTATTTTTCCATCACATACCCGCTCATCAGCATGCCATCTTAACCTTTTTGCATCATGTGAATTAGCAAATAAACGTTTGAAACGAGGAATTATAGAAAGATACCAAAATACCTTTGAAGGGAGCTTTGTAATCTCTACATCAGCTTGTGATTTTTCTTTCACCTTATACCGTGATGTCCCACATTTAGGACACTCTTTCAGAAATTCATATTCCTTCCTATATATAATGCAGTCATTCGGACAGGCATGTATTTTCCTGTATCCCAATCCCATCGGGCATAATATTTTTTTGGCCTTATAATGTGAATCTGGAAGATCGTTATCTTTTGGAAGAATGTCTTTCATCAATTGTAGCAGCTCTGTAAAACTTCTGTCACTCCATCCATGTTTCGCCTTCAGGTTAATCAATCTTAACACCGCCGACAAAACCGTAAAATCTGTACAACCAGGATATAATGGTTTTTTGGAATCACCATATAGACGTGCAACTGTCGGTTCTATCTCAATTTGTTCTGCTACAATATCGCGAATCATTTCTTCAATTCCATCGGAGTTACCATCTTGCGATTCATTATCATCAGTGACATTCTGTCCAGTTTCTCCATGCCAAATCCAAGGGTTGTAACTCGGATTGAAACCATGACAAATCAGATGATCTTTTATCTCTCTACTTATCAACTTCTTCATATTCAGACATTTCAGGCATGGACAGAAAAAAATGTCACTACCTGGAACATTTCGTTTAGCAAATTCCAAAAAGGCATCAACACCTTCCTCATATTCATTTCTCATTAGATGTGCCGTAATCCAACTTCGACTCATTATTACCTATAACAAATAGCAAAAATATATATATATTTTAGATAAGACAAATATATGTTTATATGAAAAAAATCATAATTTGAATGTAAACAATTTTGAAATATAAAACAAATCGAAGTGTATTTAAAAAAATATGCTTGAATATTATTTTTTAAACAAAATATAGTAAGATATAACACCCCCCCTGGACACCACCCCCACCCCCTACCCCCTTGGACACCCCCCTGGACACCCCCCAACACCCACCCACACCCTTGGACAGCCCCCCACACCCACCCACCCCCTTGTAAACCCCCCTGGACACCCCCCGACCCCTCTGGACAGCCCCCCGCCCCTCCTGGACACCACCCCCCACCCCCTACCCCCTTGGACACCCCCCTGGACATCCCCCAACCCTCTGGACAGCCCCCCCACCCTCCCGGACAACCCCAAATACCCTCTGGAGAGGCCGCCACCCACTTGGATAGCCCCCCACACCCATCCAACCCCTTGGACACCCCCCTGGACACCCCACCGACCCCTCTGGACAGGCCGCCACCCCCTTGGACAGCCCCCCACACCCACCCATCCCCTTGGACACCACCCTGGACACCCCCTGACCCCTCTGGACAGCCCCCGACCCCTCTAGAAAGCACCCCCGCCCCTCCTGGACACAACCCCCCACCCCCGACCTGCTTGGACACCCCCCTGGACACCCCCAAACCCTCTGGACAGCCCCCCACCCCTCCTAAACACCACCCCCACCCCCTACCCCCCTTGGACACCCCCTGGACACCCCCCAACACCCACCCACACCCTTGGACAGCCCCCCACACCCACCCACCCCCTTGTAAACCCCCCTGGACATCCCCCGACCCCTCTGGACAGCCCCCCACCCCTCCTGGACACCACCCCCCACCCCTACCACCTTGGACACCCCCCTGGACATCCCCCAACCCTCTCGACAGCCCCCCCACCCACCCGGACAACCCCAAATACCCTCTGGAGAGGCCGCCACCCACTTGGACAGCCCCCCACACCCATCCAACCCCTTGGACACCCCCCTGGACACCCCACCGACCCCTCTGGACAGGCCACCACCCCCTTGGACAACCCCCCACACCCACCCATCCCCTTGGACACCACCCTGGACACCCCCGACCCCTCTGGACAGCCCCCGACCCCTCTAGAAAGCACCCCCACCCCTCCTGGACACAACCCCCCACCCCCGACCTGCTTGGACACCCCCCTGGACACCCCCCAACCCTCTGGACAGCCCCCCCCCCCCACCCCTCCTAAACACCACCCCCCACCCCCTACCCCCCTTGGACACCCCCCTGGACACCCCCCAACACCCACCCACACCCTTGGACAGCCCCCCACACCCACCCACCCCCTTGTAAACCCCCCTGGACACCCCCCGACCCCTCTGGACAGCCCCCCGCCCCTCCTGGACACCACCCCCCACCCCCTACCCCCTTGGACACCCCCCTGGACATCCCCCAACCCTCTGGACAGCCCCCCCACCCACCCGGACAACCCCAAATACCCTCTGGAGAGGCCTCCACCCACTTGGACAGCCCCCCACACCCATCCAACCCCTTGGACACCCCCCTGGACACCCCACCGACCCCTCTGGACAGGCCGCCACCCCCTTGGACAGCCCCCCACACCCACCCATCCCCTTGGACACCATCCTGGACACCCCCCGACCCCTCTGGACAGCCCCCGACCCCTCTAGAAAGAACCCCCACCCCTCCTGGACACAACCCCCCACCCCCGACCTGCTTGGACACCCCCCTGGACACCCCCAACCCTCTGGACAGCCCCCCACCCCTCCTAAACACCACCCCCCACCCCCTACCCCCCTTGGACACCCCCCTGGACACCCCCCAACACCCACCCACACCCTTGGACAGCCCCCCACACCCACCCACCCCCTTGTAAACCCCCCTGGACACGCCCCAACCCTCTCGGGGATTAATAGAGAATGATGAAAAATTAGTGAAATCATAAAATTAGTCAATATTGCAAGTCGAACTAATAGATCTAGGGATGATAAATAAGATTATGGTGCCAAAACGAGTTAAAAGGGTTCGCAATCGAAGAATCTTAGCTAGTTTCAACAAAAAAATCACAACACATATATATATACTATCCGCGAAAAAAAACGAACGAGTGGGAGGATTACCTGAGTGCTGCGAGTTTAGATGATTGATCCGAGGAGATTAAATATGAGAAAAGATGATCGCAAAACGAATCTAAACCCACGAAATGGACGACCCGATTCGGGTTTACGCGCGAGAGAGACGAGTCGCGACTGTCGAAGGTAAACTCGCGAATGACAATCCACGGGTCTGGGTAAATTTTTAAATGATTTATCACGTCGGTTATTCAATAACCGACGTTATAATTTTTTTAAAAACATTTATAACGTCGGTTGTTCAATAACCGACGTAAAAACCTTCCTCCGGTTCTTTTTTTACGTCGGTTATTTTATAACCGACGTTATAAAGGGCTCAAAATCCGCGTTTTATTACGTCGGTTATTCCATAACCGACGTCAAAAACATCTACGGATTCTTTTTTTACGTCGGTTATTTTATAACCGACGTAAAAAGGCCTTCAAAAACCGCGTTTTTACGTCGGTTATTGAATAACCGACGTAAAAAACGCCCCCTGCTTCTGTTTTTTTACGGCGGTTAATGTATAACCGACGTAAAAAACGAAACCGCGCGATTAATAACGTCGGTTATAAAAATAACCTACGTTAAAGGTGTACTAAACACAGGTTTTTACGTCGGTTATTAAATAACCGACGTAAAAAACCTCGTTTTACATATTATGACGTCGGTTTTATATAACCGACGTAAAAAATGGTGACGTAAAAAACCTTTTCTGCACTAGTGCCAGTTGGCCTCAATTGAATTCAATTGGCCTCAAGTGGCTTAATTGGCCAAATTAGAATCAATTGGCCCCAATGGGTCTCAATTTACCTCAATTAGCTTAATTGGCCTCAAATAGACGCAATTGGCCTCAATTGGCCTCAATGGCCTAAATGGCCTCAATTGACGGCAATTAGCCTCAATTGACCTAAATTGTCCTTATTCAGCCTAATTGGAATAATTTCCCTCAATTGGCCTCAACTAACCTCAATTAGCCTAATTGGTCTCAATTGGCTTAATTGGTCTCAATTAGCCTCAATTGGTCTCAATTGGCCTTAATTGGACCCAATTGGCCTAATTTCTATCAATTGACCTCAATTGGACTAATTGGCCTCAATTGGCCTCACCTGGACTTAATTGGATTCAATTGGTCTCAATTGGGCCCAATTGACCCAGTTGGCCTCAACTAGCCCCAACTGGCCTCAATTAGTCACAACTTCCCCCAATTGGATTCAATTAGCTCTAATTATCCCCAGTTGACCAAATTATCCTAATTGGGATTTATTAGCTGCAAGTTGCTTAAATGGCCTAATTGGCATCAATTGGTCTTAGTTGGCCTCAATTGGTCTCTATTGGCCTTATTGGCCTAATTAGACTCAATTGGCCTCAATCAGCTTATTTGGCCTTAATTGGCTGCGATTGGCCTCAATTGGCCACAATCGACCAAATTGGTCTCAATTGGCCAAATTGGCCACAATTGGATGCAATTGAACAAATTGGCCTCAATTGACCTCAAAAGGCCTAATTAACCAAAGTTTGCCTCAAATAGCCTAATTAGCCAAACTGGTCTGAACTTGCCAAATTGGTCACGACATTTCTCAATTGGCCTCAGTTAGCCTAATTAGCCAAATTGGCCTCAATTGGGCTCATTGGCCTAATTGGCCAAATTGGCCTCAATTGGACTCTGTTGGACTCAATTGACCTCAAGTGACCTCAATTGAAATCAATTGGCCTAATTGGACTCAGTTGGACTAAAATGGCCTCAATTGGAACCAATGGGCCAAATTGACCTCAATTTGCCCCAATTGGCCTCAATTGGCCTCAATTGAACTAATTGGTCTTAATTAGCCAAAATTGGCCTCAATTGGCTTAATTGACCTAATTGGCCAAATCAGCATAATCAGCATAATTGACCTAATTATTATCATTGGCCTCAAGTGGCCTCAAGTTGCCTCAATTGGCCTCAATTGGTTGAATTTGACCTAATTCGACTAATTGGCATCAATTGGACTCAATTAGCCCCAATTGGCCTAATTGGCCTCAATTGGCAGCAATTGGCACTAATTGGCCTAATTAGCCTCTATTGGACTTAATTGGTCTCAATTTGCCTTAATTGGTTTCAATTGGCCGAATTGGTCTTAATTGCCCTAATTGGCCATAATTGGCCTTAATTGGCTACAATTGGCCTCAATTGGCCTAATTGGACTCAATAAGCCTCCATTGACCTCTATTCGCCTCAATTGGCCGCAATTGGCCCCTATTGTTCTCAATTGGCCTCAATTGGCCTAAAGGGACCTCAATTTCCCTAATTGACCTCAATTAAACTCAATTGTCCTAATTGGGCTAATTAGACAGAAATTGCCTCGGGCTCAATTGGCCTGACTGGCCTCAATTAGGCTCAGTTGGGCCTAATTGGTGTAATTGGACTCAAATGGCCTCAACGGTTCTCAATTGGCCTCAATTTTCTACAATTGGCCTAATTATCCAAATTAGCCTCAATTGGCATTAATTAACGTCAATTCGCCTTAATTGGCCTAATTGGAATAATTTTCCTCAATTGGCCTAAATTGGTCTGATTGGCCTCAGTTAGACTCAATTGGCCTCAATGGTCCTAAATTGGCTTAAATTGGTCTGATTGTCTTCATTTTCCCTCAATGGTCATCAAATATCCAAATTGGCCTAATTGGCCTCAATTGGATTCAATTGGACTAATTGGCCTTAACGATCCTCAATTGGACTCAATTGGCCTCAATTGGCCTAATTGGCCTCAATTGGTCTCAACTTGTCTTTATTGGTTCAATTGGCCTCAATAGGCCTAATTGGTCTCCATTGGCCTCAATTGGCCTAAATTAGCCTCAATTAGCCTCAATTGGCCTCAATTGGCCTCAATTGGCCTCAATTGGCCTCAATTGGCCTCAATTGGGATCAATTGGTCAAATTGGATTAATTGGACTCAATTCGACTAATTGGCCTAATTCTCCACAATTGGCCTCAATTGGTCTCAATTGGCTCAATTGGCCTTATTTGCCTCAATTGGCTTAATTACCCTTAATTGGCCTCAATTGGCCTAATTGGCCTCAAAAGGTCTCAATTTATTTCAATTGGCTCTAGTTGGCCTCATTGTTCTAATTGCCCTTAATTGCCCTCAATTGGTTTCAATTGGCCTCTATTCGACTGAAATCGCCGTATAGGGAAATTTTTGTCGAATTGGAATCTATTAGCCTCATTTGGCAGAAATTAGCCTCAATTAGACTAATTGGCCTCAATTGGACTCAATTGGACTCAATTTTACTAAACTGGACTTAATGTGTGTAATGGCTCGGACCTCTCCAACCCTTTCCATTATCGAAAAGGAAGTCATGAAGTGTTCTAGAGGGTAGAATGGACTTTTACCACACTTTTCAGAATTTCATGACTACATGCCGTGTAGTGTGAGTACACACCGTGTACCACCTTGCTGAGTATACCCCGTGTTGTAGTCGTGTCCTTGCCGCATGAAATAAATGAGTACACGCCGTGTAGCCCATCCTACACGCCATGTAGTTTCTCCCTGCATACGCGTTACCCTCAAACCGTGGGTTGACCAGTCAATGATCATGTGATGTGTTGTAGTCGTGTCCTTTCTGCGTCAAATAAATGAGTACACGTAGTGTAGCCCATCCTACTATCCATGTAGTTTCTCCCCGCGTACGTGTTACCCTCAAACCGTGGGTTGACCAGTCAACGGCTGTGTGCCGTGTTGAATGTCGTGTTGGAAACTGCGTGGAGACCGTGTGGAATGGCCTAGTACACGCCATGTACTAAGAAGTACACGCCGTGTACTTTAGTTTTTATCACCTATAAAAGCAGGGGGCCTCTCCTCCTTTTTGATAATTTCCTCTCCTCCCCTTTCCTTCAAGCAGAGCCCTCCCGAGAGACCCCAAGATCTTTTCTTCCATAACTTCTTCGTCTGAGCTCCGATTTACGATCCGTCAGCGGCTACGAGATCGTAATAATGAGGAGGAACTTCTGAGCTTAGACCTGTTGTTTTCCCTTTAGCCTTTCCTTCCCAGCTTCCACCTGAGGTGGCTTTTGTCAGGTTTTGATAGAAGTGACGGACGCCGAAGGACGTCTTCTAAAGTTGATCAGGGGGAGCGTTGTGATTAGGACATGTTGAGGTAGAGATCATACCTTCGTCTCTCTAAATTTGTGCATCATGCGGGGTGGGTGTCCTCGTGTTTATGTGGAACACATTTGAACCGGTTCAATAAAGATAATAATTGACTTATTTAACGGGTATAGGAAGTTGTGAATGCAGTTACATTATTTATATCCTGTGATATTATGTTGTGAATTGAATGAGTTTTTACCTACTGAAAATCACGGTCGTTGGGGTCCTTTTCTTGTGCAATTAAATGTTGCCCTATCTTTCTAAACCGTTTTGTGGATGGAAACTTAATGGAATGTGGAAATTGGTTAATCACGTAAATTTGGCTGATTAAAAATCTGGAACCCTTGTGTGATCACCCCAGTTGAACAAAATGGAATAATAAACATGTTGGTGTTGGGATGGTTTTGTTATGGGATGTGTGAAGTGGTAATTTTTTTTGGGTTGTTGTGTGATATGATGTTTGGAAGTGGGGATTCAATGATGGGTGGTGAATGTTGTTAAAGTTGTTATTGGTGGATTATATACAGGAGAAAGGAAATGGAAATGTGGAATATGGAAAATGAATTTATATATTTAACTTGGGAATAAATTAACGGTGGGGTTTTGTGATGGAAATGAATTAAAGATGGATATGATAATCGTTTTTTTAAGGAGTTGGAATGTGATGGCTTGTGTTTTACCTAACTTTTGTTGTGGTTGGAAGGGATATGTTTTATGATTGCTTGATCTAGTTTGGTTGTTGATAGTTGCCCGGTAGTTAAGAAACTGATAACAAAAGCTATTGAAACATGAAAACATTAAATGGGGTTTTGGGATTGATTGTTGTGTTCATACTCTCGAATTAGCAGTGCTAAGGCACATGCTCAGTCCCTCTGTTTAGAATCCATAGGTTGGGATGTGTGTTTGGTATACATATATATATATATATTTATCTTTGTGTTTTGTCGCACCCCACCCCTGTTGAGAACTTAGTGCCGAACACTACCATTTCTTGGGAGAGGGTGTTTTCCCCTTAGTTACTGCTCCTTCCTGCTTCTTCTTCCATAGGCTGTGATGGATTGAGGTGACCTTACACCCAAGACTCTTTGGGTAGGTTTCGATTGGGGTGGTTTAGCCCAAGACTCTTCAGGCATGCTTACTGTTCCCAAGAATCTTCGGGATGAGGCCCAGGTGTGTGCGGGTGGGATGTGTCGTTTGTGAGGCCCAGGTGTGTGTAGGAGAGATGTGTGGATTGTGAGGCTCAGGTGTGTGCGGGAGAGATGTGTGGATTTTGAGGCCCAGGTGTGTGCGGGCGAGATGTGTGGTTCTTGAGGCCCAGGTGTGTGCGGGTAGGAAGAGTGTGGTAGCATCAGGACGTTCGCTGTTAGGAAGAGAAGCTAACTAGTGGGGAATGGTGAGGGGTACCCAATAATCTTGTTTTATATATATACTACTTCCTTTTGTTTTGGTGAGCATGGCTGGTAAGGTTGGGTTGATAGTTTTCCTTGATAGGTTTTGTTTTCTTCTGTTGATCTCACGGGACATTAGGATGTCTCCACACCTGTGCATGTGAGCTTTAGGTTTCCCTACTGAGTATACTTGTATGCTCAACCTACATTTACTTTTAGGTTTCCAGGAGGACTAACAGGGCCGTGCGGGACCCTACTAGTTGGGACAGTTGGAGTTGTTGCAGTTTGTTGTACTCTTGTTTTTTTGGTATTGTACTTTTTAAGCTTTATGATACTTGTACCTTGTTTCAAAAATTGTTTAAACATGCACGTGGGTTTGGTTTGGGTTTATTTTCTATACTCTTGTTCTTTTCTTTTTGGTGTTTGACTTGTTCTATTTCCCGATCTTAAATAATAAAAAGGGTAATGCCTCCCATATTTGTGAAAACTCATACCCTTGGTGCTAGTCGCCACCCCGGGGCCTACTGGAGGCGGGACTCGGGGGTCATTATCTCCCTTTCACCATTTCCAGATCAAGAGGGGCATCTTTGATGGAAGGGGGTCATGATAGAATGGTATCAGAGGTGATGGTTGAGAGATAGGATGGAGTCTGGAGTTAGGCACAGTGAGGATTGCATGGGATGGTAGGGCAAGAGTGTTGGTTAATCTTGGTGCGTGACATAGGCCAGGGAAGACCGGCTAGGACATGAGATTTTAGGGGCCCCCGTGATCCGATGCAAGGACTCTGAGCCTACCGAACAACCAAGTGAGACTACATTGATTGCAGGGTAGAGACCCTAGGGAAGGTACATGCATCATCATGTTTGTGTTTTACTCGATTTGGGTGTTCTGGGGATGAAATAAAGTGGTAAAATGAAACCTTGAAAAAATATCCTTGGTACTCAGGCTTAGGCATTCCTTGTTTACCGTACAGCTATGGCACCTGGAAGACGTCCCCGGGTGGCTCAGATAGCCGAGGCCCAGTAGTTTCAAGTGGTCGATCAGTAGAGGATTGACCAAGAGGAGGAAGATAACCAGTGGTAGAAGACTCTTCGTTCTTTCCAGCGACAAACCCGCAAGAAGTACGAGGGTGGTACTTCGGATATGGAAACAGAGGGGTGGCTTGAGGAGCTAGGGATCACTTTTACTTTGATATGTGCTCCGAGGGAGTACTGGGTTCCCCTAGCAGTCAGTCAGATGAGAGGTGCGGTGTGCCAGTGGTGGATTCTCTACCTCAGAGAGAGGACGGAGATAGAGGTTCTGTGGGCTGACTTTGAGAAGGAGTTTCGAGAGAAATTCCTTTCTTCCATGATCAAGGAGAAGAAGCAGCAAGAGTTACTCTCCCTTTAGTAGGGGAGTATGTCAGTACGAGAGTTGGGGATCAAGTTCAAGGATCTCCTACGCTATGCTCCAGATCTCTTTCTGGATGAGGAGTCTCGAGCGAGACGTTTGGAGGAGGCGCTTCGTCCATCGCTCCAGGATGTTGTCACCCCCTTCACCCTTCCAACGTACTTGGCCGTACAGAAGACAGCAGAGGTTGTAGAGAGGATGCACTCACAGGGAGGTGCACCAAGAGAAGGGATCCAGCCGAGCTCGTCGAAGGGAAAGGCAGTCAGCAGTAGGTCTCCTGTGATGGGATCTTCCAGATTCAGGACAGTGGGGAGCAGGCCCCAGCAGTTCCCGTTCAGATCTTCTGGTCCTCGTCCCTTTTTCACGAGCCCAAGACTGAAGTGTTTCTCTTGTGGAGGTTTCGGGCACATTCAGATTCAGTGCCCGACCCGAGCTCAGTACGGTGGAGGTGGGCAGGTTTAGCACCCACCTCCGCAGCACCAGTTGTCGGCGAGGCCCTTCCAGCAGCAGCAGGGCCCTGCTCCTCCGAGGGCAAACTTTGCAGGAGGAGGCCAACCTCAGGGTGCTCCTCAGGGACCTCCATCTGGACATGGTCGGGGAGGTGGTTGAGATCATAGAGGCAGAGGAGCTGGGCATGGACAGTTGCATGCTACAGAGTTGGCAGCTCCGGCAGGACCAGAGGTGGTACGAGGTACGATTTGTTTGTTCAGCACTCTTATTTCTGCTTTGTTTGATTTAGGAGCTTCGCACTCCTTCATTGCACCCAGTCTAGCCCATGCTTTAGCTCTGGACGTAGAGAGACTTTCCGTACCCCTGGTGCTGAGTACACCTGTTGGAGGTCAGACTAGCATATCTTGTGTTTTCCGAGGATGTGGGCTGACGTTGGGACCACATCGTTCCATTGGGGATTTTTTTTTGCTATAGATACATCCATACGATGTCATCCTAGGCATCGACTGGCTGTTTTCTGTTAGTTCCATTATCGACTACTTCCGAAGAAGAGTCGTGTTCTCCAACATGGATGGGCAGCGTGTAGATTTTGTTGGCGAGAGGAGCTATCAGGTGGGAAGTTGGCATTTGAAGCCTCTCCTTTCCTTGTTAGGTGGGTTATCAGTGGTTCCAGCTGATACGGAGATGATGGATGTTCCATCGGTTGTTGGGGAGTTCCTCAATGTCTTTCCTGAGGAGTTTGGGACTCTACCCCCCCCCCCCCCCCCCGACGTGACGTTGAGTTTGGGATAGACTTACAGCCTGGTGCCCATCCGATTTCGATGGCCCCTTATCAGATGGCACCTTCAGAGTTGCGGGAGTTGCGGATTCAGATTGACGATATGATGGAGAATGGTTTTGTTCGACCCAGCGTGTCATCGTGGGGTGCTCCAGTTTTGTTCGTGAAAAAGGAAGATGGTGGTCTCAGGCTATGCATAGAATACCAGAGTTTTAATCAGGTAACGGTCTAGAACCGTTACCCCCTTCCAAGGATAGATGATCTCTTCGACCAGTTGAGGGGATCAGGTTGGTTTTCTAATATTGATATGCGGTCTGGATATCATCAGCTGAGGGTGAAGGATAGTGACATCTCGAAGATGGATTTCAGGTGCAGATATGGGCACTTTGAGTTTGTAGTGATGCTGTTTGGGGTTACGAATACACCAGTTGTGTTCATGGGGCTTATGAACTTTGTATTTCGAGAGTTTTTGGACCGGTTCATCATTGTGTTTATCGATGACATCCTGATCTACTCAAGATCAGAGGAAGAGCACGTTGAGCATCTCAGGGTAGTCTTGGAAGTCCTTCAACACCACCGGCTTTATGGGAAATTGTCGAAGTGTAAGTTCTTGACATAGGAAGTACACTTTCTTGGTCAAGTAGTGTCTCAACATGGAGTGTTAGTGGACCCGTCGAAGGTGAAATCGGTTGTTTCTTGGGCAGCACCCAAAATCATGGAAGATGTTCGTAGTTTCCTTGGGTTGGCAGGCTATTGTCGGAGGTTTGTTTCGGACTTCTCTCAAGTTACTGCTCCATTGATGGCTTTGACTAGGAATAATCATGTCTTCCTATGGAGCGAGCAGTGCTAGAAAGCTTTCGACTACCTGAAGGAGAAGTTGGTCAGTGCTCTTGTACTCAGGTTGCTAGAGGAAGGGTTGTTGTATGAGGTGTTTTGTGATGCTTATGGACTTGGCTTAGGGTGCATGTTGATGCAGAAGAAGGGTGTGATATGTTATGGGTCTTGGCAGTTTCACCCTCACGAGCGTAACTATGCCACCCATGACCTAGAGCATGCAGCAGTAGTGTTTGCACTGAATTTTTTGCGACATTACCTCTTTGGGGAGCACTTTGTGGTCTTCTCAGATCACAAGAGCTTATGTTATATCTTCTCCCAGCGTGACCTAAACTTACGACAGTGGAGATGGGTCGAGTTCCTCCAAGACTACGACTTTGAGATCTCTTACACTGAAGGTAAGGGCAACGTTGTGGCTGATTCCCTGTGCAGGAAGTCACATCAGGAAGTGGTTCGAGAATCCACTGATGCTTGGAAAGCGATGGGAGAGTTGGCTGCCTTACACTTGGATGCAAGGGTAGAGGGTGTTAGAGGCTGTTTGTTTCAGATGACTGTGCAGTCCTCCTTGTTGCAGCAGGTGGAAGAGTCTCAGTGGGGAGACTCTGAGGCGGAAGTAATGCAGGATCGTATCGATCAGGGGAACGCTCTAGAAGGATGGTCAGAGGACAGCCGACATCGGATGCTCTTTCATGGAAGGTTGTTTGTTCCAGAGGCGATGCATGAGGGAGTTGTCCATGAGTTCCATAGATCGGCCTTGGCAGTACATCCAGGAGTTTCGAAAATGTACTGAGGCTTGAGGGAACAGTTTTGGTGGCCCGGGGTGAAACGGGCAGTGGCAGAGTTTGTGGATAAATGCCCAATGTGTCAGTAAGTGAAGGCTAAACACCGTGTTCCCAGTGGTTTGTTTCATTCTTTAGATGTCCCCGAGTGGAAGTGGGATGACATCTCAATGGACTTCGTCACAGGACTACCCAGAGCTTAGGGTGGTTATGATGCTATCTGGGTTGTGGTGGATCGACTGACGAAATCAGCTCACTTATTAGAAATTAAGGAGTCAGGCCTGGTGAGCATCTTATCACAAAGGTACATGAACGAGGTGGTGCATTTGCATGGAGTTCTGAAGACTATCATCTCAAATTGGGATACTCGGTTCACCTCACGAGTCTGGAATGGGTTACAACATGGTTTTGGCTCCCAGCTACACCTTAGCACTGCTTTCCACCCTCAAACTGATGGGCAGACAGAGTAGACTATCCAGATGTTGGAGGACATGCAGTGAGCATGTGTTCTGGATTTCGGAGGATCATGGGTGCGACACTTTCATTTAGTAGAGTTTTCCTACAAAAACATCTTCCACTCTACTATTGGCATGGCGCCATTTGAGGCTTTGTATGGAATACCATGTTGTTCACCCATTTGCTAGGCAGAGATTGGTGAGATAGGTACTCTTGGGCCAGAGATAGTACATAGCACCACAGAGAAAGTCCAGCTTGTGCGTGAGAGGATAAAAGCAGCTCAGGACCGACAGAAGTCTTATGCCTATCGTCAGAGGAGGACCTTGGAGTTAGAGGTGGGAGATCATGTGTTCTTGAAGGTTTCCCCTCGACGGGGGCAGCGGAGGTTTGATAAGGGGAGTAAGCTCTCCCCTAGGTTCATCAGACCTTTCGAGGTGCTGAGGCGAGTCGGAAAGGTGTCATCTCATCTGGCTCTGCCACCTCAGTTGGATAAGGTCCATGACGTCTTCCACGTCTCCCAGCTTCGTCAGTACTTACACGATGACTCTCACGTTATCGACTGGGGAGAGTTAGATATGGGAGACGACACGACCTTTGAGGAACGACCAGTCAGAATCAAGGATCGCAAAGAGAAGGTGCTCTGTGGACGAACCATCACCTTGGTTCGTGTGTTGTGGAGGCATGGCGGCCTCGAGGAGAGCACATGGGAGCGGGAGACCCAGATGCACACTCAGTACCCAGAGTTGTTTTGACTTTTGTTTTTCTTTGTCCTTCTGAGCGTGTTTTGATGTTATTCCATGTACCTTTGATATATGGAATGCTTAACTTGTCGGTTGTGAGAACTTTTGTTTTCCTTGATTCCCTAATCCTTAATCGAGACTCATTAATGTGGATGTGATTAAACCTGTGTAGGCGAGTCAGTGCCGCCTAAAGCGGATAATATCTTGACATAGGAGAAAGAAATTCCTAACTTATGTTTTGGGTTGTTGGTTGAGTTCTTGTTATAACGAGAGCCCTAAGAGATATCTTGTTGGGTTCTTCTGGGTTGGTTTTTGAATTCTCGGGGATGATAATGTTTTAAGAGGTATCTAGTGTAATGGCCCGGACCTCTCTGGCCCTTTCCTTTGTCGAAAAGGAAGTCTTGAAGTGTTCTGGAGGGTAGAATGAACTTTTCCCACAATTTTCAGAATTTTGTGACTACACGCCGTGTAGTGTGAGTACACGTCATGTACCACCTTGCCGAGTATACCCCGTGTTGTAGTCGTGTCCTTTCCGCGTGAAATAAATGATTACACGCCATGTATCCCATCCTACACGCCGTGTAGTTTCTCCCCACGTACGCGTTACCCTCAAACCGTGGGTTGACCAGTCAACGGTCGTCTGCCATGTTGTAGTCGTGTCCTTGCCACGGGAAACAAATGAGTACACACCATGTAGCCCATCCTACACGCCGTGTAGTTTCTCCCCGCGTACGCATTACCCTCAAACCGTGGGTTGACCAGTCAATGGTCGTGTTCCGTGTTGAATGTCGTGTTGGAAACCGTGTGGCGGCCGTGTGGAATGGCCTAGTACACGCCGTGTACTTTAGTTTTTCTTGCCTATAAAAGGAGGGGGCCTCTCTTCCTTTTTGATCATTTCCTCTCCTCCCCTTTCCATTAAGCAGAGCCCTCTCGAGAGACCCCAATCTCTTTTCTTCCATAACCTCTTCGTCCGAGCTCCGATTTACGAACTGTCAGCGGCTACGAGATCGTAATAATGAGGCGTACCTTCTGAGCTTGGACCTGTTGTTTTACCTTTAGTCTTTCCTTCTCAGATTCCACCCGAGGAGGCTTTTTCCGGGTTTTGACAGAAGTGACGGACGCTGAAGGACGTCTTCTAAAGTTGATCTGGGGGAGCGTTGTGATCAGGACCTGTTGAGGTAGGGATCATACCTTCGTCTCTCTAAATTTGTGCATCATGTGGGGTGGGTGTCCTCTTGTTTACGTGGAACACATTTGAACCGGTTTAATAAAGATAATAATTGACTTATTTATTGGGGATAGGAAGTTGTGAATGCAGTTAAATTATTTATATCCTGTGATATTATGTTGTGAATTGAATGTGTTTCTACCTACTGAAAATCACGGTCATTGGGGGCCTTTGCTTGCGCAATTAAATGTTTCCCTATATTTATAAACCGTTTTGTGGATGGAAACTTAATGGAATGTGGAAATTGGCTAATCACGTAAAGTTGGCTGATTAAAAATCTAGAACCCTTGTGTGATCACCCTAGTTGAAAAAAATGGAATAATAAACATGTTGCTGTTGGGATGGTTTTGTTATGGGATGTGTGATGTGGTAATTTTTTCTGGGTTATTGTGTGATATGATGTTTGGCAGCGGGGCTGCAATGATGGGTGGTGAATGTTGTTAAAGTGGTTATTGGTGGATTATATATGGGAGAAAGGAAATGGAAATGTGGAATGTGGAAAATGAATTTATATGTGGAACTTGGGAATAAACGAACGGTGGAGTTTTGTGATGAAAATGAATTAAAGATGGATATGATAATAATTTTGTTAAGGAGTTGGTATGTGATGGCTTGTGTTTTACCTAACTTTTTTGTGGTTGGAAGGGATATGTTTTATGATTGCTTGATCCAGTTTGGTTGTTGATAGTTGCCCGGTAGTTAAGAAACTGATAACAAAAGCTTTTGAAACATGAAAAAATTAAATGGGGTTTTGGGATTGATTGTTGTGTGCATACTCTCGAAGTAGCAGTGCCAAGGCATGTGCTTAGTATCTCTGTTTAGAAGCCATAGGTTAGGCTATGTGTTTGGTATACATATATATATAATTGTATCTTTGTGTTTTGTCTCACCCCACCCATGTTGAGCACTTAGTGCCGAACACTCCCATTTATTGGGAGAGGGTGTTTTCCCCTTAGTTACTAGCTCCTTCATACTCCTTCTTCCATAGGTTGTGATGTCTTGAGGCAACCTTACACCCAAGACTTTTCGGGTAGGTTTCGATTGGGGTGGTTTAGCCCAAGACTCTTCAGGCATGCTTACTATTCCTAAGAATCTTCGGGATGAGGACCGGGTGTGTGTGGGTGGGATGTGAGGTTTGTGAGGCCTAGGTGTCTGTGGGAGAGATGTGTGGTTTGTGAGGACCAGGTGTGTGCGGGCGAGATGTGTGGTTCTTGAGGCCCATGTGTGTGCGGGTTGGATGTGTGGTTCTTGAGGCCCAGGTGTGTGCGGGCGGGAAGAGTGTGGTAGCATCAGGACGTTCGCCATTAAGAAGAGCAGCTAGCTAGTGGGGAATGGTGCGGGGTACCCAATACTCTTGTTTTATATATATACTACTTCCTGTTTTTTTGGTGAGCGTGGCGGGTAAGGTTGGGTGGATAGTTTTCCTTGATAGGTTTTGGTTTCTTCTGTTTCTCTCACGGGACATTAGGATGTCTCCCCACTTGTTCACATGAGCTTTAGGTTTCCCTACTGATTATACTTGTATGCTCACCCTACGGTTACTTTCAGGTTTCCAGGAGGACTACCAGGGTCGTGCGGGACCCTACTAGTCGGGATAGTTGGAGTTGTTGCAGTTTGTTGTACTCTTGTTTCTTTTGGTATTGTACTTTTTGAGCTTTCTGATACTTGTACCTTGTTTCAAAAATTGTTTAAACATTCATGTGGGTTTGATTTGGGTTTATTTTCTATACTCTTGTTCTTTTCTTTTTGGTGGTTGACTTGTCCTATTTCCCGATCTTAAATAATAAAATGGGAAATGCCTCCCATATTTGTGAAAACTCATACCCTTGGTGCTAGTCGCCACCCCGGAGCTTACTGGAGGCGGGACTCGGGGGTCATTATCTCCCTTTCACCATTGCCAGCTCGGGAGGGGCATCTTTGATGGAAGGGGGTCGTGACAATGTGCCTCAATTGACCTCAATTAGACTCAATTGTCCTAATTGGCCTCAATAGGCCTAATTTTCCTCAATTGGTCGCAATTGGTCTCAATTGACCTCAATTAGCATCAATTGGACTCAATTCGACTCAATTGGCTTCAATTGGGCTAATTGGCCTTAATTGGCCTAATAGACCTAGTTGACCTCAATTGGCCCCAATTGGCCTCAATTGGCCTCAATTGTCCTAATTGGCCTCAATTTGCAACAATTAGCCTCAATTGGCCTAATTGGCCTCCATTTTCCTCAATTGGACTCAATTAGCCTCAATTGTCCTAATTGGCCTCCATTGTCCTCAATCGGACTCAATTAGCCTCAATTGTCCTAATTGGCTTTAATTGGCCTTATCCTCCTAAATTAGCTTAATTGGCCTCAACTGGCCTCAATTGGCCATATTGGCCTCAAGTGGCTACAATTGGCCTAAATTTTTATCAATTGACCTTAATTAACATAATTAACCTCAATTGGCCTAATTGGCCTCAACTGGGCTCAATTGGGCTCAAATATCCTCAATTGCCCATAATTGGCATAATTAACTTCAATTGGCCTAATTGGGCTCAATTAGCCTCAATTGACCTCAATTGGCCTAATTGGACTCGACTTGTCTTGATTGAAAAAATTGGTCTCAAAAGGCCTAATTGGCAACAATTGGCCTCAATTGACCTAATTGGCCTCAATTAGCCTCAAGTGGCCTAATTGGCCTAAATGGACTCAATAAGTCTCAATTGGCCTCAATAGACTCAATTGGCCTCAATTGTCTTAATTCACCTTATTGGCCTCAATTTGCCTCAATCAGCCTCAATTGGCCTTAATCGACTTCAATGGGTATCAATTGGACTCAATTGGCATCAAGTGGAATAATTGGCCTCAATTGGAATCAATTGGCCTCCATAGTCCTAATTGGCCTTAATTTTCCAAATCGGCCGTAATAGGATTCAATTAATCTCAATTCGCCTCAACTGGCCTCAATGGGAATAATCAGGCTCAATTGGCCCCAATTGGCCTCAATTGGCCTCAATTGGCCTCAAATGGTCTCAATTGGAATCAAATGGTCTAAAGTGGACTTAAATGGTCTCAATTAGAATCAATTGATCGTAATTATCCTAATTGGAATAATTTTCCACAGTTGGCCTCAATTGGCCTTAATTTTCCACCATTGGCCTCAATTGACCTAAATTGGCCTTAACTGACTGCAACTGGGCTCAATTGGCCACAATTGGCATCAATTTTCCTAATTGGACAAATTGGTCACAATTGGTCTCAATTTGCCTAATTGTCCTCTATTGGACTGAATTGGACTCAGGGGCCTAATTAGCTTAATTGGCCTAATTGGTATAATTAGCCTCAATTGGACTAATTTACCTCAATTGTCCCCAGTTGTCATCCATTGGCCTAATTGGCCTAATTGGCGTAATTGGACTCAATTGACCACAATTGGATACAATTATCCTTAATTTTCCTCAATTGTCCTCATTGGTGTCATGACCCGCCTTCACCAAAAGGAGGGAAGGGTCAGCAAATTGCCAGGCCCTTCCTTCTTTAAGTTGAAGGAGAGATAATGACCCCCGAGACCCGCCTTCAATAGGTCCCGGAGTGGCGACTAGCACCAAGGGTATGGAAATTCTCACAAAATGGAAGGAATTACCCCTTTTTCATAGGATAGGGAGATAAGATGATGAAACCCAACAACACCAAGGTAAAAGTAAAGTAAAACCGAAAGTAAACCATTCCCACATGCATGTTTCAAAAGTAAAAGCCACAAAGTACAAAAGGTGACTACAAGGGTAAGTACCAAGGAATAAAAAAAACAGTAGCTGCAACTACCCCAAAGATCCGAGCTAGTATGGTCCAGCGCGATCCCCGAAGTCCTCCTGGAAACCTGAAAGTAGTTTTATATACGTAGGGTGAGCATACAAGTACAATCAGTAGGGAAAACCAAGAACGCTCGTGCACAAGTGGGGGAACGTGCTAAAGTCCCGTGAGAAAAGGAGTAAACCAAACACCTATCAAGGTAAACTATCCACCCCAAGCCTTACCAAGGCACACTCCACAAATAACACAAGTCAAGTAATATATATAATCAGAGCACATCGATGTTTGGGTACCCCGCGCCACCTTCCCACTGGTTATTGAGACATCCTACGCATCGGACCAATCCCGCCATTCTCACCACAGTCCCACTGCCGAATCCCGCCCGCACACACCTGGGCCACAACTGTCTCACGTAACCACGCCCGAAGACACCTGGGCTAGAAGATCAACTTCCACGCCCGAAGACACCTGAGCCTCATCCCGAAGACACTTGGGAAACCACCTGCCACACACACCTGGCCAACCACCGCACTACCCCGCCCGAAGTTTCTTGGGCTAATAATGGACCTCAGGCCATCACAGCCTGCCCGAAGATACTTGGGCTATTCAGGAAAGGGAGAAAAAAAGGAGCTAATAACCAGCCACTAAGAATAGTGTTGGGAAGAACACCCTCCCCCATGAAATGGGGGTGTTCGGCACTAAGTGCTCAACTTGGGTGGGGCGCGAATAAGAAACACAAAGATATAAGTATAGATATAGGTGACAAACACTCACCCAAAGCTTCGGTTTTCCTAACCAGCCTACAGGACACAACACCACTGCGTCTAAGTCACAAGTCACGACTCTTGCCCACAAAACCCATTTGTCCCATTCTTGTTTCATGTTCAGTAATAACGTTTAAATAATTTTAAGCACTACTGGGCAACTACCATAAGCATAACCAAGGAAAGTAACCAGTCAAGCATCAAACAAAACACTCACACCCGGTTCTGTCAATAGAGGGTCCCACCCCAATTTGTGATAAAAACAGGTACCCACTCGGTTTTAAAACTCACAACCACCGAAACCATACAAACAGGGAATTCCATCCCCAAATTCACATAACCACTGAGAGTATAAAGACAGGGGATCCCATCCCCTCCCACATCTCCAACAACCGGTCCATCGGGTAATTTCAGATTTAAAAGATTTAACACACTCCATGTTTTCAAAATCTGTGTGTTCTAACCGGGAGTTATCACAGGAGGGTTGATCCTGGTGCTTCCAATTTATTCAGCCGGGTATATGTGATTAACCAAAATTCATAGCAGGAGTTCACAATTTCAAACAACCCATTTAAACCATCACTAGGGGTTCATTAGTGCACATACAACGACCACCAACGGTCTCGATTTTCAGAAAAGCATAAGCTAGCACAACTCAGAAGGATAATCACAAATATAAAGCATAAACAACGATCACAACCCCTTCCCATTTATTATTTAGAACTTCTTTTATTATCTTAATTATGGTTCGGTCAAACCAATTCTACGGAAACAAAAGGACGCCCACCCCGCATGATACACAAAATTGAGAGAAGAGAGAAATTCCCTACTTGTTGATAGATGATCCACGCTTACGCCGGGGGTCGGAACTTCACGGATAATGATGCGGTGCGCCCGATGCACCAGAAGCTAGTTAGGAAAACCCACGATCAAGGAAGGGAGAAACCACGACCTAACCCTAAGAGCCGAGGACGGTTGAGATAAAAACGCAGAACCGCGTAAGACGTGGAGGTCGTGGGTTGACCACGCGGCTCGAATCGTCATTAAAGGGGGTCGGGTGGTTTAAACCGACTCATGAATTGATTAAGTATTTAATTAAGTATTTAATTAAAACACTTATGCGCGTTACGGGTCTTTAAAACACGCTTAAATGAGTCAAAATCGGGTTTAAAACCCTAATTGCGCAAAACAGAGCGATACTGGCCCGCGTGGTAGGCCAGAGCCACCGGTAGCTGACCGAGCTACCGGTAGACAGAGCTACTGGTAGGCGGCGGCTACCGGTAGACCGAGCTACCGGTAGACAGAGCTACCAGTAGGCTGTGGCTACCGATAGAGCTGAGCTACCAGTAGGCAGAGCTACCGGTGGCTTCAGCTACCGGTAGACCGAGCTACCTGTAGACAGAGCTACCGGTAGGTCGCAGCTACTGGTAGAGCTGAGCTATGGGTAGGCAGAGCTACCGGTAGCTGAAGCTACCGGTAGACCGAGCTACTGGTAGACAGAGCTACCTATAGGCTGCGGCTACCGGTAGACTGAGCTATCGGTAGGCCTTCTACCGGTAGGCTAAGTCTACCGGTAAGCCTACCGTTACGCCACACTTTACTGAGATTCCCATACCAGAAAACCCAACACCAGATTTTCACGAAGTAATGGACCCCTAAAACCCGGGCCATTACAATTGGCCTCAATTGGACATAATTGGCCTCAAGGGGCCTAGTTAGCTTAATAGATCCAATTGGCATAATTGGTTTCAATTGCCTCAATCGGCCTAATTGGACTCAATTTCCATCAATTGGTCTCAATTTTACAAATTGTCCTCAATTTTCCAAATTTTCCTCAATTGGCCTCAATTTTTCTCAATTGGCCTCAATTTATCTAATTGGACTCAATTGGCCTCAATTGGCCGAATTGGCCTCAATTGGACACAAATGGTATCAATTGGACTCAATTGGAACCAATTGGACTCAATTGACCTCAATTTCCTTAATTGGCCTCAATTGGACAAATTGGTCTCAATTGGTCTCAATTAGAGTCAAATGTCCTAATTGGCGTGATTTGACAAATTGATGTAATTGGCCTCAATTGGCCTAATTGGTCGCAATTGGCCCCAATTGGTCTAATTGGCCTAATGGATTCAATTGAACTCAATTGGCCTCAATTAGCCTCAATTGGCCTAATTGGCATCAATTGGACTAATTGACTTCAATTGGATTTAAGTGGTCCAATTGGCCAAATTGTCAAAATTAGCCTCAATTGGCCTAATTGGCCCCAAATGGCCTCTATTGGCCTACATGGCCTAATTACCCTCAATTGGCCCTAATTGGCCTGAATTGGCCCCTATTGACTTAATTTACCTCAATTGGGATTAATTGGCCTCAAATCGCCTCAATTGGCTTCAATTGTCCTTGTTGGCCAATTTGCCCTCAATTGGCCTCAATTGGCATCAATTGACCTCAATTGGCCACAATTTGCCCAGTTGGCCTCAATTTGCCATCAAGTGCCCTAACTAGCCTAATTGGACTCTGTTTGACATAGTTGGACTCATTTGGCCTCAATTGACATCAATTGGCCCTAATTTTCCTCAATGGGCATAATTGGCCTAATTGGCCTTAATCAGCCTCAATTGGCTGAATTAGTCTCAATTGGCCTAATTATCCTCAATTGGCCTAATTGGACCCAATTGGACTCAATGGGACTTAATTGGTTTAAATGGGCCTCATTAGGCCTCAATGAGATGCAATGGGCCTCAATTAACTTCAATCGGACTCAATCAAACTCAATGAGCCCCAATTGGCCTCAATATGCCTCATTCAACCTCAATGGGCCTCAATTGGTCTCAATTGGATACAATTGGCCTCAATTAGCCTAATTGGGACTAATTGGCCTAATTGGCCTAATTGTCATCAACTTTCTTATTTGTCTTAATTGGCTTAATTGGCTTATTTTGCCTAATTGTCCTCAATTGGCCTCAATTGAGATCAATTTGCCTAATTGGTCTAATTGGCCCCAATTGGCATCATTTTGCTTCAATTTTCCTCTATTATCCTCAATAGACCTAATTGGCCTCAACTGGAATTGTTAGCGCCAACTGGTCTCATTTGGCCAAATATGCTCAATTGTCCAAAATTTGCCTCAATTGGCCTAATTGGCCTCAATTGGCCTCAATTGGTCTCAATTGGCCTCAGTTGGTCTCAATTGGCATAATTAACCTCAATTGATCGAATTGGCCTCAATTGAACTAAATTTTCCTCTAGAGGCTTAAATTGGAACAATTGGTCTCAATTAGCCTCAATTGGCCTAATTGGCCTCACTTAGCTTCAATTAGCCTCAATTGGCTGCAATTGGTTGTAATTGGTCTCAATTGGCCTAGTAGGACTAATTGGCATCAATTGGCCTAATTAGACATAATTAACCTAATTGGCCTCAATTGGCCTAAATTAGTCTTTAGTGGAATAATTGGAAAAATTGTCCTAATTGATATAATTGGCCTTAATTGGCATAATTGGTCTCAAGTGGCCTAATTGGCCTCAATTGGCCTCAATTTGCCACAATTAGCCACAATTGGCCGCAATTGGCCGCAATTGGCCACAATTGGCCTAATTGGGCTCAATTGGCCCTAATTGGCCTCAATTGCCCCAATTGGCCTCAATTTTCCTCAATTGGACTCAATTGGCATCATGTGTCCCCAATCGGCCTCAATTGGCCTCACCTAGCCTCAGTTGGACTCAATTTGTATCAATTGGCCTAATTAGCTATAATTGACCTCAATTGGCCTCAATTGGCCTAATTGGCCTCAATTGGACTTAATAGGCTTCAGTTGGCATCAATTGTCCTAATCGACCTAATTGGACTGAATTAGCTTCAATTGGTTTCAATTGTCTAAATTGGGCTCAATTGGCCTCAAGTGGCCTAATTGGCCTAATTGGCGAAATTGGCCTTAATTGGCCTAATTGGACTCAATTGTCCTCAATTGGTCTCAATTAGCCTAATTGAACTAATTGGACTCAATTGGTGTTAATTGGCATCAATTGGCCTAACTGGCCTCAATTGGCCTAATTATCCTCAATTGCTCAAAATTGGCACAATAGGCCTCAATTGGTCTCAATTGGCC
Source organism: Viscum album (assembly GCA_963277665.1). NCBI lineage: Eukaryota > Viridiplantae > Streptophyta > Magnoliopsida > Santalales > Viscaceae > Viscum > Viscum album. The sequence goes on along the minus strand of OY728127.1, from coordinate 1,188,322,839 downwards.
GAAATTGGCATCAATTGGCCTAATTGGATTTAATTGTCCTCAATTAGTTTTAGTGGATTTAATTCACCTAATTGGCCTCAATTGGCCTCAAATGGTATCAAATTGCATAATTGGCCAAATTTTCCGAATTGTCCTAGTTGGCATAATTGGCCCCATTGGCCTCAATCGGACTAATTGGCCTCAATTAGGCTCAACTGGCCACAATCGATCCCAATTGGATTTAATTGACCTCAATTGGCCTAATTGGCCTCAATTGACCTAATTGGACTCAATTCACCTCAATTGGCCTCAATTGGCATCAATTGGCCTCAAGTGTCCTCAATAGACCTCAATTGGCCTCAACTGGCCTCAATTTGACTCAATTGGCCTAATTAGACTCAATCGGCCTCAATTAGCCTCAATTGGCCTAATTGGCATCAATTGGCCAAAATTGGCCAAAATTGGATCAATTGATCAAATTGGCCTCAATTACCCTCAATTACGATCAATTTTATAAATTTGGCTCAATTGGCCTCAATTTTCCTAATTGGCCTAATTGGACCCAATTGGCGTAATTAGCCTCAATTGTCCTCAACTGGACTCAATTGGCCTAATTGCCCTCAATTGCCCTTAATTGGCTTCAATTAGCCTCATTTGGTCTAATTGGCCTCAATCTGCCTAATTGGCCTAATTTGCATCAATTCGCCTCAATTAGTCTCAGTTGGCCTCAATTGGCCTCAATTGGTATAAATTGTCCTCAATTGGCATAAATTGGCCTCAATTAGCATCAATTGGCATAATTGGACTCAATTTGCCTCTATTGGCCCCAATTTTCCTTAGTTGGCCAAATTGGCCTTAATTGGAATTAATTGGCCTCAATTGGACTCAATGGGACCTAATTGGCCTCAATTGGCCTCAATTGCAGGAATTGGCATCAATTGGCCAAATTGGCCTCAATTGGCCTAATTGGCCTCAATTGGCCTCTCTTGCCCCCAATTACCCTCACTAGGCCAAAATTGGCCTCAATTGGCATAGTTGGCCTCAATTGGCCTAATTGACCTCAATTTTTCTCAATTGGCCTTAAGTGAAATAATTGACATAATTGTCTTAATTGGTGTAATAAGACTCAATTGGCCTCAATTGACCTCAATTGGCCTAATTGGCCTCAATTGGCCAAATTGGCCTCAATTCACATCAACTGGCCTCAATTGATTTCAATTGGCCTCAATTAGCCTGAATTGGACCCAATGGGCCTCAATTGGCCTCAATCAGCCTCAATGGGCCTCAATTGGCCTCAATCGGCCTCAATTGGCCTCAATTGGCCTCAATCGGCATCAATTGGCCTTAATTGGGATCAATTGTCCGTAATTGGCCTTAATTAGCCTCAATTGAACTAATTGGACTAAATGGCCTTAATTGGACAAATTGGCCTCAATAGGCTAGAAGTGGCCTAATTGGACTCAATTGGCTTAATGGGCCCTAATTAGATCAATTGGCCTTAATTGGATCAGTTGGCCTCAATTGGCTTCAACTGTCACAATTAACCTCAGTTAGCCTTAATAGGTATCAATTGGCCTAATTGACCTCAATTCACCACAATTCACCTCAATTGTCCATAATTGGTCTCAATTAGCCTTAATTGGCCTAATTAGAACAATTAGGCTCAATTGACTCAATTAACCTCAATTGACATTATTGGTCTAAATTGGCCTAATTGGCCTCAAAGGGTCTCAATTGGACTTAATTGGTTGTAATTTCCCTAATTGGCCTCAAGTTCCCTAATTACCCTACATTGGCCTAAGTTGGCCTAAGTTGGCCTCAGTTCGCCTCAATTGGCCCTAATTAGCCTCAATTGGCCTTAAGTGGCCTCAGTTGGCATAATTATCCTCAATTGGCATAATTGGCCTCAATTGGCCTAATTGGCCTCAATTGACCTACTTGGCCTCAATTGGCTTAATTGACCTCAATTGGCATCAATTGGACTCAATTAACCGCAATTACCCCCCCCCCCAATGAGCCACTATTGGCCCTAATTAGCCTCAATGGACCAAAATGAACTAATTGGCCTCATGTCGCCAAATTAGCCACAATTGTCCTAATTGGACTAATTGGACTAATTGGCCTCTGTAGGCCTTAATTGGTCTCAGTTCGCCTCAATTGGTCCTAGTTGGCCTCAATTTTCCTAATTGGCCTCAATTTGTCTAATTGTCTTCAATTGTCCTAATTGTCCTCAATTGGATTCAATTGGCACCATGTGGCTTAATTGGAAAAATTAGAATCAATTCGCCCCAATGGGTCTCAATTCGCCTCAATTGGATTAATTGGCCTCAATGGGACGCAATTGGCCTCAGTTGGCCTCAGTTGGCCTCAATGGCCTCAATTGACCACAATTAGCCTCAATTGACCTAAATTATTCTTATTTAGCCTGATTGGAATAATTAGGATCAATTGGCCTCAACTAACCTCAATTAGCCTAATTGGTCTCAACTAGCTTAATTGGCCTCAATTGGCCTCAATTAGTCTCAATTGGCCTCAATTGGACCCAATTTGCCTAATTTCCCTCAATTTCCCTCAATTGCCCTCAATTGCCCTCAATTGCCCTCAATTGGCCTAATTGGCCTCAATTGGACTCACTTGGACTCAATTAATCTCAATTGGCCTCAATCAGCCTAATTGGCCTCAATTGGCCTCAACTAGCCTCAATTAGTCGCAACTTCCACAATTGGCCTCAATTGGCCCTAATTAGCCCCAATTAACCTAATTGGCCAAATTGGGGATAATTAGTGTCAAGTGGCCTAAATGGCCTAATTGGCCTCAATTGGTCTCAATTGGTCTCTGTTGGCCCAATTGCCCTAATTAAACTCAATTTGACTCAATGGGCCTCAATTTGACTCAATTGGCTTAATTTGCCTCAATTGGCCGCAATTGGCTTCAATTGGCCACAATCAGCCTAATTGGTCTCAATTGGCCTAATATGACGCAATTGGATGCAATTGAACAAATTGCCCTCAAATGGTGACATTTATCCTCAATTAGACTAATTAGCCAAGTTTACCTCAATTAGCCTAATTGGCCAAATTGGCCTCAATTAGCCAAATTGGTCACAACAGATCTCAATTGGCCTCAATTAGCCTAATTAGCCAAATTGGCCTCAATTGGACTCAATTGGGCTCATTGTCCTAATTGTCCAAATTGGACTCAATTGGACTCTATTGGACTCAATTGACCTCATGTGACATCAATTGGAATCAATTGGCCTAATTGGACTCAGTTGGTCTAAAATGGCTATAATTTGCGCCAATTGGCAAAATTGACCTCAATTGGACTCAATTGGCCGATTTGGAATCAATTAGCCAAAAATACCCTCCATTGGCCTCAATTGGCTTAATTGGCCTAATTGGCTTAATCGGAATAATCAGCCTAATTGGCCTAATTGGCCTAATTGGCTTCAAGTGGCCTCAATTGGCCTCAATTTGTCGAATTTGACCTAATTGGACTAATTGGCCTCAATTGGGCTCAATTAGACTCAATTGGCCTAATTGACCTCAATTGGAAACAATTGGAATTAATTGGGTTAATTTTCCTTTATTGGACTTAATTGGTCTCAATTTGCCTCAATTGGATTCAATTGGCCTAATTGCCCTCAATTGCCCTAATTGGTTGTAATTGGCCTCAATTTGCCAAGTTGGCCTCAATTCGCCTCCATTGACCTCTATTAGCTTCAATTGGCCACTGTAGAGACCCGAAGCTTGACGTACATGGACATTACATTAATTTTGCGGAATACTTAATACATAACAAAAACACACACACAAGGACCGTAATAGTTTAGTGTCTTTGGAAACTCGGAATATAATCTTCAAATCGTGGTGAAAGATATTCAACATCTCCCATAAAGATCTCCCTTTTTTTACCTAAAACCTTTCTTTATATCCTGGGGAAAAGAAAACATAAAAGGGTGAGCTCAAATGCTCAGTAAGGGTAAACAAAATAAATATCAATCACATCATATTCATAAGAACATAACTTTTGGAAATCGTAACCTGCAAAAGAGAGAAAAATTTCATAACATGGGATAAATCATTGTAGTGAAATGTAATCCCAATAATCATAACTTAAAACATGAAACTTTGTGGCATACACACATAATCATAGAGAATTGTTTCTTGTTAGTCAAGACTAATTTCCAAGACTATCTTAGTGGACAAAGTCCCTTTCTGAATCGAGTCACCCTCGTTTCAGTCCTGTTTCACTGAACCGGTATAACCTACCGTTCCAGCCATGTCTATCTCATGAGATATAAAATCTTTACCCAATGAATTTTAGGGAGATATAGGTCCCAACCATCTCATAATGATACCATTCTTATGTGTTCCACAAAATCATAAATCATACATCATTGCATAACCCATGTAATATAAATGGGAATCTTAAACATCATGACATCATAAAACAATTAATATAAGATAAAGGAATTCATAAAAACAATTCCATCACAACATAATCAAATCAATGTAATAATAGGGATAAAAACAGAACCCTTCATTATCTTAGATGGAAAATAATTTTGATAAAACACTTGAACTTCATTCTTGAGGAAAATATCCTTTCTTCTTCAAAAACATTTTTTCCTTTCTTAACATGTCATACAATTTTAAACTAAAAGAAATGATTAAAAATAAACTTGAAAACTTGTAAAGGAAGCTTCTTGGAAATAATGTTTTAAAAATCCATTCATGCCGTATAAGTTAAAAAAACATTCTTCTCGTACTTTTGTTGGAAAAGTCAAAAAGTACCTCGTACGAAAAACGACAAAATATTCCTTTCATATATTTTACTAAAAACTCACAGAAGGTTAAAATTGGATTTAAACAATTGTATGTGGATGGAAATAATATTACATATTGAGAAAACATGGATGTGGATGATAAAATACACCCCAGTAAATACCAAAGTATAAACAATCTCGGATAAAAATGTGATTGTGATATTTCCCTTACCTTATGTATGATATGATCGGTACGTATCCGAACCTTTTGTATAATGATTTAAATAATGTCATTAACTTATTAAAGAATCATATTCATTATTATGATATCATATATGGTTCACTTATGACTTTATATTACCCGTTCTTTTGTAAATTCCATGTTAAAGAAGCGTTTTGGGTAAAATTGTTTCATTTATCGTAGGTGTTTGGACTTGTTGTTCTTGACATTATTATTACTTATATCATGATTTACTTACTTCCAGAATATAAAACATGATTTATATATCATATATATTCAGTATATATATATATATAATAGATAGATAAATTAAATGAAACACATCGTTCATGGAGACGGTAGTCCGTACGTACGCATGAATGCTGTTTTCCTTTCCTTATTGTCTTGAATGGAAGTAAGTAGATGACATACATATATATATATACATAAATCCAGTAGATTTAACATTTCATATATTTCATTATTATTCATTATATATACTTTATAATCATTCATGAATGGTTAATGTGGAGAATGAATCTCATCGCGTCGTGGAGACGGTAGTCCGTACGTACGCACGAGCGATGATATGGTTCTCATCATCGTGAACTTGTGTTGAAGTGTATGTATACTATTTCAGTATCAATATCACTTTATAATAATCATATATAGTTACTCATTACACCATTATACCCATCCAATTAAGTTGGTGGTGGAAAATAGATTACACCACGGCGTGGAGACGGTATTCCGTACGTACGCACACGCGGTGATTTCCTTTTTCCGTAGGATGGATAGAAGGTTAATTAGAGTTGTTTAATATTTATAATAACATATCAGTATATAAGAAATACTGATGTTATTACTTTATCATTAAACAAAAAAAGAAGAAGAAGTTGAAGAAGAAAGAAATTGAAAAAGATCGGTAATGGATATTACCTCTTTTTGACGCGCCTTCTCTTAACCTCCACTTAAAGAACTAAGGATGGTCTTTGAAGAATACCAGGACCTCTATGATGATACTAGGGAAGTGGAGAAGATATTTTGGCAGGGTTTGGCTGAGCTTGAATGCTCAAATTGGTGTGAGGAGGAGAGGGAGGAGGTTCCCTTTTATAAGGGAGGAGAGGGGTACCTTAGGAAAATCTCAAAATATTATTTTATATTAAGGTAAAATTCGGTTTATAATGGTTCAAAAGGGTAATATTTCGAAGATAAAGTGGGGATGGGTCGAAATAATCTCATACAATAGGATTTAGACAAGTTTAGGTTATTATTTTAACCTTATCAATTAGATTTAACTCTAAGTTAACTAATTTAACTTTTACCGTGTCTTTTTGTTTTCTTACACTATATGGTTAATAAACTTACCATAATAAGCCAAAAGAACCCCAAGTTGTTTATTATTAATATATATATCCGTATCTAAGTCATTTGGCTGAACCTTATATTTTTAGGAATTAAATAACAATTAATGATATAATATTTGTTTTAAAAACTAATTTATGTCAATTTTGACACTATTTGGTACATGATTTTTATGAAATTCATAACAGAATGATAAGTTCGAAAAAAGTAACTTATATCAACAATAACATTTCATATTAACCTATAAAATTAATTTAAGTCATAAAAAGTCTCAAATTAAATTTATTTGGTCATTTATAACATCAATTATGTCAATATTTCACTAATAAGACAATTACTGCATCATCTTTGTGTCATAATAAATGATAATTATTTAATCCCTAAAAATTATAAATAAATTCCTATGAAGTAGATAATTGTATTAGATTTCTTTAGACTATTCATGTTCTAAGTTTCATGAAGTTTATCACTAAATTAAAATTATTATACTTATACGATTTAATAAAGTGACATGTTGTCACATTTTTTGGTTTTAATAATAATTAAATTATTTTCATGGAAAAAAGTCCATAAAATGAATCTAATCCGACCATTAGGTTATATGGGTCTACTTTTATCCATCCAGTAGGATTTTTCCAAGTGTTAGGGTAATTTTATAATCTTATATTTACCCTTAATTACCCGATTTACCTTTAACTATAGTAAATAAAATTTACCGTAGTTACTATTCACAATGACCAAAAATAAAAAGTAGCTTATTAACATAATTTGGACCCAATGATTCCAAATATGGAATACATTTTTCCAAATTCAATACACAAAAGATGCAGAAATTAAATTAAAATTAATCCCGTTGTCGAAAGAAAACGGGTTTTCCTTTAAAACATTGCAAAAGATTGAATTGATTTAACTTACGAATTCAAGGTAAAATCAATGATAATGAAATACATTATATTAAATTGTAAAAATATCTTCTATTTATACTTTAAATCCATTCAATATTATAATTTAACCACATAAGATATTACTATGAAAAAAGTTGTTTTTAATTAAAATATAGCGTGTTTTTACTATTCATTAAAATATGAAAGTTATCGGAAAAATAGCAACACTTTATCTAATGTAAATTTTTATATCCTGATTCAAAAGAAGAATTTTATTTTGTCAAATTGAACTTATAAACATGTCAAAAACTAGATTTAATGTGGGTGCGCCATCAAAAGGCGGAAAAACTTCATTTTTTGAAAAATACTTATTTTACCTGAAAAATTTATTTTGTTCTTATACCATGTTCTAGAAAATGTTTAAGATGAATAATAATGTTATAAAATTCAAAATTTAGTTAAAACTATTCATAACGGCTAGTTCATAACAATATTATAATAATATATTGTTGTTTATTAAAACCCGGTATTGCGTACAACACATGGTATCGAGGAAGGTCACGATTGCGTGTAATGCAAGCCAAGTCAGGGTTGCGTGTAGTGCACAACTCCTTTGTTGTTGCGTATAACAGAATCCAACCATATTTTATTTATACATTGAATATATATATACACTCAAAGTTGCATAGAATAACTTCTATCAAACGAACTTGAAATTGTGTGTAACAAGAGCCAAGAAAAGTTTTGCGTATACTTAAAGCTAATACGGTGTTGCGTATAGCGCAAGATAATCTTGGTGTGTCATAAAATAGAAGATATGAAATTAAAAAGAATGTATCTTATAAAATCTCGGGTTGTTACATTCTACCCCCCTTAAAATGAATTTCTCCCTCGAAATTCGTTGGGGTTATAAATGGTTTACTATTCGAAAGTTTGTTTAATAGAAACCCACATCGTAAAAAGGAATACCAAAACACGGCTTTAAAAACTAAAGTATGAAATGTAACGGTTACCCAAATTAACTCATCTCTGGGTTTCCACGTAGGATAACATAGGTGAAAATATGGATATGGAAGAAAAATCTAACCATCAAGTTCTGATAGAGAGTGGTAGAGAACATGGCTATGAAAAAGCCAATAATCGCAAATCCATAAATTTGTGATGATCTAGGTTACCATATGATTCATCATATATAAGATCACTAGGAAAACATTTTTGGTTTTCAATATCATTTCCCTAAAGTTGATGAAATTGGAATTAGAAGAAATACTTTCGTGATTTCGGTATAGTCTCACCATTTGTCATTCTTTGGACAATTTCCACTTCATCTCTTAAAGAAATGAAGTTGAATTTTTCATTCGTGATGTGTTAGCAGATCATGTGATAGAATGATGGTTCATTCCATCTGTCTCAAAAAAAGGTTAGAAAAGTTATCAAAAAAATACATAAGTCCATCTATAGAGAGATTAATCTTATATAGTTCCTAAAATGGACTTATACTTCATATATCATACTCCTTAATATAATAAAACTAGTTTCTATTAAACAGGGACTTCCTGTAGGCCAGTGGTAGGTGATAAAGGCCAGTCGCACTTCGGTTGTGGGTTCGATTCCCACGGCCTTGTCCGATGCGATGGGTTGTCGCCCATCCTGCAGGTTGTCCTTTTTCTAAAACTATATTACTATAACATCCCATCAATAATATCGAAAAAAAAATTATCCCTAAAAAATACTAACTTATGTCCAACATAGTCCATTCCAATCTTTAGGCTTATCCATAATACTGCAGTCCACTCTCATAATATAGTGAAAACAATTACCAGAGATTTAATACCATCGTTGATCCCCATATATCATAAAATATGTCTTGTTGGTCACATTCCAAACATTCAAAGGCCTTAATAATGTGTTCTCTTGAATACCCATTGAACCTTAGTGAAAACATGAATGCAGTTAAAAGTTAACACCTTCCACATACCAAAATCCTCAAAATTCTATATACTCAAACCATGATATCACTTAGTCCTTATATCAATCATGAGCTCATGAATACTGTCAAATATGTCATTTTCTCATTTTCCCTTCATTATGCGCATATCATCTTATTTCCAAAAATATCTCAATCACTTTGAATACCACATTAGACCAATACATAAATATTCCAATACTCCATGATACAACATTATTTTGGAATCCCATTATATAAACACTTAATCATTCCACCACATCATTGTCATATTCAACATCTCCAATAGTGATTGCATGTGACTTCCCTTTGTCCTTTTCCTTAAGCGATTTCTCATGTCGATCATCACTAACCCTTGGATTGGGGAATTTATTGGCATAATGTCCCATCTCCTTGTACTTGAAACATTGAAGTGTAGTAGGTTCATTCTGTGTATCCCTTCCTTTGTTTGCATCATTAGACATCTTCTTCCCATCATTGCAGTATTCAAATGCCCGATGAACTTCCTTTCCACATTTGAAACATTTACTTATCCCTTTAAGAAAATATCCACCATGCTTCTTTCCACACTTTTAGCATAAGGAAACATTCATCTTCTTTTCACCATTATTCTGAGATTTCTCCTTGAACTCCATCTTTCGTTTCTTGTCAAAACTATGAGATGGATAAGTAACACCAACTTCAATTTCTACCTTGATAGCACAACGCACAATTTCTTCATAGCTACTGAAGTCTCTTATAGCTAATGCCCTTCGAAGATTTGGTTTTAAGCCACTGAAGAATCGATCAACTTTACTTTCAGGTTGGATGATAAATCCAGATGCATACCTTACAAGACTTGTAAAATTCGCTTCGTATATACCAACAGATTCATCATCCTTTTGCTTTAGTTCAAGAATCTCCTTCTCCATCTTTGTTCGAAGAATACGAGGGAAGTACATATTGAAAAATATGTTCTTGAACTCGTCCCATTCCATGGACTCAATTTCATCTCTTGGCCTCGTATTCTTGATAAGATTCTACCATTGATCAGCTTCACCTTCCAAACGATATACTGCTAAGACGACTTTATCATGTTCAGAACATTGAAGAACTGAAAATATCTTTTCAGTAGTACTGATCCATTGTTCAGCAACAAGTGGATCAGAAGACCCACTGAAAGAAGGTGGACGTTGCCTCATGAAGGACTCAATAGAATATTGTTCTCTTCTCTGCTCATTTGGAAGTCCAGAATTATTCATAGCTTGTGTAAGTATAGCAATAATATTTTGCACTCCATCTCCCACAACATTTGTTTGTTCAGAAGTACAATCTTTGCATTGTCCATTGCATTGATCAACACGGTTCCTTTGGGTTCAGCCATCATCTAAAACCCAAAAAGAATAGTGTGAGAGGAAAAAATCATGATAGGGAAAACAACATAATAAAGGGGGAGTATCCTCAATATCTAACATCTTAGGTTAAATTCTATGATCGTTACCGTAGTTTCTAGGACTGTATTCTATATGTATACTTATCCTTAGAGACATCCCTAGACACACCTTAGAAATATCTCTAGGGATCTCCCTAACGTTTTTGCATCCTAGTTTCCAAAGGTTGACTAAACCTTTCCTCTGATACCAACTGTAGAGACCCTAAGCTTAACGTACATGGAAATTACATTACTTTTGCGGAATACTTAATACATAACAAAAACACACACACAAGGACCGTAATAGTTTAGTGTCTTTGGAAACTCGAAATATAATCTTCAAATCGTGGTGAAAGATATTCAACATCTCCCATAAAGATCTCCCTTTTTTTTACCTAAAACCTTTCTTTATATCCTGGGGAAAAGAAAACATAAAAGGGTGAGCTCAAATGCTCAGTAAGGGTAAACAAAATAAATATCAATCACATCATATTCATAAGAACATAACTTTTGGAAATCGTAACCTGCAAAAGAGAGAAAAATTTCATAACATGGGATAAATCATTGTAGTGAAATTTAATCCCAATAATCATAACTTAAAACATGAAACTTTGTGGCATACACACATAATCATAGAGAATTGTTTCTTGTTAGTCAAGACTAATTTCCAAGACTATCTTAGTGGACAAAGTCCCTTTCTGAACCGAGTCACCCTCGTTTCAGTCCTGTTTCACTGAACCGATATAACCTACCGTTCCAGCCATGTCTATCTCATGAGATATAAAATCTTTACCCAATGAATTTTAGGGAGATATAGGTCCCACCCATCTCATAATTATACCATTCTTATGTGTTCCACAAAATCATAAATCATACATCATTGCATAACCCATGTAATACAAATGGGAATCTTAAACATCATGACATCATAAAACAATTAATATAAGATAAAGGAATTCATAAAAACAATTCCATCACAACATAATCAAATCAATGTAATAATAGGGATAAAAACAGAACCCTTCATTATCTTAGATGGAAAATAATTTTGATAAAACACTTGAACTTCATTCTTGAGGAAAATATCCTTTCTTCTTCAAAAACATTTTTTCCTTTCTTAACATGTCATACAATTTTAAACTAAAAGAAATGATTAAAAATAAACTTGAAAACTTGTAAAGGAAGCTTCTTGGAAATAATGTTTTAAAAATCCATTCATGCCGTATAAGTTAAAAAAAACATTCTTCTCGTACTTTTGTTGGAAAAGTCAAAAAGTACCTCGTATGAAAAACGACAAAAGATTCCTTTCATATCTTTTACTAAAAACTCACAGAAGGTTAAAATTGGATTTAAACAATTGTATGTGGATGGAAATAATATTACATATTGAGAAAACATGGATGTGGATGATAAAATACACCCCAGTAAATACCAAAGTATAAACAATCTCGGATAAAAATGTGATTGTGATATTTCCCTTACCTTATGTATGATATGATCGGTACGTATCCGAACCTTTTGTATAATGATTTAAATAATGTCATTAACTTATTAAAGAATCATATTCATTATTATGATATCATATATGGTTCACTTATGACTTTATATTACCCGTTCTTTTGTAAATTCCATGTTAAAAAAGCGTTTTGGGTAAAATTGTTTCATTTATCGTAGGTGTTTGGACTTGTTGTTCTTGAAATTATTATTACTTATATCATGATTTACTTACTTCCAGAATATAAAACATTATTTATATATCATATATATTCAGTATATATATATATATATAATAGATAGATAAATTAAATGAAACACATCGTTCATGGAGACGGTAGTCCGTACGTACGCATGAACGTTGTTTTCCTTTCCTTATTGTCTTGAATGGAAGTAAGTAGATGACATACATATATATATATATACATAAATCCAGTAGATTTAACATTTCATATATTTCATTATTATTCATTATATATACTTATCATTCATGAATGGTTAATGTGGAGAATGAATCTCATCGCGCCGTGGAGACGGTAGTCCGTTCGTACGCACGAGCGAGGATATCGTTCTCATGACCTTGAACTTGTGTTGAAGTTTATGTATACTATTTAAGTATCAATATCAATTTATAATAATCATATATAGTTACTAATTACACCATTATACCCATCCAATTAAGGTGGTGGCGGAAAATAGATTACACCACGGCGTGGAGACGGTATTCCGTACGTACGCACGCGCGGTGATTTACTTTTTCCGTAGGATGGATAGAAGGTTAATTAGAGTTGTTTCATATTTATAATAACATATCAATATATAATAAATACTTATGTTATTACTTTATCATGAAACAACTAAATAAGAAGAAGTTGAAGAAGAAAGAAATTGAAAAATATCGGTAATGGATATTACCTCTTTTTGACGCGCCTTCTCTTAACCTCCACTTAAAGAACTAAGGATGGTCTTTGAAGAAGACCAGGACCTCTAGGGTGATACTAGGGGAGTGGAGAGGATATTTTTGCAGGGTTTGTCCGAGCTTGAATGCTCAAATTGGTGTGAGGAGGAGAGGGAGGAGGTGCCCTTTTATAAGGGAGGAGAGGGGTACCTTAAGAAAATCTCAAAATATTATTTTATATTAAGGTAAAATTCGGTTTATAATGGTTCCAAAGGGTCATATTTTGAAGATAAAGTGGGTATGGGTCGAAATACTCTTATCCAATAGGATTTAGACAAGTTTAGGTTATTATTTTAACCTTATCAATTAGATTTAACTCTAAGTTAACTAATTTAACTTTTATCATGTCGTTTTGTTTTCTTACACTATATGGTTAATAAACTTACCATAACAAGCCAAACGAACCTCAAGTTGTTTATTATTAATATATCTATCCTTATCTAAGTCATTTTTCCAAACCTTATATTTTTAGGAATTAAATAACAATTAATAATATAATATTTGTTTTAAAAACTAATTAATGTCAATTTTGACACTATTTGGTACATGATTTTTATGAAATTCATAACAGAATGATAAGTTCTAAAAAAGTTACTTATATCAACAATAACATGTCATGTTAACCTAGAAAATTAATGTAAGTCATAAAAAGTCTCAAATTGCATTTATTTGGGCATTTATACCATCAATTATGTCAATATTTCACTAATAAGACAATTACTGCATCATCGTTGATCATAATAAATGATAATTATTTAATCCCTAAAAATTAAAAATAAATTTCTATGATGTAGATAATTGTATTAGATTTCTGGATACTATTCATGTTCTAAGTTTCATGAAGTTTATCACTAAATTAAAATTATTATACTTATAAGATTTAAGAAAGTGACATGTTGTCACATTCTTTGGTTTTAATAATAATTAAATTATTTTCATGGACAAAAGTCCATAAAATGAATCTAATCCTACCCTTAGGTTATATGGGTCTACCTTTAGCCATCCAATAGGATTTTTCCAAGTTTTAGGGTAATTTTATAATCTTATATTTACCCTTAATTACCCGATTTACCTTTAATTATAGTAAATAAAATTTACCATAGTTACTATTCACAATGCCCAAAAATAAAAAGTAGCTTATTAATATAATTTGGACCCACTGATTACAAATATGGAATCCATTTTTCCAAATTCAATACACAAAAGATGCAGAAATTAAATTAAAATTAATCCCGTTGTTGAAAGAAAACGGGTTTTTCTTTAAAACATTGCAAAAGATTGAATTGATTTAACCTACGAATTCAAGGTAAAATCAATGCTAATGACATAAATTATATTAAATGGTAAAAATATCTTCTATTTATACTTTAAAACCATTCAATATAATAATTTAACCACATAAGATATTACGATGAAAAAAGTTGTTTTTAATTAAAATATAGCGTGTTTTTACTATTCATTAAAATATGAAAGTTATCGGAAAAATATCAAAACTTTATCTAATGTAAATTTTTATATCATGATTCAAAAGAAGAATTTTATTTTGTAAAATTGAACTTATAAACATGTCAAAAACAAAATTTAAGGTGGGTGCGCCATCAAAAGGCGGCAAAACTGCATTTTTTGAAAAATACTTATTTTACCCGAAAAATTTATTTTGTTCTTATACCATGTTCTAGAAAATGTGTAAGATGAATAATAATGTTATAAAATTAAAATTTTAGTTAACACTATTCATAACGGCTAGTTCATAACAATATTATAATAATATATCGTTGTTTAGTAAAACCCGGTATTGCGTACAACACATGGTATCGAGGAAGGTCACGATTGCGTGTAATGCAAGCCAAGTCAGGGTTGCGTGTAGTGCACAACTCCTTTGTTGTTGCATATAACAGAATCCAACCATATTTTATTTATACATTGAATATATATATATATATATATATATATATATATACACACTCAATGTTGCGTAGAATAACTTCTATCAAACGAACTTGAAATTGTGTGTAACAAGAGCCAAGAAAAGTGTTGCGTATACTGCAAGCTAATACGGTGATGCGTATAGCGCAAGATAATCTTGGTGTGTCGTAAAATAGAAGATATGAAATTAAAAAGAATGTATCTTATAAAATCTCTGGTTTGTTACAGCCAACATTGGCCTCAATTGGTTTATTTACTGTCCACTCACATCAATTAGCGTCAATTGGACTCAATTAGTATTAGTTGGCCTTAGTTGGCCTCAATTGGCCTAAAGTGGACTCAATTTCCTTAATTGGCCTCAATTGACCTCAATTGTGCTAATTGGGATAATTAGACTGAAATTTCCTCTCTCGAGCTCAATTGGCCTGACTGGCCTCAATTAGGCTCAATTAGGCCCAATTGGTCTAATTGGCCTCAAATGGCCTCAAATGCCCTCAATTGACCTCAATTGTCCCCAATTTTCCTAATTAGTCAAATTATCCTCAATTGGCGTCAGTTGACATCAATTCACCTCGATTGGCCATAATTGGCCACAATTGGCCTAATTGGAATAATTGTCCTCAATTGGCCTAAATTGGTCTCATTGCCATTAGTTGGACTCAATTGGCCTCAACGGTCCTCAATTGGCCTAAATTGGTCTGATTGTCCTCAATTGGCCTCAATGATCAGCAATTGTCCAAATTGGATTAATTGGCCTCAATTGGCCTCAATTAGCCTAATTGGCCTCCATTGGCCTCAACTGGTCTCTATTCGCTTAATTGTCCTCAATTGGCCTAATTGGTCTCAATTCACATCAATTGGCCTCAATTGGCCTCAATTGGCCTCAATTGGCCAAATTGGCCTTAATTTCACTCAATTAGCCTAAATGGCCTCAATAAGCCTCAATTGGGATCAATTGGTCTAATTGGACTAATTGACCTCAATTTGACTAATTGGCCTAATTGGCCACAACTGGACTCAATTGGTCTCAATTGGCTGAATTGGCCTTATTTTCCTAAATTGGCCTCTTTAGCCTTAATTGACCTCAATTGGCCTAATTGGCCTCAATTGGTTTCAATTGGCTCTAGTTGGCCTCATTGTCCTAATTGCCCTCAATTGGCCTGAATTAGTCTCGATTGGCCTCAATTGGACTCAATTCATCATATTGGACAAATTGGTCAAATTGGAATCAATTTGCCTCAATTGACTGCAATTAGCCTCAATTGGACTAATTGGCCTCAATTGGACTCAATTGGACTCAATGAGCCTCAATTGACCTCAATTGTTCTCAATTGGACTAATTGGCCTCAATATGCCTAATTTTCCTCAATTGGCCGCAATTGGTCTCAATTGGCCTCAATTAGCATCAATTGGCCTCAATTCAACTCAATTGGCTTCAATTGGGCTAATTGGCCTTAATTGGCCTAATTGCCCTAATTTCCCTAATTGATCTCAATCGGCCCCAATTGGCCTCAATTGTCCTAATTTTCCTAATTAGCCTCAATTGGCCTCAATTAGCCTTAATTGACCTAATTGGCCTCCATTTTCCTCAATTGGCCTCAATTAGCCTGAATTGTCCTAATTGGCCTGAATTGGCCTGAATTGTCCTAATTGGCCTTAATTTTCCAGAGTTTTCCTTATCCGCCACAATTAGCTTAATTGGCCTCAACTGGCCTCAATTGGCCTTATTGGCCTCAAGTGGCCTCAATTGGCCTAAATTTACATCAATTGGACTTAATTAACAAAATTAACCCCAATTGGCCTAATTGCCCTCAACTGGGCTCAATTGGGTTCAATTATCCTCAATTGGCCTCAATTGGAGTCAATTGACATAATTGACATCAATTGGCCTAATTGACCTCAATTAGCCCCAATTGACCTCAATTGTCCTAATTGGCCTCGATTGGTCTTGATTGGCAAAATTGGTCTCAAAGGCCTAATTGGCAACAATTGGCCTTAATTGATCTAATTGGCCTCAATTATCCTCAAGTGGCCTAATTGGCCAAAATGGACTCAATAAGTCTCAATTAGCCTCAATAGGATCAATTGGCCTCAATTTTCCTAATTCACCTAATTAGCCTCAATTGGCCTCAGTCAGCCTCAATTGGCCTCAATCAGCTTTAAGGGGTCTCAATTGGACTCAATTGGACTCAATTGACCTCCAGAGGCCAAATTGGACTCAATTGGACTCAATTGGCATCCATGTTGAGGCAAGGGGGATTTGTAAAGACAATAAGGTTTTCCTTATGGACTTTTCCATTCTTACTTATCTTGAGATTAACCTGATTTTGAAAATCACAAACACGGTTTTGAAAATCACACACCTTATCTTTAAGAAAATTTATTTTTCTTACCCTAAGGAGAATTTCTTTTAAGATATTTACCCTAACCATATTTTCCTTATACATATCTTAAATCTGTCTAAGTATAAAAACCGGAATCATAACCAATATTTTGGAACTATATAATACCTTGATATAAAGCGTTCTGCTAAGGATCTGAATTCTGGATGTGAACTGTTACGATGTTCCAATCTGAATTCTAGATGTGAACTATTACGATGTTCCAATCCGAATTCTGGATACGAACTGTAACAAAGTTCCAATCCGAATTCTGGATACGAACTGTAACAAAGTTCTAATCCGAATTCTGGATACAAACTGTAACAAAGTTCCAATCTGAATTCTG
The DNA here is from genome assembly GCA_963277665.1 of Viscum album. Taxonomy (NCBI): domain Eukaryota; kingdom Viridiplantae; phylum Streptophyta; class Magnoliopsida; order Santalales; family Viscaceae; genus Viscum; species Viscum album. The sequence goes on along the minus strand of OY728127.1, from coordinate 1,188,305,141 downwards.
GATACGAACTGTAACAAAGCTCCAATCCGAATTCTGGATATGAACTATAAAAAAGTTCCAATCTGAATTCTGGATACAAACTATAAAAAAGTTCCAATCCGAATTCTAGATACAAACTGTAACAAAGTTCCATTCCGAATTCTGGATTCCGAACTTCATTATAGTTCAACTTCGAACTTCTACAGAATTCAGGTTACGAATTCTTACCAAAATAGAATCCAAATATCATTTTATTATACATTCAGAATTCTAGTTTGGTTAGGATCCGAACTATCATTCTATTAGATTATGAACTATTATTTTCTTACATTATGAACCCCATATTTTCTTACATTTGTTTCATTAAAACGATGTCGTACATTCTGTTACAGTTGTTTCATTACGAAATGATGTCATGCATTGTGTTATGAAACTAACCATTGGTTGAGTTCCACGTGTACAGGCCCCTCCGAATTTCAAGGGAAATATGACCGTTGGAGAGGGGAGTCGGTCATTCCAGCACCACCTATAAATAGGAGCTCATTTGAAAAGCTCCACACATCTCTCTACTTCGACTACTTTACTGAAGTGTTGTTGAAGTGTTTTCTTTGAGTGAGAGGCTCATATAAACTCTCAAGGCTTCGTGCGACTACGAACATTGTGATTTAGTTCTAGGGCTTCCGGGGATAGGAAGACAGAGGTGATCGACTACCTTAAAGATCAAGGGCTTCCGAGGACAGGAAGAGAGAGGTGCCAACTACCTGGAAGTTGAGGGCTTGTGGGGATAGCAAGACAGAGTCGATCTTCGTATCGAGGGCTTACCTTGGTGTGGGTAAGACAGACTTTCTTGGAAGAATAAACCAAGGGATACCTTTATCCAAGGTTGTTGGATACCCTTCTCTTTGGGTCAAAATAATTATTATTGGTTACTTGTAGTGTAACAACTTTATTTTCCGCTGCTTTGTTAACTGTAAGGAAAATATAACTCTTTTGTATTTCCTTACACTTACTCTGATTCTTTTTATTCTATACTCTTTAAAGTAGAATCATACTTTGTAAAAATTATTTTACATTTGGTTAGAGGTGGTTTGAATTTACCTAGTTTAACTTTGTTAAACTTAGAACTTTCCTTGTCTAAGGAAATTTTTAAAGAATACAATTTAACCCCCTCTTTTATTGTGAGCATCTTAATAGATATTTCGATCCTACATCTGGTATCAGAGGGTTTTTTACCTCAAATACCCTACCAATTATACAATTGGTATATCAATTTCACAATTGATTTAGAGGTCTCTGATTTTCTCACTTTTTTATTGCACTTTTTTCCTTGCTTAGGAAAATTGTTACATTCCGAATTTTTTTCATTCCGGAAATTCTCATTCTGAATTTTTTTTCTGAATTATTATATTCTGAATTGTTAAATTCTGAACTGTATCATTCCGAATTTTTCATTCTGAATTGTTCATTCCGAACATTGTGGTTACGAACTTTTTATTATTGACAAGTTTAATTTCCAAGTTTTGTTAAGGATGACAGGAATAAACATTGGATCAATTGATAATCTAAACTCAACAAGAGCACCAATTTTTTATGGAAATGACTACGAGTATTGGAGAGACATAATGAAGACTTTCATTATCAATACTATTGTAGAAAATTTTGTTATGCTGACTGGAGGATACAAGATACTTAATAAGGAAGTAAGTACCTTTAAAAATCCTAAAAAGCATGAGTATCAACTAAACTACAAGGTACGCAATACTCTCTTATATGCTATGACGCGTAATATATATATCCAAATATCTTCTTGTGAAATAGAAATTTTCATATGGAAGAAATTAGAGGTTACTCATTTTGGAACTTCCAAAGTGATAGAAACTAGACGAGCTATGTTAAGAGCAGAGTATCACGGATTTAACTTTCCTTATGGAGAGCCTGTTACCAAAGTGCAACAAAGATTCATGACGCTTGTAAATAGTATTTAATCTATGGGTGAAAAAGGACTTGATGATGAAGTTCTAGTAGACAAGATTATAGACATCATGCCTAATGAATGGGAGTCTAAGAGAACTGCCATTGATGAGAATAGAAAGGTCACATAGATTTCCTTAGATGAGCTCTTTGGAACACTTCTTCAACATGAGACACGCATGAAAAGAGATGTTGATAACAATAAGAAGAAGAATGGTAATGGAACTGTTGCTTTTACAACTACAGAAAACCATATGAAAGCAAAGACTCTGGAAAGAGTTATAAGATCGAAGTCTAAGAAAGTACCTATTCATTCAGAATCTAGAGAGAGGGAGATCTCAGAAAATGAACTAGACAATATTAATCGAATGATGAATAAGATTGCTGGACAAAGGAACATTCAGTCCAAGTATATGAAGAAAGGAAGAAATGATAAGAAAGATTCTGAGGTGATGTGTTAAGAATGCAAGAAAGCTAGTCACATCAGACCGGATTGCCCCATGATAAAAAAGAAGGAAAGGAGGATAGGCATTCTGAACGAAACAAGAAGAGATACTATAAAGAAAAGGCTAAGAAAAGTCTCAAAGATAATACTACCTGGAGTGCTAGTTGCGGATATTCTTCAGATAGTGATTCATCATAATATGATTCTTCATCACAAAAGACTATGGGATTCTATGCAAATACATCTTTTCCTCACACATGTCTTATGGCCAAGGTATGCTCTTCCGAGGCTTTAACTAATATATCTCTTGATAAGAATTACTATTCCGAAAATAGTACTTCAAATGAAGATACTTCATCTTATGAAAATGAAGAACCTTCATATGAAGAAGTTTCTAGAATTTCCAAATTACTTGAAACCAAAAATTCTAAGATTTCAAAGAAGTTAGATAAGGTAAATGCTCGGGAAGAAATTCTTACCAAAGAGATTTCAGATTTATCTGATGATCATAGGAGCAAAGATGATTTGAAAGAAAAACTTTATAAGGACCTTGAGAAAGCCAATTCCGAAAAATAAGATCTTTCTAAAGATCTTAATGATGCTGTTTTGAAAGTAAAAGTTTTTGAAGAAAAACCAAACCCTAAGGAAATTATTCCTGAGGATAGGAATTTGGTTGTTAAACTAAAATCCGAAATATTTTCCTTAAAGAAGTGTTTGTCGATCTTTACCCATGGTAAAGAAAATTTTGATAAAATGTACTCACAAATACGTCCTTTAAGAAACATGTCTGGATTTGGTTATACACATACCAAACCTATTTTCAGCAACAACTATTTTGTTCCACAAAGTGCCCCATCTGCACCAAGTGCCAGTGTGGTGGTCACTAGGAAAAATATTGTTCTTTAAATAAAACCAAATTGCTCGGTTTTCACAAAGATTATTTTTCTAAGAAAATGTGGGTTCCGAAAATTTTATTGTCTGAAAATCGTGGATGCAAACAAGTTTGGATTCCGAAAGTTTAATAATTTTCTCTTTTTCAGGATGATAAAGAAAGTACCAACAGCAATATATGGTACATGGATAGTGGTTGTTCCTGTCATATGACTGGTAACAAAAACCACTTCGAAAAGATTATTAAAATGAGGGGAGGAAGAGTCACCTTTGGAGATAATGCTCAGGGAGAAATCATTGGTATATGTATCATTGTTCTTCTTGGTAAAACGTTAATTTCAAATGTTTTATTTGTTAAAGGTCTTAAGCACAACCTCATTAGCATAATCCAATTATGTGATGAAGGATACCTTGTGAATTTTAGGAACGATAAATGCTTAGTACACAATTCCAAGGAAGAGTTTATTCTCTCAGCCCATAGGTAAGAGAATGTTTACATCTTAAACTTAGAAGACCTTAAGAGCCAAGACTTACCTTGCCTTAGTGCAATGGAAGATCACACTTGGTTATGGCATAGAAGGTTAGGACACTGTAACATTAGGAACCTATGAAAACTTTCTAAGAAAGGTTTATTTAAGGATCTACCGGAGCTTAGATTTGATTCTTCTAAAGTTTGTGATCCTTGTCAATATGGAAATCAACATAAATCTAGTTTTAAATCAATCGGTGAAGTCTCAACAATTGATACATTACAGTTAGTGCACATGGATCTTTTTGGTCCAACACAAACTGGAAGTATTGGAGGCAAATACTTTGTATTTGTTCTAATTGATGATTAAACTAGATTTACATGGGTCTATTTTCTAGCAACAAAATATGAAGCTTTGCCTTATTTCAAAAGTTTTAGAGCCCAAGTTAAAAATGAGAAAAACCTTCCATTTAAAACTATTCATAGTGATCATGGAGGAGAATTTCGAAATTATGATTTTAAAACTTTTTGTAGTAGAAAAGGTATTACTCACAACTTTTCAGCACCTAGAACACCTCAACAAAATGGAGTTGTTGAAAGAAGAAATATAATTCTTCAAAGGATAACTAGAACCATGTTGAGTGAGTATTATATAACTAAACATTTCTGGGCTGAAGCTGTAAGTACAGCTTGTTATACTATAAATCGAGTTTTAATTAGACCTTTTCTTAATAAAACCCCTTATGAGTTATGGAATAGTAGAAAACCTAGACTTTCCTACTTTAAGGTTTTTGGTTTCAATGTATTCATTCTGAATACTAAATATAACTTACACAAATTCGCACCAAAATATGATAAAGGAATTTTCTTAGGCTACTCCACAACTTCTAAGGCTTATAGAGTCTTTAATTAAAACACCTGTACTATTGAGGAAACAGTACATGTTAAATTTGATGAAACCGATCCCTTTGTTTTTAAACAACCCCAACCAACATCCTCGGATGTGTTTTCAAAAACTGATTATCAAACTTCGATAGAAAATACTTCTGATAAGGAAAATGTTCAGGAAGATCCTTCTAAAACATTTACCCCAGAAGATTTCCTACCCTATGTTGATGAACAAGTTTTACAAAACCCAAACCAGGTGTTTCTTAAGAATCATCCCCATGATAATATCATTGGTGATGTCAATCAACCAGTAAGGACTAGAAATTCATTAAGAAATGAAGTAGAACATCTAGAATTCCTTTCCCAATTGGAACCAAAAATCACTGAAGAAGATTTAGGTGATGATGATTGGATCAAAGCAATACAAGATGAACTAAATGAATTCGAAAGGAATAAAGTCTGGACCTTGGTTGAGAGACCTAAGGAAACTTCTATTATTGGAGTAAAATGGGTCTTCAAGAATAAGTGTGACGAGAATGGAGTCATAGTTAGAAATAAAGCTAGACTTGATGCTAAAGGCTATAATCAAGAAGAGGGAATAGACTATGAAGAAACCTATGCTCCAGTAGCTAGACTCGAATCTTTTTGTATCTTACTTGCCTTTGCAGCATTCTTCAACTTTAAACTTTTTCAAATGGATGTGAAATGTTCTTTTCTTAAAGGTTTTGTTCAAGAGGAAGTTTTTGTTGAACAACCTCCTGGATTTGAAGATACAAAACATCCTGACCATGTATTTAGACTTACCAAAGCTTTGTATGGCCCTAAACAAGCCCCACGAGATTGGTATGATAGAATAACATGATTTTTGCTTCAACATAACTATGTTAAGGGAAATGCAGATCCAACCATTTTTATAAAGAAGGATAAGAAAAATGTTTTGATTGTCCAAATTTATGTTGATGACGTCATATTTGGTTCAACTCAACAATCTTTAACAGACTCCTTTGCAAGTCTAATGAAGTCTGAGTTTGAAATGAGTATGATGGGTGAGTTAACATTTTTTCTTGGTTTTCAAATTTCTCAAAAACCATAAGGAACAGACATATCTCAACATAAGCATATTAAAGATCTTCTTAAGAAGTATGGGTATGACAATACTAAAGAAATAAGTACTCCCATCAGTACCTCAAACACACTTGATCTTGATGAAGCTGGGAAACCAGTTGATCAAACATCTTTTAGAGGTATGATAGGAAGTTTATTATACTTAACAGCTAGTCAACCTGACTTACTGTTTTCAGTATGCTTATGTGCAAGATATCAATTCAATCCTAAAGAATCTCATTTAAAGGAAGTGAAAAGGATTTTTCACTACTTAAAGGGAACCATGGATCTAGGATTATTTTATACTTCTGAAATGATTTTATCTTAAAGAGCTTTTCGGATGCTGATTTTGGTGGGTGTAGAATGGATAGAAAGAGTACATCCAGAACTTTTCATTTCTTAGGAGATTCATTAGTTTTCTGGTCATGCAAGAAACAACATTCTGTAGCACTTTCCACTGCTGAAGCTGAATATTTAGCAGCTGGAAGTTGTTGTGCTCAAGTGTTGTGGATGAAACACACACTCACAGATTATGGCTTGAGTTTCACTAAAACTCAAATTTTGTGTGATAACACAAGTGTCATTGCCCTAATTAAAAACCCTGCACATCACTCCCATGAAAAACACATAGATATTAGACATCACTTTCTTAGGGATCACACACTTAAATGAGATATCATTCTATAATTTATCGGAACGCAAAATCAACTTACTGATATTTTCACAAAATCATTACCTTCTGATAGATTTGAATACATTAAACAAAATTTAGGAATGATAACTATAAGGTAATATTCCCTCATTAATTTTTTTAAAAAAATCTCCTTATAGTAATAAACTCCTTTTTATAGGGGGAGTACATTTTCTTGTTAGTTTAACAAATTTTTTTCGTAATCTGTTTTTCAAAATGTTTTCGTAATCTGTTTTTCAAAATGTTTTCGTAATCTGTTTTTTAAAATGTTTTCGTAATCTATTTTTTTTCAAAATGATTTCGTAATCTGTTTTTCAAAACTGTTTTGTAATAAAATTTTCAGAGTTCAAAAATTTTCTTACTGGAAATTTCAGTAATAGAAATTTTTGGAACTGAAGTTTTTTTCGTAATGAAGTATTCGGATCTGAAATTTTCATAATGAAAATCTTCATAACTGAACCTTTGTAATGAAAACTTTAGTACTCGACTTTTTCGTAATGAAGAATTCAGAACCGATATTTTCATAATGGAAATTTTCGGAACCGAGGTGTTCAAAACAAAAAGCCTCGTATAAAGAAGTTTCGTAACAAAAGTTTCCGGACTCATATTTTTTCCCGAACTCATACTTTCATACTGAGACTTTCGTACTCATAATTTCGTACTAAGATTTAGTACTGGGATTTTGTACTGAAGATTTCATATTGAAGGTTTCATACTCAGTATTTTTCTTAAAAATTTTCGTAGTGAAGGTTTTTTAAAAAAAATTTATCCAAGAAGCAACAATACTACCATTACAAATGATACTCCTGGAAAATCCAAAAGGTACAACTTTCTTACTCAAGTTTTCGTAATCAATTTTTATTATTGGTAGTTTCTTAAACTTTATATTTTTCGTACTCTATTTTTCTTAGTCTTAAAACTTTTCTTAAAAACCTCAAAAGATCGTATCCATATCATCCTTCCGGGATTGATCTCAACCGTCAGATCAAAGCCAAGGACTTTCAACCATTATATGGGATGTGGAAGTCGAAGAGTCAGTTTTCTTCGCCTATATAAAGGGTTGTCCCACATCTAATAATCAAAGCTTTGGAGTCTCGAACCCCTTCTTCTCTACATAAATCCCGTTCCGAACCTCAGAAATTTGTTTCGTTCCGAACTCTCAGTCGTTCAGATCCGAATGTCTCTTGAAGCATCACAAGATATGTCAACTGCAAATCCGATTTCTCAGTGGTTGATTTTCAGGGAAAGGTTAGTTGATCCAGATTTCTTCATGTTAGATTCTATCATATCTAAGAATATCAAGTTAAATGGGTGGGAATATTTCTGTATTGCTAAGACAGATGCACATGATCCGGTTTATTCTGATCTTTTGATTGAATTCTATGAAATTGTTTCCTTCCAGAAGGAAATGGAAGATGGAAGAGAAATGTTTTCATTTAAGTCTGATGGTAAGACTTACAAACTTTCATATTCCAAGGCTGCTAGCATTGTTGGATTATGGTATGAGGGAGAAGCTGAGTTCGGTTCTCATACACTTCCGGATCATATAGGAAGCTTTAATAAAGAGAAGGCATTGAAGTGCCTCAGGCTGAATGATACCACCACTGTCAAATTTGCACATTTGTCTCCAAACCACAAAATCATTCAATTATGGGTGCAAGGATTCCTCATTCCGAGAAGGGGAGATAAGGATAATTTCAAGAAAAGAGACATTTATTTCTTAGATTTTTTGGAAAATCTAAGAAAGATTAATCTGATGAGGCATGTGCTGGTTACGTTAAAGAATTTGAAGGAAGGGAATCTCAGATCTCAGATTATTATGTTTCCTGCTTTGTTATCCAAGTTTATTGTGAACCTTTTAGAATCGTTCAAAGTGTCTTGTAAGTCAAAGATCTGGAACTCTAAGCTGATGCTTGTTAGTGATTATACTTTAAAAAGAATGAAGATGAAGTTTTCTGCTGAATCAAGAGATTTCATTCTCTTAACTGCTAAAGAGGTTGTCGTAGTTCAAGAAATAGTGGAGAAACTGGAACCATCAAATAAAGTAGTAAAGAAGAGAAAGTATAAGAAAGTTTTTTTTGAAGAATCCAAATCCGCTCCACCGATGCCTAAGAAGAAAAAGTCTTATCCTGATGAAGTTGTGGCAAAGTGGAGATAAATGAAAGAGTAGAGGAAAGAGGGTGATACCCAGTTCGGACTGGACCCAGCTGAAGCTAAAGCATTGAAGGAAAGAACTTCTGAAGCATTAGAAAAGGAAGTGAAAGAAAAGAAGTTGAAGAATAAGCTATCAGAAGAAGAAATAGTTCAATATTTGCTGGAGGCTGCAGAGATAACTTCGGGAAAGTTGCTAGTTCCGGAAACATTCCATTCAGAACCTCTACCTGAGACCCCGTGTAAAGGTTATTACACTCCGGAAAAGGAACAAGAGAAGGAGGATGTTGTCAAAGAAATAGAAGAAGTTCCTGAAGGCCAAATTCTCGAAAAGGTTGCTAAGGAAGGAGAGGAAGAAGAAGTACAAGAAGAAAGTGAAGATCTTGATACTTTGATAAAGCAAGTCGAGCAATATCATGAGAAGATAGAATCAGTCAAATCCACTCCGGAAGATGAAGCCAAGTAAGAAGATCAAGTTGAAGAAGAAGAGGATCATGAGCAAGACTTTGTTAGAGAAGGAACAGAAATAGAAAAGGTTGATGAGGATAAGATACTACAACTCTCAGAATCTGAAGAGGAAATGCCTGAAGAAGGGTCAGTCCCGAAACCTGATAAAGGCAAGAAATTTTTGATGGAGACTCCGATAAAGGATATAATCAAAAAGAGAGAGGCCGATGGAACCTCTAGAAGGAGGTTAGTGCAGGTTGAAGAAAAACCATCCCCTAGAAAATTTTCTGATTCAGAGTCATCTGCTGAGAGCAATGACTTTATTGTACAATCTTTGAAGAAGATAGTGGATGTTATTCCAATTTTCCCTCAGATTGATTCTCGTTGTCAAATGCTTCAACATTCTCAGAATCAGAAATCATAATCGGTGAATATGCTGATGGAGAAGGTTGTAAAGGTTGAAGCCGATTTAAAAAAATTTCTTATGGATTATGACATTCATAGAAAATCATGTAGCAAGGTAACAAAGTGGATGAAGAAAGTTGAGGAAGATTTAAGTCAGTTTGAATGTTTTCAAACTGAAGTACAAGATGCCTTTGAGAATGAGGATGGCAAGATAAAAAATATTCATGAGGATTTGGTGTTTGAAAGGAGTTCTCAGAACAAAGAAGAGAGGGATATGACTGGGAAGTTGAATTCCATAGATCAAGTTGGAAAGAGGGATAGAGATATTCGGATTCAGTTGGAGGAAAGAGTGGAAAATCAAAATGAAGTCATCAAATCTCAGGAAGTGGTCTTGCATGCCCAAGAAGAAAGGATAGAAGCCTTGGAGAGGCAAGTTGAAGAAGATCAGAAAGACATGAAAAAGCTGAAGGCTTTGTTAAAGAAGCTGATCCCGAAGTAGAAATAAGACAAATGAATTTCATTACGATCTTTTGTTGTACTTTCTTTATTGTGAAATTTTTTTCGCTCTATAATGAAACTGTGATTGTGCTTTGTATTGTTGAGTTACTAATTTTTCAGGCACTTTAACTACTTTTCCATTCCTTCAATACTTTTTGAAAATCAAAACGGGGGAGAATATGGAAAAAGAATTAATCTGGAGAAAGAAAAAGAAAGATGTTAAAGCAAGGGGGAGTTCTTGGTTATGAAATTATCATTCCAAGAGTAATGAAAATACATTATGGAAATCAGAAATAAAATCCTTAAAGATTCAATGCCTAAGGGGGAGATAAGTTTTAAATTTCAATGTCTGATGAATTTTTTTTGAAAATCTTTAATCTTTTTCAAGAGGTTTGTGCTTTCCAAAAAGGGGGAGATTGTTGAGGCAAGGGGAGTTTGTTAAGCCAATAAGGTTTTCCTTATGGACTTTTCCATTCTTACTTATCTTGAGATTAACCTGATTTTGAAAATCACAAACACCATTTTGAAAATCACACACCTCATATTTAGGAAAATTTATTTTTCTTACCCTAAGAAGAATTTCCTTTAAGATATTTACCCTAAACATATTTTCCTTATACATATCGTAAATATGCTTAAGTATAAAAACCGGAATCATAACCAATATTTCGGAACTATATAATACCTTGATATAAAGTGTTCTGTTAAGGATCTGAATTCTGGATGTGAACTGTTACGATGTTCCAATCCGAATTCTGGATGTGAACTGTTACGATGTTCCAATCCGAATTCTAGATACGAACTGTATCAAAGTTCCAATCCGAATTCCAGATACGAACTGTAACAAAGTTCCAATCCGAATTCTGGATATGAACTGTAACAAAGTTCCAATCTGAATTCTGGATATGAACTGTAACAAAGCTTCAATCCGAATTCTAGATACAAACTGTAACAAAGTTCCAATCCAAATTCTGGATACGAACTGTAACAAAGTTCCAATCTGAATTCTGGATATGAACTATAACAATGTTCCATTCTGAATTCTGGATTCTGAACTTCATTATAGTTCAACTCTGAACTTCTACAGAATTCAGGTTACGAACTCTTACCAAAACAGAATCCAAATATCATTTTATTATATATTCTGAATTCCAGTTTGGTTAGGATCCGAACTATCATTCTGTTAGATTACGAACTATTATTTTCTTACATTACAAACCCCAGATTTTCTTACATTTGTTTCATTAAAATGATGTCGTACATTCTGTTACAGTTGTTTCATTACAAAACGATGTCGTTCATTCTATTATGAAACTAACCATTGGTTGAATTCCACGTGTACAGGCCCCTCCGAATTTCAAGGGAAATATGACCGTTGGAGAAGGGAGTCGTCCGTTCCATCACCACCTATAAATAGAAGCTCATTTGAAAAGCTCCACACATCTCTCTACTTCGACTACTTTGTTGAAGTGTTGTCAAAGTGTTTTCTTAGAGTGAGAGGCTCGTATAAACTCTCAAGGCTTCGTGCGACTCCGAACATTGTGATTACGTTCAAGGGCTTCCGGGGATAGGAAGACAGAGGTGACTGACTACCTTAAAGATCAATGGATTCTGAGGATAGGAAGACTGAGGTGCCAACTACCTGGAAGTTGAGGGCTTGCGGGGATAGCAAGACAGAGGCGATCTTCGTATCGAGGGATTACCCTGGTGTGGGTAAGACATAATTTCTTGGAATTATAAACCAAGGGATACATTTATCCAAGGTTTTTGGATACCCTTATCTTTGGGTCAAAATAATTATTGTTGGTTACTTGTAGTGTAACAACTTTATTTTCCACTGATTTGTTAACTGTAAGGAAAATATAACTCTTTTATATTTACTTACACTTACTCTGATTCTTTTGATTCTATACGCTTTAAGGTAGAATCATACTTTGTAAACCTTAGTTTACATTTGGTTAGAGGTGGTTTGAATTAACCTAGTTTAACTTTGTTAAACTTAGAACTTTCTTTGTCTAAGGAAATTTTTAAAGAATACAATTCACCCCGCTCTTGTATTGTTAGCATCTTAATAGATATTTCGATCCTACACTCCATTGGCCTAATTGGAATTAGTTAGCCAAATTGGCCTCAATAGGATTCAATTAATCTCAATTGGCCTCAACTGGCCTTAATAGGCATAATCAGCCTCAGTTGGACTCAATTTGCCTCAATTGGAATCAATTGGCCTCAAATGGTCTCAACTGTAATAAAATGGTCTCAAGTGGACTCAAATGGTCTCAATTACCATCAAATGATTGTAATTATCCTAATTAGAATAATTTTCCAATGTTGGCCTCAATTGGCCTTAATTGGCCACCATTGACCTCAATTGAGCACAATTGGCCTTAATTGGCTGCAATTTGGCTCAATTGGCCGCAATTGGCATCAATTGTCAAAATTGAAAAAATTGGCCACAATTGGCCTCAATTGGCCTAATTGTCCTCTATTGGCCTGAATTGGACTTAGGGGCCTAATTATCCTAATTGGCCTAATTTGCTTAATTAGCCTCAATTGGACTAATTGGCCTCAATTTTCCTCAATTGGCCTAATAGGCATAATTGGAGTAATTGGCCTCAATTGACCACAATTGGGTTCAATTATCTTCAATTGGATTGAATTGTCCTCATTGGCCTCAATTGGCCATAATCGGCCTCAAGGGGCCTAATTAGCATAATAGTCCCAATAGGCGTAATTGGTCTCTTTTGCCTCAATTGGCCTAATTGGCCTTAATTTCCCTCAATTGGTCTCAATTTTTCAAATTGGCATCAATTGGCCTCAATTGGGATCAATTGGTCTCAATTGGACTCAATTGCCCCCAATTGGTCCAATTGGCTTCAATTGACCTCAATTTCCCTAATTGGTCTCAATTGGTCTAATTGGCCTCAATTGACCTCAATTGGACAAATTGGCCTCAATTGGCTTCAATTAGAGTCAAATGTCCTAATTAGCATGATTTGACTAATTGGTGTAATTGGCCTGAATTGGCTTCACAGGCCTCAATTGGCCTAATAGGCCTCAATTGGCCTAATGGACTCAATTGGGCTAAATTAGCAGCAATTGGCCTAATTGGCCTCAATTGGACTAATTGAATTTAATTGGCTTCTAGTGGCCTAATTTGACTAATTGCCGTAATTACCCTCAATTGGCCTAATTGACCCCAAATGGTCTCAAATGGCCTCTATTGGCATACATGGCCTAATTACCCTCAACTGCCCTCAATTGGACTGAATTGGACACTATTGACTTAATTCGCCTCAATTGGCCTCAATTGGTCTCAAATGGCCTCAATTGGCCTCAATTGGCCTAGTTGGCCTATTTGGCCGCAATTGGCCTCAATTGGCATCAATTTGTCTTAATTGGCCATAATTTGCCCAATTAGACTCAATTTTCCTTCAATTGGCGTCAATTGGCCTAATTATCCTAATTGGACTCTATTGGACATAGTTGGACTCAATTGTCCCCAATTGACATCAATTGGCCCCAATTTTCCTCAATTGGCCTAATTGGCTCAATCAACCTCAATAGGCCAAATTTGACTCAATTGGACTCAGTTAGCTTAATTGGCCCCAATTGGCCTCAATGGGCCTTAATTGGCCTCAATGGGCCTCAATAGGCCTCAATGGGACTCAATTAACTTCAATCAACCTCAATCAGACTCAATGGTCCCTAATTGGCATCAATATGCCTCATTCGACCTCAATGGGCCTCAATTAGACTCAATTGGCCGCAATTGTCCTCAATTAGCCTAATTGGGACAAATTGGCCTAAATGGCCTAATTGACATCAACTAGTTTATTTGGCTTAATTGGCTTAATTGGCGTATTTTTCTTAATTGTCCTCAATTGTCTTCAATTGAGCTCAATTTGCCTAATTGGCCTCAGTTGGCCAAATTGGCCCTAATTTTCATCAATTGGCTTCAATTTTCCTCAGTTATCCCCAATAGACCTAATTTTCCTCAACTGCCATTGTTGGCTCCAACTGGCCTCAATTGGCCAAATATGCCTCAATTGTCCTAAATTTTCCTCAATTGGCATCATTGGCCTCAATTGGTCTTAATTGGAATCAGTTGGCCTTAATTGGCATAATTAACCTCAATTGACTGAATTGTCCTCAATTGGACTAAATTTTTGTCAAGTGGCGTAAATTGGCACAATTGGTCTCAATTAGCCTCAATTGTCCTAATTGGCCTCAATTGGCCTCAATTGGATGTAATTGGCAGTAATTGGAACCAATTGGCCTAATTAGACTAATTGGCATCAATTGGCCTCAATTCGCCTAATGGGCCTCAATGGGCCTCAATTGGTCTATAGTGGCATAATTGGCCTAATTGCCCTAATTGGCTTAATTGGGCTCAATAGGCCTAATTGGTCTCAAGTGGCCTAATTGGCCTAAAATGGCCTCAATTGGCCCCAATTGGCCTTATTAGCCTCAATTTCCCCAATTGGCATCAATTTTACTCAATTGGACTCAATTGGCATCATGTTTCCTCAATCGGTCTCAATTGGGCTCACCTAGCCTCACTTGGACTCAATTGCTCTCAATTGACCTAATTGACCTAATTGGCCACAATTGACCTAAATTGGTCTCAATTGGACTAATTGTCCTTAGTTGGCCTCAATAGGCTTCAGTTGGCCTCAATTGGACTAATCGACCTAATTGGACTCAATTAGCTTCAATTGGTTTCAATTGTCTTAATTGGGATCAATTGGCCTCAAGTGTTCTAATTGACCTAATTGTCCAAATTGCCTCAATTGTCCTCAATTGGTCTCAATTGGCCTAATTGAACTAATTAGACTAAATTGGTATTAATTGGCCTCAGTTTCTTAATTGGACTCAATTGGCCTCAATTGGCCTAATTTTCCTCAATTGACCAAAATTGGCATAATAAGCCCCAATAGGCCCCAATTGGCTGAAATTGGCATCAATTGGCCTAATTGGCCTAATTGGAATTAATTGGCCTCAATTGGTTTTAGTAGCCTTAATTCGCCTAATTGGCCTCAATTGGCTTCAACTAGTATCAAATGGAATAATTGGCCAAATTTTCATAATTGGCCTAGTTGGCATAATTGGTCTCATTGGCCTCAATTAGCTTAATTGGCCTCAATTTTGGTCTCAATTGGCCACAATCAATCCCAATTGGATTTAATTGACCTCAATTGGCCTAATTGGCCTCAATTGACCAAATTGTACTCAATTCACCTCAATTGGCCTCAATTGGACTCAATTGGCCTCAATTGGACTCAATTGACCTTAATTGGCCTCAATTGGCCTCAATTTGACTCAATTGGCCTAATTAGACTCAATCGACCTCAATTAGCCTCAATTGGGCCAATTGGCCCCAATTGTACAAAATTGGATTTATTGACCAAATTGGCCTCAATTATACTCAATTAGCCTCAATTCCCCTCAATTTTCTGAATTGGGATCAATTTACCTCAGTTGAACTCAATTGGGCACAACTGGCCTAATTGTCCTAATTTAGGTCAATTGGCCTTAAGTGGCCTAATTATCATAATTGGCCTAATTGGACCCAATTGGTGTAATTGTCCTCAATTGTCCTCTATTGGCTTCAATTGGCCTAATTGCACTCAATTGGATTTAATAGGCTTCAATTAGCCTCAATTTCTTTAATTGGCCTCAATCTGCCCAATTTGCCTAATTAGCCTCAATTCGCATCAATTAGTCTCAGATGGCCTCAATTGGCCTCAATTGGCATCAATTGGCCTCAATTGACATCAGTTGGCATAATGGGCATAATTGGCCTCAATTGGCCTCAATTTGTCTCAATTTGCCTCAATTTGCCCCAATTTTCTTCAATTGGACAAATTGGGCTCAATTGGACTTTATTGGCCTTAATTAGACTCAATAGAACATAATTGGCCTCAATCGGCCTCAATTGGCCTCAATTGCCCAAATTGGCATCAATTGGCCAAATTGACCTCAATTGGCCTCAATTGGCCTAATTGACCTCAATTTGTCTCAATTGGCCATAAGTGACATAATTGTCATAATGGGCCAAATTGGTGTAATTAGACTCAATTGGCCTCAATTGGCCTAATTAGCCTCGATTGGCCTCAATTAACCTAATTGGCCTCAATTCGCATCAAGTTGCCTCAATTGGTTTCAATTGGCCTCCATTAGCCAGAATTCGCCTCAATGGGCCTCAATCGGCCTCAATCGGCCTCAATGGGCCTCAATTGGCATTAATTGGCCCGAATTGACCTCAATTGTCTATAATTGGCATTAGTTGGCCTCAAATGGACTAATTGGACTAAATGGCCTCAATTGGCCTAATTGGCCTCGATTGGCCTCAATTGGCCTCAACTACCACAATTGGCCTCAATTAGCATTAATTGGTCTCAATCAGCCTAATTGGCCTCAATTCACCACAATTCACCTCAGTTGGCACTAATTTGTCTCAATTAGCCTTAACTGACCTAATTGGAATAATTTGGCTCAATTGACACAATTAACCTCAATTTTCCTAATTGGTCTAAATTGGTCTAATTGGCCTCAATTGGTCTCAATTGGACTTAATTGGCCGTAATTCCCCTAATTGGCCTCAGGTTCCCGGATTTCCCTCAATTGGCCTAAGTTGGCCTAAGTTGGCCTCAATTTCCCTAATTGGCCTCAATTGGCCTTAACTGGCCTCAAGTGGTCTTAACTGGCCTCAATTGGCCTAAATTGGCCTTATGTGGGCTCAATTGGCCTAATTGGACTCAATTGGCCTAATTGGCCTTAATTGGCCTAATTGGCCTCAAATGGCATCAATTGGCCTCAATTAACCACAATTACACCCAATGAGCCGCAATTAGCCCTAATTAGCCTCAATTGGCCAAAATGGACTAATTGGGCTCAAGTGGCCCAATTCGCCCCAATTCGCCTAAATGGACTAATTGGCCTCAGTTGGCCTCAATTGGTCACAGTTGGCCGCAATTGTTCTATGTTGGCCTCAATTGGCCTAATTGGCCTCACTTTGTCTGATTGGCTTCAATTGGCCTAATTGGACTCAACTGAATTCAATTGGTCTCGAGTGGCTTAATTGGCATAATTAGAATCAATTGGCCCTAATGGGTCTCAATTGGCCTCAATTGGATTCATTGGGCCCAATGGGACACAATTGGCCCCAATTGGCTTTAGTGGCCTCAATGGCCTCAATTGACCACAATTAGCCTCAATTGACCTAAATTATCCTTATTTAGCCTAATTGGAATAATTTTCCTCAATTAGCCTCAACTAACCTCAATTAGACCAATTGGTCTCAACTGGCTTAATTGGCCTCAATTAGCCTAAATTGGTCTCAATTGGACTCAATTGGTCTCAATTGGCCTAATTTCCCTCAATTTCCCTCAATTGGCATCAATTGGCCTCAAGTGGACTAATTAGCCTCAATTGACCTCACTTGGACTCAATTGGTCTCAATTGGTCTCAATTGGCCTCAATTAGCCTAATTGGCTTCAATTGGCCTCAACTAGCCTCAATTAGTCGCAACTTTCCCCGATTGGCCTTAATTAGCCCTAATTAGCCCCAAATGACCTAATTGGCCTAATTGGGATTAATTAGCCTCAAGTGGCTTAAATGGCCTAATTGGCCTTAATTGGTCTTAGTTGGCCTCAATTGGTCTCTATTGGCCTAATGGGCCTAATTAGACTCAATTGGCCTCAATGAGCCTCAATTAGCTTAACTGGAATCAATTGGCCACAATTGGCCACAATTGGCCTAAATTGGCCTAATTGGTCTCAATTGGCCTAATTGACCACAATTGGATGAAATTGAACAAATTGGACTCAAATGGCTTCAGTTGGCCTAAATTAGCCTAATTAGCCAAGTTTTCCTCAATTATCCTAATTAGCCAAATTGGTCTCAATTAGCCAAATTGGTCACAACAGGTCCCAATTGGCCTCAATTAGCCTAATTAGCCAAATTGGCCTCAATTGGGCTCAATTGAGATCATTGACATAATTGGCCAAATTGGCCTCAATTGGACTCTATTGGACTCAATTGACCTTAAGTGACCTCAATTGGAATTAATTGGCCTAATTGGACATAGTTGGACTAAAATGGCTGCAATTGGCAACAATTGGCCAAATTGACCTCAATTGGCCTCAATTGGCCTCAATTAGCCTAATTGGTCTCAATTAGCCAAAATTGGCCTCAATTGGCTTAATTGGACAAATTGGCCTAATCGGCATAATCAGCCTAATTTGCCTAATTGGCCTCAT
Organism: Viscum album; assembly: GCA_963277665.1. Classification (NCBI taxonomy): domain Eukaryota; kingdom Viridiplantae; phylum Streptophyta; class Magnoliopsida; order Santalales; family Viscaceae; genus Viscum; species Viscum album. The sequence continues at coordinate 1,188,286,938 of OY728127.1, read as the reverse complement.
TGGCCTCAAGTGGCCTCAATTTGCCTCAATTGGTCGAATTTGACCTAATTGGACTAATTGGCCTCAATTTGACTCAATTAGCCTCAATTGGCCTAATTGGCTCCAATTCGCAGCAATTGGTAATAATTGGACTAATTAGCCTTTATTGGACTTAATTAGTCTCAATTTGCCTCAATTGGTTTCAATTGGCCTGATTGGTCTCAATTGCCCTAATTGGTCGTAATTGGCCTCAATTGAATACAATTGGCCTCAATTGGCCAAATTGGCCTCAATTAGCCTCTATTGACCTCTATTAGCCTCAATTGGCCGCAATTGGCCTCAATTGGTTTATTTACTGTCCACTCACCTCAATTGGGATCAATTGGCCTCAATTGGCCTATATTAGTCTCAATTGGACTCAATTGGTCCCGATTGGACTAAAGTGGCCTCAATTGCCCTAATTGGCCTCAATTGACCTCAATTGTTCTAATTGGGCTAATTAGACTGAAATTGCCTTTCTCATGCTCAATTGGCCTGACTGGCCTCAATTAGGCTCAATTGCACCCAATTGGTCTAATTGGCCTCAAATGGCCTCAAATGGTCTCAATTGTCCTCAATTGTCCTCAATTGGCCTAATTAGCCAAATTTGCTTCAATTGGTGTCAATTGACCTCAATTGGCCACAATTGGCCTCAATTGGCCTAATTGGAATAATTGTCTTCAATTGGCCTAAATTGGTTTGATTGGCCTTAGTTAGACTCAGTTGGCCTTAATGGACCTCAATTGGCCTAAATTGGTCTTGTTGGCCTCAATTGGCCTCAATGGTCATCAATTGTCCAAATTGGCCTAATTGGCATCAATTGCCTCAATTGGCCTAATTGGCCTTAATGGGCCACAATTGGACTCAATTTGTCACAATTAGCCTAATTGGCCTCAATTGGCATCAACTGGTCTCTATTGGTCGAATTTGTCTCAATAGGCCTAATCGGACTCAATTAGCCTCAATTGGCCTCAATTAGCCTCAATTGGCCTCAATTGTCCTCAATTTGCTTCAATTGGCCTCAATTGGCCTTAATTTTACTCAATTAGCCTAAATGGCCTCAATCGACCTCAATTTGGATCAATTGGTCTAATTGGACTAATTGGCCACAATTGAAATAATTGGCCTAATTGGCCACAATTGGCCTCAATTGGTCTCAATTGTCTCAATTGTCCTTATTTGCCTTAATTGGCCTAATTAGCCTTAATTGGCCTCAATTGGCCTAATTGGCCTCAACTGGTCTCAATTGGTTTCAATTGTCTCTAGTTGGCATCATTGTCCTAATTTCCCTCAATTGGCCTCAATTAGTCTCAATTGGCCCTAATTGGACTCAATTCGTCGTATTAGACAAATTGGTCGAATTGGAATCACTTAGCCTCAATTGGAAGCAATTAGCCTCAATTAGACTAATTGGCCCCAATTGGACTCAATTGGCCTCAATGCACCTCAATTGACAACAATTGGACTCAATTGGCCTAATTGGCCTCAATAGGCCTCATTTTCCTCAATTGGACACAATTGGTCTCAATTGGCCTAAATTAGCATCAATTTGCCTCAATTCGAGTCAATTGGCTTCAATTGGGCTAATTGGACTTAATTTTCCTTAATTGGCCTAATTGCCCTAATTGATCTCAATTGGCCCCAATTGGCCCCAATTGGCCTCAATTGTCCTAATTGTCTCAATTGGCATCAATTAGCATCAATTGGCCTAACTGGTTTCCATTGTCCTCAATTGGCCTCAATTAGCCTGAATTGTCCTAATTGGCCTTAATTGGCCTGAAATGGCCTTATTCGCATCAATTAGTTTAATTGGCATCAACTGGCCTCAATTGGCCTTATTGGCCTCAAGTGGCCTCAATTGGCCTAAATTTTCATCGATTGACCTTAATTAACATAATTAACCCCAATTGGCTAATTGGCCTCAACTGGGATCAATTAGGCTCAATTATCCTCAATTGGACTCAATTGGCATAATTGACATCAATTGGCCTAATTCGCATCAGTTAGCCTCAATTGGCCTAATTGGACTCGATTGGTCTTGATTGGTAAAATTGGTCTACAAAGGACAAATTTGAAACAATTGGCCTCAATTGACCTAATTGGCCTCAATTGACCTAATTGGCCTCAATTAGCCTCAAATGGCCTAATTGGCCTAAATAGCCTCAATAAGTCTCAATTGTCCTCAATAGGCTCAATTGGACTCAACTATCCTAATTCACCTAATGGGCCTTAATTGGCCTCAATTAGCCTCAATGTGTCTCAATTGCACTCAATTGGCCTCAAGTGGCCTAATTGGCCTCAATTGGACTCAATTGGCCTCAATAGGCCTCAATTGGCCTAATTGGCCTCAATTGACCAAATTGGACTCAATAGGCTTCAATTAATCTCAATTGGCCTCAACTGGCGTCAATAGGCATAATCAGCCTCAATTGGCCTCAATTTGCCCCAATTGGACTCAATTGGTCTCAATTGGTCTCAATTGGAATCAAATGGTCTCAAGTGTACTCAAATGGTCTCAATTATCATCAATTGATCATAATTATCCTAACTTGAATTATTATCCACAGTTGGCCTCAATTGGCCTCAATTGGTCACCATTGGCCTCAATTGACCTCAATTGGTCTTAATTGACTGCATTTGGGCTCAATTGTCCATAATTGGCATCAAGTGTCCTAATTGGACAAATTGGTCCAAATTTCCCTCAATTGGCCTAATTGTCCTCCGTTGGCCTGAATTGGACTCTGGGTCCTAATTAGCCTAATTGGCCTAAATGGCATAATTAGCCTCAATTGGACTAATTTGCCTCAATTTTCCTCAATTGTCCTCAATTGTCTTAATTAGACTAATTAGAATAATTGGCCTCAATTGAACATAATTGGGTACAATTATCCTCAATTGGCCTCAATTTTCCTCATTGGCCTCAATTAGGCATAATTGGACTCAAGGGGCCTAATTATCTTAATAGGCCTAATAGTCGTAATTGGTCTCAATTGCCTCAATTGGCCTAATTGGCCGCAATTTCCATCAATTGGTCTCAATTTTCCATATGGTCTTCAATTGGCCTCAATTTTTTTCAATTGGACTCCATTGATCTAATTGGACTCAATTGCCCTCAATTGGCCTCAAATGGCCTTAATTGGCTGAATTGGCCTCAATTGGCCCCAATTCTCCCAATTGGCCCCAATTGACCTCAATTGCCCTAATTGGCCATAATTAGCCTAATTGGCCTCAATTGGTCTCAATTAGAGTCAAATGTCCTAATTGGTGTTATTTGACTAATTGATGTAATTGGCCTCAATTGGCCTAATTGGCCTAATGGCCTCAATTAGCCTCAATTATCTCAATTGGCCTCAATTGGCATAATTGTCATCAATTGGCTTCAAGTGGCCTAATTGGCCCCAAATGGTCTCAAATGGCCTCTATTGGCCTACATGGCCTAATTACCCTCAATTTCCCTCAATTGGGCCTGAATTGGCCTTTATTGAATTAATTTGCCTCAATTGGTCTCAAATGGCCTCAATTGGCCTAGTTGGCCTATTTGGCCTCAATTGGCCTCAATTGGCGTCAATTGGCCTCAATTGACCACAATTTGCCCAATTTGCCTCAATTTGCCTTCAATTGGCCTTAATTGGCCTAAATTGGCCTAATTGCCCTAATTGGACTCTATTGGACATGGTTGGACTCAATTGGCCTCAATTAACATCAATTGGTCCCAATTTTCCTCAATGAGCTTAATTGGCATAATTGGCCTCAATCGGTCTCAATTGACCGAATTGGCCTCAATTGGCCTAATTGGCCTCAATTGGACTCAATTGGCCTATTTGGCCCCAATTGGCCTCAACGAGCCTCAATGGGCCGCAATGTGCCTCAATTAGCTTCAATCGACCTCAATCAAACTCAATGGGCCCCAATTGGCCTCAATATGCCTCATTCGACCACAATGGGCCTCAATAGGACTCAACTGGATACAATTGGCCTCAATTACCTAATTAGTACCAATTGGCCTAATTGGCCTAATTGGAATCAACTAACTTATTTTGCTTAAATGGCTTATTTTGCATAATTTTTCTCAATTGGCCTCAATTCAGCTAAATTTGTCTAATTGGCCTCAATTGGACTAATTGGTCCCAATTGGCATCATTTGGATTCAATTTTCCTTAGTTTTCCTCAATCAAACTATTTGGCCTCAACTGGCATTGTTGGCACTAACTGGCCTCAATTGGCCAAATATGCCTTAATTGTCCTAAATTTTCCTCAATTGGCCTGATTGGCCTCAATTGGCCTCAATTGGTCTCAATTGGCCTCATTTGGTCTCAATTGGTAAAATTAACCTCAATTGACTGAATTGGCCTCAATTGGACTAAATTTGTCTCAAGAGGCGTAAATTGGCACAATTGGTCTCAATTAGCCTCAATTGGCCTAATTGGCCTCAATTGTCCTCACTTAGCTTCAATTGGCCTCAATTGGATGTAATTGGTCTCAATTGGCCAAATTGGACTAATTGGTGTCAATTGGCCTAATTGGCCTTAATTCGCCTAATCGGCCTCCATTGGCCTAAATTTGTCTTTAGTGGCATAACTGGCCAAATTGTCCTAATTGCCATAATTGACCTCAATTGGCCTAATTGGTCTCAAGTGGCCTAATTGGCCTCAATTGGCCTTAATTGGAAAAAATTAGCCTCAATTGGCCTCAATTGGATGCAATTGGCTACAATTGGCCTAATTGGCCTCAATTGGTCCCAATTGGCCTAATTGGCCTCAATTTCCCCAATTGGCCCCAATTTTCCTCAATTGGCATCACGTGTCCCCAATCGGCCTCAATTGGCCTCACCTAGCCTCACTTGGACACAATTGGTTTCAATTGGCCTAATTGGCCTAATTAGCCTCAATCGACCTCAATTGGCCTCAATTGGCCTAATTAGCCTCAATTGGACCCAATAGGTTTCAGTTGGCTTCAATTGGCCTAATCGACCTAATTAGACCCAATTAGCTTCAATTGGTTTCAATTGTCTTAATTAGGCTCAATTGGCCTCAATGTGTTCTAATTGGCCTAATTGTCCAAATTGGCCTTAATTGGCCTAATTGGCCTCAACTGTCCTCAATTGGTCTCAATTGGCCTAATTGAACTAATTGGACTCAATTGGAGTTAATTGGCCTCAATTGGCCTAATTGGCCTCAATTGGCCTCAATTGGCCTAAGTATCCTCAATTGACCACAATTGGCATAATAGACCTCAATTGGCCTAATTAGACTAATTGGCCGTAATTGGCCTCAATTGGTTTTAGTAGCCTTAGTTCGCCAAATTTGCCTCAATTGGCCTCAACTGGTATCAAATTGCATAATTGGCCAAATTGTCCTAATTGGCCTAGTTGGCATAATTGTCCTCATTAGCCTCATTGGCCTCAATCATCCTAATTGGCCTCAATTGGGCTCAATTGGTCACAATCGATCCTAATAGGATTTAATTGACCTCAATTGGCATCAACTGGCCTCAATTGGCCTCAATTGACCTCAATTGGACTCTATTTGACTTAATTGGCCTAATTAAACTGAATCTACCTCTATTAGCCTCAATTGGCCTAAGTGGCCTCAATTGGCCTAAATTGGCTTAATTGACCAAATTGGCCTCAATTAGCCACAATTAGCCTTAATTGCCCTCAATTTTCTTAATTGTGCTCAATTTGCCTCAATTGAACTCAATTGGGCTCAATTGGCCTAATTGTCCTTATTTTGGTCAATGGCCGCAAGTAGCCTAATTATCCTAATTGGCTGAAATTGGCCCCAATTGTCGTCAATTGGCCTCAACTAACCTAATTGAACTCAATTGGCCTTAATTGGCTTCAATTAACCTCAATTGGCCTAATTGGCCTCAATCTTCCCAATTGGCCTAATTAGCCTCAATTGGCCTCAATTAGTCTCAGTTGGCCTCAATTGGCCTCAATAGACTTCAATTGGCCTCAATTGGCATCAATTGGCATAATTGGCATAATAGGCCTTAATTTGCCTCAATTGGCCCCAATTTTCCTCAATTGGACAAATTGGCCTCAATTGGACTTAATTGGCCTCAATTGGACTCAATAAGATAGAATTGACCTCAATTGGCCTCAAATGGCCTCAAATGGCCTCAAATGGCCTCAATTGCCTGAATTGGCATCAATTGGCCAAATTGACCTCAATTGCACTCAATTGGCCTAATTGGCATCAATTGGCCTCAATTGTCATCAATTTCCCTCACTAGTCCAAAATTAGCCTCAATTGGCATAGTTGGCCTCAATTGGCCTAATTGACCTCAATTTGTCTTAATTGGCCTTACGTGACATAATTGACATAATGGGATAAATTGGTGTAATTAGACTCAATTGGCCTTAATTGGCCTAATTAGCTTCAATTGACCTCAATTGGCCTAATTGGCCTCAATTTGCATCAAGTGGCCTCAATTGGTTTCAATTGGCCTCAATTAGCCTGAATTGGCTTCAAAGGGCCTCAATTGGCCTCAATTGGAATAAATTGGCCTTAATTGGCCTCAATTATCCGTAATTGGCCATAATTGGCCTCAATTGGCCTAATTGGCCTAAATTGGCCTCCATTGGCCTAAATTGGCCTCAATTGACTGGAAGTGGCCTAATTGGACTCAATTGGCCTAATGGGCCCAAATTAGCTCAATTGTCCTCAACGGGATCATTTGGCCTCAATTGGCCTCAAATGCCACAATTGGCCTCAATTAGCCTTAATTGGTCTCAATTGGCCAAATTGGCCTCAATTCCCCACAATTCACCTCAATTGGCCCTAATTGGTCTCAATTAGTCTTAATTAGCCTGATTGGAATAATTAGGCTCAATTGGTTTAATTATCCTCAATTGGCCTAATTGGTCTAAATTGGCCTAATTGGCCTCAATTGGTCTCAATTAGACTTAATTGGATGTAATTGCCCTAATTGGCCTCAACTTCTCTAATTTCTCTCAATTGGCCTAATTTGGCCTCAATTTCCCTAATTGGCCTCAATTGGCGTTAATTGGCCTCAATTGGCCTTAAGTGCCCTCGATTGGCATAATTGGCCTCAATTGGCCATATAGGTCTCAATTGGACTAATTGACCTCAATTGACATCAATTGGTCTCAATTAACCAAAATTAACCCCAATGAGCCATAATTGGCCCTAATTAGCCTCAATTGACCAAAATGGACTAATTGGCCTCAAATGGCCCAATTGGCCTAATTGGACTAATTGGCTCAATTGGCTTCAGTTGGCCTCAGTTGGTTTCAGATGGCCTCAATTGGTCCTAGTTGGCCTCAATTCGCATAATTGGCCTCAATTGGTCTAATTGGCTTCAATTTCCCTAATTGGACTCAATTGGATTCAATTGGCCTCGAGTGGCTTAATTGGCCTAATTAGAATCAATTGGCCCCAATGGGGCTCAATTGGAATCAATTGGCTTAATTGGCCTCAATGGGATGCAATTGGCCTCAATTGGCCTCAATGGCCTCAATGGCCTCAATTAACCGCAATTAGCCTCAATTGACCTAAATTATCCTTATTTAGCCTAATTGGAATAATTGGCCTCAATTGGCCTCAACTAACCTCAATTAGACTAATTAGTCTCAGCAGGTTTAATTGGCCTCAATTGGCCCCAATTGGTCTCAATTGGCCTCAATTGGTCTCAATTGGACTCAAATGGTCCCAATTAGTCTAATTTCCCTTAATTGCCCTCAATTGGCCTCAATTGGCCAAATTGGCCTGAATTGGCCTCACTTGGACTCAAATGGTCTCAATTGGTCTCAATTGACCTTAATTAGCCTAATTGGCCTCAATTAGTCGCAACTTCCCCCAACTGGCCTCAATTAGACCAAATTAGCCTCAATTGACCTAATTGGGCTTAATTAGTCTCAAGTGGCCTAAATGGCCTAATTGGCCACAATTGATCTCAGTTGGCCTAATTTGGTCTCTATTGGGCTAATTGGACTCAATTGGCCTCAATGGGCCTCAACGGGCATCAATTGACCTCAATTGGATTAATTGGCCTCAATTGGCTGCAATTGGCCTCAATTGGCCACAATCGACCTAATTGGTCTGAATTGGCCTAATTGGATACAATTGGATGCAATTGAACAAATTGGCCCCAAATGCCCTCAGTTGGCCTCAATTAGCCTAATTTTCCATGTAACACCCTGACCCCTCTAGACAGGACCCGGTGCATTACTTGTGATATTAGCAAGGATAGAAGGAATGAAAATGTCGAAGGAACGATCAGTTTAGTAGTCTTGTAGAAACTAGATGCACAGATTTAACACACAATACATAGGATAAAGTTACAAGATACAAAACATAATGAAAAACAAAAATTGCATCCACAAGCACTCAATAAATGACATCTGCTTCATAACATGTTGAAGGTAAAAAATGAAAGGGGTGAGCTTATATGCTCAGTAAGGGTTAAAAATAGCAGAACCATTAGTAAAATAATAAGTGAAATCACAATCAATCTGACATAATCAATATGACTTAGTGAATAAATGAATAACTAATGCCAATAATAAACTGATAATGAAACTGCATCAATATATTTTGTCATAGTGAAAACCTTCTGAATAATAATAATAAATCATAATTAATAAAGAGAATGCTTATTAATTGGATGTCTTGTATCTGGAACATGAACCATAATACCATAAAAACGGTTTAGTTCTATGGGTAGAAACCCGTCTGATTTTTTGGAAACAAACTCGAAGGGTCTATCACCAAACTGTTTTGTCTCATGAGATCTACCGATGCATCGAGGAGCTATAGTGGGCCCCACCCACCTATACATACAATCATTCTCTATACATAAATTCAATACAAGAGAAATATGTATTTAAATTAACCGTATAGAAGAGAGGATACAGATTCATAAATATTCATACTATCAAAACAACATTCAAAATAAATACCGTATGTAAAATTGTATACGACTTAGACAATAATAATATCCATGATATGAGAATATGTATATTTAAATGGAATATAATTTCAATTGAAAAGTAATCTCAAATGGGAAGTAGGTTCACCACATATGAAAGAGTAGGTGCACAATTACTAAGTAAGTCACAATGAAGTGAAAATTGAGACAAAGCTCGTTACCGTGTTGTATTCAATTGAGTCATATGAACAAAGTTAATAACCACCAAAAGAGTCACATAATACAATGAATATAATTATAAACAAGATAAAATATGTCAAATGGCATTACACCTATACCACATATAATAAATAAGAGGCGAACAATGAAAATCCCACATAATTGAAGGTGAGATGAGAAAACCTCTTACAAACATTTTGGCACGGTAACGAGTGCTATTGCAAGTTATTAATGAGAGGTAAAGGGATATACCATTATTTATATGTCAAAAGGGATGTATGGGGGAGGTGAGAAAACATACCCCATTATTAGCAATTAAAAACAAAATCACACAAGATAGGGTGGATTCTTGAATAAAAGTGAGAGAGAGGATCCCTTACCTTATGCTTGAAGGTGTTCTTGAATTGTTATTAAAGACCTGAATAAACAAATTAGGATTATTAATTTATAATTCCAGAACCTATTTTATATGTAAATGATTTATTATAATACTTTTTAGTTCATTCTAGTCCCTTTTGATTGGTTATAAGGTTCAATATCATTGTTCGGGCTCGTTTGTTTACTTGGTTTTAAATGATTGGTTCACTTATATTCAAGTTCAGATAAATATATAAGATGCATTTGGTTGTCAAGAAATGAAGTTATAAACTATTAGTGAACATCCAGGAGATTACATGATTTTAAATTTAATTTGGTTTACTTATATTGAAGTCGAATTTCTATATATATAACCTTAGAGATAACCGTTTTGGTTAATCAGTGGGTTTGATTGCAATGAACATGTTTCGCTTTATAACTTAATACCATGTGCAAAAAAGTATTATAGAACTAAAAATAGGATATATTATATAATAACATGGTTCAACCATAACACATATGGTTTCCTAACCAGAATTAAAGATTATAATAGAAATCGATAAACCATTGTCCTTGAATGTGCTAAATTAGCACATCTCAAATGGTGCTTTCATTTCTTTCAAATAAAAGTGGGGAAAGGACATAAGATTACGGAATATACCATTAGAATGAAAAAATTCCAGAACATTTATGTTACTAGATTTATCATACTATTTTGGTGAAAGGAGGTGAGAAAAGAAATAAAAATAAAAGTACTTAAAAGAAATGAAGGGTTTTGAAAGAGGAATTTACCTTTTGAGACTTCCTCCTTTGAGAACCCCTTAAACGGATAGGTTTTGGTATTTTTATGAGACCAAAGCTTTCAGGACATGGGGGAGGAGGTTAGGAAGGTATTTGGATAGAATTTAGAGAAGGAACAAGGCTTGAGAAGAGTGAAAGGAAGGGGGGTGAGAGGGGGTTTTTTTAGTGGAGGAGAGAGGGGATTTCTTAATATAAAACTAATTAATTTATTATTTCTCCTCAAGACAAGGAATAGTGAGTATACCATGATCATGAATAGTAATTTTATCATGTGATCCCGAAAAAAGTGGGCTTACATCAGCAGTACATCACATATGACTCTCTAATTTGTGTATTTATCTTATTTTTGCAATTTACAGTATGTCACTATTCATCAAAAATTCAAGTATTTCAGAAAAATCCCAAATATTTACCCTAGCCATTTCTCGACATGTAGAATCCAAAAATGAAGTCCATTTTTCAAAAAAAATCTAAATATGATTAATTAAATATTTAATTAAATCATTATTTAATTGAAATTTATAAACACTTAGAATATTAATTTTCATCTTTAGGGTGTCTAAATTCATTTATACACTCAAGGGTATGAATACCATTCATAAGAGTCATATTACTATTCATATGGGTAAGTTACTATTCATAAGGGTAGGATACTATTCATAAGGGTAGGTTACTATTCACCAAAAATTAAGTTAATTCCATCAGACTCTAAATATCATCTTGAACACAATCGTGTATATCATATTTTTAAAATCCAAATCACAGAGCTCATAAATTTAAGTTTAGTGTCTAAGTTATGGTTATCTCCTATAAGTAACCATGTTGTGTTCCATAGGGGCTCAGCGATTCGTGAAATATAGGCTACCTAATGAATACAATGTATTTAAGAGAAACATACCATAAAATGTTTGGGGTGCTACATTATTCCCTCCTTCGGAAATTTCGTCCTTGAAATTTTATGTAAAAAGACCCAAAAAAAGTTGTGGGTGATTCTTTTTCATAACATACTCAGGTTCCTATATTGCTTCCTCTATATTCTAGTTTCTCCAAAGAACCTTCACGAGGCGAGTTGTTCGATTTCTCAATACCTGTTCCCTTGTGTCAAGAATCCCAATAGGCTTTTCACAATATGAAAAATTAGGTTCCAGTTCAATTTCTTAATATGTGAGAACATGTGTTGGGTCTAGCATGTATTTCTTTAACAATGAAACGTGGAACACATCATGAACTCTGGAGATATTTGGCGGCAACGCTAGATGGTATGCTACAGCTCCGATTCTTTCCAGAATTTCAAATGGCTTGATGTACCTGGGGCTTAGTTTCCCTTTTTTACAGAACCTTAGGACACCCTTCCATGGAGATACTTTAAGGAAGACATGATCTCCCACTTGGAATTCCAAATCCTTTCTCTGATTGTCAGCATAACTCTTCTGCCTACTTTGGGCTGCCTTAAAATGGGCTTGAATTTTCTTCACCTTTGTCGTGTTCTCTTCAATAAGTTTTGGGCCTATAAGTTTCCTCTCACCAACTTCGCCCCAACAAGCTGGAGTTCGACACATCTTTCCATATAATGATTCATACGGAGCCATTTGAATACTAGAATGGAAACTATTGTTGTAGGAAAATTCCACCAAAGGTAATTATTGATTCTACATACCTTGGATTTCAAGAGATCATGACCTCGGCATGTCTTCTAGAGATTGTATAGTCCTTTCAGATTGCTCGTCGGTTTGGGGGTGATATGCGGTACTCATGCGAAGCTAAGTATTCAAAGCCTTCTAGAGAATTTTTTATAATTTTGATGTAAACCAGGGATCGCGATCAGATACAATTGATAGAGGTTCACCATGAATTCTTACAACATCATTAATATGTAGTCATTCCAGGCGCTCGAGTCGAAAATCCTCTCGTATAGGAAGGAAATGTGCTGATTTTGTGAGACGATCAACAATTACCCATATTACATCGTTCCTTTTAGGTGTCCTCGATATTTCGGTGATAAAATCAATCGTAATGTTATCCCACTTCCACATGGGAATAGGTAGAGGTTGCATCACTCTTTTGGGATGTTTTCTCTCTACCTTCACTTGTTGACAAACTAGACACATTGACACGTAGTCCGCAATTTCCCGCTTCATATTATCCCACCAGAAATTTTCCTTCAGATATCTGTACATCTTGGTGATACATGGGTGTATAGGGAAATTTTTGCTATGGGAATCGTCTAATAGTTCCCTTTTTATCTCAGGTACAGATGGAACTCATAACCTCTTCCCAAATTTCAGAACTCCTTCCTCATACACGAAGTCATTCATTCTTCCATCCTTGACATCATTAATTTTCTTGTGTAGATTCTCATCATCGGATTGAGAGATTTTTATTTTCTATAATATAGATGGTTTTGCAAATATTTGAAAGAGAAAAGATGTTTCCCCTTCCTTAACAATTCCCATATCCATCTTCAGTAGATCCATGAATATAGGATCTCTTTCAGTCATCATTTGAGTCAGAAGGCCATGATCTTTCCTGCTTAATGCATCGGAAACCTTATTCTCCTTTCCTGTGTGGTAGTGTTTTGATCAATCATAATCTTTTAGTAACTCAAGCCATATTTTTTACCTCATGTTGATTTCTTTTTGTGTGAAAATTTATTTCAAACTCTTGTGGTCCGTATTGATCTCACATCTGTCTCCGTAGAGATAATGCCTCCATATTTTCAGTGCAAAGATTACGGCTGCAAACTCAAGATCATGATTTGGGTAATTTTTCTCTTGAGTCTTCAACTATCTTGATGCATAAGCAATAAATTTATCATTTTTCATAAGGACGCAACCCAGCCCATTCTTTCATAGATCGCTATATATCACAAATCCATCACTTCCAGATGGAAGTGTCAAAATTAGAGCATTGACCAATCATCTTTTCAATTATTCAAAGAATTCCATACACTCTTTTGTCCACCCAAACTTAACTACTTTACGTATGAGCCTGGTTTGCGGGTTAGCCAGTCGGGAAAAATTCTAAATGAAACGCCGATAGTAACCTGCTAAGCCAATAAAACTATGTACCTCAGTTATGTTTGTTGGTGTGGGCCAATCTTGGATTGCCTTTGTCTTCGCAGGATCGACTAGGATTCCATCCTTAGAGACAATATTGAATAGAAAAGAAACTGATTGAATCCAGAATTCACACTTTCTAAACCTCCCATATAATTAATTTCTTCTAAGAGTGTTCAGAATAATCCGCAAGTGATTCTCATGGTCTTTATAGCTTTTTAAGTATACTAGGATATCATCGATGAAAACCACAATAATGTTATCAAGATATTCCTTGAAAACTCTATTCATTAAATCCATGAAAACATAATGTGCATTAGTCAATCCAAAAGGCATCATTGTAAACTCGTAATGCCCACACCTAGTTCGAAATGATGTCTTAGGAATATACTGCTTCCTCACAAGAAGCTGATGATATCCGGACCGAAGGTCAATCTTCGAAAAGTATTGAGCTTCATGAATTTGATCAAATAAATCATCAATCTAAGGTAGAGGATACTTATTTTTTATTGTAATAGCATTGATTTCCCTATAATCAATGTATAGCCTCATTGATCCATCTTTCTTCTTGACAAACAAGACAGGGGCTCCCCATGGAGAAACACTAGGTCGAATAAATCATTTTTCACTCAAATCCTCTAGTTGTTTCTTTAGCTCCACTAACTCCATAGGGGCCATTCTATAGGGGGTCTTTGATATAGGTCTCGCACCCGGAATTAAATATATAGAGAATTCAACTTCCCTCTTTGGAGGATTTCCAGGTAAATCCTCTAGAAACACGTCAATGTATTCTTTTACTATATGAACATCTTCAATTTGAATATTTCTTTCCTCACCCATAGATATTGGGTTCTCTTACTCTCCAATAATTGCATTCAATAGAGCTACTGGGGGTGGTTCTCGATAAGAATCAGGTGGCGATGTTTCTGCCCTAAAGACAAGGGATTCTACACCATTTTCAAAAATTGTAACTTCCTTCTTCTTACAATAAATCTTCAAATTATAATTTGACAGCCAATCTATGCCGAGAATTATATCAAATTCAATCATTGGTATGATGACAAGGTTAGAAACTATAGCAAGTTTTAGTGATTGGAGGGGGACTATTCGACATTCCTTTGTTGCAATGATGCATCCCCCGAGAGTTTTGACCAACAACTCCAATATTAAATCAAATTGGACATATCTAGTTTTCTTGTAAAACTGAGAAGATACAAATGAATGTGATGATCCAAAATCAAATAAGGTGTTGGCTAAGTTTGAGGAATCAATTAATGTACCTGCCACCACATCATTAGTAACTTCGACCTCCGTAGTTGTAATCTCATAAACTCTCCCTTTATCTCTTGGCCTTTTCTGAGTCATGTTTCCTTGGTGTTTAGGACACTCATTTGCAAAGTGTCCCATCTATCTGCAATTGTAACATTGAATATCATTGAATTTTTTCTTCCCCTTGCATTCATTGGATCGATGACCCTTTCTCCATAGTTATAGCAGACTCCCATGCCTTTCAAGCATTTCCCAAGATGATACTTTCCATAGTTCTCACATAATGGGAAATTATTCGTTCCCTTTCTTTTCTTTGGTGCTTCTCCTTTTCCTTTTTTATGCGAGTACCGCTTCTTATCTTGGTTTCCTTTGTGAATATTTGATCTAGAAAATTCCCTCTCTATTTTTATGGCACTTGATACAATTCCATCATATGATGAAAATGTTTGAGAATCAAGTGCCCTCCGAAGACTTGGCTTAAGACCTTCAAAGAAATGATCAATCTTTTCTGCCGAGTCACGTATGTAATCTACAGCATACCTGGCCAGCCTTGTAAATGTAGCTTCATACTCTGCAACACTGTCTTCTTCCCTTTGTTTTAAGCTAAGGAATTTCCTTTTCATTTCAGTTTGTAGCTCACAAGGGAAATATTTTTCGAAGAATATTCCCTTAAAAGTCCTCCACTCCATATATTATATCTCTTCTTCCTCCATAGTATTCTGTATCATGGACCACCATTAGGCAGCGTCACCCTTGAGACAATATACTGGAAGCACCACCTTCTCATTTTCATTGCATCTTAATTCCATGAATATTTTTTCCAGTGACTTGATCCACTGCTCAGCTAACAATAGATTAGTAGTCCCACTGAAATATGGGGGCTTTTGCCGCATGAAACGATCCAACACAGGAGTGGAATGGTTATTCGTTACAACTTGAGTAAGTTTACCCAATATAGTCATGATCAGATCTGCTCCAACATTGATTGTGTTGACTTGATCAGTAGGGAGATCCCTACCTTGCCCACGAGTATTGATTCCCCTTCTTCCATTAGACACCATTTCTAAATAATGGGATAAACTAGATTAGTTTATGAATCTTAAATAGAAAATCACTCAACATAGATTTAAATTCTATGCATATCTAATCTTATAAACCTGGTTTTTCTGAGGTAAAATTTACATTAAACTCATTCATAATGGCTTGTAAAGAAAATATGAATTATCCTAAGCATATCCCCCGGGAGTGTCGTAACAAAGAGTGCATCAAGGATCATTTTTGTGTACTAGTTCCCATTCGAGTCTAGCTCAAAGAGGTGTCTTTGCGTTTTACCCCTAGATACATCTGTGCCAGAGCCGCCTCTACCTGCTCGTATCCAGACAGGGATGTATTGCTTGTAAGATCCACATAATCTATTCCTTACCAAAATACCAGGACGTTCTTGTATGTTTATCCTCAAATTCTACCTTAGGGATTTGTTCCCTAATATATATTTCCTACTCTAGTTTCCATGTTTCCTACTAAACTTCCTCTGATACCAACTGTAACACCCCAACCCCTCTAGACAGGAGTCGGTGCATTACTTGTGATATTAGAACGGTTAGAAGGAATGAAAATGCCGAAGGAACGATCAGTTTAGTAGTCTTGAAGAAACCAGATACACAGATTTAACACAAAATACATTGGATAAAGTTACAAGATACAATACATAATGAAAAACAAAAATTTTATCCACAAGCACTCAATAAATGACCTCCTCTTCATAACCCGTTGAAGGTAAAAAATGAAAGGGGTTAGCTCAAACACTCAGTAAGGGATACAAATAGCGGAAGCATGAGTACAATAAGAAGTGAAATCACAATCAATCTGACATAATCAATATAACATAGTGAATAAATGAATAACTAATGCCAATAATAAAATGCGAATGAAACTACATCCATAGATTTTGTCATAGTGAAAACCTCTTGGATAATAATAATAACTGATAATGAATAAAGAGAATGATTATTAATTGGATGTCATGTATCTGGAACATGAACCATAATACTGTAAAAACGTTTTAGTTCTATGGGTAGAAACCCGTCTGATTTTTTGGAAACAAACTCAAAGGGTCTGTCGCCAAACTGTTTTGTCTCATGAGACCTACCGATGCATCGAGGGACTGTATTGGGCCCCACACACCTCTAAATAAAATAATTCTCTATACATAGATTCAATACAAGAGTAATATGTATTTAAATTAACCATATAGAAGAGATGATATGGATTCATCAATATTCACACTGTCAAAACAACATTCAAAATAAATACCGTATGTAAAATGGTATACGACTTAGACATTAATAATATCCATGATATGAGAATATGGATATTTAAATTGAATATAATTTCAATTGAAAAGTAATCTCAAATGGGCAGTAGGTGCACCACATATGAAAGAGTAGGTGCACAATTACTAAGTAAGTCACAATGAAGTGAAAATTGAGACAAAGCTCGTTACCATGTTGTATTCAATTGAGTCATATGACAAAAGTTAATAAAAACTAAAAGAGTCACAAAATGAAATTAATATAATGAGAACCATGATAAAATATTTCAAATGGAAGTACACCTATACCACATATAAGAAATAAGAGGCAAACAATGAAAATCCCACAGAATTGAAGGTGAGATGAGAAAACCTCTTACAAACATTATGGAACGTTTACGAGTGCTATTGCAAGGTCTTAATGAGAGGTAAAGGGGTATACCATTATTTATATGTCAAAAGGGAAGTATGTGGGAGGTGAGAAAACATAACACATCATTAGAAATTAAAAACAAAATCACACAAGATAGGGTGGATTCTTGAATAAAAGTGAGAGAGAGGATCCCTTACCTTATGCATGAAGGTGTTCTTGACTTGTTATTAAAGACCTGAATAAAAAAATTAGGATTATTAATTCATTTTTCCAGAACCTCTTTTATTTGTAAATGATTTATTATAATCCTTTTTAGTTCATTATATGCCTTTTTTATTGGTTATAAGGTTCAATCTCATTGTTCGGGCTCGTTTGTTTACTTGGTTTTAAATGATTGGTTCACTTATATTCAAGTTTGGATAAATATATAATATGGATGTGGTTGTCCAGAAATGAAGTTATACACTATTAGTGAACATAAAGGAGATTACATGATTTTAAATTTAATTTTTTTTACTTATATTGAAGTTGAATTTTTATATATATAACCTTAGTGATAACCGTTTTGGTTAATCGGCGGGTTTGATTACGATGAACATGTTTTTCTTTATAACTTAATACCATGTACACAAAAGTATTATAGAACTAAAAATAGGATATATTACATAATAATATGGTTCAACCATAACACAAATGGTTTCCTGACCAGAATTAAAGATTATAATAGAAATCGATAAACTGTTGTCCTTGAATGTGCTAAATTAGCACATCTCAAACGGTGCTTCAATTTCTTTCAAATAAAAGTGGAGAAAAGAGAGAAGATGATGAAATATACCATTAGAATGAAAAAATTCCAGTACATGTATGTTACTGGTTTTATCATACTATTTTGGTGAAGGGAGGTGAGAAAATAAATAAAAATAAAAGAACTTAAAAGAAAAGAAGGGATTTGAAAGAGGAATTTACCTCTTGAGACTTCCTCCTTTGAGAACCTCGTAAGGGGAGAAGTTTTGGTATTTTATGAGACCAAAGCTTGCTGGACATGGGGGAGGAGGTCGGGAAGGTATTTGGACAGAATTTGGAGAAGGCACAAGGTTTGAGACGAGTGAAAGGAAGGGGGTGAGAGGGGGTTTTTATAGTGGAGGAGAGAGGGGATTTATTAATATAAATCTAATTAATTTATTATTTCTCCTCAATACAAGGAATAGTGAGTATTCCATGACCAAGAATAGTAATTTTATCATGTGATCCCGAACCAAGTGGGCTTAAATTAGCAGTACATCACACATGACTCTATAATTATTATATTTATCTTAATTTTGAAATTTATGGTATGCCACTATTCATAAAAAATTCAGGTATTTTAGAAAAATCCCAAAAATTTACCCTAACCATTTTTCGACATGTAGAATCCAAAAATGAAGTTAATTTTTCAAAAATAATTTTCTAAATATGGTTAATTAAATATTTAATTAAATAATAATTTAATTGAAATATATAAACACTTAGAATATTCATCTTCATCTTTAGGGTGTCTAAATTCATTTATACACTCAAGGGTATGGATACCATTCATAAGAGTCATATTACTATTCATAAGGGTAAGTTACTATTCATAATGGTAGGTTAATATTTATAAAGGTAGGTTACTATTCACTAAAAATTAGGTTAATTCTATCAAATTCTAAATATCATCTTGAACACAACCGTGCATATCAGATTTTTAAAATTCAAATCACATAGCTGGTAAATTTAAGTTTAGTGTCTATGTTATGGTTATCTCCTATAAGTAACCATGCTTTGTTCCATAGGGGCTTAGTGATTCATGAAATATAGGCTACCTAATGAATACAGTGTATTTAAGAGAAATATACCATAAAATGTTTGGGGTGCTACAAGCCAAGATTTCCTCAATTAGCCTAATTAGCCAAATTGGTCTCAATTAGCCAAGTTGGTCACAACAGGTCTCAATAGGCCTCAATTAGCCTAATTATCCAAATTGGCCTATATTGGACTCAATTGGGATCATCAGCCTAATTGGCCAAATTGGCCTCTATTGGACTCTATTGGACTTAATTGACCTCAAGTGATCTTAATTGGATTCAATTGGCCTAACTCGACTCAGTTGGACTAAAATGGCCGCAATTGGAACCTATTGGCCAAATTGACCTCAATTGCCTCCAATTGGCCTCAATAGGCTGTAATTGGCCTCAATTGGCCTTAATTGGCCGAATTGGTCTCAATTAGAAAAAATTGGCCTCAATTGGCCTCAATTGGCTCAATTGGCCAAATTTGCCTAGTCGACAAAATCAGCCTAATCTGCCTAATTGGCCTTATTGGCCTCATTGGCCTCAACTAGACTCAAGTGACCTTAATTGATCGAATTTGACCTAATTAGGCTAATTGGCCTCGACTGGACTCAATTAGCCTCAATTGGCTTAATTCGACTCAATTGGTAGCAACTGGCAATAATTGGCCTAATTAGCCTCTATTGGACTTAATTGGTCTCAATTTGCATCAATTGGTATCAATTGACCTAATTGGTGTCAATTTCCCTAATTAGTCGTAATTGGCCCTAATTGGCCTAATTGGCCTTAATTAGCCTCCATTGGCCTCAATTAGCCTTAATTGTCTGCAATTGACCTCAATTGGTTTATTTACTGTAACTCCCCAACCCCAGTTACCCAGAGTTGGTGCATTATTACATAATTTTCATGATCACAAAGGATCAAATCTTGAAATACCGATTAGTTTAGTAGCCTTGGAAACACTAGATATATTCATAAGTCTTACATTACATCATTAAAATGAAAAGTACAACAACATAGTCTCCATAGTCCACACTCATATCCCCACTGACTATCCCTACAAGTCATTCATAATACACTTCTTCACATCCTGGGGAAAATAAAACATTGAAAGGGGTGAGCTCAGATGCTCATTAAGGATAACAATATAGCGGAAACTTTCGTAAGTAAACATAACCATTTAAGGCAATGTATAACGAAATCAAAAGCCTTATTAAACATAAACTTTAGCATAATATGGCAATGATAAAAAATCAAATAATTCCATTTACTTACTCACATGGATATTCTACTAGTCGAATAATCACATGCAATATCAAAAACCACTTTCATAATAAGGGAATGCAGAATGCCAGACTATCATAACCACATAGTCAAGGCCTTGTGCCAAGACTAAAAATAAGATTTTGTCAAGGCCTTGTGCCAAGACACTAGTTTGTCTCATGAGACCTACCGATGCATCGAGGAGCTATAGCGGGCTCCACCCATCACTTATTAAGTCCAATGCATTCCTTATATGAAGAGGTTTAAACATAACATAAACATTCGTATTAAAACTAGCATACGAAATGTCAATACTTTCTTCATAAACCATGAATGGTATAAAAATAACACATCCATAGTCAAACAAACCACAAAACCATAAATACAGTATGGAAATTTTGTATCATAATGAATCAACTTCAAATAAGTTTAAAATCCATCAAAGGATGTTGACATAGATGAAATCAAAACTATTTGAGAGAAATATCTCTTCTTTTGAAATCATTTAAAAGTCACATAATTATAAAATAATAAATTTAATTTGAAAATATTTTTATAAGCTTGTAAGGGAAGCTTCAAAGAAGTTATAATGGCAGAAAATAGATGCACCCTCCGTATAAGTTAAAAAACATTCTTATCTTAAATTTGTCAAAAAGGTCAAAAAGTACCTTGTTTGGAAAATGACGGAATGATTCCTTTCAAAAACGTATAAGGGTATAAATGACTTTAACCCATTTTCTATTGAATAGTAAAAATGTTTTGAAAGGCATTTTTAAGAAACATGGATGTGGATGATAACGAGGTCCCACTAGATAATTACGAATAAACAACCTCAGATAAGGAAGAGATTGTGAAGTAAACCCTTACCTTGTACTTTTCCTCAGTAGATGGTATGTTAACCTCCTGTATAATAGTTAAAACATTGTTATTAAATTATACAATAATTATATACATCAATATGATATCATATATGATCTTCTATATTGCTTTATTATTAATATCTTAGTATTATCGTCGTTTCGGGTGATAACTGATTCGTTCTCTTTATATGTTTGGTTACATAAGACATGTTTGTAATGGATAGGTTGTACCTTATTCATATTAAGAATGATATTAAGTCTATAAACACTATTTTTAACCATCAAATGAAAATTAGTCTTGAATGGATACGAATGGGAATGAATCTTATCGCGTTCGTGGAGACGGTATTCCGTACGTACGCACGAGCGAAAATATCATTCTTTTAATATTAAAATAATATATAATTGGATGGTATATCATATAGACAGAATAATTATCATGTTATATTTATTATTTAAATGAATTATACATCATTATTATACCCATCTAAATAATAATATATTGAATAACAATTACACCACGACGTGGAGACGGTAAGCCGTACGTACGCACGTATAGTGACATGTCATTCAAATGATGGGTAGAATACTAAATATGTTTGTTCCATATTTATAATAACATCACGGTATATAGAAGATACTAGAGTAATTATTTTACAATGGAAATAATAAACAAAGAGGAAGTGGAAGAAGAAAGGAACTTGAAAGAGGGTGGTGAAAACGTTACCTCTTATTCGGGTTCTTCCTTTTGATTTGATAAAAAGGACTCCTTAAGATGGATTTCTGACTAAAGGATGGATTCTAGGATGAAGGTAGAGAAGTTGGGAGAGTATTTGGGAAGGGTTTGGCCAATCCAAAAGGCTTTTAAGGTGTGAGATTGAGTGAAGGGGGAGTGCCCTTTTATAAGAGGGGTGAGGGGCACTTTAGGAAAAGCTAGAAATATTATTTTATAATAAATTCATATTCGGTTTATAAGGGCTCCAAAGTGATTTATTTCGAGGATAAGGTGGGGATGGGTCTAAACCAACTCAAACAATAGGATTTAGACTGGTTTGGGTCACTAAATTAACCTTATCTTTAAGTATTAACTCTTAGTTAATTAGTTTCACTTTTACTATGTCTCTTTGTATTTTTATATTATTTGGTTAATAAACATACTATAAACATCCAAGAGAACCCCAAGTGGTTCATTATTAATATATATATCCTTAGCTAAGTCACTTGGCCGAACCTTAGATTTTTAGGAATAGAATATCAATTAATAATATAATATTTGTTTAAAATATTATTTTATGTCAATTTTGACACTATTTGGTAATTGATTTTTGTGAAAATCATAACAGAATGATAAGTTCGAAAAAAGTTAATTAAATCAATAATGACATGTCATATTAACCAATAAAATTAGTGTAATTCATAAAAAGTCTCAAATTATATTTATTTGGGTATTTATAATATCAATTATCTTAATTTTTCACTATTATGGTAATTACTGCATCACCATTGTGTCATAAATAAATTAACTTATTTAATGTCTAAAAATTATAAATAAAATATAATTATGTAGGTAATATTTTTATCTTTTTAATTAATATTTACAATCGAATTTATCTTATGTATAACACTATATTAAAAATGTTTTAGTAATTAAACATTGATTTTAACTCTTTTAACTGTCCTTTGAATTAAATAATAATAAATGTCATAATCTAATACAAGTGGGCCTAAATGATAATATTTTATTCCTAAGGTTTTTTTTGG
This sequence comes from Viscum album, assembly GCA_963277665.1. NCBI lineage: Eukaryota > Viridiplantae > Streptophyta > Magnoliopsida > Santalales > Viscaceae > Viscum > Viscum album. Next base: position 1,188,263,947 of record OY728127.1, on the reverse strand, counting down.
TCGAGATACACCTGTAAAATAGAATTAGGACATGTGTTAGGGTAATATTAATATCATTTTTAACCTTAATTACCCTATTTACTTTTAACCGTGATAAATAAAAGTAAAAAAGTTACTATTCACCAAAAATTATTTTCATCTCATTGAACCACATTTTACTTATTGATATCAAATGTGTCTCTCAGATTTTTGAAATTCCATTCACAGAAGCGGTAAAATTAAGTTTTATGAAAAATCCAGTTTTTTAACTACCACTTAGTGGTTTCACTATTCATCAAAAAATGACGTTTTTCAGAAAAATACCAAAAATTCACCCTAGGATAATTTCGATATTCCGAATCCAAAAATGAAGTCCATTTTGATAAATAAAATTTATAAAATTTCAAAAAGTGGGTATTACTATTCATAACGGCTAGTTTAATTAGTTGTGGTGTGTTAGAACTCGAGGTTGCGTACAACACACGCTATTGCATTATTCTAAGGGAAACGTACCGTGGAAGCTTGGGGTGTTACATTCTCCCCTCCTTAAAATAATTGCATCCTCGCAATTTCTAGGGTATTACTGTATAAAAAGACTTGGGTGGTTCTTCATCATAAGTTCTTCGGGTTCCCATGTTGCCTCTTCCATCTTATGATTTCTCCACAGAAATTTTACCAGACGAGTCGTCCGGTTTCTCAGCACTTGCTCTCGGGTGTCAGGGATCCTGACGGGCTCTTCGCAATAATACAGATCGGGTTCCAGTTCCAATTTCTCATAGGTCAGTACATGCATTGGGTCAGGCATGTATTTTCTCAAAAGTGATACGTGGAACACATCGTGAACTTTGGAGAGACTTGGCGGCATTGCCAAACGGTAAGCTACAGCCCCAACATGACATAGAATTTCAAAAGGTCCTATGTACCTGGGACTTAATTTACCTTTCTTACCGAAACGTATAACTCCCTTCCATGGAGATACCTTTAAGAAAACATTATCTCCCACCTGGAACTCCAAATCCTTCCTTCGGTTATCGGCATAGCTCTTCTTCCTACATTGAGCTGCTTTGATGTGGTTTTGGATTACCTTCACCTTTTCCATCGTTTCCTCCACCAGTTCTGGGCCTCTAAGTTTTCTTTCACCAACGCCATCCCAACAGGTTGGTGTTCGACATCTCTTTCCGTATAACGCTTCATATTGTGCCATCTAAATGCTTGTGGAAGCTATTGTTATAGGAAAATTCTACCAGAGGTAAATATTGATCCCACATACCCTGAAAGTCATGTGAGCATGATCTCAACATGTCTTCTATGGTTTGAATAGTCCGTTTTGATTTTCCATCTGTTTGAGGGTGGTAGGCAGTGCTCAAATGAAGTTCAGTATCCAAGGCCTTCTGAAGACTCTTCTAGAATCTTGAAGTAAAATGGGGATCACGATCAGAAACAATCGATAGGGGTACTCCATGAAATCTCACAACTTCATTAATATATAGTCTTGCTAGACGTTCAAGTGGTAAATATTCTCTTATAGCAAGAAAATGTGTTGACTTGGTAAGAGAATCAACAATGACCCATATTGCGTCATTCCTTCTAGGTGTCTTTGGTAGTCTCATGACAAAGTCCATTGTAATATTATCTCATTTCCACTCAGGTATGGGAAGAGGTTCCATGACCCCTCTAGGCTATTGCCTTCCAGCTTTCACTTGTTGAAAAACCATACATCTTGACACAAAATCAGCAATCTCCCTCTTCATGTTGTCCCACCAAAAATGTTCCTTCAAATCTCTATACATTTTGGTGCTCACAGGGTGTATAGAGAAATTGGAACTATGAGCATCATACAACAATTCCTTCTTTAAATTAGGTATACCGGGAACACAAAGTCTTTTCCCAAACTTCAAAATTCCATCTTCATACACAAATTCACTCAATCTCCCATCATTCACAGCTTTAATCTTCTTTTTAAACTCTTCATCATCAGCCTGAGAACTATTTATCCTTTATAGTAAATATGGTTTGGCAACCATTTGAAAAAGTTTTGATGTTTCACCTTCCATGGTGATTCCCATATCCAACTTTACTAGATCCATGAAAATAGAATCCATTTCCACTCTCATCATGTTCAAAACTCCATGATCTTTTCTAATCAAAGCATCTGCCACCTTATTTTCCTTCCTCGGGTGGTAGTGTATCGTGAAATCATAATCCTTGAGTAGTTCAAGCCATCGCCTTTGCCTCATGTTGAGTTATTTTTGTGAGAAGATATACTTCAAACTTTTGTGATCGGTATCTATCTCACATTTTTCACCATAGAGATAATGTCTCGATATCTTCAATGAAAAGATTACAGCAGCTAACTCAGGATCATGAGTAGGATATTTTTGCTCATGAATTTTCAGCTATCGTGATGCATAGGCAATAACCCTATCATTCTGCATAAGGACACAACCAAGTCCTTTCTTCAATGCATCACTATAAATAATGAACCCATCATTCCTCGATGGTAGAGTTAATATAGGAGCATTGACTAATATTCTCTTCAGTTCCTCAAAACATTCTTCATACTATTTTGTACAGAAAAATTTAACCCCTTTACGTGTGAGCTTTGTTAATGGGTTAGCCAACCGAGAAAAATTCTGGACGAAACATCGATAATTACCTGCTAAACCAATAAAACTACGTACCTCAGTTATACTCGTCGGTGCTAGCCATTCTTGGATTGCCTTGGTATTAGAAGGATCACCGGAAATTCCATCCTTAGAGACAATATGGCCATGAAAAGAAATCTCTTGAAGCCAGAATTCAAACTTGCTAAACTTCCCATATAATTTATGTCTTCTAAGAGTTTTCAAGATAATGCACAAGTGATTTTCATGATCTTCATGGATTTTGGAGTATACCAAGATATCATCAAAAAATACCACTACAAAGTCATCAAGATATTCCTTGAAAACTCTGTTCATTAGATCCATGAAAACAGAGGCTGCATTAGTCAATACAAAAGACATTACTATAAACTTGTAATTCCCTTACCTTGTTCGAAATGTTGTCTTTGGAACGTCTTCCTTCTTCACACACAACTGATGGTATCCAGATCGAAGGTCAATCTTTGAAAAGTATTGAGCTCCATGCAGTTGGTCAAACAAATCATTAATGCGAGGTAGGGGATACTTGTTCTTTATTGTTATAGTATTGATCTCCCTATAGTCGATGCACAACCTCATAGATCCATCTTTCTTCTTAAAAAAAGGACAGGGGATCCCCATGGAGAAACACTAGGGAGAATAAATCCCTTATTACTCAATTCCTCTAGTTGTTTCTTTAGTTCAACTAATTCCACAGTGGTCATTCTATAAGGGGACTTCGATATGGGCCTTGATCCAGGAATTAAATCAATGGAAAACTCAACTTCTCGTTCTGGAGGATGTCCAGGTAAATCTTCCAGAAACACATCAACATATTCACTCACAATAGGTACATCCTCTATTTGAATATTCCTTTCATCACCCACAATAATTTCATTCTCTTCCTCCCCAATAATTGAATTTAGTTGAGCTACTGGGGGTGGATCTAGATAAGAATTAGGTGGCGACAATTATGCTCTAAAGATAAGGTGTTCCTTATCATCATCATCAAGAATAGTAACCTCCTTCTTCTTACGATAAATCTTCATATCTTGGTCCAAAAGCCAATCCATACCAAGGATTATATCAAATTCAGTCATGGGTATGACGATGAGATCTGCAGATAAAGAAAATTTATATTACCTAAGGGGAACCGATCCACAAAACTTTTTAGCAATGATACTTCCCTTAAGAGTTTTGACTGACAACTATCTTGTTAAATAAAATTGGAAATATCTAATTTTCTTAGCAAACTGGGAAGATATGAAATAATGCAATGATCCCGAATCAAAAAATGCATTTTCTAAACTTGAGGAAACCATTAAATTACCTGCCACCACGTCTTTTGGAGCTTCTACCTCAGCAGTAGTGATAGCATAATCTTGGCCTTGATCCCTTGGCTTCTTCTGAGGTAAGTTCCCATGACGCTTAGGACATTGATTTTCATAGTGTCCCATATCCCTACAATTATAGCACTGAACATCGGAAGCTTCTTTCTTCCCCTTGCAATCATGAGCTTGGTGTCCTTTTTCACCACACTTGTAATAGACTCCCATTCCCTTCAAGCAAGAACCAGGGTGTTTCTTCCCACATTTACTATAGGATGGATGTTCAAATTTTCCCTTCTTCCCCTTATTTTCATTTCCAGATTGATCAGCAGATATCTTATTCTCCTGCTTTGCTTTAAAGTCATAAGACTTAGAGAATTCCCTTTTCATCTTGATAGCACATGAGACAATGTCTTCGTATGAAGAGAAGGATTGTGATACTAAAGCTCGACAGAGAAATGGTTTTAACCCATCAAAGAAATGATAAATCTTACTTCTTGGGTTATGTATATAATCAGTTGCATGTCTTTCTAACCTTGTAATGTTAGCCTCATACTTCGCAACATTCTCATCCTCCTTTTACCTCATATTGAAAAACCGCCTTTCCATATCTGCTCGATGGTCATGAGGAAAGTATTTTTCTAAGAAAATATCTTTAAACTCTCTCCATTCCATACTTGATACTTCTTCATCTTCCTTTGTGTTTTGAATCAAGGACCACCATTGATTAGCATCTCCAGTGAGGCGGTAAACTGCCATGATAACTTTTTCCCTTTCGCTACACCCCAAGGCATGGAATATTTTCTCTAAGGAATTGATCCATTGCTCAGCTACTTGTGGATTTGTACCCCCATTAAACATTGGTGGTTGTTTCCTCATGAAGATATCTAGCATTTATCCTCCACGATGCGGGTCAGGGTGCTCCATACGAGTGAGGTTATTATTCATAACCTGAGTGATTTGTCCCAGTACGGTAATTAGCTATTCAGCACCAGTTGCATCACTAGTTCCACCATAATTATCTTGAGTAGGAGGGAAATCCCTACATAGAGTCCGTTCATTGATACGGTTTCCATTTCTTCCACTAGGTGCCATTTCTAAACAATGGCATAAACAAGATTATTTTATGAATCGAAATACATAATTCCATACTCATAAAACACTTAGCATAAATTGTACAGTGTATGGATATAATCCATAATCATAAAAAAAATCTTTGAGAAGTATATACTCATAACCCTTCATAATGGTTTTTAAATAAAATGAGAATTATCCTAATCATATCCCCCGGGAGTGTCGTAACCAAGAGTGCAGCAAGGCCCGTTGTCGTGTACCAGGATACCCCAGGTCAAGCCCGAAACTCCTTGTCGGAGTTTTCACTCCTAGGTACATCTGTGCCAGAGCTGCCTCTACCTGCTCGTATCCAGACAAGGATGTATTGCTCGGAAAACTCACAAAATCTCTATAATACCAAAATTCTAGGAAGTTATTCTATACTACTCCTCAAAGTCTATCTTAGGGATATGTGCTCTAATCAGAGTTTAACTAAATCTAGCTTCCATGGTTTGTACTAAACTTCCTCTGATACCAACTGTAACGCCCCAACCCCAGTTACCCAATGTTGGTGCATTATTACATAATTGGCATGATCACAAAGGATCAAATCTCGAAAGACCGATTGGTTTAGTAGCCTTGAAAACACTAGATATATTCATAAGTCTTACATTACATCATTAAAATGGAAACTAAAACAACATAGTCTCCATAGTCCAAACTCATATCCCCACTGACTATCCCTACAAGTCATTAATAATACACTTCTTCACATCCTGGGGAAAATAAAACATTGAAAGAGGTGAGCTCAGATGCTCAGTAAGGATAACAATATAGCGGAAACATTCATAAGTAAACATAAACATTTAAGGCAATGTATAACTAAAACAAAAACCTTATTAAATTTGAACTTCAGCATAATATGTCAAAGATAAAAATCAAATAATTCCATTTACTTACTCACATGGATATTCTACTAGTCGAATAATCACATGAAATATCAAAAACCACTTTCATAATAAGGGAATGCATAATGCCAGACTATCATAACCACATAGTCAAGGACTTGTGCCAAGACTACAAATAAGATTTGGTCAAGGAATTATTCCAAGACACTAGTTTGTCTCATGAGACCTACCGATGCATCGAGGAGCTATAGCGGGCTCCACCCGTCACTTATTAAGTCTAATGCATTCCTTATATGAACAGGTTTAAACATAACATAAACATTCGTATTAAAAATAGCATACGAAATGTCAATACTTTCTTCATAAACCATGAATGGTATAAAAATAACAAATCCACAGTCAAACATACCACAAAACCATAAATACAATATGGAAATTTTGTATCATAATGAATCAACTTCAAATAAGTTTAAAATCCATCAAAGGATGTTGACATAGATGAAATCAAAACTATTTGAGAGAAATATCTCTTTTTTTGAAATAATTTAAAAGTAACATAATTATAAAATAATAAATTTACTTTGAAAATATTTTTATAAGCTTCTAATGGAAGCTTCAAAGAAGTTATAACTGCGTAAAATAGCTGCACCCGCCGTATAAGTTAAAAAACATTCTTATCTTAAATTCGTCGAAAAGGTCAAAAAGTACCTTGTTTGGAAGACAACGGAAAAATTCCTTTCAAAAACGTATAAGGGTATAAATGACTTTAACCCATTGTATATTGAATATTAAAAAAATTTTGAAAGGAATTTTTAAGAAACATGGATGTGGATGATAACGAGGTCCCAGTAGATAATTACAAATAAACAACCTCGGATAAGGAAGAGATTGTGAAGTAAAACCTTACCTTGTACTTTTCCTAAGTAGATGGTATGTTAACCTCCCGTATAATAGTTAAAACATTTTTATTAAATTATAAAATAATTATATACATCAATATGATATCATATATGGTCTTCTAATATTGCTTTATTATTAATATCTTAGTATTATCGTTGTTTCGGGTGATAACTGATTCGTTCTCTTTATATGTTTGGTTACATAAGACATGTTTGTAATGGATAGGTTGTATCTTATTCATATTAATAATTATATTAAGTCTGTAAACATTATTTTTAACCATAAAATGAAAATTAGTCTTGAATGGATACGATGGGGAATGAATCTTATCGCGTTTTTGGAGACGGTATTCCGTACGTACGCACGAGCGAAAATATCATTCTTTTAATATTAAAATAATATATAATTGGATGGTATATCATATAGACAGAATAATTATCATTTTATATTTATTATTTACATGAATTATACATCATTATTATACCCATCTAAATAATAATATATTGAATAACAATTACACCACGACGTGGAGACGGTAAGACGTACGTACGCACGTATGGTGACATGTCATTCAAATGATGGGTAGAATACTAAATATGGTTGTGCCATATTTATAATGAAATCACAGTATATATAAGATACTGGATTTAATATTTTAGAATGGAAATAATAAACAAATAGGAAGTGGAAGAAGAAAGGAACTTGAAAGAGGGTGGTGAAAACGTTACCTCTTCTTCAGGTTCTTCCTTTTGATTTGATCAAAAGGACTCCTTAGGATGGCTTTATGACTAAATTAGGTCTTCTAGGATGAAGGGAGAGAATTTGGGATAGTATTTGGGTAGATTTTGGACGATCCAAAAGGCTTTGAAGGTGTGAGATTGAGTGAAGGGGGAGTGCCCTTTTATAAGAGGGGTGAGGGGTACTTTAGGAAAATCTAGAAATATTATTTTATAATAAATTCATATTCGGTTTTTAATGGCTCCAAAGTGATTTATTTCGAGCCTAATGTTGGGATGGGTCGAAAAAAACTCAACCAATAGGATTTATACAGGTTTGGGTCACTAAATTAACCTTATCTTTAAGTATTAACTCTTAGTTAATTAGTTTCACTTTTACTATGTCTCTTTGTATTTTTATATTATTTGGTTAATAAACTTACTATAAACATCCAATCGAACCCCAAGTGGTCCATTATTAATATATATATCTTTATCTAAGTCATTTGGCCGAACCTTATATTTTTAGTAATAGAATAACAATTAATAATATAATATTTGTTTAAAATATTATTTTATGTCAATTTTGACACTATTTGGTAATTGATTTTTGTGAAAATCATAACAGAATAATAAGTTAAAAAAAAGTTAATTAAATCAAAAATAACATGTCATATTAACCTATAAAATTATTGTAATTCATAAAAAGTCTCAAATTATATTTATTAGGGTATTTATAATATCATTTATCTTAATTTTTCACTATTATGGTGATTACTGCATCACCATTGTGTCTTAAATAAATTAACTTATTTAATGTCTAAAAATTATAAATAAAATATAATTATGTAGGAAATATTTTTATCTTTCTAATGAATATTTAAAATCTAATTTATCTTATGTATAACCCTATATTAAAAATGTTTTAGTAATTAAACTTTGATTTTAACTCTTTTAACTCTTCTTTGAATTAAATAATAATAAATGTCCTAATCTAATCCAAGTGGGCCTAAATGATAATATTTTATTCCTAAGGTTTTTTTTGGTAGAGATACACCTGTCCAATGGAATTAGTACATGTGTTAGGGTAATATTAATATCATTTTTATCCTTAATTACCTATTTACTTTTAACCGTGGTAAATAAAAGTAAAAAAGATACTATTCACCAAAAATTATTTTCATCTCATTGAACCAGATTTTACTTACTGATATCAACCGTGTCTCTCGGATTTTTAAAATTCCATTCACAGAAGTGGTAAAATTAAGTTTTATGAAAAATTCAGTTTTTTAACTACCACTTAGTGGTTTCACTATTCATCAAAAAATGAAGTTTTTCAGAAAAATACCAAAAATTTACCCTAGGCTAATTTCGATATTCTGAATCCAAAAATGAAGTCCATTTTGATAAATAAAATTTATAAAATTTCAAAAAGTGGGTATTACTATTCATAATGGCTAGTTTAATTAGTTGTGGTGTGTTAGAACTCGAGGTTGCGTACAACACACGCTATTGCATTATTCTAAGGGAAACGTACTGTGGAAGCTTGGGGTGTTATATTTACTTTCCGCTCACCTCAATTGGCATCAATTGGCCTCAATTGGCCTCAATTGGTCTCAATTGACCTCAATTGGCCTCAATTGGCCTTAATTGGCCTAAAGTGGCCTCAATTGCCCTAATTGGCCTCAATTGACCTCAGTTGTCCAAATTTGGGCTAATTAGACTGAAATTGCCTCTCTCGGGCTCAATTGGCATGACTAGCCTCAATTAGGGTCAATTTACCCAATTGGTCTAATTGGCCTTAAATGGTCTCAATTGGCCTAAATTGGCTCCAATTGGTCTAATTAGTCAAATTATCCTCAATTGTCATCAATTGACGTTAATTCACCTCAATTGGCCACAACTGGCCACAATTGGCCTCAATTGGCCTAATTGGCATAATTGTCCTCAATTGGCCTAAATTCGTCTGATTGGCCTCAGTTGGAGTCAATTGGCCTCAATGGTCCTCAATTGACATAAATTGGTATGATTGGCCTCAATTGGCCTAATTGGCCATAAGGGGCCTCAATTGCACTCAATTGACATCAATTGGCCTAATTGACCTGAATTGGCCTCAACTAGTCTCTATTGGCCGAATTGGTCTTAACGAGCCTAAATTGGCCTAAATTGGCCTAATTGACCTCAATTTCACTCAATCAGCGTAAATGGCCTCGAACAGACTCAATTGAGATCAATTGGTCTAATTGACCTAATTGGACTCAATTGGACTAATTGGCCGAATTGGCCTCAATTGGTCTCAATTGGTTTCAATTGTCTTTAGTTGTCCTCATTGTCCTAATTGCCTTCAATTGGCCTCAATTAGTTTTAATTGGCCTCAATTGGACTCAATTCACAATATTGGAAAAATTGGTCGAATTGGAATCAATTAGCCTCAATTGGCAGCAATTGGCATCAATTGGAATAATTGGCCTCAATTGGACTCAATTGGACTCAATGCGCCTCAATTTACATCAATTGGACTCAATTGGCCTAATTAGCCCAATTCACCTCAATTGGCCCTAATAGGCCTTAATCGGCCTCAATTGGCCTTACCTGGCCTCAATTGGACTCAGTTGACCTAATTCACCAAATTGGCCTCAAGTGACCTCAATTAGTCTATCTGGCCTCAATTGGCTTAATTGGTCTCAATTGGCCTTAATTGGCCTTGATTTTCCAGAATCGTCCAAATTGGCCAAAATTAGCCATAATTGACCTTAACGGGCCTCAATTGGCCCAATTGGACTCAATTGGCCCCAGTTGGCCATAATTGGCTTCAATTCACCCCAATGGGCCAAGTTTGCCTCAATTGGTCTCAATTGGCCTCAATTTGCATAATTGGCCTCAATTAGCCTCTGTTGGACTCAATTGGACTCAATTGGACTCAATTGGTGCCAATGGGATTCAATTGGTCTGATTGGACTAATTTCCATCAATTGGCCTAATTGGCCTCAACCAGCCTTAGTTGCCTGAATTGGCTAAAATTGGCCTCAATTGGTAGCAATTATACGCAATTGGCCACAATTGGTGGAAATTGGCCTCAATTGGTCCCAATTGTCCCCAATTGGCCTAATTGGACTAATTGGTCTCAATTGGCGTAATTGGCCTCAATGGGCCCCAATTGGCCTCAATTAGCCTAATTGGACTAATAGGCCTCCATTGGCCGCAATTGGCCTAATTGGCCTCAATGAGGCTTAATTGGCCCAATTGACCTCAATTGGCCACAATTGGCCTAATTGGCCTAATTGACACCAATTTGCCTTAATTGGCATCATTTTGCATCATTTTGCCTCAATTGGCCTCATTTAGCCTCAATTGGCCTCAATTGGCCTAAGTTGACCCTAGTTTGAGTAATTGTTTTCAATTGGATTTGATTGGAATAATTCGCCTCAATTAGACCTAATTGGCCTCAATTGAACTAATTAGACTTATTGGCCTAAATTTTCCTAATTGGCCTAAATTTTCCTAATTGGCCTAAATTTTTCAAATTGCCCTAAATTGGCCTCAATTGGTCTCATTGAACTAATTGACTTCCATTGGCCTCAATTTTCCTCAATAGGCCTAATTGGCCTCAATTGGCCTAATTTGCTTCAATTGGCCAAATTGGACTCAATTGGCCTAAATTGGACTCAATTGGCCTAATTGGCCTTATTTGGACTCAATTAGCCACAATTGGCCACAATTGGCCTCAATTTTCCACAACTGGCCTAATTGGACTGATTAGCCTCTATTGGCCTCATTATCCTCATTAGCCTCAATTGGCCTCAATTGGTCTAATTTGAATAATTAGCATCAATATTCCTAATTGGCTTCAATTGGACTCAATTGGCCTCAAATAGCCTCTGTTGGCCTCAATTAACCTCGATTGTTCTAATAAGCCTCAATTGGCTTCAATTGGATACAATTGGCCTCAATTCTCCCCAGTTAGCATCAATTGACCTCAATTAGACTTAATTGGCCTTATTAGAAATAAATTGGCATCGGTTGGCCTCAGTTGGTCTCAATTAACCAATTAGGCCACTTGAGGCCAATTAGGCCAATTGATCCAATTAGTGCCAACTGAGGCCAATTGAGGCTAATTGAGTCCAATTAAGTTAAATTATGACCAATTAGGATAATTGATGATAATTGAGGTCAATTATGGCTAATTGAGGCCAATTGGGGCTAATTGAGGTCAGTTGAGGATAATTATTACAATTAGGCCAATTGAATAAAATTTAGGCGAATTGAGTCCAATTGAGGCCAATTCAATGCAATTGAGGCCAATTAGGCCAACTCAATCCATTAGAGGCCAATTAGACAAATTGATGCCAATGGATGCCAATTGAGGCTAATTAGACCAATTGAGGCCAATTACACAAATAAAGACAATTAAAGACAATTGAAAGCAACTAGGATAATTGGGGATAATTGAGTCCAATTATGTCAATTAGCATAATTATAAAATTGATGCCAATTAGGCCGATTGAGGAAAAATAGATTAATTAAGGACAATTGGCACATTAGATCAATTGAGGCCAGTTAGGCCAATTGAGTCTAATTAGTCCAATTATACCAAATGGGGCCAATAAGGCCAATTCATCAAATTGAGACCAATTGAATCCAATTAGGATAATTGAGGACAATTGAGGCAAATTTGGCCAATTGAGGCCAATTAGGCTAATTGAGGCCTCTTGTGGCCAATTAGGATAATTAGGCCAATAGGAAAATTAGGCAAACAAGGCCAATTAGGAACATTAGGCTAATTGAGGCCAATTAGGACAATTAAGACAATTAGATCATTATGGAAAATTAGGCCAATTAGGATAATTAGTCCAATTAATCCAATTAAGTCAATTAGACTAATTAAGGCCAATTATACCAATTGGGGCTAATTGAGGCCAATTAGACAAATTGAGGCCAATTGAGGCAAATGAGGCCAATTTGTTCAATTAAGGATAATTTGGATAATTTGTAAAATTAGGCTAATTAAAGCCAATTATACAAATTTAGGACAATGGAGGCTAGTTGAGGCCAATTAGGCTAATTAGTTCAATTCAGACCATTTAGGAAAATTAAAAAAATTACGGCAGTTAAGGATAATGAGGACAATTAATATAATTAAGGCCAATTGAGGACAATTAATAAAATATGCTAAATAGTCCAATTAAGGCCCATTAAGGCTAATTGATGAGAATTGAGTCCGATTAGTCCAATTGAGTCTAATTGATGATAATTAAGGCCAATAAGGTCAATTAGGACAATTTAGCCAATGAGGCCAATTGGGCCAATTTTTCTAATTTGGCCAATTAAGTCTAAGTAAGAAAATTGAGGCCAATTATAGCCAATTGAGGTCAATTAGGCCAATGAGGCCAACTGAGGCCAATTAATATAATTGATTCCAATTGAGACCAATTAGGCCAATTAGGGAAATTGAGTGAAATTGAGGCTAATTAGGCAAATTAAGGCCAATTAGTCCAATTGAGGCCAATTATCCCAATTAAGTCCAATTGTGAAAATTAGGCCAATTGAGGCCAATTTATCCCAATTGATGCTAATTGAGTCCAATTAGGCTAATTGAGGCCAATTAGGCCAATTAGGCCAATTGATGCCAATTAGGCCAATTGAGGCCAATTGGGCCAATTATCTCAATTGGGGACAATTGTGGCCAATCGGGACAATTGAGGCCAATTGAGGTCAATTAGGAAAATTGATGTCAATTGATGTCAATTAGAAAAATTGAGGCCAATTATGAAAATTGAGGCCAATTGAGTCCAATTAGGCCCACTGAAGAAAATTAGGCCAAATGAGGGCAGTTGTGGCCAATTGAGGCCAATTAGACAATTAGGCCAATTGAAACCAATTGAGGACAATTAGATCAATAGAGTCCAATTGAGTCTAATTAGACCAATTGAGCCCATTTAGACTAATTAGGCCAATTTGGGGAAATTAGGAAAATTAGGAAAATTAGGCCAAATTATGGGAAATTAGACCAATTGAGGCCAATTGAGGCCAATTAGGCCAATTCTGACTAGCTAAGAAAAATTAAGCAAATTCTGCCAATTAAGCCAATTTGGAAAATTGAGACCAATTATATCCAATCAAACCAATTAGTCCAAATAGGATAATTTAATCCAATTGAAGCCAACTAAGGCCAATTTAGTCCAATTGATGCGAATTGAGGCCAATAAGAACAAATAGGCGAATTATGAAAACTATGCCAATTAGGCCAATTAGGTTTATTGAGTCTAATTAGTCCATTTAGCTCATTAAGAAAAATTCGTTCAGTTGGGCCAATTAGGCCAATTAGGCCAATAAGGCCATTGTGGCCAATTCAGCCATTGAGTCCAATTTTGCCAATTTTTCCAATTAAGACCAAATAGGAAAATTGAGGCCAATTGAGGCCAATTAGGCCTAGTGAGGCTAAGTGAGGCCAATTATTCTAATTAGGCCAACTGTGGACAATTAGAAAAATTGAGGCCAATGAAGTCAAATTTGGCCAACTAATGCCAATTAGGCTAATTGTGGCTAATTAGGCCAATTAGGGCCAATTAGGCCAATTGAGGGAAATTTCAGCCAATTGAGGTTAATTAGGCCAATTGAGACCAATTGAGGTCAATTATTCCAGTTGAGGGAAATTAGGCCAATTTAGGCCAATTTAGACTATTTACGCCAATTAGGTTAATTAACGATAATTGAGGCCAATTAGCCCAATTATGTGAATTGAGGCATATTAAGGCGAATTGAGGCAAATTGAGACCAATTTGGCCATTGAGATCTAATATTCCATTGAGTAAAATTAGGTCAATTAGTCCAACTATTCCAATTAGGCCAATTAAGGCCAATTAGGCCAGTTGGGGTTGATTAGGCCAATTGAGGCCAATTAGAACAATTTGGAAAATTAGGCCAACTGGGCTAGTTAGGAAAATTGGGGCCATTTGAGAATAATTAGGAAAATTATGTCCAATTAGACAACTTGAAACTAATTGAGTCCTTATAGACCAATTAGGCCAATTGAGACATGTTGAGGCCAATTCTTCCAATTGAGCCCAATTGAGGGAAATTAGGCAAATTGAGGTCAATTGAGTTCAATTAGACAAATATAGGAAAATTTGGTCAATATAGTCCAAAATGAGGCCAGTTGAGGCCATTTAGGCCAATTTGACTAATTGAGGCCAAGTGAGGATAACAAAGGACAATTGAAGCCAATTGAGTCCAATTGAGGACAATTGAGGAGAATTGGGAAAATTAGGCCAATTGAGGCCAATTAGGCCAATTGAGGCCAATTTTCCCAATTGATATCAATTGATTCCAATTAGATGAATTGAGGCCAATTAGGCCATTGAGGCGAATTTGGGCAATTATGGAAATTAGGAAAATTAGGCCCCTTGATTCCAATTCATCCCAATTAGTTCAATTTGGAAATTTGATGCTGATTGATGTCAAAGGAAGCGAATTAGGCCAATTAAGGCCAATTATACCAATTGAGGCCTATTATGCTAATTATGAAAATTAGGCCAATTAGTCCAATTAGGCCACTAATGGCCACTTGATTCCAGTTGAGGCCAATTGAGGATAATTAGGATAATTGAGGACAATTATAAAAATTGAGACCAATTGGGCCATTTGAGCCCAATTAGGCCAATTGAGACGAATTGGGGCAGTTGAGCCCAATTAGGCCAATTGAGGAAAATTTGGCCAATTGATGCCAATTAGTCCCATTGAAGCCAATTAAGGCCAATTGAGACCAATTGAGCCCAATTGAGTCCAATTATGCAAATTGAGGGCAACTATGGCCAATTAATCCCAATTGAGGCCAATTGAGTCCAACTAGGCAAATTGAGGACAATTAGGCCAATTGAGGCCAATTGGTCCAATTTAGGACAATTAGACCAACTATGAAAATGGGTCAAATTGAGGACAATTAGGCTAATTAGAATAATTGAGTCCAATTAGTTCAATTAATCCAAGTAGGCCAATTGAGTACAATTAGACCAATTAGGCCAATTGAGGCCAATTTGGACAATAAGGCCAATTAAGGCCAATTAATCTAATTGAGTCCAATTGGGCAAATTAGGCCAATTAACTCCAATTAGGACAAATATTTTAGTGGAGGCCAATTTTTGCCAATTAGTCCAACTAGACCAATTAGAGCAATTAGGCCATTGAGACCAGTTAATCTAATTGAGGTCAATTATGCCAATTAGACCAATTAAGGCCAATTGAGGCCAATTAGGTCAATTAAGACAATTAGGCCAATTAAGTCCAATCAAGGCCAATGAGTCCAATTAGGCTAATTAATTCAATCCTTCCAATTGAGGCCAATTGAGTCCAATTAGGCCAATTATGAGCAATTGAGGCCAATTTGGGAAATTAGAACAATTAGGCCAATTGAGGCCAATTATTTCCAATTATGCCAATTAGTCCAACTTGGAAAATTATTCCATTAAGGCCAATTAGATAAACTATGCTAATTGAGCCCAATTATGATTATTAGTCCATAGAGGCCAATGAGGACAATTAAGCCAATTAGACCAATTGAGGCCAATTACGGCCAATTGGACCAATTTGGTCCAATTGAAGTAAATTGAGGAAAATTTGGCCAATTAAGGCCAATTAGGAAAATTAGTAAAATTATTCTAATTGAGGCCAACTTAGGACAATTAGGACAATTAGGCCAATATAGACGAGTTAAGAAAATTACGAAAATTAGGGAAATTGATACCAATTAGGCTAATTGATCCCTGAGGCCAAATAGGTCAATAGATAATAATTGAGGCTAATTAGGCCAATTGAGTCATATTTGATAAATTTAGGCTAATTTGGCCAATTTTTCTAATTTAGGTCAATTGAGACCAATTAGGACATTGGGGCCAATTCTTACAATTGGTCTAGTTAGATAAATTATGCTAATTAGGCCATTGAGGCCAATTTTTTCATTTAGGCCAATTAGACCAACTTCTCCAATTAAGGCCAATTGAGGCCAATTAGGCCAATTCCGTCATATTGAGGCAATTGAGGCCAATTGAGGCCAATTGAATCCAATTAAATGAATTGAGGCCAATTGAGGTCAATTTAGGCTAATGAGGCCAATTATTTCAATTAAGGACAATTTGTAAAATTTGGAAGATTAGGCAAATTTAGGCCAACTAGACCAATTGAGGCCAATTGAGGCCAATTGAAGCCAATTGGGCCAATTAGTCCAATTCAAACAATTTAAGAAAACTAAAAAAATTAGGCCAATTAAGGCTAATTAGGCCAATAGAGATAATTGAGGCCAATTGAAGCCAATTAGGCCAATTAGGCCAAATAGTACAATTGAGTAAAATTAAGGCTAATTGATGCTAATTGAGGCCCATTTTTTCAATTGATGCCAATTCTTCCAATTCGTCCAATTAGGCCACTGAGGCTAATTCAGCCACAAAGGCCAATTAAGGCTAATTAGGGAAATTGAGGCTAATTGTGGCCAATCTTGCACATTGAGGTCAATTAAGGCCAATTTATGCCAATTAATAATATTAAGGCCAATTGAGGCTAATTAGGCCAATTAGGTTAATTGGGGGCAATTGAGGTTAATTGCAGGAATTGTGGCCAATTAGGCCAATTGAGGCCAATTGAGGTCAATTAGGCCAATCAGGCCAATTATGGGCAATTGAAGCCCATTCAATCTAATTTAGGCAAATTAGGTCAATTAGGAAAATTGACCCCAATTCATGGAAATTGAGGCCAATTAGGCCAATTATGCCAATTAAGGCCAATTAGTCCAATTAATCCATTTGATCCCAATTAGAAAAATTGAGGCAAATTGAGGCCAATTTTATCCAATTCAGACCAATTGAGTCCAATTGGCCCAATTGAGTCCAATTGGCCCAATTGAGGCCAATTCGACCAATTAGGAAAATTGAGTTCAATTGAGACCAATTAGGAAAATTGAGGAGAATCAGGCCAATTGAGGCCAATTGAGGATAATTGAGGCCAATTAGGGAAATTGAGGCCAATTGTGTCCGATTGAGGCAAATTATCCAAATTGTTCTCAATTGATACAAGTTAGGCCAATTGAGGCTAATTTGAAAAATTGAGGCCAATTGAGTCCAATTTGGCCAATTAAGGTTAATTAGACCAATTGAGGACAATTTAGGCCAGTTATCCAATTAGGTCAATTAGGAAAATTAGTCCACTGATGCAAATTAGAATAATTAGTCAAATTATGAAAATTGAGGCCAATTAGACTAATTGAGGCCAATTTGGCCAATTAGACCAATTGAGGTCAATTGAGGCGAACCGAGTCCAATTAGTCTAATTAGTACTATTATGCCTATTAGTAAAATTATGAAAATTAGGGAAATTAAGTCCAATTAGGAAAATTAGGAAAATCAATTCCAATTAGGAAAATTCATCCAATTGAGTCCAATTTGAAAAGATGAGGCCAATTAGCCCAATTAGGCCAATTGAGGGAAATAAATACAATTAGGATAATTGAGGCCAATTATGTCCAATTAGGCCAATTATGACAATTAGTTCATTGAGGCCAATAAGGAAAATTTGGCTAATTAAGGCTAATTGAGGCCAATTTGGAAAAGTAGTCCAATTAGAACAATTATGCCATTGAGGAAAATTTATCCAATTAGGTTAATTAGGAAAATTGAGGCCAATAAGAGAAATTGAGTCCAATTAAGGCTAGTTATACCAATTGAGGCCAATTAGACCAAATAATCCAATTAAGGTCAATTAGGAAAATTTGGACAAATGAAGGCCAATTTGGCAAATTTCTCCAAATGAAGGACAATTAAACCAATTGAGGACAATTAGACAAATTAGCCCAGATCAAACCAGTTAGAAAAAATTTATAAAATTATGATAATTAAGGCCAAATTCATCCAATTAGGATAATTAAAGCCAATTGAGGCCAATTGAGGCCAATTGAGGCCAATTGAGGGCCATTGAGGCCAATTGAGGCCAATTAAGCCAATTAGTCCAATAATACCAATTATGCTAATTAGGCCAATTAGGCTAATTGAATCCAATTAGTCCATTTTGGTGATTAAAGAAAATTTGGCCAATTATGCCAATAAGTCCATTGAGGGCGATTCATCCATTGCATCTGAGAGGACCAGTTTGGGATTTTCCTAACACTGAGAGGGGGTGAATCAGTGTTGGGGACCTTTTTGAACCAATTTCTTCTTTTTATCCTGAAACCTCTTAACCTGTTAGGATCTTGATTCTTTTATTCTCTTTTCCCTATCACATGTAATCATATGAAAGTAGTAAAAATATGCACATGATATTTTTACAAGGTTCACCACTCAATAAGAGTAGCTACATCCTTACCATGTATGGTAATGAACAGTGCACAGATTATGAACTATATTGTAGTAACTGTTACAATGGTTGACTATGAAATCAATCCTATAGTCAGTGTGCCTCTATACACTTTGAGGAGGTAAGGAAATAATCACTTCCCAGTGTTTCTCCCTACACTCAGAGGGGGGAAGGGAAACAATCCCCTTCCAACTTGCAGCGCGTAGGATATACCCTTACACTCACTGGTTCTTTGCACTGCCAGTGTAGACAGTCTCTTGTATCCTCTAGCTGGTTCTTTATATTGCCTATGAATACTATCTTCTCTATGTTCAAAGAGTTTTCAACACCAAAAGAATCATCCACCTGTTGAGACCTGTTGGATGCTATAGTGCTACGTTGTTCTTCCACAACCTTCTTCTTCTTCTTGTTACTTTCTTAGAAGCATGCATGTAACCAACCTATTCTTTTCTTATAGAAAACTTGTAGGCTGCACACTCATCTTCTTCTTCTGTTTCTTTAATGCAAAACCATCTGCACTAAAACCTTCTCATCTTCACACTTTCTCTTTCAGTGAAAAAATAACTGCACTAAACTCTTATTCTTATTTTTCTTTCTAGAATCACAAGTTTTATTTGTGGTTGTAAAATCAAATAAGTTCAACTCAAATTAACATCATCACAGTTGATCATAAGCCGATAAGAACTTCTAGAACAACTCATATCTTGTGCTCCAATCCCTACTTGTGCTACACCCTACTTGCGTGCCTCCCTGCTTGCGCACCACCAACTACATGCGTGAAAAAATTGTGCACAGATCACAACTTGCGCGCCACTTCATGGTTAGACACAACACATTTTTTCACACAACTCCTTCCTTGCATGCCTCTTACAACTTTCGCACCACTTATTCTTTCATGCCACTCTGCTTGCATGCTACTCTACTTGCACGCCTCCCTAC
The DNA here is from genome assembly GCA_963277665.1 of Viscum album. Lineage (NCBI taxonomy): Eukaryota > Viridiplantae > Streptophyta > Magnoliopsida > Santalales > Viscaceae > Viscum > Viscum album. The sequence goes on along the minus strand of OY728127.1, from coordinate 1,188,244,169 downwards.
TTGCATGCCTTATAAATAACCCTCAACTTGTGCGCCACTTCATCTTGCACGCCAATTTCTACTACTTGTGAGATCAGAGCTCAAATTATCTCTTATGTTTTGAGATTAGAAAAATGAGGAGGTTAGCCATCTATTTATAGGAATTTTGGTGCCCCTATGCATGAGGCATGCAACTCAACTTGCACGCCAGATCATGACCTCCACGCTACGCCATCACTTGTGTGCTGCTCCATCACATGCATGCCACTTTCTTTCCTTTGTCATATTTTTATGTGATGATGTTAAAATATTACTTGCATGAAACACAAACTTGGGTGCCACTTATAATTGCGTTCCATATACACTTGCACGCCACACTTTCTTTCCTTTGTCATATTTTGATGCGCTGATCTTGAAATATGACTTGCGCGCAACATACACTTGTGTGCCACTTATACTTACACACCACATATACTTTCATGCCACTTTCTCTCCATTTACAAAAGAACTTCTTTTATCCCCCTATCCTTCATAAGTATTGCATCACAAGTTCTCCAAACTTATGATATTTGTCAATTACAAATATGTAAATCATCGTCATAGTTTCATCCATTATTTTCAGAATATGAATTCCAAATTACTTCTTCATCCTCACTTAAAATTCTAAATTCCTTTTGGAGTGTTAATTACAAATAACTCCAATCATCTCTCTTCATCCAAAACTGGAGGCTTGAGGATTCTCTAAACACCTTCAATGTTGTAGACAATGTATCACCATTGATAGATGTATTTTAAACTTTAAGTACAGTGAAATGGTCATCTGATTTCTAGGAAATGAATAATTCATGACCATATTAGAATTACAAGCCCTTCCACATGCTCTCTTCTTCTTCAACCATCATTATCTACTTCATGAAAATCATATAATTCTTTTCTTCAAGTAATCTCTTTCATGGTTCTCATGCAATCGTGAAGCATTGCATGGTCTTCTTCAAATCCTCATTCTTCTTCAATCATCCTTAGATAGATGATACTTCACCATTCTTCATTGTTGTAAACAATGTGTCACCTTTGACACAAGTTCTTTGAACTTAGGAAATGTTCAAGAATCGTTTGAATTGATCTTCTTAGAGAATTTCTAAAGTATTAAATACAATGCTATGATTCCATAACAATTCTCCAGGAAACATTACTTCAGCCAATCTCCATTAACCTTTTAGTCCTTCTTCATCTCCTTCTTCATTTTGACAAGTATTGACAACTATTGAAAAAAAATACAATCATCATACACAAAGTGGTCCCAACAGATTCCAATTAGTCTAATTCAAAAAAATAGGCCAATTAAGACCAATTAGGAAAATTGAGGTCAATTGAGGCCAATTAGGCTAATTGAGGCCAAGTAAGGCCAACTAGACCAATTAGGTCAACTGTGGCCAATTAGGATTGAGGAAAATTGAGGAAAATTAGGTCAACTAAGTCCAATTATGCCAATTAAGGATAATTAGGCCAATTGGGTCCAATTAGGCCAATTGAGGTCTTTTTTGGCCAATTGAGTCCAATTAGTCCAATGAGGCCTATTAGGCGAATTGAGACCAATTGAGACAAATTAGTGCAATTGAATCTAATAAGGCCAATTGAGGAAAATTTAGGCTAATTAGGCCAATTGATTCCAATTGAGGTCAATTACTTCAATTAGGCTAATTGAGGCCAATTGAGGAAAATTAGTCCAATTGGGACTGATTAGGCCAATTGAGGATAATTAGGCCAATTAGCCAACTGAGTCCCGTTAGGAAAATTGAGGCCAATTGTGGCCAATTGAGGATAATTAGCCTAATTGTATCCAATTATACCAATTGAAACCAATTGAGTCCAATTAGACCAATTCAGACCAATTCAGGATAATTCAGCCAATTAAGGCCATTTGAGGTAAATTAGGCACATTGAGGTCAATTGAGGTCAATTTGTCCGATTGAGGATTATTAGGCCAATTGGGGCCAATTAGTCCAACTTGGCTAATTGAGGGGAATTGAGGTCCATTGAGGCCAATCGAGACCAATTAAGGCCAATTAGAAAAATTGAGGTCATTTGAGACCAGTTATGTCAAAAGAATCTAAATGAGGCTAGTTGAGGCCAATTAGATTAATTGAGGCCATGTGAGGACAATTAAGGACAATTGATGACAATTAAAGTCAATCAGGCTAATTGATCCCAATAGAGGCCAATTAGGCGAATCAAGGTCAATTGAGGCCAATTGGGTCAATTGAGGCCAATTAGGCCAATTGAGGCCAATTGGGTCTAGGTGAGGCCAATTAAGGCCAATTAGTTGAATTGAGGCCAATTTAGGCCAATTCAGGCCAATTGAGGCCAATTAGGCCGTTGAGGTGAATTTGACCATTTTGTAAAATTAAGACAATTAGGCCATTTGAGACCAATTAAGACAAATTAGGCCAATTAGAGAATTTGAGGCCAATTGTGGCCAATTATGGTAATTGAGGCTAATTGAATCCAATTATGAAAATTATGACAATTAGGACAATTAGTATAATTAGGCCACTTGTGAACACTTGATTCCAATTAAGGTCAATTGAGTCCAATTAGGCCAATTTTGGACAACTAGGTCAATTGAGTGAAATTGGGTCCAATTGAGGTCCATTAGGACAATTGAGGAGAATTGTCCAATTGAACCCAATTAGGCCAATTGGATCCAATTGAACCCAATTGAGTCAAAATTGGACAATTGAGGCTAATTAGGCCAATTAAGGCCAATTAGGACAATTGAGGCCAATTAGTCCTATGAGGCATATTGGGCCAATTAAGTCCAATTAGTCCAACTGAGGCCAATTTGGCCAATTAGACTAATTGAGGCCAATTGAAGCCAATAAGATCAATTAATCCAATTCGGCCAATTGAGGCAAATTTGGCCAATTAAGTCCAATTGAGGACAATTAGACCAATTAGGTCAATTAGGCCGATTATCCCAATTGATGCCAATTTGGATAATGAGGCCAATTGTGGTCAATTATTCCAACTGAGTCCAATTGAGGATAATTAGGCGAATTAGGCCAATTAATAAAAATTAGGCTAATTAGTCTAGTTGTGGCCAATTGTCACCAATTAGGCCAACTAGGACAATTGGAAAAATTAGGCCTTTGAGTCTTATTAGGACAATTAATCCAATTGTGACCAATTAAACTATTTGAGGCCAATTAGACAAATTGAGGCCAATTGAGTCCAATGAGGCCAATTAGGCCAATTAGACCAATTATTCCAATTAGGCCAATTAGGCAATTTAGTACAATTAGGACAATAAGACAAATTGAGGCCAATTAGTCCTATTAGGCCAATTAATCCAATCCTTCCAATTGAGGCCAATTGAGGCCAATTAGGCCAATTAAGACCAATTGAGGCCAATTAGAACAACTAGGCCAATTGAGGCCAATTATTTCCAATTAGACCAATTAATCCAATTAGGAAAATTCGTACATTGAGGACGATTAGGAAAATTTGACTCACTGGGGAAAATTGAGTCCAATTAGGTGAACTAGGCCAATTAGGACTATTAGGCCATTGTGGCCAATTAGGCCTATTAACAATTGCAGCCAATTAGACCAATTGAGGCCAATTAAGGCCAATTAAGAAAATTCGGAAAATTATGCCAATTAGATTAATTGACTCAAATTGAGGCCAATTGAACCCAATTAGTTCATTTATGCCAATTCAGATTAGTTAGTAAAATTATAAAAATTAGGGAAATTAAGGCCAATTAGGCCAAATGAGGCCAATTAGGCCAATTAGGTGAATTTAGGCCAAATTTTTTAATTTGGCTAATTGAGGCCAATTAAGCCATTAAGGCCAATTCAGCCAATTTTTCCAATTAGATAAATTAGGCTAATTAGTCCATTGAGGCCAATTTTTCCTTTAATGCCAATTAGACCAATTATCCTAATTATGGACCATTAGGAAAATTGATCCAATTAAGGCTAATTAAAGCCAATTAGGCCAATTGAATCCAATTGAGGGAAATTTTGGAAAATTGAGGCCAATTTGGCCAATTGAGGCTAATTTGTTCAATTTAGGCCAATTAAGCCAATTAAGCCCTACTAGGCCAATTGAGGCTAGTTTGACCAATTGAGGTCAGTTAGACCAATTGAGGCCAGTTAGGCAAATTGAGTCCACTTATGCCGATTGAGGCCAATTAATGGAAATGGAGGCCAATTGTGGTTAATTGAGGCCAATAGAGGCCAATTGGGGCTAATTGCTGTCAATTTAGGCCAATTGGGGCTAATCAGACCATTTTGCCCAATTGAGGCTAATTGACGCCATTTCAGACTAATTAAGGCCAATTGAGGCCCACTGAGTCAATCGAGGCTAATTAAGCCCATTTGGCCAATTGAGCTGAATTGATACCAATTCAGTCCAATTAGGCCAATTGATCCCAATTGAGGAAAATTCAGGCCAATTGTGCTAGTTATGCCAATTGAGTCTAATTGAGGCCAATTGAGGCCAATTATGCTAATTAGGTCAACTGAGGTGAATTGAGGTGAATTGAGACCAATTGAGGCCAATTGAGAACAATTAAGGCCAATTAAAGCTAGTTGAGGCCAATTGGGCTAATTAATACCAATTAGACAGATTAGGAAAATTGGTGCTCATTAGGGCCAATTGAGCCCAATTGATCCCAATTTACCCAATTTGGCCAATTTGGTCAATTGAGGCCAATTGAGTCCAATTGAGGCCAATTGAGTCCCATTGAGGCAAATTGAGGCCAATTGAGTCTGATTAGGCCAATTGAGGCCAATTAGGTCAATTGAGTCCAATTGATGCCAATTAGGCCAATTTAGGCCTATTGATAAAAATTTAGCCAATTAGGTCAATTATGACAATTAGACTAATTGAGGCCAAATGAGTCTAATTAGGAAAATTAATCCGATAAGGCCAATTGATACTAATTAGGACAATTGAGGACAATTAGAGCAATTAGTCCAATTAGGAAAATTGAGATTAACTTACCCATTGAGGACAATTAGGAAAATTGGAGAAAATTGAAGTAGTTAGGCCAATTGAGCTCAATTAGACTAATTATACTAATTGAGACCAAATGAGGCCAATTAAAACAATTAATCCAAATAGGCCAATTGATGCAAACTAGTCCATTTGAGACCAATTAGATTGATTAAGCCAATTGTGCCAATTGTGCAATTGAGTCAAATTAGCCCAATTGAGGTTGATTAGGCCAATTGAGTCTAATTAGGATAATTAGTTCAATTAGGCCAATTAGGCTAGTTGAGGCCAATTAGGTTAATTTGGTTAATTGAGGCCAATTAAGTCCAATTAGTCCAATTTGGCTAATTAGGAAAGTGAGGCTACTAAGGTCAATAAGGCTAATTTAAACAATTTGGCCAATTTGTCCAATTAATTAAGTCCAATTAGGCCAATTAGACCAATTTAGGCCAATTAGGCCAACTAGGCCAATTGAGGCAAATTAATCTAATAGAGGCTAATTCATCTAATTAGTCCTATTAGATAAATTGAGGTCCATTGAGGCCAATTAAGACCAATTTGTCTAATTGGGGAAAATTGGGGCCAAATAAGGCCAATTAGGTGAATAGTGGACAATTGAGGCTCATTAGGCTAATTATGAGAATTAAGGCCAATTGAGGATAATTAGGCCAGTTAGGCTAGTTAGGCCACAAATTCCAATTAGGACACTAAGGCCAATTAGGCCACTGAGGATAATGGAGGCCAATTAGGCCAATTGAGTCCAATTAGGCCAATTGTGGGCAATTGAGACCAACTAGTATAATTAGGTCAACTACGGCTAATTTGGAAAATTGAGGTGAGGCCAATTTAGACCACTTAGGCCAATTGTGGCCAATTCAGCCCAACTGAGGCCAATTCGGCCAATTGAGGCCAATTGGGGAAAATTGGTGCCAATTACCGCCAATTTGGCCAATTGAGTCCAATTGAGGCCAATTAAAGCCAATTGGGGCTAATTAAGCCCATTGAGGCCAATTGAGTCCAATCGAGGCAAATTGATTCCAACTCAAGCCAAATTGGGGCCAATTAGGCCAATTGAGAACAATTAGGCGTCAATTGGTCTCAATTGGCCTAATTAGCATCAATTTGCCTCAATTGTCTTCAATTTCCCTCAATTGGCCTCAATTGGCCCAATTGGCCTCAATTAGCCTAAATTGCCATGAATTGGCCTCAATTAACTTCAATTGGCCTCAATTGGCCTTAATTTTTTCGCAATTAGTCTTAATTGGCCTAATTCACCTCAATTGCCCTAAATTGCTCTTAATTAGCCTCAATTGGTCTTAATTGGCCTCAATTGGGCACAATTGGCATGATCGACTAAATTGGCCTCAATTTTCTTCTGTTTGTATCAATTAGCCTAATTGACCTCAATTTGCCTAATTATCCTAGTTTTCCTCAATTGGCCTCAATTGGCCTAATTGGCCTAATTTGGACACATTTAGACCCAATTGGCCTCAATTTCCCTCATTTGGCCTCATTTGGCCTAATTGGCCTCAATTGGCCTAATTGGACAATTTGGCATCAATTGGACTTAATTAGCAAAATTGGCTTCAAATGGCCACAATTGCCCTAAATTGGGCTCAATTAACCGCAATTGGACTCAATTGGATTCAATTGGACCAAATTGGCCTCAATTTGCCCAAATTATCCTCTATTGGCCTAATTTGAATAATTGTTCTCAATTGGTCTCAATTTTCCTCAATTAGCCTCTAGTGTCCTAATTGGCCTAATAAGTCTCAATTGGCCTAATTGGCCTCAATTAGCCTAATTGGGCTCAGTTGGACTCAATTGGCTTTAATTGGCCTAATTGACATCAATTGGCCTAATTGGCCTAAATGGGCCCTAATTGGCCTAATTGGTCTAATTGTCCTCAATGTGCCTCAATTGGCATCAATTAGGTCAGTTGGACTTAATTGAAATAATTTGCCTCAATTTCCCTAAATTGGCCTCAATTAGCCTCAATTGGCCTTATTATCCATTGGCCTTAATTAGCATAAATTTGCCTCCATTGATATCAATTGGCCAAAATTTGTCCTAAATTGGCCTCAATTGACCTAGTTCGCTTCAATTGGCCAAATTGGCATCATTGGCTCAGTTCGCCTCAATTGCCCTAATTGGGCTAAATTGGCCTCAATGGGATTCAATTAGCCTCACTTCATGACAATTGGCCATAATTTTCCTCAATTAGCCCCAATTATCCGAAATGGCCTCAATTATTCGAATTGGACTTAATTGGCCTCAATTGGCCTCAATTGTCCTAATTGGCCTCAATTGGCCTAATTGATCTCAATTGGCCTCAATTGGCCTCAATTGGCCTCAATTGGATCCAATTGGCCCGAAGTGGCCTCAATTGGCCAAATTGGCCTCAATTAGCCTTAATTGGTCTTAATTGACCTAATTGGCCTAATTTTCCTAGTTGACATAATTGGCCTCGATTGGCCTAATTGGCCTCAATTATCCACAATTGGCCTCAATTGGCCGCAACTTGTCTTAATTGGCCATAATTGGCCTCAATTTGCTTCAATTGGACTCAATTGTCCTAATTGGCATAATTGGCCACAATTGGGCACAATTGGCCTCAAATAGCCTAATTAGCCTCAATTGGGCTCAATTTAACTCAATTGGCCTAATTAACCTCAAATAGTCTCAATTGGACTCAATTGGCATTAATTGGCTTAATTGGCCTCAATTGGCCTCAATTGGGAACATTTTCCCAATTGGCCTCAATTGGCCTAAATTGACTTAATTAGACTCAATTGGACTCAATTGGCATCAATTGGCCCCAATTGTCCTAATTATCCTCAATCGGCCTCAATTGACCTCAATTGGCCTCAATTCGACTTAAAGGCTTAATTGGACTCAATTGGACTCAATCACCCTCAATTGGCCTAATTAGCCTAAATTGGCCTCAATTGACAACAATTGAACTCAATTGGCCTGATTGGACTCAATTAGACTCAATTTACCTCAATTAACATCAAATGGACTCAATTGGACTAATTGGACTCAATTGGCCTCAATTTCCATTAATTGGTCTCAATTTTCATAATCAGCCTCAAGTGGCCTAATTGGCCTAATTGGCATAACTCGCCTAATTAATCACACTGCCTGAATTGGCCTCAATTTTATAATTGGTCTAGTTGGCCTAAATTAGTCTCAATTTACCTCAATTAACCTCATTTGGCCTCAACTAACCTCAATTGGACTCAATTGGTCTCAATTGGTATCAGTTGGCCTCAATGGCCTAATTGGCCTCCATTGGCACTAATGGACTGGTAATTGGACTAACTGAACTCAATTTTCCTCAATTTTCAATTATCCTAATTGGACACAATTGGAATCAATGGTCTAATTGGCCTTAATTGGCCTCAATTGTCAATTGGCTAAATTGGCCTCAACTAACCTCAATTGGCCTCAGCCTAAACTGTCTTAAATTAGTCAAAATTGGTCTAATTGTCTTAAATTGGCCTCAACCTCAATTGGCTTAAACTTGATTCATTTTTCCTAATTGTCCTCAATTAGTCTAATTGACCTAATTGGCCTAATTGGCGAAATCGGCCTCAATGGATGAATTGGACTCAATGTGAAAATTGGCCTAATTAGCCTAATTGGCCTCAATTGGAGTCAATTGGCCTCAACATGCCTCAATTGGCTCAATTGGCCTCAATTGGCCTCAATTGGCATAATTGTTGTCAATTGGACAAATTGGACTCAATTGGCCTAATTGGTGTCAATTGCCCTAGTTGGCTTAATTGGCTTAATCAGCATTAATTGCCCTAATTGTCCTACTTGGCCCCAATTGGCCTCAATGGACTAATAGGAATAATTTTCCTAATTGGCATAATTGACTTCAATTGGCTTCAATTGGCCTAAGTGGATTAATTAGTCTTAATTGGCCTAATTAGCCTCAATTGACCTCAATAGCATAATTGGACTCAATTAGAAATTTTCCTAATTGGCCTCAATTGGTATGAGTCTCAATTTACCTCAATTTTGCTAATTGGCCTCAATTGGCATAATTGGCCAAACTAGCTTAAATGCTCTCAATGGATGAATTGGCCTCAGTGGCCTAATTGGCCTAAATTAGCCTCAATTGGCGTCAACTTGCTTAAATTTTCCTAATTGGCCTCAATTGGGAGAATTGGTCTAATTGGCCTATATGGGCCTATATTTTCCTAATTGCCCAAATTTTACTCAATTGGCCTAATTTTATAATTAGCCTCAATTTGGAAAAATTGGACTCAATGGACTAATGGGCATCAATTGACCTCAACTGATCACAATTGGTCTCTATTGGTGTCAATTGGCATAATTGCCTAACTTGCATAATTGGATTCAATTACCTTCAATTTTCCTCAATGGATTAATTGGCTTTAATTGGCCTTAGTTAGACACAATTGGCCTAAGTGGCCTCAATTGGCATCGACTTACCTCAATTGGTCTGTATTGGCCTAATTGACTGAATTGGTATCAATTGGCCTCAATTGACCAAATTAGCCTCAATTGAATAATTGGCCTCAATTGGCCTCAATTGGCATCAATTGGTCTAATTGGCCTCAATTCACCTAATTGGACTCAATTGGTCTCAATTGGACCTAATTTCCCTTATTTGGCCTCAATTGGCCTCAATTAGCATCTATGGGCCTAATTGGCCTAATTGGCCACAAAGCCTCAATGAGCCTAATTGGCCACAATTGGCCTCAATTTCCCTCAATTGGTCTCAATTTTCCTTAATTGACCTCAATTGGCCCCAATTGGCCTCTTTGGGCTTAATTGGCATAATTGCCAAATTGATATCAATTGGCATCAATTAGACTCAATTGGGCTAATTGGCTGCAATTTCCCTCAATTGGACTCAATTCGCCTTAATTGATCTAATTGGTCATTATTTTCCTAAATGAACTAATTGACCTCATTGGGCCTTGATGGGTGTCAATTGGCCTCAATTGGCCTCAACTAACCACAATTGGAATAATTTCCATAATTAGCCTCAATTGTCCTCAATTGGACTCAATTAGCCTCAATTGGCCTCAATTGGCCTTAATTGGCCTCAATTGGCCTCAATTGGCCTCAATTGGACTCAATTGGAGTCAGTTGGCCTAATTGGACTAATTGGCATCAACTAGCTGAATTGGCCTCAATTGGCCTCAATTCTCCTTAATTGGTCTCAATTGGCATAATTCACCTGAATTTGGCTCAATTGGCCTCAATCGGCCTAATTGTCCTAATTGGCCTCAATTGGACTCAATTGGAATAATTGGACACAATTTCCATAATTGGCCTCAATTGGATTCAATTGGCCTAATTGACCTAATTAGGCTCCATTGGCCTCAATTGGACTGAATTGGATATTAAAATAGTGGGTTCCCTAGACCCAACTGTGCATTACCATTTGATTACCATATCATGTTTATAGTTAGTTATACATGATGTCATCTTACCATTATAGTGTAGACTTTTCTGCTTCCACTATTATAATGGTAATGTCCAAAGATTAATTGTCATGTCGATAGGTTATAGCATATTCCGGGCTATAATGAAAACCTCGAGATACCATGACATTAATCTTAAATATATGTTTTATAGTCTAGAAACATCTTACTAACTGGACAAAGTAGATGTTTGACTATCAGGTGTTGGGGGCTCATAAGCATTGAGACTACTTCTCTTGAAGTTCTCACTTGGTGATCTCTAGTAGTGAGATCATGAGGGCAGACCTTCCAATAGGAACACCACATGTTTTGGGTGTCATTGGTTGTTCCTATCTACGGACATGTGCATTGGTCTCCTGACTTGATACCATTACCAACTTATATCATTTGATTATGTACTTTGATGTAAGGAGAAAATAATTGTATTGAAATCGTGGTGAGGAAGCTTTTTTTGGGTGCGCTGTTGGTGGTATGACATTGGTTGAATGGTCAAAAAAGTATTTCTCACCTATATGTTTAGGAAGTTGTATATCTCAAGCTTGGTTGATCAGGATGGTGTCGCCTTCAAAAGTCTTTGTCCAAATCAGTATAAAGGTAAATCCATCCAGATAGATGAATAAATAATAAAGCAAGAAAAGGACGATGACCCAAGTGTGCGTCCTGTTTTATGAAATATCAAATGACAAAGAGATTATAGTACAAAGTCATTGTTCATAGGATAGTTGTAATTGCTATGACAATCCTTATCTCTTGAGGGGACATGATGGGTTGCTAGACTCTTGCTCTTGGTTTGTGGATTTTATTCACTACTATCGAGATAAGGGCCTATAGGGTCACACACAATAACATATTCAAGAATCTGCCCTATTCAGTCGAATAATTATATGGACATAGTGGGGCCCGCCATGGGGTCGAAGTTTGTGCAAGTATCAATCACCAAAAGAATTAAATAAATTCATTAATATTCAAGTTATGAATATTTGGGATTGAATTTATTTAAAGTATTCAAAAGTTTATTAAATACGGGGAAAATATTAATCGAAGGAATATTATTTTAATATTCAAGGTTCATTTAATATTAAGCAGGATGTCGAGTTGAGTTAAATGGATCAGATTTTATCACGTAATATTATATATATATATATATATATATTATAAGTATGTGATAAAATAATAAATAATATTGATGTGTTTTATTTCATCAAAATTATTTATTTAGTGCACGTTGAAAAAAAAACGGGGGTCGGAGAACCCAAATGGGTATTTCTCAACTCCACTATAAATATATGAGGATGATCTCTCTTAAGTTGTGAAATTCACTATTAATTCATTCCATGGAGTGAAATCTAGAGCCTCTCTCTCCTCCTGCTCTTTAGAGAGAGAAACTCTCAATCCAAGAAGCTTGGATCAAGATCTCTTTTCAGTATCGAAGGCATCTCGAAGCGGTGATCATTGGGACATCAAAAGAGTCATCAGATCTCCATGCCAACACCTGGAATTTGACGATCAATGCTCCCGCAGGTTTTTGAAGTGTGTGTGGAAGATCTAGAGGGTTCTTGCTTTGGACCCTTCAAGCGGCAACCATCGTCGACTACTTGCAATCGACCGAAACATTGAATTTGAAATGGGTAAGTTTTCATTTTAATTTTGTGCTCTTAATAATTTATGAAAGATCATCATACGTCTCTAGGGTTTGGATCGTCACCTTCGACAAGTACCATTGATCTGCCGATGAAAATTTTAAAATCCCCAACCTATCGGCTTTCGCTGCGGGCTCTGGAACCAGATAGTGGTATCAGAGCGATCAAGTTGCTTTTCTGAGCCAAATAAAATTAATTTGCATAAAATTAAGTAGAGGGTACAAAGACGGTCCCAACGGTTCAAACTATGTAGTGATTCGATGCTGAATAATCGAGTTATGGCCATTTTAAAATTTTCGGAACAGATCCAACTTTGCGGTTTTTATTCGGGTTATTAAAATTTTATTCCTTTTCGAAATTTTTGAAAATAATATATTTTTTTCAGTTGTATAATTTTCAAAATAAATTTTTAATTATTATAATAATATTTATATTATTATTATTATTATTATTATTATTATATAATAATAATAATAATAAATTATTATTTTATTATAATAATTTTATTGTTATTAAATTAAAAGGCTATCTACTAGCCTTTAAAAAAATTTCCATGTGTAGAAAAGTTTTGGAGGGATGACTTGAATCATTAAAAAATAAAAAAGGGGAGGGATGGAATAAAAGAAGTCTTTAAAATTAAAAAATAAAATTGGAGGAAAAGGGGTTGGGCGGTAGACTAATAAAAGGCCAAAAGAAAAAAATGTAAACAAGGGGTCCATGCAGACCCATTGGGTTCCCCCCCACGCCGCATAGGTGGCTCACCCGCTGCCAGCCCCTCACCCAGTGGGCCACCTCCACACCAGGTCCTGACCGTCGTCCTGCCTACCACAAGGTAGTTAAAAATCATGAGGCAAATCGTAGACTCGTACGAGTTCATGGGTTGACTCACCGCACCGTTTCAGCTCGCAAGAAGAATCATTTTTAGGTAAAATCATATGTAAAAACATAGACTCACCACAGAATCGTGGATGCGCCCAGACTCGCCACATACAACAAGTCTAGAAACAGTGTGTGTTTGTGTTTTTTTAAAATAAAATATATGAGGATTGTTTAAGTGGCCCCACATTGCACACCTTCCTAGGGTTCGATTTCCCATTTATTCCTACTCTGATCACCGCTCCCAACTCTGCTTCAAAGGAGATCAGAGACCTTAAATATCAGATTCCACTGAAGAATATTCCATTTTTGTCGTCGAAAATTGTCATTGCTTGCCTCTTCCGTTCGATATCGCGTCAGGGCCCTGGGCCTCTCACCCGACGAGCATGTGCGTGTTTCTTTCACCATCACAGTTCAGTCACTGCCCGAAGAGCTGGTACGGGCAGGGTACTATGGAAACGCCTTCGTGTACCTGGTGGTGGTGGGATGACCTGGATGGGTGTGTGAGGAGTGCGGAGGCGGACGTCCGCCATCGCTTCGGAATGCCGTGGACACAACCCATCTTGCTCAGGGGAACAGGGTGCCTGAGTTTTTCCTAATTTCAACCTCTTGTTTTTATGCGGGTTTAGAATTTAATTAAAGTGAACTACTATTTGATTTTTTTTATTTCTGATTAATTTAATCTGAATTGTTGGTCTATGCTCCAATTGATATTAATCATTGTTTAATGCAGATTTGAAATTTTTTATTTTAAATGTAATTGGTGTGATGCTAGTTGATGATCTATGTGGATTGTTGTAATTTATTTTGGATTTGTTTCGTTTTGTCCTGAATGGTGACTTTGGTTTAGGAAATATAGATTTGATGTAATTTTTCCTTTTGGGTTTTTTGGGTTGTTTCCTTTTGATGTAAATACTGATTGACTGTAATTTTTTTGTTTTTTTCCTAAGATTATTAATGAAAAATTGGAGATGCATGAAGCCTAGTTGTTTTTTAATTTAATTTCTATAATAGATTTTGAAGTGGATGGATTATGATGGAATCCGGTTTGTATACTACAACTTAGGTTGACAACTTTAATCCGATTTGTATACTACAACTTAGGTTGATAACCTTCTTGTTGCAGGGGAGTTTCAAATGATGGTGCATGATCGGATTGAAGTAGACTCTTACGTGTCTATGAGTCGAGTCTACGAGTCGAGTCTATGAGTCGAGTTTACAGGGCTCAAATGATTCTAAGTAGACTCTCGAGTTTAACTACCTTGCTACCACCCACAGCAGCCCGCGTCACCCTCCCCCAGGGTAGTCAACGCCGGTCCTCCTATTTCGCTACCCAGCTCGTGCCGCACACTAGACCTGTTGGTCTTCCTCCCCACACCGCGGGCCACCTCCACACCAGGAGGGCCAGCAGGAGGCTGCGCCGCCCGATATACGAGCTCCTGACGCTGCTGACTCCTGGTCGCCAGCCAGGAACTGGCCTCCGGCCACCCCTTCCTCCAGTCCAGGTGTGACCCGCGCAGAGCTGGCTCCTGGCCACCCTCCAGCTCCTCACGTCTGGCCTCCAGACGCTGCCTCCCCGTTCTAGTGCACCGCCCAGTCTTCGACCCCATGCGCCCTGGATCTCCTCCATCTCCCTTCGCCCGCTACTGTCCAGTGCCACCCGTAGATCTCGTCCGACGGAGCCCCACCGTCACCCTGCCACCCAGCCACTGTCGCGTCCCAAGCAAGGAGATGATGACTCCTCCTCTAGCCAGGAACCCTCTTCCGCATGGGATTCCAAGCACCTGGTGCCCTCGCAAAGCTGCACCCCATCTGACGCACACAGGAGGACCCCGTCACCCCGTGGGGTTTCCTCCAAGCCCAGCACCAACCACGCCTCGTGAGTCTCCGCCATTCGGAAGTGAAAACAGGCGACCCGCTCGTGGCTTAATGCAGAAATTGGAACCCCCGGTCTTACCTCCAGAGCGCCGCGTGGCTAGCCGCTATTCTGCCTCCCCAATACTAGTCATCGTCAACCCTTCGCAGCTCGCCGCACCCGCGTTGCCGTGCTTCACTGCACAGCCAGCTGACCCCAGATGTGGCCGATGTCAGTCCAATCCAGCCTTGCGGGCTGAGTCGCGGTCATTCCAGACCGCGAGGTACACCTTCTAGCCCCTATTTATTTTATGTAGGACCAGATTAGCTTCGAAATGGGCCGATCATATCTGCCTGACTCAGAACTAGTTTGGGAAGGTTCACCTGACTTGGAATGGTCCTGCATTGAATGGTTTGGATCAACGCGGGTTTGAACTATCCCGCACAGGCTCTGCAGTTGAGTTTCGGGACCGACCAATTTAAATTAATCAAAGATAATTAATTTAATTAATTTAATTTTACTATCTAATTTAAATTAATTAAAATTAATTTTGGTTAATTATTTTAATACCCAGACAAAATTATTTCATTTTGATTATTAAATTGAAATAAGTTAAATTAATTTAATTTTAAAATAAATTAATTAATTAATGGTATGATGATTGATTAAATTATTTTAATTTACTAATTCATTTAATTTAATTATTTAACTCTCATACTTATTTAGTGCATTTTAATTTTATCGCGCATCATTTACCCACCTACTGGTTTTGAGCATCGACCCGTATATGTTGCCTTTTATTTAATTTATTATTTAAATGCGTGTAATGATTATAATAAATTAAATGATGGTTTTCACATCGTCTTTCTTATTCAATTAAAATGTATAATGACCTGCATGTCCAATCCACCTGATGTACATTTATACCTGAGTTCCTCTCGCTTGCACGCGAGTAATTTTATACTTCGGACGAAGGCGACGGAGGATATAGACGATGCAAGATGTGACGTGGACCTTGTCAAGATGAGGTGGTATTCCAAGACGTGACGTGGACCGCACCAAGATGATGTGATACTTCAGATGTGAAGAGAACATACAAGACGCAGGGCTAGATATATTTTGATTCAAGCTTCGACTCAGGTATGATGCCCCTTAGGTCATTTAGATACTCAAGACCAGTCGAGTAGTCGTTAACCTTTATGTATTTATTTATTATTTTATGCATTTTAGAACAGTGGGAAAATACATAAAATAATAGATAATAAAATTTATAAAGAAGCGGCGTATGTTTTTCTATTAAAGTTCATTTGTGAGAGTGACAACATAGATGAACAAGTTTAATAGAAATGGATTACATTCATCAATAGAAACCAATAAAACCCTCAAAGAAAATATTAAGTCACAAAAAACTTCTATCATTCAAGTTTTATCAAAACCGGGTGTTCAAGGTGTCGATCATGCCATAGCTGAGGGTGACTCTTACTATCAGAGAGTTATTATTAGGGTGATGGGTTGACATAACTAAAATTGCCGCAAATTAATATCTATAGCTAGCTTGTTGTAATTTTAGAGGCAAGCATTGAGTAAATAAAAAATGATTTTTTTGAAGTTGGTACTTCACTCAACAGATCAAGGAACCGCGAGTAAATGCGGTTTTCTAGCCAAAATCCTTCCTTGGACCCTTTGAGTAGTGGTGTAGCCATAGCATGTACACTATAAGGAAGGTTCAGGGATCCTTTACACTAGAATACTCGAGTGTATTTTGAATCTAGTATAGAGGGTTCCTAGAATTTGAAAAATTAGTGGGTGACATTTAATGATTAAATTAACCAATAATGCCACATTTGGTAATCAACATAAAACGTACTAATCTAATAAATTTTATTTGTAGAGAATGACAATTAATACCACAATAAAACTATGATACATTTTAGAAAAAGTTAATGACTAATCAAGAACGAAATTCCAAGTGTAGTATAGGCACTTGCGCACATTACTACCATAATGGAAATTCAAGCTACTTGTGTCCCAACCAGTTAATCCACCTAAAGAAGTGAGGGTGTAAAACTACTTACAGGAGACTCATGAATCAAGCATATGATGGTTCTATCATAATGCTATCATCAAAGTCTGATGTTAGTTGTGGTTGCTACATCATGACATGGATGATGTTACATGAAGTCTCATCTCTAATAAATTTGTGAGGAGAAAGAGAAGCAAGAATCGAATGTGATAATTGCACTCGGTTTGCGTAAAGTGAATGACAGTTCATAATCTTTCATGTCATCCCATTCTTATACATTTTTAAAACCCATTACTCTAGATTCGTTTAAGGATATAAATGGTTGGTATAGAGTAAGCATTTCATTACCTTTAAGGTAACATTCACCAAGAAATAAGAATATTGGAGATAACACCATCTTTTATTCTTATGGCAAATAAATTGAATGACAAGGAGAAAAGGCTTATGACAAGTAATGCCAATGGAACCTTCGACATGTCCTTCAAAGAAAAGAGGTAGGTTATTTAACATGAGGTTATTTACATCACATATTGAAATAAATTGATAGAAGTTTAAAAACTGAAATACAAGAAGCAAGTACCCACTTCTCGTTCAGTTTAAATTCATAAAATAAAAGTATAGTTTTCTCGAATACTTCTTGGGTATTAAATACAATATTCTTTTCACACACATGTATTGAAATACAGTAACCAAGTAAGTAGAGAAACATTAATAGGAGTAAGGTGTCTTCTCTAAGCAGCTAAGAAATGGTGATTCCTAGGTCAGCGGTGAGAAACACTTAACTTCTAATTGCCAAGTGATTGCTTCAAATTGAAAAAGTTGTTGAGTATATCCAAAACATTTATCTCATGTGCCCATTTGGTCATAATGAGACATTATTCCAAGTTTTTGGACTGAATGTTGTTTCTGGTAATATAATCAAAAAATAGTTCACTGCTACTTGAATCAACGGAAATACTTGATGAATATAAAATATAAGACCCACCCAGTTTTGGAAATATAGTTCATTTTCAGGAAAAACTAAAATTATATGTCAAGAATATACCCAATATGGTATTTTGGCTCAATAAAGCTAAACACCTTTGGTATTATTGACAACCTTAGTTTAAACAAAGAATCCTTTAGAAATAAAGGTTTGCCACAAAGCATCTGAGGTTAGTTCAACAGGACAATGTAAACTATTACAAAGGAAAGTCAGAGGTAAATATACTTCATAAGATTTATTCATGTTATTAAGGAATTTAATAGTGAAGTATATCCATGGTCAGAAGATATGAGTTACTTTAGATTGGCATGTCGTAGAATATCTTGACCAAGCATTCATCAATCATGATAATTTAGCATGGAAAAATTCCTAAATTCACATTACCTTATGTACATCATGAAAATTATGTTTATTAGGAGGATCAATGACGATTCTTACATGTTAACATTGATAAAAAAATGTAGTGTGGAGAAATTCCTAAACACACATTTTCTACATCAAAGTTATGATGTAAGTTGTATCAATGTTGCAACCTGTAGTAACTTCCATTATATTTCATGATGTTCTTTGCAAATAATGACGTAAACCCATAACCAATGTGCCAAATAAAATGAAAAATGGATATCATACAAGTCATAGTATGATGAATCCATTATGTCATAGGACATGTTAAAGATGAAAAGTGTTTGTTAAGGATTAAACAAACATGTATCAAGTTAAACACATTATGCATCTAAGGTAATTATCC
The DNA here is from genome assembly GCA_963277665.1 of Viscum album. Taxonomy (NCBI): domain Eukaryota; kingdom Viridiplantae; phylum Streptophyta; class Magnoliopsida; order Santalales; family Viscaceae; genus Viscum; species Viscum album. The sequence goes on along the minus strand of OY728127.1, from coordinate 1,188,225,594 downwards.
TAATGGTTGCTTAGGATATTATCCAAATCCCTAAGATAGAAAAGATGTAGTCAAGTGTTAGACTATATCTCAACATAAGGGTGCACATCTCTATTAGAGATAGTGGGAGCAAGATTGACTTGGGTTTAGTCAATGCTCAAGACGCACAAATGGTTGGCACAGGAACAAGTTCCACAAGTACATGTGGAATAGGCATGTTCCAATGACGCATACTACATAGGAAGGATGAAACCATGGTGATGGTTTTATATTCACCATGGTCGGTGATATATTATTAATGAAGAATAATAATTCCTACAAGTAAGTAGTATATGGCAGTAAGCTAATATTGACAAGATTAAATTAAATAATGGATTCCATGTATCAAATTGAAAAGGGGCTTATAAATTGAATACTACGGTGGGTATTCAAATGAGAAGATACATGGATATTACAATCCTAGTACCAATAAGGCTCGATTGGTTCTACCAAGTCGATATACCTAAATCTATTAGAATTTTACTTATCATAACTAACTTCTAAGATCATTCTATTGGTTATTGGATGTCAAAATCATATTTCATGGAAGGTGTCTATACGACACAACCAAAAAGTGATGATGACATCATATGATGCCAATGAAGGTTGCAAGTTATTGAAATCTAGTTATGGATTAAAGTAAGCAACAAGATCATTGATCATTCATTGGGAATGAATCTTTTCCATGTGTCTACCAAAGGTTAGTGGGAGCACCAATGTTTTCCAAGTGAGATATGTTGGACAACATATGGAAAATAGATCTTGATCTTACAGTTAGATAAGATTAAAATAAAAGAAATTATCCAATGATTGACTTAAAGTAGCAACCTGAGTTCTAGGGAATAGGATCTATGGAGGTAGATCCATAGGTTACTTGGTCCTAGTGAATCTTACGTATAGTAAAATTGTATTGAAAAATACAAATTTGAAAAATTCAAGTTCAGAATTGTAGCCAATGTCTCATGGCATAATCTCTTCAGGTTAACATGTTTGGAGTATGGGAAGAGATTAATGTTGTGAATTGATACCATACGCTTCAGCGATGGATCACTCACATATTCCATGTTATTTACAATAATTGATACTGTCTGGATATACTTTATAGTAGGTTGAAATCAATTATATCCAGGAGAACTGCAAGTGAAGCAGTCAGAACTATCATCTTGTACTTCGGTAAGTACAAATGATATGTGCTTGGTATATGGAGAAGAAGTTAAACTAGTTATTGTGGGACACAAACTAGTAATCCATAGATCAATTTGATCTAGTATTGTAGATAGGCAAAGGTGATGAGTGATTCAAGCTCATAAAATCTAGTAGTAGTCATACCTACAAATAACGAGTACGTTGTAGCTTCTAAGGAAACTAAGAATCATTAATCAATCAAAAAGATTTGTTCCAGTACATGGAATTGCACCTAGTGAGAAAAGTATTGCCATAATTTGAATTATGATATTTTTACTAGCCAAGTTGTCAAGTTATGACAATGGTCAAAAGTGATATACTCGGGGATACCTTATCTTTAGAAGTTTTACTCAAGGAGATGAGGTTGCATACAATAGATATGCCACACGATGAAAACATGGCAGGCCTAGTAGTTAAATCCATTACTCAGAAGAAGCATGATTTCTATCATGTGAGTAGCTAACAAGTTTGGTTAGAAAGTTGGATCTAGTGCAAGTGAGAGTTTTGAAATAGTGGGTTCCCTAGACCCAACTATGTAGCACCATTTGATTACCATATCATGTGTATAGTTAGTTATACATGATGTCATCTTACCATTATAGTTTAGAATTTTCTGTGTCCACTATTATAATGGTAATGTCCAAAGATTAATTGTCCTGTCGAGAGATTATAACAGATCCCAGGCTATAATGAGAACCTCGAGATACCATGACATTAATCTTAAATATATGTTCTATAATATAGATACATCTTACTGACTAGACACATTAAATGTTTGACTATCAAGTGTTGGCACTAGTGTAGAAAACGTTATTTACGTGACCATTTTTTACGTCAGTTATATATAACCGACGTGATAATCTGTGAAATGTGGTTTTTGATGTCAGTTATTTTAATAACCGACATTACAAATCACGAGTGTTTAGTTTTTACGTCGGTTATAAATTAACCGACGTTAACACTCAAAGCGCGGGGGTTTTTTACGTCGGTTATTTGATAACCGACGTAAAAAACGAGATATCTAAGCGTTTTTTACGTCGGTTATAAAATAACCGACGTAAAAACCAAAAGCGTGGGAGTTTTTTACGTCGGTTATAACATAACCAACGTAAAAAACATGATATCTACGGGTTTTTTTACGTCGATTATAAAATAACCGACGTAAAAACCCAAAGCGCGGGGGTTTTTTATGTCGGTTATAACATAACCGATGTAAAAACCCAAAGCGCGAGGGGTTTTTTACGTCGGTTATGAAATAACCGACGTAAAAAACCACCCACGATTTTGTTTTTTACATCGTTTATTTGATAACCGACATAAAAAAACCCCCCGCGGTTTGGGTTTTTACGTCGGTTATAAAATAACCAACGTAAAAAACCCGCCGATATCTCGTTTTTTACGTCGGTTATAAAATAACCGACGTAAAAAACCAAAGTGCGGGGGGGTGTTTTACGTCGGTTTTAAAATAACCGACGTTATAAATTTAAAAAATAGTTTATAACGTCGGTTATATAATAACCGACGTTATAAAACATTTAAAAAATTAAAGCCCCGTGGACTGTCATTTACGATTTTTTGATTGACAGTCCACCGGCTCGTCTGTCTCGCGTGATAAACCCTAATCGGCTCGTCGATCGACCTGCGTTAAACTCATTTTGGCTTCATTGTTTATCTTCTTTACTCCTCTCGGATCTATCATCTCAACTCGCAACACTCAAGTAAGACTTCCACGAATTTATTTCGTTCATTTTTTTTCACGGATAGTCTATAATTATGTTTTGCAATTTTTTTGTTTAAACTAGGTTAGATTCTTCCATTTCGAACCCTATTACATCTTTTTGAATATCGTTGGCTTTTTATTTCCTAACCATCCACTATGAATAAAATAATTTCTATGTATGAATTATGAAATGTTATTGACTAAACTATATACTCATTATTTATATGGTTTCAATATCATATAATCATTGAATGATATCTACCAAGAAATTTATTTAGTATCATTTGGAACCCATTTATATTACATGGGTTTATCATGTTTACTGATTGAATTATAAATTTTTTATTTATATGATTCAATTTTAAATGGATATTAAACCCATTTTTTCCATGTATTCTTTGTGATATAATGATTATTGATTTTATATCTCACACATACGTATGGATGTTGATGGGTGGGGTCATATATCATCATCCACTTCATTGATTTTGTTTTATATCTCATAAGATAGTAAGGTGTGGATATAATGAGTTTGTTCAAAAAGGCATGGGAATAATATTTTTTCACACATGTTACATGGTGGTCTGTGGTGTTCAAATGGATGTGATGAGTGTCTCATTCTAGGATGGATAGTGATGGACCACTAGCGTGGGATAGGCCGATGGGAACCATACCCCTTAGTAGCCCGACTAGAAGAACACTAGCCTATTAGTGTGGGCTACGCCATAGAATGACTAGGGCACTGGGCGGCCCGACGGGCTGGACCCACTACTAATGGGCCTTGGTTGTGGGCCAAATCATACCGAGTGAGACTAGAGCCACCCAGGTTGGGATGAGTCACCCGAATCGGGTCAGGTTGGGTCAGTCTGACCAGGTCGAACTAGGCCCGAACCCAACTATCCACTTTTTTTCAAAAATGCCGATAACATTCAAACTATATGCCCAATTGATGAGATGTTTTCAGAGTTTGGAACCTTTTCTCGAGGTGGTCCATTTTGAAAAACCTAAGTGGAATTTTGTGGAAGTTTATATTTGAATGAAGGCATGATGAGTAGATTCTCTTAAAATCAAGCGCACTGGGAGTGGGAATCCTACACCTGGTTGTGACGAGTAGACCTCAGTGGCCCTGAAGACCTAAATAACAATCAGACCTTTGTGGCCTAGTAAATGATCAGAACTTAGTGTCCCATCATACCTCAGTGATGAGCGGAGATTAGTGGCATAGTAGAAGAGAATACTACAGTGGTCTAGTAGAGGAGTGGAGCTTAATGGCCCAGCAAACAAGCATAACTAAGTAGACCAGAAGAGCTTGGTGATAAGAAGACCTTAGTGTCCTAGAAGACTAGTGAACATTAGTGGCCCAGTAAATGCGCAAACCTCAGTGGAATAGTACTTGAGCAGACCTTAGAGACCTAGTAGACCTTAGTGAGTAGCAGACATTAGTGGCCTAGCATACCACAATCACACATCGAGGATGATTCCCTCAGTAGTACAAGATGTTAAACAGTAGGACTAGTATCATTGATTTCTATACATTACATTATGCCTATGTGAGATGACTCTAGTGACTCCCTTGACTGTAATTCTTAGATTCAACACTTTGTTTACCTCTTTGGTAGTCTTATTTGTATATTTTATTATGCTATAACATTTTAGTTTGGGGTCCGTTTTGAGTATTGTATTACATACCCATGCACGGGCTTCACCCGCAGTTGTTGTGTCTTGTGTAGATGATCGATGCTTTGATGGAGTCCTTGGTTGACGAGGTCCATTGCCCTGGTCATTCTATGGCTTAGCCCACACTAATATGCATTTTTTAGAATTATATTGTTGTTTTATGCCACTTTATTTACTATTCTATACAATACTAAGACCCTTTCTAGTAAGAAAAATTTCATAAAAAATACGATTGGACACTTCATCATATTTCATGAAATGTTTTTAATAATGTCACGTTTTTCAAAAAAAATATGGTATATCAATGATGTGGAAACGGGTGGTGTGGGGGGCTGTCCAAGGGGGTGGGGGCCTGTTTAGAGGGTTTTGGGGGTTGTCTGGGGGGTGGGGGTGATTCTCAGGTTTACTCCATTTTCTCCAATTTTCTATCAACTACGTAGGCTTAATGGTTTTCTTTGATTCAATGAAATTTAAAACTGTTATATCTAACTATATTTTGTTTTAAAAAGAATACTCAAGCATATTTTTTTTAAATACCCATAGATTTGTTTTATATTTTAATTTTTTTTACATTCAAATTATGATTTTTTCATATAAACATATATTTGTCTTATCTTAAAAACATATATTTTTTGTTGATATTTGTTATAGGTAATAATGAGTCGAAGTTGGATTACAGCACATCGAATTAGTAATGAATTTGAGGAAGGTGTTGATGCATTTTTGGAATTTTCAAAACGAAATGTTCCAAGTAGTGACATTTTTTTCTGTCCATGCCTGAAATGTTTGAATATGAAGAAGTTGAAAAGTATAGAGATAAAAGATCATCTGATTTGTCATGGTTTTAATCCGAGTTACAGCCCTTGGATTTGGCATGGTGAAACTGGACGGAATTTCACTGATGATGATGATTCGCAAGATGGTAACTCCGATGGAATTGAAGAAATGATTCACGATATTGTATCAGAACAAATTGAGATAGAACCGACAGTTGCGCGTCTATATGGTGATGATGAAAAACCATTATATCCTAGTTGTACAGATTTTACGGTTTTGTTGGTGGTGTTAAGATTGATTAAACTGAAGGCGAAACATGGATGGAGTGACAAAAGTTTTACAGAGCAGCTACAATTGATGAAATACATTCTTCTAGAAGATAACGATCTTCCACATTCACATTACAAAGCCAAGAAAATATTATGCCCGATGGGATTGGGATACAAGAAAATACATGCCTGTCCAAATGACTGCATTATATATAGGAAGGAATATGAATTTCTGTCAGAGTGTCCTAAATGTGGGACATCACGGTATAAGGTGAAAGAAAAATCACAGGCTGGTGTAGAGATTACAAAGCTCCCTTCAAAGGTATTTTGGTATCTTTATATAATTAATCGTTTCAAATGTTTATTTGCTAATTCACATGATGAAAAAAAGGTTAAGATGGCATGCTGAAGAGCGGGTATGTGATGGAAAAATACATCATCCAGCTGATTGTCCACAATGGAAGAAAATTGATGCGCAGTATTCTACATTTGGAAATGAAATTAGAAATATCATACTAGGGTTGTGCACAGATGGAATGAATCCATACCGAACACTCAGTAGCACACATAGTTCATGGCCTGTTTTATTGGTAATTTACAACCTCTCTCCTGAAGTTTGTATGAAGCGCAAATATGTCATGTTGAGTACAATGATCTCTGTCCAAAGTAACCCGGTAATGATATTGATGTTTACTTGTCACCGTTGATTGATGATTTGAAACTGTTATGGGCTGATGGTATTAGGTTGTATGATTCTTATAAAATGGAATATTTTCAACTGCATGCAGTGCTTCTGTTCACTATAAATGACTTCCCAGCGTATGGAAATTTGTCTGGATATAGTGTTAAAGGGCATAAAGCATGTCTAATTTGCGAACAATAGACATCATATTGTCAATTCCATCATGGGAGGAAAATAGTGTACATGGGTCATCACAAGTTTTTGCCAATGGAACACCCTTATAAAAGACTAAAAAATGCATTCAATGGCTCACAAGAATTTGATACTGCTCCAAAACCTTTATCCCCTGATCTGTATTTTGAGAGGGTGAAACACCTTGACGTGACATTGGGAAAGACAAAGAAATCTGGTAATGATAGACATATTTGGAAGTAAAGGTCAATTTTTTTTGAGCTACCATATTGGAGGTATCATGAAGTTAAACATAATATTGATGTCATGCATGTGGAGAAGAATGTCTGTGATTCATTGATTGGAACATTGTTAGATATTAAAGGAAGACTAAAGATGGGTTTAATGCAAGATTAGACTTACTATAAATGGGAATACGTTTGGAGTTAGCTCCCACTCCTAAAGGAAGGCGAACATTTCTTCCCCCGGCTTGTCATACATTATCGAAGAGGGAGAAAATTAGCTTCTGTTAGTGTCTTCATGATACCAAAGTGCCTCAAGGTTATTCTTATAATGTAAAATTTTTTTTCTCATTGAAGGAATTAAAGTTGATAGGTATGAAATCACATGATTTTCACGTCATGATGCAACAAATTCTGCCAGTTGCATTGCGTGGAATATTGCCTATTCGTGTCAGAAAGACTATAATGAAGTTGTGTTATTTTTTCAATTCAATTTGTAACAAGGCGATTGATGTGAATGCTTTGAAAATTTTGGAAAAGGATGCAATTATTATACTTTGTCAATTGGAAATGAATTTTCCTCCAACTTTTTTTGATTTAATGGTGCATTTAATGATTCATCTGGTTCGAGAAATAAAGCTTTGTGGACCTGTATATCTTTGTTGGATGTATCCTTTTGAAAGGTATATGAAAATATTAAAGGGGTATGCTAAAAATCCATATTGACCTGAATCATCCATTATTGAAAAGTATATTTCTGAGGAGGTAGCAGAGTTTTGTATGAGCTACTTGGCTGTGGTACAACACATAGGTTTGCCTCCATCTCGCCATGAACGAGTTAATAATGAGGGAAAGGGGATTCGCGGCTTGAAAGTCAAATCATTGTCAGCTGAACAGATGAAGTAGTTAGAATCATACATCTTGAATAACATAGCTGATGCTCAACCATATATCACATTGCATATTAAGGAGTTGAAATAATGTCATCTAAAGAAGAAAGAAATGTGGATTTTGAATGAACACAACAAAACTTTTTTGTCATGGATTAAAAAGAATTTTCTTGGTAGATCAGATGTATTAGAGACATTAAAATGGATAGTGGGTGGTCCATGTTTAAATGTGATAACATGGTCCGATTATGACATTGATGGTTATACATTTCATACGAAAGCTCAGGACAACAGAAGTGTAGTTCAGAATAGTGGTGTATTGGTGTTTGAAGAAGCAATGCATTTTTTGAGTGCTAAGGACAAAAACCCAATTTCTGCATCAAGTGCATATTATGGAGTGATTTAAGACATATGGGAGGTTGATTACTTTAAAATTAAAGTTCCCGTTTTTAACTGTAAATGGTTTAATGGTAACAACAGTGTTAGACACGATGAATTTGGAATGACACTTGTTAATCTGAATAGATTGGAAGACACAGCTGATTCTTTTATAATGGTAACACATGAAAAACAAATTTTCTATGTAGTAGATCAATCAGATATGCAGTGGGATGTTGTTTTACAAGGGAAAAAACACTATGTTGGTGAGGATGAACTTGATGAAAATGCTGATTTATGAGAGATCCCTACTTCCATGGAGAGATTAACAGAACATAATGATGATCATGTTGAAGACATAGTTTGTGCCATAAGGAATGATCACGACGAAGGAATTTGGGAAAACAATCCATTTGTACATTCCTAAAATTACAGGTAACATATGTTTATTTCTTGTTTACATTTATTTTTTCTATAAATGTCAGATATTGTAAGTTTTTTATTTATTAAAACATGTTTTAAAACAAAATAAGTATATGTTTTTTTTTGTTTTAAGTTTGTTTAGTTTAATTTATCATGTTTATAACCATTACATGAATTATATATCTATTTTTTTTGTTCACTAACAATTACTTTACCATGTTTACCATGTTTACCAGGTTTACCATTTTTACCATTTTTACCATCTTGACCATCATGACCATCTTTACCATCTTTACCATTGTTTAACATGCTTACCATATTACCAATGTTTACTATTATGTAACTTAGTACACTTTTCTATTTTATGATTACAGTAGTATTAAAATATTTGAATTTGTATATTTGTGAACTGATGTTTGTTTTTTTGATTTGAAGGATAATGACAGATCATTCAGATGATCAACCACATGATTCTGGAGAGGAGCATATTGCTGGTCATACCTCCGGGGATGAACATTCACATGCTTCTATTACGACAAAGAGTTCAAAGGTTGGTAAACATGGGTGCACACATTTACCAAAATTATCACTTTCCCGTACGCAGGACCAGAGGATAGTCATTGAGTTTGATGATGATGATATTCCTAGAGGTCCAAACGCAAAATATTTTAAGAGTTTTGTAGCAACTCAGGCTAAGAGCAAAGTAAGCATTCTGTATGATGATTGGAGAAATGTGGATAAAGTGATTATCTCTCAGTTGTGGGAGACGATTTTGGTAAGATCTTTTGTCATTGTTTGACCATTATTTTAATGTTTCTAGTATATATAATATGTTTAACCTCTTCTGTATCAGATGAAATTTGATATTCCTGACACTGGAGGAGTCAGGAAGAAATGCTTATCGTTGGCTGCCAGGAGATGGAGGGATTTCAAATCAACCCTCTCATCTGATTTCATTTATGGTCATAGGAGTCATGACAATCCATGTCGTATATATCCTTTTATAGATGAAGACACATGGAGACAGTTTTTTGAAAGTAGAAGAAAAGAGTCATTTCTGGTAAGGGAAATGTAAACTTTTATAAACTTTCTTATATAAATGATTTTATTAATGTTTTTTTAATGATTTATTATTCTTAAATTATAGAAAACAAGGAAAGCTCATCAGGAGATCCAATCTAAAAATGTATACCCTCATAGTTTATCTCAAGGAGGGTATGTATTATTGGAAGAACAAATGATGGCGGAAAAATTTCAACAACTAAGAGCTGAGTCTTCAAGCACTAGAGAGGTGGCCCCTCCATCCCCTCTATCTAGACATGAAAAATGGAAGAGAGCTCGGAAGGGAAAAAAGGGAAATATCTTTCGTAAGAATCATGAATCGTAGCTGAGAGGATTGTAAGATATCTATTTAATTTATTTAAGTTAACTATTTTCTTCATATAATTTCAATCATTACAGAAATGTTCAATTAATTAATACAGGACTCTCTTGAGGAGCAGTGTTCAGAGGGGAAATTTATAGCTACTGGGAGGGAAGATATTTTATTTGTAGCATTGGGAAGGCCTGAACATCCTGGTCATGTAAGAGGATATCTGACAGATGTATCGGTAAGAAAAGTGTTGCCATATTCTTAAACTTCTAACATTGAGGGGGTTTATAAAAAAAAATAGAATCCTTGGAGGCTGAAGTTCATAATATTAATGCGACGATGGAGGACAAGATTAAAGAGTCAGTGCAGTCTATGTTTGCAGAAATGAAAAGACAATTTCAGACTGCAGCTCCCACTCCTCCACCTCCCCCTGCAGACCCCATTATTTATCCTCCACCTCCGCCAGTAGCTCCCACTCCCCCACCTCAGCCTGCGGATCCCATTTTTTATCCTACGCCTCCGCCGCAGCTTCCTACATATTGCGAGTTATATGTTGATGATTCTCAACATCATATAGTAGCATATGGGTTGGTATATTGTATAGGAGATACAGTTCATCAACAACAATTAGAGGTAGAGAATCAGAGGGTCACTGTACAGGATATTATAGATAGATCATCTAGGGTACCAATACCTACAGATGAGGTGGCGACAATTGGACAGAGTATCGGCCATTTTTTGTTTTAGCCATCCAGACTTCTTCGACTCATTACCATAGAGGTATAGATGTTATATCTTTTATTTTATTTTTTTATTAAAGTTGTTTTATCATTTGAAAACTAATATTTTTTTCAATTCTTTTTTACAGGAATACTTAAAAGGTAAAGAAATACTGTATATAAAACAACAAAGACAAATGGCTATGACATCAGATACATATACAAATAGTCTTGACAGATTGTCAAGATATTCACATTTGTTGTTCAGTTATTATGAGTTTCCAATGGAAGCTCATGTTTGTGGACGTGAAATAAGTGTGGGGATTATAAAAAATGATATCATGGAGCTTGTTACTGGAGATAAGTTGGGCATCAACGTGGTGCAAATTTTTTCCATGTAAGTGTTAACACCTTTATCCTGCATTATATTTATTAATAATGTATACTTATGTATGTTTTGTATTAGGTATCTTTATAAAATTTGTGAGAGGAATGAGCTGACAGAAGTATATGGATTCATGGACCCACAATTGATTTCCCCTGAAGCATGTGCATTGAATGAGGAACAAAGAATGGTTTATATTGCTGAAATATTTGAAAAGAATATAATCACACAATGTTGGATGATGCATTTTTGTGAGAGGTATGAAACACATTTCTCTCAAAGAGTTAATTATCATTTAACATAAAAAAACACTAACGTTAAATATCCTTTTATCAGTGATCATTGGATGTTAGGGGTTTTTTTCCCAAGGGAGAAAGCTCTTTATTGGATATGCTCTGTCCATGGTGATATGCAGAAAAGTTTTAAGAATATATTGGAAAAGTAAGTTTCAATTTCTCAATAGTTTTATATATTATAATGAATTTTAAATTTACCCCATTCGTATTATTTTCTAACAGTTCATGGGATTACTTTTGAAAAAACACAAAGAAAAAAATGCAAAGATCAAATATGTAAATGCGAAGGTAATTTTCCATTTATAATTTGTAATTTTTGATTTATTACATAAAAATAATATATTGAATTTACACTCATTCAAATAGAATTTTCATTAAAAACAAGGCCTCTTCAAATGCGGATATTATATGTTAAGATTTATGTATGAAATAATAACAACTGGGACAGTTGTGAATTTTGACCTGGTACGAATTCCTCTTAAACTTTGCCATAATATTTCAATTTGATTTATTCATTATACACGTTAACTACCTTATTTTTCATTTGTATCATTTTGATGACCCTAAACCCTATACTGCTGAAGACATCAAATACTTACAAGTGGAGTGGTCAAATTATTTTACAAGTTTGATTGAATTTTAGTTGTTTGTAATGTAAAATGTAATTTTGAATATTGTCGTTGTAATTGTGTATTTGGTAGTTGTTTAGGTTGGATTTAGTTTTTTTTGAAGTTGACAGTGTAAGTTTTTAATGTTATATAAGTGAATGTTTAATTTTTCTCTACTTCTTGTTTTGGTTTACTTTTGATGGTTTTTCTGGTATGGATTTGGGTCTGTGGGGGAGGGGTTCCAAGGGTGTTGGGGTGTGTTCAGTGGGGTTTGGGGGTGTCCAGCGGTCTGGGAGGGCTGTCTGGTGGGGTGGGGGGACAGTCCTGGGGTGTGGTGGGGGCTGTCAAGTGGGGTGAGGTGGGGGCTGTCACGTGGGGTGAGGGGGTGCTGCTCAAGTGGGTGGGGGGTTGTCGAGGGGTGTTTGGGGCTGTACGGGGGTCGGGGGGTAGTCCAGGAGTGTGGTAGGGGCTCAAATGGGGTGGGGGAGGGTCGCCCAAGGGGTATACATGAGGGTGGGAGCTCCAATGGGGTGGGGGAGGGCTGTCCATGGGGTATACCTGAGGGTGCGGGCTCCAACGGGGTGGGGGAGGGCTGTCCATACTTCTGTTTTTGTGGTACGATTTCTTGATCTGTTTTCTGGTTGATTCTGGTGGCGAGAGGATGACTGCATTCAATTTTTTTAAAAAAAATTGGGTTTATCACGTTGGTTATTTAATAACCAAAGTGATAAAGGGCCTGTAAAATGGTTTATCACATCGGTTATTTAATAACCGACGTGATAAAAGGCCTGGAAAATTGTTTATCACGTCGGTTTTTTAATAACCGATGTGATAAAAGGCCTGGAAAATGGTTTATCACGTCGGTTATTAAATAACCGATGTCATAAATAGCCTGGAAAATGGTTTATCATGTCGGTTATTTAATAACTGACGTGATAAAAGGCCTGGAAAAAGTTTTATCACGTCGGTTATTTAATAACCGATGTGATAAACCCCGCCCATGGGTTTATCACGGCGGTTTTATAATAACCGACGTGATAAACCCCACCCCCCGGTTTATCACGTCAGTTATTTAACAACCGACGTGATAACCCCCCACCCCGCTTGTTTATCATGGCGGTTTTATAATAACCGACGTGATAAACCCCCCTCACCCTCGGTTTATCATGTCGGTTATATAATAACTGACGTGATAAACCCCCCTCCCCCCGGTTTATCACGTCGGTTGTTTAAGAACCGACGCGATAAACCCCCCTCCCTCTGGTTTATCACGTCAGTTTTCAAATAACCGACGTGATAGACCATTTCCCCGTCCTTTTATCACGTCGGTTTTTTAATAACCGACATGATAAACCATTTTCCAGGTTTTTTATCACGTCGGTCGTTAAATAACCGACATGATAAACCCTTCCCATTTTCTTTATCACGTCGGTTCTAAAATAACTGACGTCATAAACATCGCGATTTTATATTTTTGACGTCGGTTTTTACATAACCGACGTCAAAAATGTTATTTATAACGTCGCCCGTATTAACGTCGGCTAGAAACCGACGTAAATAATGAAAAATAACCGACGTAAAAAACGTTTTCTGCACTAGTGTGGGGGATCATAAGCATTGATACATCATCACTTGAAGTTCTCACTTGGTGATCTCTAGTAGTGAGATCATGAGGAGAGACCCGCCAATAGGAACACCACATGTTTTTGGGTTTCATTGGTTGTTCCTATCTACGAACATGTGTATTGGTCTCCTGACATGAGACCATTAGAAATTCATATCATTTTATTATGTACTTTAATATAAGGCGAAAACCATGATATTGAAATCGTGGTGAGGTAGCTTGTGTTGGGTGCGTCGTTGGTGGTATGAAATTAGTTGAATGGTCAAGAAAGGATTTGTCGCTTCCAAGTTTAGGAAGTTGTATATCTCCAGCCTGGTTGATTAGGATGGTTCTGCCTTCAAAAGTTTTTGGCCAAAGTAGTATAAATGTAAATCCATCCGGATAGATCAAAAAATAATAAAGTAAGAAAAGGGCGATGACCTAAGTGTGCATCCTGCTTTGTGAGATATCAAATGAAAAAGAGATTGTAGTACACATTCAGTGTTCGTAGGATGGTGGTCGTTGCTATGACAATCATTTTCTCTTTAGGGGCCATGATGGGTTACTAGACTCCGCTCTTGGTCTGTGAATTTTATTCACTGCTATCAAGAGAAGGGCCTAGATGGTCACACACAATAGCGTATTCAAGAATCAACCATATTCAGTTGAATAGGTAAATGGACATAGTGGGCCCCACCATGGGGTTTGAGTGTTGTCTAAGTATTAATCACCAAAAGAATTAAATAAATTCATTAATATTAATGTTATGAATATTTGGTATTGAATTTATTTAATTTATTTACTTGTTTAGTAAATACGGGGAAAATATTAATCAAATGAATATTATTTTAATATTCAAGGTTCATTTAATATTAAGAAGGACAACGATTTAAGTTAATTGTCTCGGATTTTATCACATAATATATATTTTATATATATTACAAGTATGTGATAAAATAATAAATAATATTGACCCAATTTAGTTCATCAAAATTATTTATGTAGTGGATGTTGAAATAAATGGGGGTCGGGGAATCCAACCTGGTATTTCTCTACTCCACAATAAATATAGGAAGAGGCTCTCTCTTATGTTATGCAATTAACTATTCATTCATTCCATGGAGTGAAATCCAAATCCTCTCTCTCCTCCCACTCTCTAGATAGTGAATCTCTCGATCCAAGAAGGTTGGATCAAGATCTATTTTCAACATCGAAGGCATCTCGATGCGGTGATCATCGGGGTGTCGAAAGCACCGTCAGATCTCCTCGCAAGCACTCAGAATTCGACAATCGATGCTCCTGTAGGTTTTTGAAGTGCATGTGGATGATCTATAGGGTTCCTTATTTGGATCCTTCAAGAGACAAATTCCGTGGATTAGTTATATTCAACCGCAACTTCGGATTTGAAATGGGTACATTTTCATTTTAATTTTGTGCTCTGAATAATTTATGTGAGATCCTCGGACCTCTCTAGGGCTTGGATCATCAGCGTTGACAAGTACCATCGATCCACTGGCGAAAATATTAATATCCCCGGCATACCAGATTCCATTGTGGGCCCCAGAACCTAACATTAGCCTCAATTGGGTTCAATTGAACTTAAATGGCATAATTGTCCAAACTGGCCTTAATTGGCCTCTGTTATCCTAATTGGCCTAATTGGCTTAAATTTTCCAAATTGGCCTCAATTGGCCCAATTTGGCTTAGTTGAACACAATTGGCCTCAAGTGGCCTAATTGGGTTAATTGGCCTCAATTGGACTAATTGTCCTGAATTGGAAGCAATTGTCCATAGTAGACCCAATTATCCTAATTGGCCACAATTGTCCACAATTGTCCTAATTGGCCTCAATTGAGCTCAATTGGCCACAATAGGCCTCAATTGGATGGAATTAGTCCCAATTGGCTTCAATTAGCCTAACTTGGCCTCAATTAGCCTAATTGGCCTCAATTGGTCTTAATTGGACTCAACTGGCCTCAATTTTCCTCATTCACCTCAATTGGGCTTAAATGGTTTAATTAGCCTAATTGGCCTCAATTAGCCTCAATTAGTTTCAATTGGCCTCAACTGGCCTAATTTTTGTCAATTTGCTTCAATTGGAATCAATTGAACTTAATTTTCCTAATTGTACTCAATTGGCCTCAAGGGGCCGAATTGGCCTCAATTGGTCTCAATTGGCCCAATTGGTCTAATTGACCTCAATTATAATCCATTGGACTCAATTGGCCTAATGGGGCTCAATTAGTCTAATTGGAATCAGTTGGCCTCAATTGGCCTCAATTGACCAAATTGGTCTAATTGGCCTAATTTTCCTCAATTGGCTTACATTATCCAAATTATTCCCAATTAGCTTCACTTGGAATAATTGGCCCCAATTTACCTGATTAGCCTCAATTTTCTACAATTGGCATAATTGGCCTCAGTTAGCCTAATTTCCCCAATTTTACTCAATTTTACTAATTGGCCTTAGTTGACTTAATTGGACTAATTTTTCTCTATTGGACTCTACTATAAAAATTTGCCTCAATTGGCTAAATTGGACTCAATTGGCCAGAATTTCCATAATTGTCCTTAATTGGCCAAATTGGCCAAACTGGCCTCAATGACTGAATTCACCTAATTAGCCTAATTGGATGAATTGGTCTCAATGGTCTAATTGTCCTAATCAGCCTCAATTGGACTCTATTAGGCTGTTTGGTCTAATTGACCTCAATTGTTCTAATTGCCTTAATTGACCCAATTAGCCTTAATTGGACTAATCGGCCTCAACTCTCCTCAATTGGCCTATTTGTTATAATTGGAATAATTGGAGTCAATTGTCCTCAATTAATCTAATTTCACTAATTATCCTTAATTGTAATAATTTTTCTAATTTTTCTAACTGGTCTTAATTGGACTAATTTTCCTAATTGGCCTCAGTTGGTCTATTTTGCATTAATTGGCCTAACTTTTCTAATTTTCTTAATAGACCTTAATTTCTCTAATTTGCCTCAATTGGAATCAATTTGTCAAATTGACCTCAATTGGAGAATTGGACTCAATTGGATAATTGGCCTCAATTGGCTAATTAGTCTCAATTGGCCTCAATTAATCTAATTTCTCTAATTGGACTCAATGGACTAGTTGTCCTAATTGACCTAATTTTCTTAATTGGCCACAATCAGCCTCAATTAGCATAAATGGACTTATTATCATCAATTCGAATGAATGGCCTAATTTTCGTAATTGGCCTAATTGGTCTCAATTGGCCTCAATTGGCCTAATTGGAAACAATTGGCCTCAATAGGATGAATTATCCAAATTGGCCTCAATTGGCCTAATTGGATGCCATTGGCCTCAATATTCTTATTTGGAATAATTGGCCACAATTATCCTAATTGGCCTAATTTTCCTAATTTGAAAAATTTTCCTAATAGGCCTCAATTTGACTCAATTGGAATCAATTGGTCTAATTAGTCTAAGTGGCCTCAATTGGCCTCAATTGGTCTAATTAGACTAATTAGCCTCAATTGGACTAATTGGACTAATTGGAATCGATAGACTAATTTTAATAATTTGACTAATTGTCCTAATTAGACTCAATTGACCTCAATTAGCCTAATTATACTAATTGTCCTCAATTATCCTAATTGGACAAATTGTTCTCAATTGGTACCAGTTGGCCTAATTGGCCTCAATTGGACTAATCGGCCTAATTGGCCAAATTAGATTCAATTGTAATAATTGGCCTAAATTTACATATTTGAATTAATTTTCCTAATTGGACTCATTTGGCCTCAATTAGCCTAGTTGTCCTAATTGGCCTAAATTGGGATAATTGGCTTAATTGGACTAATTGGTATAATTGGCCCCAATTGGCCTAATTGGCCAAATTGACCTAATTTGACTCAATAGGACTCAATTGGCCTAATTGGACTCAAATGACCTTATTGTCCTGATTGGCCTCTACTGGCCTGATTGTCCAAATTGCCTTAATTGGTCTAATTAGGCTCAATTTTCCAAATTTGACTAAATTGGCCTAATTGATTTAATTTTCATAATTATCCTAATTTGGTTTCAATTATTCAAATTGGCCCAATTGGCCTAATTGGCCTCACTTGGACTCAATTAGCCAAATTGTCCTCAAATGTCCTCAATTAGCCTTAATTGGCCTAATTGGCCAAATTGACATAACTGGAATAAATTGGCCTTAATTGGCATAATTAACGTAAATTGGCCTCAATTGGCCTAAATATCCCTAATGGGGCTTATTTTCATCAATTGGACTCAATTTGCCTCAATTTGCATCAATTTACCTCAATTTCCCTCAATTGGTCTAATTGGACAAATTTGCTACAATCGGCCTTAATTTTCCTCAATTGGCATCATTGGCCTCAATTGGCCTTAGTTGGCCTCGATTGGCCTAATTGACATAATAGGTCTCAATTGACCTAATTGGCATTTATTGGCCAAAATGACCTCAATTGGTCTATTTGTCCTAATTGGCCTCAATTGGACTAATTGACCTAATTAGCCTAATTGGTCTCAATAGGCCTTAATCGGCCTAATAAGCCTCAATTGGCCTCAATTGTCCTAGTTGGACAAATTGGCCTAATTGACCTCAATTGGCCTCGATTAGCTGAATTTTCCTAATTGGACTTAATTGGAATGATTCACCTAGTTTTCCTAATTGTCCAAATTGTGCTAAATTGGCCTCAATTTGTCTAATTGTTCTCAATTGGACTCAATTGGTCTAATTGGACTCAATTTTCCTAGTTTTCCTAATTGGTGTAATTGTCCTAATCAGCTTCAATTGGAATCAATTCGCCTAATTTTCTTCAATTTTTCGCAATTAGCCTAATTGGTATAATTGGCATCAATTGGAGTAATTGGCCTAATTTGCCTCAATTGGCCTCAATTGGCCTCAATTGGCCTCAATTGGGATCAATTGTGCTAATTGGCCTTAGTTGGACTAAATCTTCTAATTCGCCTCAATTGGCCTAATTGGCCTAATTGGTCTCAGTTGGCGTCAATTGGTCTAAAACCCCTCAAAATCCCTAAAAACCCTAAAATCCCTAAAATCCAAAAGAATCCGAAAAAATCATTGAAAATCACTAAAAACACGAAAAACCTAAAAAAAACCCTTGAAAACCATAAAGACCCTTAAAAACCCTAAATACCCATAAAAACCCTAAAACCACTAAAAACTACAAAAACCATTAAAACCAAAAAAAGTTAAAAAAACTCTAATAAACATTAAAGGTTTAGGTTCATTGAGGGTTTTATGGTTTTTAGGGGTTTATGGTTGGAATTCATCTTAAAATGGACCTCTTTTTGCTCGAGATCTCCCTTCCTCACGATGGGTATGGCATGTGTCTTTGGATCTAGTGAGTAACATTCATGCCTGCTCTTTCTTGATCTGGTTTTTGATGGAGTGGTATCCACAAAAAAGAGATGCATTTTGGTTACTTCTTGACTGTGGATGAAAAGGTTTCATGTCGATTATCCTGGGAACTAGAGTATGAAGCTATGGAAAAAGAAGATTTCACTTCTTTGGATATTTCATTGCATTCTAAGGGGCCAATGGGGTGGTTACATATGTAGGGAAGGATGTGATTTCTTCAGTGGTGTTGCTGCAACTTCAGTGGATAGGGTTATTGTGGTGAAGGATTCATCTCCTCCAGCTGGTGTTGGATATAGACTTTTGGTTACTCTATTGGTTCTATGCCCTAATTTGGAGGAGGTCGGGGATGTTTCGGTGGTCATGAAACCCCAATCTGGCCTTTCAGAGTCTCCTCGCTCCCCAAAAAATCTCAATGTGTGCCCTAATTTGGGTTCAATTATGGGTGATAAGGGTGTTATGTAGTCAATAGAGGCTGTCAAGGTGGAAAAAAATTTCTTCTCCTCCAAGAGATTTAGCAGTTGATGCAATTGTGATTATGGAGGGTTCTACTTCAGCTAAGGTGGCCCAAGTCGGCGTTGACTCTAATAGATCAGTGGATGCAAAGGATCTATATTCTAGAAAGTCTCCACCCTTGGTTGTTGAAGCTTTAGTGGAGGACTCTTCTATCCCAGGCTTAGCGGTTATGGTCTGGGAGGATGAGATTTTTGAGGGTTCTTTTGGGGTCACTACTGTAGAGATGAATACTTTTAATTTAGGGTCTATGTACTTGGGTTTCTATTCTTTGAGATATGGAGGGAAAATTTCAAGAGTGTGTCTTCTATCTTCAGTTCCTCAAAATGGAGCATATAGAAGTAAAAATACTTCAGTTGGGTACTTCTTAGAGAAGAATATGTCGTTCAATTTGGTGTATCAAATTGCTTTATATCTTTGGGGGGGATCTCATTAAGACACTTTGCAGTGATGAAGGGTTCTACTTTTTCAAATTCATTACATCATGTCATATTGTTTAAATTCTATCATGGGGCCTTTGTTCTTTGTTGTTCATTCAATAATCCATAGATCTTGGCATCCAAACATATCCCTGTATAAGGAATCTTTCTCCACCTTTCCGATTTGGGTGAATTTTTTAAATGTACCTCTTGAATATTGTACTGAAAAAGGTCTAAGAATCATTTCTAGTGTAGTTGGAAAACCCATCTTCATGGATAATGACACAATTGACATTAGTATGATCAATTTTTTCTGCATTGGAGTGGAAATTTTGGCTGATCAGGAGCTCTTAGAGGAGGTTGTTGTGGTTTTGGGCATCATTGATTCGACCTCCATTGATGTTCAATACAGTTGGGTCCCTAAAACCTACTGTCACTAAAAATCTTTTGTCATCATGTTAAATATTATAGGAAGAAGCCTATGTTCTAACACCAATCTAGGTGGACCAAAGTTACACCCAAGAAATGGGCCTATTGGAAGAAATAATTGATCCCTTCCTTGGATTTTGGGCACAGCGGGGCCTTGTCCTCCCAGGTTCCTTTGAAGAATATGTTGGACCGCATAGTGTCTTCCACCTTAGGTATTATTGAGGCTTATTCCTCAGTCTTGGAGACACTCCCTTCTCTGGCTGATTATCTTCCTATCAGTTCTGATAAGAATGGTGCATCTATCCACACCCATAATTCTTTTTCTTATTTAGATGGAAATCATCATTATGGGTTAGTGAATCAGTTTGGTGCTCTTGTTTTTTTTCATTTGATCCTTCTGTTTCTCCTTCTTCCCAGGTTATGATTTGTGATCATAAGAAAGCTAGTGATGTTTTGGTTAATGGTATGCTAGAATTTGTGTCTAATGATGTGGTTTCTAATGTTGTTTTTTATTTGACCAGGCCTAACAGGGGTAGGGAGGTTGCCTTTCTTCCCATGTCCCTTAAAATCAAAGGTCAGGTTCTCTTCCTTTCCATCATGTTATCATTGGTGGGCCGGGTTCCCTGGAATATCCTGCTACTTTGATTTGTACTACCACTGCAAGGAAGGTTAATTTTATTTTCTATCATATTTATATAATGAATGGGGATCAGTACTTATGTGTAGTGGATTTAGATCAGGCTATTGTAATGATTGTGGATGTTTCTCCTAGGTCTATGCATTCTTGTTTGTTTCCTAGTTCTCAGTCTATTAATGAGGATGGTTCATGTTTGACTTTCCTGAGCTTCTCTAAGTACGTTTCCCTTATTCCTCTATCTTAAGTGATAACCCTATCAGGGATAAATTAATTAGGGTGGATGAACATGACTCAAAGAGGAACCCAGTCAATATTGGATCCTTGTTGACCGGCTCTGAACTCTATCCAAACTCAAATGTTTAATTTTGATGCCCAGAATATTAGAGGTCTCAAATATCTAAAGATACAAAGGGAGATTCATGATCTTTTTATCTCTTGTAATTTGGATCATTTGGGGATCATGGAGAACAAGTTCAAAAGTGACAACACTTCTATAACAGTGAAGAATATTATGCCTAGTTGGAGTTTCTGCTCTAATATTTTCTCTCCTCATTTTGGAATAATTCTAATTTTATGGAACCCAAATTTGTTGGTTGTGGATCCATTGTTTTTTTCTATCCAACTTATTCAATGCCCTGTTAAAGTTGTTAAGGTGGATATCTCATGTTTAATTTCTTTTGTCTATGGATCTATCTCATTTGTGAATTGTAGATCCTAATGGGAAGACATGGACAATATATAAACTTCTACTCTGTATAAGCCTTGCATTTTTCTTAGGGACTTTAATGAAGTGAGATTTATAGAGGATAGATCAGGGGGATGTATGGACTAGAGTTCATCCATGGAGGGGTGTTACTATGTAATTTTGAATTCCAATTTGGTTGAATTACAATGTTCAGGGTTGAGGTTCTCTTGTAGGAAGGGTGTTTCGTGTGTTCTAAGGATGTTGGGTAGGGGATTAGCTAATTTTGATTGGATGTCTAGTTTTACTTCTTCAATTGAAGATTTTCCCTCTTTTGGGTCTCAGATCATACTTTAATTTTTATTAGAGCTGGTGTTCGGTTGCATTATAAGAAGCCACCTTTCAAATTATTCAATCACATGGTCGACATTGAGAGGTTTCTTCCCAGGGTTTCCTTATCTTGGGTTGGTAGGGTTGTGGTTTTTAAAATGTTTTGTGTTTATCAAAAATTAAAAGGGTTAAAGTGTCTCCTAGTGACTTAAATTCCCAGGTTTCTACTCATAATAATGATACTATTTATCTAGTTTGGGAAGAAATTTCATATTACCAAACTTCATTTTTCTAGAATGGTCTTTAAATGCCTTATGCCAAATAAAATCTCGCTGCAAATAGAAGTTGAAACTTCTGAACTTGAAATATTCCCTCTCGGCCCAACATAAAAGAAGAATATAATGGCTTAAGGATGAAGATCTTAACACAATATTTTTTTTCAACTCATCGAAGGAGAGGTTCAACTCTTCAAAGATGGTTCTTCTTCACAAAGAAAATGGTTTGGTAATTTCTGATCCTTAGGATATCATCTGAGAAATAGTGGGGTTTTTTCAATGCCTGATTCGAGTTCAGCATGCTTCACTATATTCTGGGAGTGCTAGGCTAGAGCCTTATTTGGATCATTCTATTGGGATGGAGTTTTGTGATATTCTTGTTAATTCTGTAGGCCCAGAATAAGTTCATAGATATTTTTTCTCACTATATCCTAAAAAAGATCGGGGGGGGGGGGAGATGGTTTAATGCTTTCTTCTTCACCAAGCTTGGGCAGTGGTTCGTTCTAATGTGGTTGAAACTGTTATTGAATTTTTTAGATTCAGGAAATTATTGCGGGAAGCTAATGGATCAATCAAGTCATTGATTCCCAAGGTGATGAATGATTGGATCATTACTAATTATTGGCCTATTTCTTACTACAATACTATTTACAAGTTTATTTTAAAGACCATAATGTCTAGATTAAGGTTGGTTTTTCTGAGATGCATTAATAAAGCATTATCTTCTTTTATTCAAGGAAGACATATCTTTGATAATATTTGATTTCCCAAGAATTGATGAGAGGATACCATTTGGACCATGGGGAAACTCATTCTTTCTTCAAGACTGACTTATTTAAGACCTTTGATTCGGTCATATGGGAGTTTCTTTGCCACGCCCTTGATCTCTTTGGTTTTCCTTCTAGGTTCTCATCCTGGATCAAATTTTGTGTTGCTTCCTCGATATTCACATTGAATATTAATGGAAGTCCGCATGGTTATTTTCTTGGTAAGAGATGATTGAGGAAAGGCGAACCCCTTTCTCCTTCCCATTTTTTTATTTGTACAGAGGTCTTCTCCCACATTTTGGATCCTCTAATTCCATATTCAACCACCTACAAATTTCATTGGTGATGCGGTAAGACTTTTATTTCCCTTTTCTAATTTTCTAATGATCACTTATTGTTATCGTATGGAAACTTGGATTTTATTTTAGTATTGAAGCCGACCTTAGAAATATTTTCCTCCCCTTTTAGCTTGTCTGTTAATTTTTCTAAATTTTTAATGTTCTCAGCTGGTATTACTAATGATGTTGGGACCTCTATTGAAAAATACATGGGTATTATAGGAGGTTGTATTTCCCTTTTTTTATCTTGGGGAGCCTCTTATTACTTCTAGGATTAGAGTGCTAGATTGTACTATCATGAAAGAAAAAACTATTAGGCACATTAAGGTTTGGACAAATAATTTTCATTGTTTTCCTGGACATCTTTGACTTTTTAAATCTAACTTATTCATAATGAAAGTTTATTAGTCTCATCACTTCATATTCCCAAGAGATTGGTGAAATATATTGATGAAAAACTTAGGAGTTTCCTTTGGAATAGCCCCTCTCTAGTGGTATTTAGATCTAAAATTGATTGGGAATTGGTGGCTAGGACTAAGAAGGACGGTGGTCTTGGGATCAAGTGTGTTGGGTATTGGAATATATAATCTATAGTTATAAATTATTTGGAATTTTTTAATCCATAATTTTCTTCGGTCTGGGTGGATTGGGCTCTAATATTCCTTTTCAACGGGTCTCAATTTTAGTTAGCCATTTTCCATGGAATTTCTCATGGACATTGATGATATTTCTCAGTATTCAGGATTTTCATAGGGATAATATCCACTTCTCGGTTGGGAATGGTTCTTGAATTTCTATTTGGTTTGATTATTGGATTCCTAGGGGTCCTAATTATTCCTCTATTGAAGATCAAATTATATATGATTCAGGGCTCTCAATGTTTTCTTTAGTTGTAGTTTATTATTTCTGATGGTTCTTAGAATCTACAGCTTGATTTTTTTTATGATATCTGGAATTTTATGTGGGAGGTTCTCTCTCTCTCTGATACTAATGGTGGTATTGACTAGATTCTTTTGAATTGTATGGCCTATTTCTCCATATACATTTTTTGGGATGAACTTAGGGAGAATTTTTCTACTACTTCATGGAATTCATTAGATTGGATCCATTTTATTACCACAATATACTCCTTCATTTTATTATTATGGGTCCTTAATAGGCTTCCTACCCAGGATAGACTATAGAGAATGGGTTTAGCCTTTCCTAATAAGTGTTTTCTTTGTGAGGAGGATTATGAAAATATTGATCACCTATTCTTTAATTGTAAATTGTATTAGAAAATTTGGTCTTATTTTTAATCCTTTTATACATGGATTGATCTACTTTCTCATTTTATACTATCATTAATAGATGCATTCATCTGTTTGTTGGTGATTCCCAGAAGAATGTGTTGGTGCAGCTTGATCTGGCCACGTTGGTGTATTTTATCTGGAAGGAGAGGTATACCCGGCTGCATGGTTCACCAATTCACTCTGGTTGTTTCATCTGGAATTAGTTCGAGATGAATGTTCATTCTAAAATCCTATATTTTAAGCAATTTACTAATAAAATTGTTAATCATGATTTTTTTTTCTGAAGATGGAACCTCTTGGGTGCTATCCTCAGGGATGATGGATGATTTTGCAGTTGGTTTGTTGTTTTCCTAGGGTTTTTTTCTACTACTACTTCTTGGTTTCTTGGCGTACGGTTTTTTAGTCTTTATTTCTCATTTTGTAGTGTTTATAGGCCTATTTATACCAATTATGTTTATTGTTTCATGTGATCATATTTAATGGTTGATTCTTGGTATTTTGTTGGTTGGCCATGTGGTTTTGGGTTCTGTATAGGTTGATGGTTTGTTGTGGTAGGGGTGTCCTTGGATGGTCAATGCAGCATGGGTCTAGTGCAGGCTTCCCTATATCAGGGGTCTTTTTTGGGTTCTTTCCATATATTTTTATAGGTATGGAGTTTTTTTAGTGGCTAGGTGTGACTAGTTGAGGTTGGGGGCTTGTGGTGTGCTTACACTACTTGGGGCCAACTAGACTCTTTGCTATTAGAGGCATAGATGCTGCTTGTCGCAAGGTTTCTTTCCACAGCTGATGGTGTTGGACTGCTCATCTATGGTTGGTTGGTGCTATCGGTTTTGTGATGGGATCTACAGATGTGGAGTTCTTGGTAAGTTTGGTAGGCTGCATGTGTTCTGATGTTAGTGAGTGGCTTGGGTGGTTTGATATTGGCCCTTAGAGTTTGGGTTGCGGCCTGTGGCTTCTTTTTTGGAGGGTTGTTGCTGGAGACTGGTTGGCTTGTGAAGCCTTGTAGGTAGGTTGTTGTGGTGTTTCATGGGTATGTGTTTCAGTGCTGTTTGAAGGGGTGTGTTTGTGTGTGTGTGCATGCGTACGTGTGTGCGTGGGTGGTGTGTTGGTGAATGCGTGTCTGCATGTGTGTGTGTGTGTGTGGTCATGGATTGTTGCTGTAGGATCTGTGTTTGGATTGTTGTGGGTGGATTTCATTACAATGTGAGGTCTTTCTAGATGGCTTCTTAGGTTCTGATGCAGTAGTATTCTATGTATTCATTATTTTCCTTATGCAGTTGGATGGGTGGGGGGATCCTCCACGTCCTTACTGTCCGAGGATTTTGGCATCACTCATGCATGCTTGGATCATGGAAGGGTTTTTGGTTGCCCCTTTCTATTTTTTTCCTTCTCTGATTCTACTTCTGGGGCTTGTGGATTGTGGTTCTTGGTGTTTTCTTCTAGTTTGCCGGGATGCTACTACGGTGGCTCTCCCAAGCTAGCACAACTAATATTCATTGTGTCCGACATCCTTATTTCTGATTCCTTGTAGCTACATTGGTGGATGTGATACAGTGCTAGCCTAGAGATGACCATTTTTATATAGATCCAACTTACTTTGGTTGGACCTCTCTTGTTTTCCTTTCTGATTGTTTGGGCTTGGTTATTGTTGTTTTGGGCGCATTTTTGTATCCTTGTCTTTAGTTGGTTGGTCTGAGTCTTTATTTCTTAGGCAATCTAGATTTTCATCGTTGGGTGACCTTTTTTTAATTCATCTTACTTTATAAATTTATTTACCTTTTTTCTTTCAGATAAAAAAAATCAGTTTTATGGTTTTAAGGGGTTTTCAAGGCTTTTAGGGTTTTTCACGGTTTTATGATCTTTTAGGGTTTTAAGGTTTTTTTTAGTTTTTTTGGGTTTTTAAGGTTTTTTATAGTTTTTTAACTATTTAGGGGTTTTAAGTATTTTTAGATTTTTTGTGGGTTTTTAGGGTTTTTATGGTTTTCATGGGTTTTAAGGGGGATTTACATTTTTAGGTATTTTAATGGATTTCATAGGATTCTTATTGATTTTAGGTATTTTGATGATTTTTATGACAATAGAGGCCAATTGAGTCCAATTAGGCCGATTGAGGCCAATTAGGCTAATTTAGGCCTATTTGGGCCCATTAGGCCAACTGAGGCCAGTTAGGCCAGTTGAGGCCAATTAAGGCCAATTAGGCCAATTTATCCAATTGAGGCCAATTAGTCCAATGAGTACAATTGAGGAAAATTAGGTCAATTGAGGCCAATTAAGGCTAATGAGGCCAATTGAGATCACTTGAGGCAAACTAGGCCAATTATGCCAATTATGACAATTAGGCCAATTATTCCAATTAATGCCAATTAGATCAATTTGGAAAATTGAGGCCAACTGATATCAATTAGTTGAATTAGTCCAATTAAGTAAATTGAGGCCAATTAGGCTAGTTGAGGCCAATAAGTCATATTAAGACCAATTGAGGTAAATTAGTCCAATTAAAAAAATTTAGTCAATTAATGCAATTGAGACCAATTGGTACAATTAGGCTAATTGGGGCTAATTAAGGTCGATTAGGCCAATTATTCTAATTAAGAAAATTAAGGCCAATTGATTCCAATTATTTACAATTAGTCCAATTGGGGCCAAATGGGACAATTGAGGAAAATTGAGGCCAATTAAATCCAATTAGGGAAATTGAGGCAAATTAAGGCCAATTGAGCCAATTGAGGCAAATTGAGGACAATTAGACCAATTAGGCCAATTGAGGCCAATTAGGCCAATTAGGTCAATTGGACCAATTAGGCCAATTGGCCCAATTAGGCCATTTGAGGCCATTTGAGTCCAATTGGGCCAATTGAGGACAATTGATAGAAATTATGCCAATTATGCCAATTGAGGTTAATTAGGCCAATTAGAATAATTGAAGAAAAATGAGGACAATTAGAATAATTATTCCAATTAGAAAAATTCATTCCAATTAGGAGAATTGAGCCCAATTAGTCCAATTAGGCTAATTGAGGCCCATTATGCCAATTGAACCCAACTCAGGTCTATTAGGCCAATTAGGCTAATTGAGTCCAATTAGTCTAGTTAGGACAATTAGGGAAATTGAGTCCAATTAGGCCAATTAGAATAATTAAGGCCAAATGAGTACAATTAGTATAATTAATTCGAATAGGCCAATTGATTAAAATTTGAAAAATTGAGGCTAATTTGGAAGATTAGGCTAATTAGAATAATGTGTCAAATTGAGGCCAATTAGAACAATTTGTCCAATTGAGGCCAATTAGAAAAATTTGTCCAATTGAGTCAAATTTGGCCAACTAGACCACTTGATGATAATTATGCCAATTGAGGCAAATTAAGGACAATTAGGCCAATTGAGGCCAATTGAGGCCAATTGAGGGCAATTTATCCAATTAGCTCAATTTAGGCTAATTTGGAAAATTGAGGAAAATTGAGGCCAATTAAGACCAATTAAGACCAATAAGTCCAATTAGGCAAATTGTGAAAATTAGTCCATTGATTCCAATTATGCTAGTTAAGATAATTGAGGAAAATTAGACTAATTTAGGCTCATTTGGAAAAATAGAAAAATTGGGGCCAATTAGTTCAATTAAGACAGTTAGACCAATTAGGCCAATTGAATCCAATTAGTCTAATTAGGCGAATTTGGCTAATTTTTCCAACTGAGGCCAATTGAGTCAAATTAGGCCAATTATGAAAATTGATGCCAAATGTAACTCATTATTCCAATTAGGGAAATTAGGACTATTTGGACACTGCGGACAATTAGGAAAAATATGAAAATTGAGTCCAATTGAGGCCAATTAATCCAGTTATGCCAATTAGGGGAATTGAGTCCAATTAGACCAATTGAGGCCAATTGTGGCCAATTAGAACAATTGAGGTGAATTGTGAAAAATAGATTCCAATTAGGACAATTAGGCCAATTAATCCCAATTACATAAATTAGAAAAATTGGGCCAATTAAGGACAATTAGAATAATTGAAGCCAATTGATGCCAATTAAAGAAAATTAGGCTAATTTGGATCAGTTTGGAAAATTAGGCAAATTATCTAATTAAGGCCAATTAGGCCAATTATGATAATTGAGTCCAACTGAGGAAAATTTGGATAATTAAGACAAATAGTCTAATTGAGGCCATTGAGACCAATTAGGACAATTAATGAAATTCATCAAATTCGGAAAATTAAGCCCAATTAGGACAATTACTCTGATAAAGCCCAATTGATACCACTTAGGCCTATTATGAAATTTAGGGTAATTCATCCAATTAAGACTATTTATAAAATTAGGCCAATTAGGCCAACAAATCCATTTCAGTTGTTGAGGCCAATCTAGAAAATTAGGCCAATTATGGCCAATTAGGAAAATTGAGGACAATTGAGGTTAATTAGACCAACTGAGGCCAAGTAGGCCAATTAGGCCAATTTGACCAATTGAGGCCAATTAGGAAAATTGAGACCAATTAGACCAATAGGTCCAATTATGATAATTGGATTAAATTGAGGCTAATTATGCCAATTAGTCCCATTAAGCACAATTGAGGCCAATTGAGGCCAATTAGGATGATGAGGCCAATGGAGGCTAAATGAGGCCAATTGATCCAATTAGGCCAATTGAAGGAAATTGAGGTAAATTGAGGCCAATTAGGCCAATTGATCCCAAATGAGACCAATTAGGCCAATTGAGGCCAATTGAGGCCAATTAATCCAATTGAGACCAATTGAGTCCAATTCATCCAATTGAGGCCAATTGAGACTAGTTATGAAAATAGAGGTCAATTGAGACCAATTAGGCCAATTAAGACCAATTCGGACAATTGTGACCAATTGAGGATAATTGATGCCAATTAGGCAAATTAGGCCAAATGAGGCCAATTGTGACCAACTTATGCCAATTAGGAAATTAGCCTAATTGAGGCCAATTGATGCCAATTAGGTCAATTAGGAAAATTAGGCAGTTGAGACCAATTCATCCAATTAGGACATTTAGTCAAAATAGGCCAATTAAGTCATTGATCCCATTCAGCCATTGAGTCCAATTAGGCCAATTAGGGCAATTAAGGCCAATTAGGAAAATTGAGGCCATTTGAGGTCAATTACACTAATTCAAGCCAATTTTTACAATTATGGATAATTTAGTCCAATTAGGCCAATTAGTCCAATTAGACCAATTAGGCCAATTATGGAGAATTTGAAAAATTGAGGCCAATATAGGCCAATTGAGTCAAATTAGGCCAATTGATGCCAATTGTGGCCAATACGGAAATTGATTCCAATTTAGGCCAATTAGGAGAATTGAGGTCAATTGAGTCAATTAGGACAATTGAGACCAATTATCCCAATTGAGGCCAATTAGGATAATTTAATGAATTAAGGCTAGTTGAGGCCAATTGAGCCAATTGATACCAATTGATGTCAATTAGGAAAATTGAGGTTAATTGAGGCCAGTTAGACCAATTGAGTCCAATTATTCTAATTGAGTCCAATTATTCTAATTGAGTCCAATTGAGGCCAATTAGGACAATTAGTTCAATTGAGGCCAGGTGAGGCCAACTAAGGTCAATTTAAGCCAATTAGGCCAATTATAGCCTATTGAGGAAAATTGAGGATAGTTAGGACAATTGGGAAAATTGAGTTCAATTGAGTATAATTAGGCCAATTATGCCAATTTAGATCAATTTAGTCCAATTGTGGAAAATTTGGCCAATTAGGCGAATTGAGGTGGATTAAGGCCAATTCTGAGCAATTGATGCCAATTAGGCCAATGAGGCTAATGAGGCCATTGAGGGACATTTGACCAATTTGTCTAATTTGGATGATGATCCCAATTCATCCATTGAGGCCAATTAGTCCAATAAAGGTCAATTAGGAAAATGGAGGCCAATTAGGTCAATTGAAGCAAATTGGGCCTATTGATGCTGACAGGCCAATTGAGTCCAATTTGGACAATTGAGGCCAACTAGGCCATTTATAAAAACTTTTCCATCAATCCTGATTAGTAATTTTAGGCCAATTAATCCAACTGAGTCCCATTGAGGCCAATTGAGGCTAATTAGGCCAATTGAGCCCAATTTAGGCCAATTAGGCCAATTAAGACAATTAAGGCTAATTGAGTCCAACTAAGGCCATTTATGCTAATTATGTGAATTGAGGCCAATTGAGTACAATTAAGCCATATTTGGCCAGTTAGGCGAATTGAGGCCACTCGAGACCAATTGAGGACAATTGAGCCCAATTATGCCAACTATGCCAATTGAGGCCAATTAAGCCAATCGAGCCAAATTATGGCCAATTTGGCCAATTGGGCTAATTGAGGCCAATTGAGGCCAACTGAGGAAAATTAAGTTCAATTGAGGCCAATTCGACTAATTGATTCCAATCAGGCCAATTAAGGCCAAGTGAGACCAATTGAGGTCAATATGTACAATTAATCCAATTGAGGTTAATTGTGACCAATTGTGGCCAATTGATGCCGATTAGGCCAATTAAGGCCAATTGAGGCCAATTGTACCCATGTAATCCAATTCGTCCTATTGACTCCAATTATGTTCAATTGGGCCAATTGAGGCCAATTAGGCCAATATATGCCAATTGATTCATATTGAGGCCAATTAGACCAATTAGTAAAATTGAGGCCAATTGATGGCAATTGAGGCAATTAGGCCAATTGAGGCCAATTGAGTCCAATTAGGCCAATTAGTCCAATTAAGTCCAATTGAGGCCAATTAAAGCAAATTAGAACAATTGGGGCCAATTAGTCCAATTGAGGCCTATTGAGGGCAATTAAGTAAATTATGCAAATTATGCCAATTGAGGCCAATTGAGGCCAATTAGTTCAATTAGATTAATTAGGCCAATTGAGGACAATTGAGGCCAATAGAGGCCAATTGAGGACAACTAAGTCCAATTAAGGCCAATAAAGCACAATTTGGCCAATTGAGACCAATTAGGCCAATTGAGGCCAATTAGGCCAATTGGGTCAATTGGGTCAATTGTAGCCAATTTAGTCCAATTGAGATTAATTGAGGTCAATTAGGCCAATTGAGGCCAATTGAGACAATTAGGACAATTAAGGCTAATTGGGGCCAATTAGGCCAATTGAGGCCAATTGAGATCTATCCAGGCAAATTAGGCCAATTGAGGCCAATGGAGGCCAATAGAGTCCAATGATGCCAATTGAGGCCAATTGAGAGCAATTAAGTCAATTGATTCCAATTGATGCCAATTAGTCTAATTTACGGTAATTGAGGCCAATTGAGGTCAATTGGGGATGATTAAGGCCAATTAGGCCAATTAAGCCCAATAGATACCAATTAGTCCAATATAGGCCATTTGGGACCAATTGAGGCCAATTAGGCCAATTGAGGACAATAAGGGAAATTGGGGCGAATTAGGCCAATTGAGGCCAATTGATGCCAATTAGGCCAATTGAGGCCAATGGAGGCCAATTGAGGTATATTTGGCCAATTGAGTTCCATTGAGGCTAATTGAGAGCAATTGAGGCCAATTAAGCCAGTTGGGGCCAATTGAGACCACTTGAGCCCAATTGAGTCTAATTGAGGCCAATTGAGGTCAATTAGACCAATTGAGGCCAATTGGGGCCAATTGATTTCAATTGGGGCCAATTGATTTCAATTGAGGCCAATTGATTCCAATTGAGGCCAACTGAATCCAATTGATACTAGTCGGGGCCAATTGGGGCCACATGAGGTCAATTGATGCCAATGGAGTCCAATTAGACCAATTGAAGCCAATTGTGGCCAATTAAGGCCAATTAAGAACAATTAGTCCAATTGAGTCCCATTGTGGCCAATTGAGATCAATTAGGCCAATGGAGGCCAATTGAATCCAATTAGTCCAATTACACCACTTGAGGCCAATTGAGGCCAATTAGTCCATTTAGATCAATTGAGGCCAATTATACCAATTGAGGCTAATTGGGGCCAATTAAGTCCAATTACAGCCAATTTAGGCCAATTAGACCAATTGAGGCCAATTGAGGTCAGTTGCACCCAATTGATGCCAATTTAGGCCAATTATGCAAATGGAGGCCAATTAGGCCAAATGACACCAATTGAGGGCAATTGAGGCTAATTGATGTGAATTGAGGCCAATTTAAGACAATTGATTTCATTTAGACCAACTGAGACCAATTGAGGTCAATTAAGGCCAATTAGGACAATTAAGACCAATTGAGGCCAATTATGCCAATTAGAAAAATTAGGTCACTGAGGCTAATAAGGACAATTATTTCAATTGAGGCTAATTCATATAATTAGACCAATTTAGGCCTATTATTCAAATTAGATCAATTCATCCATCTGAGACCAATTAACATCAATTAAGCCAGTTGAGGCCAATTATGTAAATTAGGATAATTAGGACAATTATTCCAATTAGGACAATTGGGACAATTAAGGCCAATTAGGCCAATTAAGCAAATTGAATCCAATTGTTTTCAATTAAGTCAATTACGACAATTAGGACATTAAATAAAATTAGGACTATTAGGCTAATTGAGTATAATTAGGACAGTTAGGATAATTAGTCCATTGAGGCCAATTAGGCCAATTGATGCCAATTAGACCAATTGAGGCCAATTTATGACAATTAGACCAATTGAGGCCAATTAGACCAATTGTAGCCAATTAAAAAAATTATGAAAACTAGTACAATTAATCCAATTAAGGGAAATTGAGGCTAATTGAGCCTAATTTGGATAATTAGGCTAATTCAGACCAATAAGGAAAATTAGGCAAATTTTCCAATTAATACCAATTAGGATAATTTAGGCCAATTAGGAAAATTATGCCAAATTGTCCAATTGAGACCAATTGAGGCCAATTGACGACAATTGATGCCAATAAGGACAATTGAGTCCAATTACATTAAAATTGAGGACAATTGAGTCCAATTAGGTCAATAGAGGCCAATTGGGGCCAATTAAAGCCAATTGAGGCCAATTTAGGCCAATTGGGCTAATTAGGCAAATTAGGCCATTGAGAAAAATTCATCCATTAAGTACAATTAGAAAAATTAGGAAAATTAATTCCAATAAGGGATGTTGAGGCCAATTGAGGACAATTAGGATAATTGAGGCCAATTAGGCCAATTAGGCCAACTGAGGCCAATTAGGAAAATTGAGGCCGATTAGGATAACTGAGGAAAATTTGGATAATTAAGGTAAATTGGGTCTAATTATGCCAATTGAGGCTAATTAGGCCAATTGAGGCCAATTGAGGCCAATTAGGCCAATTAGGCCAATTATGCAAATTGTGGAAAAAACTAAGGCAAATTGAGTCCAATTATCCCAATTGAGGCAAATTAGGCCAATTAGGACAATTGAGTCCAATTGAGCCCAATTGAGGAAAATTGAGGTCTATTAGGCCAACTAAGACTAATTGAGGCCAATTGAGGACAATTGAGGTTAATTAGGCAAATTGAGGTCAATTTAGACCAATTAGGGCAGTTGAGTAAAATTGGGCGAATTGAGGGAAATTGATGCCAATTGAGGAAAATTAGGCCAATTAAGTGAATTGAAGCCAATTGATGCCAATTAGACCAATTAGGCCAATTGAGGGAAATTGAAACCAATTGTGCCAATTAGGCCAATTAAATCATTATGACCGATTTGGACAATAAGGTCAATTATCCAATCAGTCTAATTAGGCCATGAAGGCCAATTCGGCCATTGACGCCAATTCAGCCAATTAGGCCAATTATGGTTAATTAGGAAAATTGAGGCCAATTGAGGCCAATTAGCCCAATTGATGCCAGTTAGGAAAATTGAGACTAATTGAGGCCAATTAGGCCAATAGAGGCCAATTAAGGCCAATTTGGAAAATTTGGAAAATTTGGCCAATTGAGGTCAATTGAGGCCAATTCAGCAATTGTGGCCAATTAAGACTAATTTGAAAATAGAGGACAATTGTGTACAATTATGCCAACTAAGACTAATAGATACAAATTATTCCAATTTGGAGAATTGAGGAAAATTGTGGTCAGTTAGGCCAATTGAGTCCAATTGAGGCCCATAAGTAAAATTGAGGTCAATTTGGACCAATTAGGCCAATTGAGGCCAATTAGGCAAATTGAGCCCATTGTGCCAATTAGGAAAATTTAGGCCAACTAAGGACAATCAAGAACAATTGAGACCAATAGAGGCTAATTTGTCCAATTATGAAAATTGAGATCAATTGTGGCCAATTAGGCCAATTGAGACCGATTAGGCCAATTAAGTAAATTGAGGCCAATTGAGGCCAATTCTGGCCAATTAGGCCGATTAGTCTATTGATACCAATTCAAACAATTAAAACTATTAGGAAAATGAGGATAATTTTCCCATTAGGACCAACTGGCCTCAATTTCCCTCAATTGGCCTAATTGTCCTCAATTGGCCTAATTTCCTCAATTGGCCTAATTGTCCTCAATTGGCCTAATTGTCCTCAATAGGCGTAATTGTCCTCAATTGGCCTAATTGGACTTAGTTGGACTCAATTAGCCTCAATTGGAATCAATTGGCCTCAATTAGACTCAATTGTCCTTAATTGACCTCAATTGGATTTAATTAGCCACAATTGGCCTAATTATCCTTAACTGACCTCAATTAGCCTCAATTGGCCTAATTTGCCTAATTGGCCTCAACTGGCCTGAATTGGCCTCAATTTATCTAATTGAATTAATTACCCTCATTTGGCCTCAATTGATCTCAATTGGCCTAATTGACCTCAATTGGCCTAATCAGCATCAATTGGCCTAATCGGCCTCAATTGGCCTAATTGGCCTCAACTGGCCTCAAATAGCTGCAATGGACCTCAATGGGCCTAATTGATCTGAATTGGATGGAATTGGCCTCAATTCCCCTAATTTTACTAATTGGCCTCAATTGGACTCAATTTTTCTAGATCGGCCAAACTGACCTCAATTGGATTAATTGGTCTCAATTGGCTTAATTGGTCTCAATTGTCCTCAACTGGTCGAATTGGCCTCAATTGGACTCAAATGACCTTAATTTGCCTCAATACACATCAATTGGCCTCAATTGACCTCAATTGGACTAATTGGCCAAATTGGACTCAATTTGCCACAATTTACTACAATTGACCGCAACTTGCCAAATTGGCTGCAATTGGCCTAATTGACCAAATTGGCCTAATTGGACTAATTTGTATAATTGGCCTGAATGGGCATCAATTGGCCTCAGTTCATCTAATCAACCTATTTGGTCACAATTGGACTCAATTGGTCTCAATTGGCATAATTGGCCTCAATTGAAATCAATTGGCCATAATTGGCTTCAATCAGCCACAATTAGCCTCAATTTGCACCAATTAGCCTAAATTTTCCTAAATTAGTCTTAGTTGGTCTTAGTTGGCCTCAATTGGCTTAATTTGCATAATTGGGATCAATTGATCTCAATTTTCCTAATTGGACTCAATTGGACTCAGTTGGCCTAATTGTCCTCATTGGCCTCAATTGGCCTCAATTGGCTTAGTTGGCCTCAATGGGCATAATTGGGCTCAATTGGCTCAATTGGACTAGTTGGCCTCAATTGGCCTGAATTGGTATGAATTTACCTAATTGGATTCAATTGACCTCAATTGGCCTTAATTATCCAAATTGGACTAAATTTTCCTGAATTGAAAAAATTGGGCTCAATTGGCCTCAAGAGGCCGCAATCAGCCTCAATTGACCTCAATTAGCTTCAATTGGCCTCAATTGGCCTCAATTCGTAGTAATTGGCCTAAATTTTCCTAATTGGACTTAATTGGCCTCAATTGGCCTAATTGGATTCAGTATGCCTCAATTGACCAAATTGGCCTATTTAGTCTTAATTGAATTCAATTGGCCTCAATTGGCTTGAATTGGCTTCAATTGGCCTAAATTTGCTTCAATTGGCCTAATTGACCTCAATTGGACTCAATGGCCTAATTGGACTCAATTGGCCCCAATTGGATTCAATTAGCCTCAATTGGCCTCAATTGGCCTCAATTGGCCTAATTGGAATAATTGGCCATAATTGGCCTCAATTGGTCTCAATTGACCTAATTGGCCTTAATTGGCCACAATTGGCCTAATTGGCCTAATTCAACTCAATTGGACTCAATTGGACTCAATTGACCGAATTGACCTCAATTGGCCTCAATTGGCCTCAATTGGATGAATTAGACTAATTAGCCTCTATGGCCTAAGTTGGCCTCAGTTGGAGTCAGTTGGAATCAATTGGCCAAATTGGCCTTAGTGGGCCTAATTAGCCTCAATTAGTCTCAATTGGCCTCACTTGGCATATATTGCCAAATTGGCCTCAATTAACCTTAATTGGCCTAATTGGCCTCAATTGGCCTTAGTTGACCTCAATTAGCCTCATTTTTCCTCAATTGTACTCATTTGGTTTTAATTGTTTTTAGGGTTTTTATGGGTTTTAGAGTTTTAAAGTTTTAAAGTGTTTTTTTGGTTTCCACAGGGTTCTCAAGGGTTTTTACATTTTTAGGGATTTTCAGGGATTTTTTAGGATCCTTATGGGTTTTAGGGTTTTTTACGATTTTTAGGTATTTTGAGGGTTTTTAGGCCAATTAAAGACAATTAAGTCAATTTGGATAGTTGAGGCCAATTGAGGGTAATTAGGCCAATTGAGGCCAATTAAAGCCCATTAGGTCAATTAGGACAATTATGCCAATTAGTCCAATTGAGACAATTAGTTCAATTGAGGCCAATTGATTCCAATTGAGGCCAATTATGCCAATTATACCAATTGAGGCCAATTAAGAACAATTATACCAATTATTCCAATTATTCTAATTATGTTAATTAGAAAAATTGAGAAAAATCAGTCCACTTATTCCAATTTAGAAAAATTGGGTCATTTTTCCCAATTGAGTCCAATTAAGGCCAATTAGGACAATTGAGGCCGATTGAGGCCAATTATTACTATTGAGGCCAATTAGGCCAATTAGGAAGATTAGGCCAATTGAGGTAAATTAATACCATTAGGCTAATTGAGGCCAATTATGGCCAATTATGAAAGTTAGAACAATTAGGGCATTAAGGCCAATTAAGAAAATTCAGCTAATTGAGGCCAATTAGGCCAATGAGACCAATTAGACAAATTAGTTCATTACGGACAATTATCCCAATTAGGCCAATTAGGCCAATTGAGGCCAAATAGTACAATTTATTCCAATTGAGATCAATTAGAATAGTTGAGGAAATTTAGGTCAATTAGGCCAATTCCAGCAATTAGGAAACACTATTAGAAATTTAAGCTTTGGAGCCCAATTGAATGGGAGATCGCCATTGGATGTCGCTATCTGGTATCAATAGAGACCGCCAATGGATGATGCTAGACATTAAAAAAAATTCATATGATATCGTGCCCCCACCCCCACTCCTCCCTTGCACACTGCCCACCCTTAGCAAACCCTACCTCTGCCTTCGCCGCCGCTCGCCCTCTCCCTCACCAAACCCACCCCGGCATCTGGCTCTAGCTCCCTATTGATTTGGCTGCCTCCCCAAATCCCCTCCCCACCTCTACCTCCATCTCCCTCACCCCCAAATCCATTTCCTCATGAATCATTCATTGCCTCACCTGCACCCGGAACCTCGCGCCGCCCATCCGCCCTCGCTGCCACCCATCCTTCAAGTCTCACACGACCTCCAACTCCATGTCTTTATTTGGTTCTGGATTTTTTACAATATCTGGTAATACCTAATTTTGGTTTTAGGGTTTTTATTATTTCCACTTCAATCACTCGGATTGCATAATGGACTGGATTTGTGATTTTTTTGTTGTTGATTCTTTATTATTTGTAAAATAAATTTGTTTCTCATTTCTTCCACATATGTATTTAAAATTTGGTGTGACCAAAAAAGAGTTTAGTTTTAAGATACTGAATGATGAGATGATTAAACATAATCATGGTAATTATAAGATCTACCCCACATGAAATTAATGCCACTGATTATCCATTTTTTATTCTACTTTCATAACAATTTTATGATCCGAAATAATTTTTAATATAATTTCCAGGGTGGAAACTAAAATGAATGAAAAAACCAAATTCTTTGAGATATATATCTATAACACTATACATATTCTCTAAATATGGAATGAATAATTGAAAGGCCCATTTAAGTTATAGACAACTGCATAATCATGATGAAAAACATCAGTCTGTAGAATGTCATTCCTATGCTTCTTTTCCCTTGCAATGTTGAAAAGTTTATATAAATTTGTCCAAGATGATGTAGATGCCTATAATATATTGTATCTCGATTTAAGGAATATTAATTGGGTATTTTTTTTCCATCATCGGACATGGGATTATTTGGGACATGCTTCTAGGGGATTGGGTAGGAAGGTGTTTTCTCATTTGTTGGGATATCTTAGTGGAAAGAGCATGGATGAAGCTTTCTTATGGTGGTTTACAAGGAAAGGAATTATCATGTGTTAAACTCTCATTTTCAAAGCCACAGGAATGGAGCTTTCATATGGTATAGAGAAGTTGTAAATTTACTAATGCACTTTCCTACTTCATGTTTATAATTTTTTTGATGCATTGATGAATGAAGATAATAAAATTATATGGTAATGTCTTAGATAATGTCTTTACTTTGTGAAAAATGTTTCATTTTATGGTATAAACAATGTTTTAATTGTTGATTGGTTGTCTAGTTTAGATCATTGGTGAGGGGTGGTTTGAAATTTAGTGTATAAACAATGATATCCACTTGTGACTCCAAGAACACTTAATTTTTATGTGTCTATAGCAATTGTTTATAACTAGAAATTAGATCATTAAAATTCAAAACCCCTTTATATTTGATGAAATATATATGCAGTAAATAAAAAGTACACGAGTCCTCTGTAGTTCACATTATATGGCACTATAATAGGTATCAGATCCTTTTCTTAACAATGCTTTCTATGACTGTAGATATGTCAGGGGAACAAACACCATATCCATGTCATTTTACGGATCCATCTGCGTCTAATGGTCGAGGCATGTATGAATGTAAATGTGTTTATTTTTTAATTAATAATTAACCATATATATGCACATCTATTTATATTCTTTACATGATTGAGAAACAATGGAATATGGTTGTTATTATCTTCTTTGAAAAACTAAATGCACAAATTTTTTCACACACAACCTTATAGATTCTAGTTCTTCTAAATTACTCAAATGTACTTC
The DNA here is from genome assembly GCA_963277665.1 of Viscum album. Taxonomy (NCBI): domain Eukaryota; kingdom Viridiplantae; phylum Streptophyta; class Magnoliopsida; order Santalales; family Viscaceae; genus Viscum; species Viscum album. The sequence continues at coordinate 1,188,185,893 of OY728127.1, read as the reverse complement.
AAAACCAGTGTTGCTTACAGCCATGAAAAAATTTGACACTATCACTGTCGAGTCCACAAAAAATATGCTTTTAGTATTTATAAAACTTCTCATTACTTCACAAACCTCAATGGTTCTGATGATCAACACATCATGCAATCATAAATCTCTGCATGAACTTGATCACTTAATTCACACACATACTGGTGGGTTAAAGAAAAGCCTCCATAAAATACACAATCAAATTCTTTTGGTGCAAAATATGGAACAACCTGTGTGTATCCACATGAAACCCCAAATCCTAAACATCTGAGCACCCAAAGGCCCATCAAATCCATCATAAAAGTAAAAATATAGGATGTAAAAAAACCATGATCAGTGGTGTGAGTATGAATCACTAGAGTTTGAAGCATATTTCAAGTATTTGGTTTATTTTTGATTTTTGATTTTCTTTTCCATTCAAGGTAAATGTTTAGTGGTGGAAGTGTTTTTGGGTTTGGAAGAAGAAGTCTGGAAAACAACTTGTTTCAGTATGCCATTTATGCTTGAGGAGTGGAGAGACCATGCAACACCTTTTCCTGAGATGCATAGTTTCTCAGAAGCTGTGGCAATATGTTGGAAGACTATTTGACATTAAGACTTGTACAAGCATGCACCTGGAAGATCCCATGGCTAAAATCAACATGACCGGTCCGAGTGGACAGCTACAGAACCAACTATTAACTATTGTTGCCTATATTTTTTCCATTGTGTGGATAGAAATAATTCTTTTCATTTTCAACAACCAATAACCCACCTTCCATGAGAGAGTCATCACATAGCACCCAAGGTATCACTAGGAGAGGCAAAACGATCTAGGAATTCAACAAAGTAATATCACATAATATCAGATCCTTGGACTCAATGAGCATTTTCTCTCTGAATACATTTAAATTTTCATTGATCTAATAAAAAACACCAACAATGTATTGTTAATATCAAATTAACTTTTTTTTGTAGTTGTAATTTTTACTACTTAAAATTTCATCCATTATTTTCAAATTCAATTTGTTTCTTTCTATAATTTTCTTTTAATTACTCTTAAAGGATTGAGTATAAATCTCCTGGTCTTTATTAATATCATATATTAACATCGTAAATATATTCTCAACATCAATTAACTTAGATTAAGTCTCTATTTTGTTATTCCCTTAGTAGAAACCTTAACATAAAGATCTTATTTATCAAAACTAGATCTGAACTTGATGAGGATGTCTAGGTTAGATTTCATGACTAAAATGGATATATTATAATGACTTCTAGTGAGAAGACTAGTGAGTATAGCCTGAGTATTCTATGAGTTTCTTTGGTTGTTACAGGCATAACAACTTTTTCTTTCATATGATCTTGACTTCATTCAAGAATCATGAAGCACTTACATAAACATTATATGGATTCATGCATGTCCTTCTATGAAAATCCATTTGGTGGTCATCCAATAATCATCAATCTTGGATTTCAGTATCACTCATCAAATCATTACTATATTTTTTGATTAATTTTTGTCTGTCATTTTCCGTTATCTGGATATATTTTTTACTCATCTTTATTACTTCATCATGAGTTGTGATTGAAATGGATTACAATCACACAATCTTCCATTCTGATATATCAATATGATATTTTACATTATCATACTTTATTCGGACTAAATTCCCCATCATTACTTTAACACAGACATCTTCCGGTCATGGGTGAATGAATGTTGTTCATCTTCAGTGAGTTCTAAATTGTAGTTGTCTTCCACTTATTCCAAACACACAACCACATTGAACTTTTTTCATGTGATTCTATTTGTTGTTGTGGTTCTTTGGCTACTGTAAAAATGAAGCATTTTTTTAAAAAAAATTCCCAGGCTAGCGACCCCCATAGGTGGTCGCTAATGGTTTCATTTTTCTGAGCATTAGTGACCGCCAAAAGTGGTCGTTACTACTCCTCCCAGTGACCATCATCACAGTTAGAAATGTAACCCCTACAGTGACCACTATTGGTCGTCTCTCTTGGCCTTTAGTGATGAGCCAATTGTGACCACCATCGGCCATCAGTTGGCAGTCGCTAATGACCACTAGCAATCTCTTTTGGTGGTTGCTAATGGTCAATTTTGTTGTAGTGAAAATTAGGTAAATTAGGCCAATTAGCCCAATTGAGTCTAATTGATACCAATTGAGTCCAATTAGGCCAATTAGGCAAATTAAGACCAATTGAGGCCAATCGAGGTGAATTAGGATAATTAGGCTAGTTGAGTGAAATTGAGTCCAATTAGGTCCAATTAAGGCCTATTAAGTTCAATTAGTCTAATTAGTCAAATTAGAAAAATTAGGCCAATTAGTCCAATTGAATCCAATAAGAAAAATTAGGCCAATTGAGGCCAATTGGGCCAATTGAGGCCAATTGAGGCCAATTACACGAATTGAGGCCAATTATATCAATTGAGTAGAATTGAGGCCAATTAGTCCAATTATGCTAATTAGGGAAATTAGGTTAATGAGAAAAATTGAGGCCAATTAGTCCAGTTATTCCAATTGAGGCCAATGAGGCCAATTTATCCAATTAAGCCCAATTGAGTTCTATTTAGGCCAATTTAGGCCAATTAGGCCAATTGATGCCAATTAGGAAAATTAGGATAATTAGGACAATTGAGGTAATAAGGAAAATTATGATAATTAAGGCCAATTTTTGCCAATTTGGCCAATTAGGAAAATTAGGCTAATTGAGGGCCATTGAGGAAAATTAGGCCAATGATGTCAATTAAGAAAAATTAGTCCATTGAGGCCAATTTTCCAATTATTCCAATTAATTCTAATTAGACTATTTGAGTCCATCTATGCCAATTAGACCAATTGAATCCAATTGAGGCCAATTGGGGTCAATAAGACAAATAAGGAGAATAAGGCCAATTATTCCAATTAAGTTAATTAGAACAATCGATCCCAATTAGTCCACTTATTAAAATTGAGTCATATTCATCCAATTATACCAATTGAGGCTAATTGATGCCAATTATACCAATTGAGGCCAATTGAGGCCAATTGAGGCCAATTAGGCCAACTAAGGCCAATTTAAGTAACTTGAGCCCAACTAGGCCAATTAGTCCAATTGAGGTCAATTGAGGCCAATTGAGATGATTTGAGGCCAATTGAGGCCAATTAAGGCCAATTGAGTCCAATTGGGCCAATTTCAGACAATTAGGACAAATAGGACAATTGAGGCTTATGCCGTCTAATAGAGGCCAATTAAAGCCAACTGAGGCCAATTGAGGCTAATTGGTCCAATTAGGACAATTGAGTCCATTTGAGGTGAATTGAGGCGAATTGAGGCCAATTAAGGCCAATTGAGTCCAATTTGGCCAATTTGGCCAATTGAGGCCAATTGCGGCTAATTGAGGCCAATTAAGGCTAATTGAGGCCAATTGAGGCCAATTGAGGGCAATTTAGGCTAATTAGGCTAGTTAGGCTAATTAGGCTATTGTGGAAATTCATCCATTGATGCCAATTTGGAAAATTAGGCCTATTAGGCCAATTAAGGCACAATAAAAAAATTGAGGCCAATTGAGGAAAATTAGGCCATTAGGCCAACAAAGGCCAATTAGAGAGATTGAGGCCAATTGAGTCCAATTCTCCCTACTCAGGCCAATTTATCCAATTGAGGTCAATTGAGGCTAATTAGGCTAATTGAGGCTAATTGAGGCCAATTAGTCCAATTGGTCCAATTGAGGCCAATTTAGAATAATTGTGGTCAATTATGCCATTTGATACCAATTATTCCAACTATGCCAATTGAGGAAAATTGAGGCCAATTGATTCTATTTACACAATTAGGCCAATAAAAGCTAATTAGGCCAATTATGGCCAAATAGGCCAATTTGACCAATTATGGCCAAATAGGCCAATTAGACCAATTAAGGTTAATTGAGGCCAATTAAGGCCAATTGATTCCAATTAGGACAATTGACCCCATTTAGGCCAATTGAGGCCAATTGAGTCTAATTAAGTCTAATTAGGCCAATTAAGGCCAATTAAGTCCCATTTGGACAAATTAGTCAAATTGAGGTTAATAATAAAAATTGAGGGCAACTGAGGCCAATTAGGTCAATTGAGGCCAATTGAGGCCAATTAGACCAATTAGGTGAATTGAGGCCAATTAGGCCAATTAGTCGAATTGAGGTCAATTGAGGCCAATTGAGGAAAATTAGCCAAGTTAGGAAAATTCATAAAATTAGGCCAATTAGAACAATTAGGACATTGAGGTTAGTTCTTCCATTGAGGAAAATTAGACCAAATAAGCCAAATAGGCCAATTAAGGCCAATTAGGCCAATTGAGGCCAATTAAGGCCAATTAAGCCAACTGAGATCAATTAGGAAAATTGATCCAATTAGGCGAATTAGGCCAATTGAGGCCAATTAGGCCAATTGAGGCTAATTGAGGACAATTAGGACAATTATGGATAACTAGGACAATTGAGGATAATTAAGGATAATTAGGCCAATTATAGAAACTAAGGCCAATTAGGAAAATTGAGGCCAATTAGGTCAACTTAGTCTATTTACGCCAATTGAGGCCAATTGAGGCCAATTGAGGCCCATTAGGCAAAATTGAGGTTAATTGAGGCCAATTGAGGCTAATTAGGCCAATTGAGTCTAATTGAGGTTAATTATGCCAATTTGGAGAATTGAGGCCAATTGAGGCCAATGAGGCAAATTGAGGCCAACTAAGGCGAATTAGGAAAATTGAGTCTAATTGAGCCCACTTAGGCCAATTGACCCCAATTGAACCCAATTTAGGCTAATTAGGCCTACTAGGCGAATTGAGGCCATGTGAGGCCAACTGAGGCCCATTGTGGTCAATTAGGAAAATTGAGTCCAATTGAAACCAATTGAGACCTATTAGGCCAATTGTATTCATTATACTAATTAGGAAAATTCTGGTCAATTGAGGCCAATTCAGGGCAATTGAGGCCAATTAAGCTAATTAGGCCAATTAGGTTAATTTATCCAATTAGGCTATTAAGACCAATTCATCCAATTAGTAAAATTAGTACATTGAGTTAAATTCAACCATTGAGGTCTATTAGGCCAATTAGGACAATTAAGGTCAATTATGAAAATTGAGGCCAATTAAGGCCCATTAGTCCAAATGAGCCCAATTAGACCAATTAAGGCTAATCATGACAATTAGGCCAATTGAGTCCAATTAAACCAATTAGGCCAATAATTACATTAATTATAATTAGGAAAATTCATCCAATTAGGCCAATTAGACCATTGAGGCCAATTCATCCATTGAGGCCATTTAGGCCAATTAGGCAAATTAAGGCTAACTAGGCAAATTAAGGCTAATTATTCCAATTGAGATCCATTTGTTGAATTTAGTCCAAATCATTCAATTAGGCCATTGATGCCATTTCGTCCACTAAGGCGAATTAGGCCAATTAGGCCAATTAAATCCATTTAGGATAATTAAGGTCAATCGATGCCAATTATGCCAATTGAGTCCAATTAGGACAATTGTGATCAATTTGACTAATTAGGCCAATTGAGCTAATTGAGGCCAATTAAGCTAACTAATCCAACTCAGACCAATTAGGAAAATTCAACCAATTGAGGCGAATTGGGTCCAATTAGACAACTTGTGGTCAATTGAGGCCAATTAAGTCAATTGAGGCCAATTAGGCCAATTAGGCGAATTGAGGACAATTGAGTCCAATTGAGGCCAATTTAGTCAATTAGGAGAATTAAGGTAAATTGAGGCAAATTGAGGTCAATTGAGGGCAATTGATGCCAATTTAGGGCAATTGAGTCCAATTGAGGGCAATTGAGGCCAATTGAGGCCAATTATGTCCAATTAGGCCAATTATGCCAATTAAGGCCAATTGATGCTAATTAGTCCAATAAGTACAATTGAATCCAAAAGAGGCCAATTTAGGAGACTTGAAAAAAATTGTGGTCAATTGTGCCAATTGAGGCCAATTATGGCCAGTTGAGGCCAATTGAGGCCAATTGACACCAATTGGGGCCAATTGACACCAATTGAGGCAAATTCATGCCATTTGAGGCCAATTCATGCCAATTGAGGCCAATTAGGCATATTAGGCCAATTGAGGCCAATTGAGGCAAATTAAGGCCAATTAGGCTGATTGAAGCCAATTTAGGCCAATTTAGGCTAATTGAGGCCAATTAGTCCAATTCATCCAATTGAGAAAAATAGAATCCAATGCCAATTAGGCCAATTGAGTCCAATTAAGCCAACGAAGGAAACTTGAGGCCATTTGAGTCCAATTAAGTTCAATTGAGACCAATTAGTCCAATTGATGCCAATTGAGTCTAATTGAGACCAATTAGTTCAGTGGAAGCCAATTGAGGCCAATTGAGTCCAATTAGAAAAATTATGCCAATTAGGCTAATTGATGCTAATTGAGGCCAATTGATGCCAATTCTGCCAATTGATTCCAATTGAGGCCAATTGAGGCCAATTAGGCCAATTGATGAAAATTGAGACCAATTGTGGCCAATTAGTCCAATTGAGGCCAATTGAGGCCAATTTTTCCAATTGAGGCTGATTGAGGAAAATTAGGCCAATTGAGAACCATTGAGGCCAATTAGACCAATTTGGAAAATTGAGGCCCATTGTGGAAAATTTGTCCAATTAGGCCAATTAAGACAATTGAGGTCAATTAGTCCAATTGAGTCCAATTGATTAAAATTATGGCAATTGAGGCCAATTGGGCCAATTTAGGCAAATTAGGCCAATTGAGTTCAATCGAGACCAATTTGGCCAAAAAGGCCAATTGAGGTTAATTAGCCTAATTGACCAATTGAGGCCAATTATGGCCAATTGATGCTAATTAGGAAAATTGAGGCCAATTAAGGCTAATTAGGTCAATTGAGGCCAATTGAGGACAATTGAGGCTAATCGAGTCCAATTTAGCCAATTGAGAACAATTAGTCCAATTGATGCCAATTGATGCCAATTAGGCCAATTGAGTCATATATTTTCCAATTGAGGCCAATTAGGCTAGTTAGGCAAATTGAGGCCAATTAATGTCAATTGAGGCCAATCAAAAAAATTCTGAAAAATGTGTCCAATTGAGGCCAATTTGGCAAATTAAATCCAATTAGGCCAATTGAGGACTATTAGGCCAATTGAGGGAAATTGAGGAAAATTGAGGCCAATTAGGCCAATTGAGTCCAATTAGGCTAATTGAGGCTAACTGAGGCCAATTAGGCGACTTGAGGCCAGTTGAGGCCAATTGAGATCAATTAAGGCTTATTAGGCCAATTAGACCAATTGAGGCCCATTGAGGCCATTAGGCCATTGAGTCCAATTGAGGCCAATAACATTAAATTAAGTTCAATTGAGTCCAATTTGGCTAATTGGTCCAAACTAGGCCAATTGAGGCCTGTTAGGCCAATTGAGGCCAATTGAGTGAAATGAGGTCACATGAGGCCAATTGAGGCCAATTAGGTAAATTAAGATAATTTAGGCTTATTGAGGACAATTGAGTCCAATTGAGTCCAATTAGGCCCATTTATGGCCAATTGAGGCCAACTAAGGCCAACACAGGCCAATTGAGACCAATTGAGGCCAATTGGGGCCAATTAGGCCAACTAAGTAAAATTGAGGCCAATGAGGCCAATTAGGCCTATTAGGGCTAATTAGGCCAATTGAGTCCAATTGATTCCAATTGAGGCAAATTAGCTGAATTTAGGCCATTTGAGACCAATATGGCTAGTTAGGCCAATTAAGGTCAATTGATGTCAAATTGAGTCAAATTAGCCCAATTACCCCAACTGAGGCCAATTAGGCTAATTAAGGCCAATTGTAGTGAATTAAGTCCAATTAGGCCAGTTAGGACAATTTAGGCCATTTGAGGCCAATTAAGGCCCATTTGGCCAATTGAGGCCAATTGAGGCCAATTAAGACTAATTGAGGCCAATTATGGTCAATGAGGCCAACTGATGCCAACTCAGTCTAATTGAAGCCAATTATGGCCAATTATGGCCAATTGTTGCCAATTAGGCCGATTGTGGCCAATTGAGGTTAATTGAGGCCTATTAGACCAATTGAGGCCAATTGGTGCCAATTTAGGCCAATTGGGGCCAATTGAGGCCAATTGAGGTCAATTGAGACAATTGGTCCAATTAGGCCAATAATGGTCGAGTGAGGCCAATTGAGGCCTATTGAGGCCAATTGAGGCCAAGTGGAAACAATTGAGGCCAACTGATGCCACTTGACTCTAATTGGGTCTAATTGAGGCTAATTGATTCCAATGGAGTCGAATTAGGCAAATTGAGGCCAATTGTGGCCGATTGAGGCCAATTGAGGCCAACAATAGCCAATTGAGGGAAATTGATGGTAATTAGTCCAATTGGGCCAAATCAGGCCAATTGAGGCCAACTGTGGTCAATGGAGGCCAATTGAGTCCAATTGAGTCCAATGAGGCCAATTGGGGTCAATTGAGGCCAATTAGGCCAATTGGGGAAATTGAGGCCAATTAGGCTAATTCGGACAATTGAACACAATTGAGGTCAATTGATTCAACTGATCCCCATTTAGGCCAATTAGTCTAATTGACACCAATTCAACCCAATTAGGCCAATTATGGCCAATTAGGCCAATTGAGGGCTATTGAGGCTAATTGCAGCCAACTATAAGGCCAATTGTGGCAATTTTAAGCCAATTAGCCCCGTTGAGGCCAATTAGTCTAATTGAACCCAATTGAGGCCCATTGATGCAAATTAGACCAATTGAGGACAATTAAACCACTTTAGGCCAATTGAGGCCAATTAAGTCCAATTGGCTCCAATTATGTCCAATTAGGCCAACTTGGCCAATTTAACAACTTGAGGCCAATTAGGTCAATTGAGGCTAACTAAGGTCAATTGGCTCCAATTAAGGCCAATTAGGCCAACTAGGCCAATTGAGGCCAATTGAGGACAATTGAGGCCAATTAGGCAAATTGGGTTCAATTGAGGCCAATTCGGCCAATTGAGGCCAATTGAGTCAATTGAGCTCCATTTAAGGCAATTAGGCCAATTGACGCCAATTTAGACCTATTAGGACAATTGGGGCCAATTAGGAAAATTGAGGGCTATTGAGTCTAATTGAGGCCAATTAAGGCAAATTTTGGAAATTTTAGGCCAATTAGCCCCATTGAGTCCAATTAGGCCAATTGAGACCCATTGAGGCAAATTAGGCTAATGGATGCCAATTGAGGCCAATTGAGTCCAATTAGGCCAATTGGACAATTGAGGTCAATTGAGGCCAATTGAGGCCAATTAAACAACTTGAGGCCAATTGAGGCTAATTATGGCCAATTGAGGCCAATTATGTCCAATTGGCTCCTATTAAGGTCAATTATGCCAACTAGGCCAATTGGGCCAATATAGCCAATTGAGTCCAATTGAGGTCAATTGATGCCAATTAGGCCAATTATGCCAATTAGGAAAATTAGGCCAATTAGACAAATTAGTACATTTGATGTTAATTGAGGCCAATTAGATCAATTGAGGCCAATTGAGGCAAGTCGAGGCCAATTAGCACAATTAGGGAAATTGAGGCCAATTGAGGCCACTTACTCTAATTAGGCCAATTGAGGCCAATTGGGGCGTATTGGGTCCAATTGGATTCAATTGATTATAATTTAGCCAAATTGAGGCCAACTAAGGCCAATTGGGTCCAATTTGTCCAATTGAGGCAAATTAGGATAATTGAATCTCATTGAGGCCAATTGAGGCCAATTAGTCCAATTAGGCCAATTAATTCTAATTGAGGTCAATTGAGTCCATTTGATCCAATTGAGGTTAATTAGGCCAATTATGACAATTGAGGCCAATTGAGTCCAATTGAGGTCAATTGGGGCCCATTGAGAACAATTGAGGCCAATTGAGGCCAATTGAGGCTACATGTGGCTAGTAGAGTCCACTTGCGACACTTGAGGCCAATTGAGGCAAATTAGGTCAATTGAGTTCAATTAAATCTAATTGAGGCCAATTTGGGCCAATTAAGCCGAATTAGGCCAATTGAGGCCAATTAGGTAAATTGAGTTCAATTGAGGCCAATTAGGCCAATTCAGGCCAATTAAGACCAATTTGTCCAATTGAGTCCAATTAGGCCAATTATCCCACATGGGGCCAATTATGTCCAATTGAGACCAATTAGGCCAATTGAGTCCAATTAGTCCAATTAGGCCAATTGAGGCCAATTGGTTCCCATTGAGGTCAATTGATTCCAATTAGGTCAATTATGGCCAATTGATGCCAATTAAGTATAATTTGGCTAATTGAGGCCAGTTGTGGCCAATTAAGAACAATTAAGGCCAATTGAGACCAATTCGGAAAATTAGACAAATTAAGGCCAATTAAGGCCAATCCGGCCAATTGAGGACAATGAATCCAATTGAGGCCAATCAGGCCAATTATGTAATTAGGTCAATTATGCAACTTGAGGCCAATTGAGTCTAATTTATTCTACTTAGGTCAATTGAGGCCAATTATGCCAATTGATCCCAATTGAGGGAAATTGAGGCTAATTATTCTAACGAGGCCAATTTAGGTTAGTTTGGGCCAATTAGAGCCAATTGGGGCCAATTGGGGCCCATTGAGGCCAATTGAGGACAATTTGGCTAATGAAGGCCAATTGAGGCCACGTAAGGCCATTAAGTCCAATTGTGGTCAATTAGGCTAACTGAGACCAATTCATGCCAATTAATATCGATTGAGGCCAATTGAGGCGAATTCGTCCAATTAAGGTCAATTGAGGCCAATTGGGCCAATTGAGGCCAATTGAGTCCAATTGAGATCAAGTGAGGCTAATTAGGCTAATTGAACTCAGTCGAGACGAATTGAGGCCAATCAGTGACAATTAAGGCCAATTAAGGGCAATTGTGGTCTATTATGGCCAATTATAGACAAATGTGGTCAATTGGGGTAAATTGAGGCTAATTGAGGCCAATTGAGTCCAATTGAGTTCAATTGAGGCCAATTAGGCCAATTAAGCCAATTAAGGCTAATTAAGGCCAATTGAGGCCAATTTATGCCCATTGATGCCAATTGATTCCAATTGAGGTAATTGGACCAATTGAGGCCAATTAAGGCCAATTGAGGCCAATTGAGGACAATTAGACCAATAAATGCCAATTAGGCCATTGAACCCAATTGAGCCCAATTGAGGAAAAGTGATGCTAATTGAGTTCAATTAGAAAAATTGAGACCAATTGAGGCTAATTAAGGCCAATTAAGGCCAATTAGGCCAATTAGGCCAATTAGGCCAATTAGGAAAATTAGGACACTTGAGGCCAATTGATTCCAATTTAGGTCAATTGAGGCCAATTGAGCCCAATTAGGCCAATTAAGTCCAATTATGGCGAATTGTGTCCAATTGAGGCGAATACGTCCAATTGGAGCCAATTGAGGCCAATTAGGCCAATTAGGCAAATTAAGGACAACTGAGGCCAATTGCAGCTAACTGAGGCCAATTCAGGCCGATTCATGCCAATTAAGACCAATTGAGACCAATTAAGGCTAGTTGAGGTCAATTGGGGCCAATTGAGGTCAATTTAGCTCAATTAGGCTAATTAGGCTCATTGAGGCCAATTGATTAGGCCAATTGAGGCCAATTGAGACCAATTGCAGTCTATTAAGGTCAATTAGGCCAATTGAGGCCAATTGATACTAATTGAGGCCAATTGAGAGAAATTGAGGCCAACATTACTAGAAAAATTACCTATAGCCATTGTTTAAACCCATGGTTATAAACACTAAAACCATTTCTATAGGTAATAGCCATAGTTTCATTGCCCATGGATAGAAATGGAATGGATATAGGTAAAATCCTATAACCACAGTTTTGTACTGTGGAAATAGACCTTTTTCCACTATTTAATCCATGGCTATAGCCCAATATCCAAGGTACAAAAGTGTGGCTATATCCATTTTTCCACGGTTATGGACTGTGGCATTAGATAGTTCCACTTAGATTTGTTTCCGTTGTTTGTAACTGTGGTATTAGTCAAATAGACATAGTTCAAACTAAAATTGTAGACATACTTCCACGGTTTAGAACCATGGTTATATCCTTTATCTTCCAAAAACAATCCACCATCTTATACTGCCATAGTTGTAAACTATGGATAATTCCACCGACTTCCATAAAACAAACACCCTCAACTACACCCCCACTGCACTTCACACCTACAACAGCATACACCACCCTACTGCATACCCCTACAACACCCACCCCACCCCACTGTATATAACTACCACATTAAGAAGATGATTAATAGTCAAAATGATGTTCAATCTCTTGGAAAAATTGAGTTTCACTTATTTGAAATAGCCTCACAAACTATCCTTACAAGATTAGAAGTTTAAAAATATATTACACAAGGAAGAACAAAACACTGGTATTTGAAAACATAATCCATAATTACAGTACATAGATAATGAGAGAGAGAGAGATAAACATTATTTATTTCCTACTGATTTTGGAATTACAGAGTGGGGGACTATCCTATTATTCAAAATAGAAACTTGGTGATAAATGACCTAACATGTAGTTTCTACCATGTGTCATGGTCCTAGGTTCTCTTCCTCATCTTTAGGTGAAATCCCAGTGACTATGATTAAGCTCCCCTAACAAAATGTGACAAACCTATGTGTGTTGTGGCCAATTATTTCAATTGAGACCAATTGAGGCCAATTGAAGCCAATTAGTCCAATTAGGCCAATTGTGACAAATTGAGGCACATTGAGTCCAATTATGAAAAATTGTGGACAATTGAGGCCAATTGAGTCTAATTGATGCGCATTAGGCCAATTGCGGTCAATTGAGGCCAATTAGAACAATTGAGGCCAAATGATGCCAACTGAGACTAATTGAGTCCAATTAGGAAAATTGAGGCCAATTAGGCCAATTAGGCCAACTAGGCCACTCGAGGCCAATTGAATCCAATTAGGCCAATTGAGGCCAATTAGGCTATTTGAGGCTGATTGTGGACAATTTTTCCAATTAGTCCAATTAGTCCAATTGAGGCCAATTACCACCAATTTAGGCGAATTGTAGCCAATTGAGACCAATTATGGACAATTGAGGCCAATTGTGTCCAATTAGACTAATTAAGTCCAATTGGGGCCAATGAGGCCAATTGAGTCCAATTGAATCCAATTGAGGCTAATTGAGGCCAATTATATCAATAAATCTATTTGTGGCCAATTGAGACCAATCATGTCTAATTAGACCAATTAAGTCCAGTAGAGGCCAATTAGTCCAATTGGGAGAATTGAGGCCAATTGAGGTTTATAGAGCCCAATTAAGAACAATTGACGCCAATTAGGCCAGTTTTTTCAATTGAGGCCAATTGTGGCTAGTTTGGGGCAATTTAGATCAATTAGGCCAATTAGGTCTATTGAGGACAATTGAGGCTAATTGAGGCCTATTAAGGCCAATTTTGACTAATTAGGCCAATTAGGTCAGTTGAGGCCAATTGAGGCCAATTAGGGCTATTGAGGCCAATTGAGCCCAACTAGGCCAATTGAGCCCAATTAGGCCAATTGAGGCCAATTACGCCAATTGAGGCCAATCGAGGCCAATTTGGCCAATTAAGGCAAATTGAGGCCAATTTGGCCAATTAAGGCAAATTGAGGCCAATTTGGCCAATTAAGGCTAGTTAGGTCCATTAGGCCAATTGAGACCAATTGAGATGAGTTGAGGCCAATTGAGGCCAATTGCGGCCAATTGTGTCCATTTAGGCCAATTAAGTCCAATTATGACCAATTATGCCAATTGGACCAATTGAGTCCAATTAAGTCCAATTGAGGCCAATTAGGACAATTGAGGCTAATTGAGGTCAATTAAGTCCAATTAGGCCAAATTAGTGAAATTGGGGCCAATTGAGGCCAATTGAGAGGAATTAGGCCATTTGAGGCAAATTAATGCCAGTTGAGGCCAATTTGGCTAATTAAGGCCAATTGAACAAAATTAGGACAACTAGGCCAATTCCGGCCAAGTGAGGCACATTACGACCAATTGAAGCCAACAATGTCAATATGGCCAATTGAGTCCAATTGAGGAAAATTATGTCCAATTGAGCCTAATTAGGCTAATTGAGCCCAATTAGGCCAACTAAGACCAATTCTCCCAATTAACCAAATTTGCCCAATTGAGGCCAATTGAGGAAAATTAGGCCAATTCAGGCAAATTGAGTCCAATTAGGCCAATTGAGGCTAATTGAGGCCAATTAGGCCAATTGAGGTAAGTAGAGGCCAATTGCACCCAATTGGGGCCAATTGTGTACATTTAGGCCAATTATTACCAATTTCACCAATTCGGCCAATTTAGGCCAATTTAGGCCAATTAGGACAATTGAGGCCAATTGGGGCCAATTGAGGCCAATTAGGATAATTTAGGCCAATTGAGACCAATTGAACCCAATTGAGACGGATTTGGCCAATTGAGGCCAGTTGAGGCCAATTAGGATAATTGAGGCTAATTGAGTCAAATTAGGCCAGCTAGGGCAATTGAGGCCAAGTGAGGCACATTGAGCCAAATTGAGGCCAACTAGTCCAATTCAGTCAATTGAGTCTAATTGAGAAAAATTAAGGCCGAAGGAGGCCATTTAAGGTCAATTAGGCAAATTGAAGCTCATTGAGGCCAATTAGGCTAATTAGACAAATTGAGGCCAACTAAGGCCAAATGAGACCAATTGAGGCCAATTAAACCAATTGATTCCAATTGAGGTCAATTAGGCTAATTGGTCTAATTGACGCTAATTGAGGTCAGTTGAAGCCAATTGAGGTCAGTTAGGCCACATGATTCCAATTGAGGCCAATTATGACAATTAAGTACATTTAGTCCAATAAGGCTAGAATAGGCCAATTACGGCTAATTGTGGCCAATTGAGGCCAATTGAGGCCAATTATGGCCAATTGAGGCCAATATGGCCAATTGCAGCTAATTTGGCCAATTGAGGCCAATTATTCCAATTGAGACCAATGAATTCTAATTAGGGCAATTAGCCAATTGACGATAATTGAGGCCAATTGATGCCCATTGAGGTCAATTAAGGCTAATTGAATCCAATTAGTCCAATTGAGTCAAATTAGGCCAATTGAATCCAATTAGGCCAATTGAATCAAATTCGGCCAATTAAGGCAAATTATGGAAAATGAGGCCAATTGAGTCCAATTGAGTTCAACCAAGGCCAATTGATCTCAATTGAGGCCAATTAGGAAAAATTGAGTCCAATTGCATCTAATTGAGACCAATTAAGGTCAATTAATCCAATTGAGGATAATTTGGCCAATTATATCAATTGAGGCTAATTGAGTCCAATTGAGACTAATTAAGCTAATTGAAACCAATTAGGAAAATTAGGTAAATTAGGCCATTTGAGACCAATTGATCCCAATTTGGCCAATTAATCCAATTGAGTCCAATTGAGGCAAATTGAGAACAATTGAGACCAATTAGGAAAATTGAGGCCAATTAGGCTAGTTAGGCCAATTAAGGCCAATTGAGGCCAATTAGGCCAATTGAGACCAATTAGTCTAATTAGGCCAATTGAGGCCAATTGAGGCAAATCGAGGCCAATTGAGGCCAATTGGGTAAATTAGGCCAATAGAGGCCTATTAGGCCAATTGAAGCCATTTGATACCAATTGAGGCTAGTTGAGGCCAATTAAGACAATTAAGGCCAATTAAGACCACACTACTAGAAATATAGGCTATAGCCATGTTTTGAAACCGTGGATATAAGCCCAAAAACTATGGTTATAAGTTATGCCCATTTTTACATGGACCACGACTGTTATTGTCATGGCTATAGGGAAAGACCTATAGACACGGTCTCAAAGCATGGATAAAGCCCGATAGCCATGGTTTGAAACCATGGCAGAACATTAATCCACATAAATTCTTTAGTCATGGTTTAAACCCATGGATAAAGGCCATCCAATTTCATAAAAAACACCCTTTTCACCCCCTTTGACACCCCCTGCACTCCCATTCCCCCCTGGACAGCCCCTTGCACCACCTAGATAGCCCCCTTGCACCCCTTGAACACTCCCCTGCACCCCCATTCGCACCTGGACAACCCCCTTGCACCCCCGTGAACACCCCCTTGCACCCCCATGCACCCTGGATAGCCCCCTTAAACCCCCTTAAACACCCCCTTCACCCCCATGCCACCTCTGGACAACCCCCTTGCACCCCCATGCCCCCTGGATAGCCCCCTTGAACACCCTTAAACACCCCCTTCACCCCCATGCCACCTCTGGACAACCCCCTTGCAACCCCCAGGATATCCCCCTTACACCCCAACCCCCTTGAACACCCCCTCACCCCCATGGCCCCCTGGACAGCCCCTTTCACCCAATAGATAGACCCCATGCTACCCCTTGAACACCCTATGCACCCCATGCCCCCCTAGACAGCCCTATTTCACCCCTTTGAACACCCCCATGCATCCCCATTCCCCCTGGATAGCCCCTTGCACCCCCATAGGACAACCCCATGCACCCCCTTGAACACCCCCGTGCATCCCCATTCCCCCCGGAAAGCCCCCTTTCACCCCCTGGACAACCCCCTTTCACCCCCTTGAACACCCCCCCCCCCCGCACCCCCATACCCCCCTTAGATATCCCCCTTGCACCCCCTGGACAGCCCCCTACACCCGCTTGAACACCCCCATGCCCTTGACCCTCTTGGACACACCCCCTACACACCCATGCCCCCTTGCACCCCCCCTCTGGGACACCCCCCTTGCACCACACATGCACCCTCCCCTACCCTGCAGACCCCCCTACACACCCCCACCAGTATCGCCCCCTTCCAGGTCCCCACCCCCTCCTGGACACCCCCTTGCACCACGCCTTCACCCTCCCCCCTGCCCTACCGACCCCCATCCTGGACCCCCCCTCCTGTATAGCCCCACTTGGACACCCCTTGCACCGCACCTGCACCCCCTACAGATACCCACCCCCTCTAAGACACCCCACTTCCACCCTCCCCTCTGCACCCTCCCCCTCCCCTACACCCTCCCCCTGAAAAACCCTTAGACACCCCCCGATACAACCCACCTACACCCCCCTCCCAAACACCATACCTACACCCTCCCCCTACCATGTAGAAACTCCTCCCCTATAGAACCCTTGTACCCTCTCCCCGGACAAACCCTGGACACCCCCTACACCCTCCTCCTTCCCTTCAAACCCCCCTGCACCCCCACTAGTATCCTCCCATCCTAGACACCCCCACCGCACTAGTATCCCCCTGCCAGGTCCCCACTGACGCGCCAGTTTTCCCAGTTCATGGAGGGGGGCATTGGATTCACCCCATATAATTTAATATCACATATTTTTTTACCTTTATTAATACCAAAATCTGAACCATATGGAACTATAATTAATTTTAGACATTATTTAGTGGTTTTCATTGAGTCTACCTGTGTGAATTGGTCAATCCCACTATGATTATGTTGGGTTTTGAAGGTGTATATGGTTGATAGGTGGTGCGACATATCAAAACATAAAAATTAGAAGGACCAAACTTTTGGACTAACAATCCATGATTGATAGGTAAAGGGGAAAGATAAAATGGGTAGACATAGGAGTACTACGGCTTGTGGGGATCAATTTTTTGAAGGAAAATAACCAATAAATTTTCACCTAGACCCCCACTACCCATGAATCCCCTCCTTACACCATAAAAATACCCCTCCACTCCCCCCTGGATAGCCCCCCCCCCCCCCCCCCCCCACCGCCCTCCATAGAAAGACCCCCCTCCTGGACAGACCCCTCCTACAGACCCCCTCCCCCTACAGACCGCCTAGATCCGTCCTTCATGACATGAAGATCACATTTCAATGGTTTGAAATGAAATTTTGAGTTCTTTTTGTTTGGTGTGGGCAACAGGTTGCATCGTGAGGGAATATAATTTGTGTAGGGAGACATTGATCACACCACAATTTTCCCATGCGTATAAAAAAACAGTTATTATGGGCAAAAGGGTAGTTGCGTCATGGAGATATGATTTCACCGACTCGTGGTCACGTCATGGAGGGATGATTGCACTGACTTTTGGTCACGTCACGAGTAGTTGGTCATGAAAATTAAATGCCCTTAGGAGTTGAGGTTTGAGAGGTCATGTCACAATGGAGACCGATCACACCACATGCCCTTTGGAGGCAACTAGTTGGGAGGTAACCAGTTTTTTAAACTATCATATCACGCCACACCCCCTCCCCTACAAACCCCCTCACATATCCACTCTTAGACACCCCCTCCCTCCTAGACACCCCTCATTTTTGGACAACCCCCTCCCTCCTAGACAGAAAAGAAAGGGGGTTCAGTGTACGCAACTATTTCCATAGTGGATTTTAGAGGATTCATAGATGTGAAGTGTCTTCTAGATTTTGGTTTCTTAGGGAGAAAATTCGCCTGGTGAAACATTATGAAAGGAAGTAAGAGAATATGGAGTAGGTTGGATCATTGTTTTTTAAACTTATAAAGAATTAAAACATACACAACGGACATCCTTTAATAATCTCACAAGGGATATTTTAGACCACTCACTGGTTGTAGTGAAACTGAAGAAGGGTGAAATAAGGAGTATTAAATTTGTCTAATCAAGGAATTGGATGGGGATAGAGGTATTTCTTCATCTTGTACAAGTTGGGAACTTCTTGGGTGGGTTTATCACATCGCCTACAATAATTAAAGAAAGAAAGTCTAAGATAGTTGGAAGGTAGAATGAGTAGGTAAAATAACCTGGAGTGTATCAAAAAATACATATAAAGTCTGAAGGAGAGGCTTCATGGTAGCTAGGATGATGAAATATTTTCAAATCTGGTGGAAAAACAAACTAATTTAGGCTGAAATAATCCTATAATTGGAAAGAGATTGGAGGAAATAATCAAGGAACTTCTAGCTTAAAGAGGGTTATTGGAACACGTCCTTGTCTAGACCTAAGTGAAGGAGAGAAAGGTGGTCAAGAAATTCAACATAAAATTGGATGAAAAATCTTATATAATGAAAGTGGGGGTGGATGGGGAATTGAAAATTGATAATTTCATGGAGCTACTTGCAAGAGACACCAGGCCCACCCCTTCCAGTTCTCCCTCCCCCATTTCCCCCTTGCACCCTCTTACCCCCTACCCCTGCCCCTTTCACCCCACCTACACCCTCCCCCTGTCCTGCAGACCCCAATGCACCCCCACCCCTACCAGTTTTCCCTCCCCCCACTGCCCCCTTGTACCCCTTCCCCACTATCCCACCCCCTCTCTCCCCCTTTCACCATCCCCCTCCCCCCTGCCTTGTAGACCCCCTGCCCTACAGACCTCCCCCCTCTCCCCTGCCCCCCTCCCCACTCCCCCACCCCTCCCCCCTACCCTGTATACCCCCCTTTAGACTACCCTTCCCTTATGACCTCCCCTCCCCCTTCCCCCTTCCACTCCCCCTGCAGACCTCCCCCCACCCTGCCCCCAGCCCCCTGCCCCCCTGCCTGGTAGACCGTCCCCTCCCCCCTCCCAACTCACCTACCCCCATGTATTAAATTAGTCAAATATATATAGTAAATGGTGAATGATTAAGGTGTTGGTATAATACATGGGCTATATACATTCAAAATATATGGATTCATGGTGTGACTATGATAAAAAGACACATATTTTTGATGTTGAAAACAATGTGGGTGATCTAAAAGAGATACCGTTAACAAGATGATGCAAATATAATACTGATCATAATTAGTAATAGGCCTTTACAAAAATAATAATTTTTTCTAAGGATCAAACAAATGGTGTAATGTTTATCTAACTCAATAAGTGGTTTTAAACAACCACATTAAAATTTCAAATCCAAATCTGGAGTTTATTGCTAGAATAATGAAGAAAAAATTGAAGTAGATCCTGATCAAAAGTTGAATAGGTGTAAAATCTATATTTGAACATTTCAATGGTATTAAACTATCATTGATGAAAAAAAAGTGATATAAGACCACATTTCAAGTGGTATGGGACTACCAAGAATATTAAGATAGCTATAGTGGAGAAGCAATGACATTCATCTATTACATGTTTATTTATTTATATAATAACAAGTGTTATCAGCTAACTATTTTCAGATATTGAGAAGATTTTGGGAGAGAAAAATAGAATTAGAAATAATTGTTTCTCTGTGTTCATGATTATTTCAAAATATGATTTGGGTGGAGTTAGCATTGAGAACATAATAGCTATTTAGCCTTATCTAAAGAAAATAGAGTTTCACTGTGAAGAAGATACAAAGAACATCAAGTGGTATCACAAGTTTTCACAAATGACTGGTATCAATTGATATAGTATTTGGATGTATTTGAGATTTTAAAATTTTTGAGATATTATATTTTATTTAAAAATATTAGTGACATCAAAAACTTAAGATTTTTGTATAAAACTCTGGTTTCCAATAATGATCTCTTTCTGTTAGGGTTATAGATTTTTTCAATGACTCAATGATAACTAGTAAATTCACTTACATAATATTATTGATGGAAAATTCATATAGGGAGAAGAATGTTCCATGGGTCATTAATAATGAAAGGATAAATCTATAATTATTAAAGGTATGATACTACTTTGATTTATTTTAATAAATAAATATTAGTTATGAAAGCTTTGGGTATGGAATGACCCACTCCTTAGTGAATTTTGATAATCCATAATGGATATATAAATTTTTAATGTGGAGTTATTATGAGTGTTTTAACTAGAGTTCCAAAATTTGAATCCTATCTATGGGAAACGATGAAGATCTCCATGATATGATTATCTTTAACAATTCATGGAGAACAATAGTGAGGGTAGTAAGAAAAATGAAAAATTACAAGTGTGCATAAGGATCATTTTAAAAAAGTTAAACAATGAAAGGATAAGAGAGAAAAAGGATCCATCCCTAGTTATCTATAAGATCTAGTATTTTCCCTCATGAGGCAACGACTAGGCTCAACTACAACTAGCATTGGGTGGTGAATGAGGAACACAACTCTAGTACACAATGGTTCTGTGATGAGGAAATAAGAAGCTAGTGAGAGATGGAACCAATCAGTATTCAAGAACTAGTGTCTTTGGTATATTTTAGTACTTAAGGACTTTAAAGGTGGTATATGTATCATATTTAGTGATTAAATAGTGGATCTCTTCACTAAAGTCTAATGTTGGACTCAGAAATATAGTGTCAACAAAGAGAGGAAGATCACCACATGGAGGATATGTACCATGCTCATAGTGGATATAAAATTGATAGTATTGTTTCAATAAGTCATGGTAAAACTCATGGATGTAATGTTTCATTTAAATGATTTATAAAATAGTGGAATCATGATCATTTTGCAGTCCATAGTCGAAGGAATAACAATGAATAGAAGATTCCTAAATCTCTTTGTGGAGAAATATTTAGAGAATTTATGAGAATTAAAGGAATATGTTTGACCATACTAAAACCATACTAAAACCATGTACAATACATTCCATCCAAATCATGTTATTCACATAGTGGTGACTTGGTCATTATGGGAAATTCCATCTTAAAAGTCTAACGACACTTAAAGGGTGACTTGGTTCAAAAAACCATTTTAATAAAAAGGGGGAAACCCCATATAGAGATATAAAAAGGGTCAAGTATGATGTGTGATTTATTACTAACAAAAATATCAAGTATAAGGAAAACATCAATGCAATAATGTCAATAAAGGTATACCACTGTGAATTTTCACAGATAGCACACCTCCATTGGAGGAGTTTTTTCTACAAATCCATGAATTACTTATCAAATGAAACAATTATATTAACTAACACTTATTCAAGAATTAAAATTTAATATAAAAATTCAGAATTAAGCAAGAAACTAAATGCAATTTAAAACATTCTTGAATTAAAGAGGATAGAAGAGGGACCCTACCTCAACCTCAAGGCACGTTTTCTTTTCACGACGGCAAATAAAATCATCCTTTTTCATCTTTCACATATATGAAACTTCACATATATATATATGTAAACCTTTCCCTTATGTACATATTTTAAGTCCAAATATGCACAAGGGGGCCCTTAGATATATGTTTATACTTGCATATACCCCTTTACACTTACACATGTATGCATTTTTCATATCTATATATAAGCACCCCTATCCAAAATATATATATTCATACTTCCATGAGTGAATATATATATATATATATATAAAGGGGGAACTTATATATGTATATGACCACCTATGTATAAAATTGTAATCCTTCAACAACGACAACTCAAATCCACCTCAATAAAATCCAAAACACACTATAAAAATATAAGGAACCCAAAAATCAACAAATCACTAATGAAAATTGGACCAAAGAATAAAAACGGAATAAACCTTACCCAAATCCGATGTTGAACTCACTGTTTTAAATGGTGGTGGAAAGAACCAGCCTCCCCATAAGAATCCACCTATAAGAAAATAGTGGCAAAAGAAATGAGATATAATGAATTCTTATATATATATGTGATCAGTGTTTCAACTGTACATGATAAATAATGAATTAATCCATAACCAACAATGAAAAAATAATACATGAATCCATAACCTACCCTTGCACACCCCCACCCTACACCAGCACCCCCCACCCCTGCTCCTGCACCCTACCCCTGCCCCCTCCCCCTAACCCCTGCCCCTACAGACCCCCTGCACTACCCACATCCTTCCTACCACCAGATACCCCCCTGAACCCCACAGACCCCTTCCCCTGTAGACCCACCTGCACACTCCCCTACCCCTTCCCTCCTCCCCCTGCAGACCCCCTTCCCTTCCCCCTCCCCACACAGACCCCTTTCCCCAAAAGACCTACCCGCTCCCTCCACCTACACCCTCTTTCCCTAGAACCCCCACTTCCCTTGGGGTATCCCCCCACCTGTAGCCCCCCTCTCTCCCCATAGACAACCCCCCCGGACACCCCCTCCCTTTCCTGGATAGCCCCCCCCCCCTCCGCCCTCCCCCTGGAAAACCCCCCACCCCACCCTACATAGCCCCCACCAACCACCTGGACACCCCCCAACCTGCATCCCCCCTCCCTATCCCAACACAACCCCCCCCCCCACTCCCACTGAAGCCCCCTACCTTTCCCTATATATCCCCCTATATCCGCCCTTCTTAATTGTAACACTCTTTCAACGAATTTGGAAAAATATGCTTGTTATGGCCTCTTCATCCATACTAAGAGTACTCTAATGAAATTTTTCAGCTGGATAGAGGAGAATAAAAATTATTCTCTTAAGTTTTTAACCACTATCTATCACTATTACTTTGTCATCTTCCCTATTATTATCAATATAAAATCAACCATATTCCACTGAATCCCTCTTACATTCCCTAGGATCATTCACTACTATAAGATCCTTTATTACTACTATCATGAAAGTGGGTAAGAAAAGTAATTAAAAGGTTGAAACTTATATGAAAACCAGAATATAAATTCATTTATGAAAAGATGGTGTAAGAATAATGTGGGATGAAAAGGAAAACATTTGTAAAACATTGCATAAAATCCCATCAACATTCTGTCTGGGAAACATTAAAAAACGCAAGGAAACAAAAGAAATCAAAAAAATTTCAAAACTTGTTATCAATTCTTAGAACTAGTTGAGAAAGATGAGTCAAATACGGCTTGACCTGGGCACTCCTGTTCTAAATTTTCCCTAAAATATAAATCTTGTCATTGAAATCCCTTTCATATTTCCTAAAAATTTCACATTTTCATGAGAAATAAAGAACGTGGGCAAGGAAAAAACTAAAATTCCAATCAACTTACAGGATAGAATCATTGAATTTTCAGTCTCTAGAGAGATGTCTTGGAAGGTGGAACGATGAGGGAGGAATATTCTCCAAGGGAGGGGGTCAAGGGTGGGAGGTTAAAGTTGAGCATGAGGGTGGGGAGGACTCCGTGAAACCCCATTGGCCAGGAAGTGTAACAGAAATGTCAGGGAAAGTCGAGAATGAGGGTGGGGAGGCCGCCATGGAACTTCGTTGGCCGAGAAGTGTAGCATCGACATCAAGGAAAGTCGAGCATGAGGGTGGGGAGGCCGCCAAGAAACACCATTGTCTGAGAAGTGTAGCAGTAATGTCGGGGAGGAGTGTGCAAAGAGCAGGTCTGGGTTGAGGGTTTGAGTAGTCACAGATTGGGGGAGGAGAGGAGTAGGGCGTCACAGACAATGGGGGGAGAATCCCGATAGATGGTAAAAAAACATAGATATATATTTTTTAATCGTGGCTATAAATTATGATATAACCACAGTTTTAATAGAAATGTGGCTATAAACTAGGATATAGCCACAAATTTATAAAACTGTGGCTATAGGTCTGTGGCCATAGCCTTGTTTTCTATTAGTGCCAATTGAGGCCAATTGAGGCTAATTAGGCCGATGTAGCTAATTAGGCCAATTAATGCTAATTGAGGCAATGTGAGGCCAATTTAGGCCAAGTGAGGCCAAGTGAGGCCAATAGAGGACATTTGAGGCCAATTAGACCAATTGAGGCCAACTGAGTCCAATTAGGCCAATTGAGGGCAATTAGGCCACCTGAGGCAACTTAAGGCCAATTGAGACCAAATAGGCAAGTAGCAGCCAATTAGGGATATTGATACCAATTGAGAAAATTAAGGCTAATTAAGGCCAATTGCATTCAATTGATACCAATTAGGCCAAGTGGGACCAATTTAGGCCAATTGAGACCAATTTAGGAAAATTGATTACAATTGAGGCCAATTGAGGGCAATTGATGCCAATTGAGGCCAATTGAGTCCAATTGAGGAAAATTGAATCCAATTGACCAATTGAGGTCAATTGTGGCCTATAATGACCAATTGGGGTCAATTAGGACAATTGAGACCAATTGAGGCCCGTTGAGGCCAATTTAGCCAATTGAGGCCAATTTGGTTAATTAGGCCAATTGAGGCCAATTGAATCCAATTGAGGAAAATTGAGGTGAATTGAGGCCAATTAAGTCAATTGAGTCCAATTGTGGCCAATTAGGCCAATTGAGATCAATTGTAGGCAATTGAGGCTAATTGAGGCCAATTGAGGCCAATAGTGTCAATTGAGGCATATTACAGCCAATTGGAACCAATTGCATCCCATTGAGGATAATAAGTCCAATTGATGCCAATTGATGCTAATTGAGTCGAATTGAAAACAATTGAGGCCAATTGAGCCCAATTTAGACCAATTGAGGCCGATTTAGGCTAATTATGATAATTGTGGCCAATTATGCTTATTGAGACCAATTTAGGCCAATTAGTAAAATCGATGCAATTGGGGATAATTAATCCCTTTGGCCAATTGAGGCCAAATGAGGTGAATTGGGGCCCATTAGTCCAATTCAGCTAAGTGAGGCTAATTCAGGCCAATTAGGCCAACTGAGGCTAATTAGTCCAATTGAGGCCAATTGAGGCCAATTGAGGCCAATTGAGTCTAATTATGCCAATTGAGGCCATTTGAGGTCAATTTTGGAAAATTGAGGCCAATTGAAGAAAATTATAGAAAATTAGGCCAATTGAAGTCAATTCGTCCTATTAGGCCAAGTGAGGCCAACTGGGGCCAAGTGAGTCCAATTGAGGCCAACTGAGTCTAATTGAGGCTAATCGAGGTTAGTTGAGGACAATTTAGAAAAATTGGGACCAATTAAGCCAATTGAGGCCAATTGATGTCAATTGAGGTGAATTGATGTAAATTGAGGCTAATTGAGGCCTTTTAAGGCCAATTAATGCCAATTATACCAATTAAGACCAATTGAAGCCAATTGAAGCCAATTAGTCCAATTAGGCCAACTAAGATAAATTGAGACCGATTGAGGCCAATTGAGGTCTATTGAGGTTATTGAGGCCAATTAGTCCAATTATGACAAATTGTGGCCAATTCCAACCAATTGAGGCCAATTGATGCCAATTAGGCTAATTACGATCAATTGAGGCCAATTAGGCCAATTGAGGCAAATTAGGCCAACCAGGTCACTTGAGGCCGATTAAAGCCAATTAGGCCAATTGAGGCCAATTAATCCAGCTGAGGCTGATTGAGGGCCATTAGTCCAGTTAGGAAAATTGAGGCCAATTACCACCAATTGAGGAAAATTACGGCAATTATAGACCAATTAAGGCCAATAGAGGCCAGTTGTGGCCAATTAGGCAAATTAAGTCCAATTGTGGCCAATTAGCAAATTAAGTCCAATTGGGGCCAATGAGCCAATTGAGGCAAATTGAGGCCAATTGAGGAAAATTGAGGACAATTAAGGCTAATTGGAACCAATTACATCATTTAGGATGATTGTGGCCAATTGAGTCCAATTACAGCTAATTAGACCAATTGAGGACAATTTGGCCAATTTGGAGAATTGATTCCAATTTTGGACAATTTATGACAATTGAGCCAATTAGTGAAATTTTTTCAATTAAGGGAAATTGAGTCCAATCGAGGAAAATTGAGCCCAATCGAGGCCGATTTAGATCAATTTGGAAAATTAGGTCAATTGAGGCCAATTGAGGCTAACTGAGGCCAATTTAGACCAATTAGGCCAATTGAAGCCAATTGAGGCCAATTGGGCCAATTTGGCCAATTAGGTTTATTGAGGCCAATTGATGTCAATTAAGGCAAAGTGAGTCCAATTTGTCCAATTGAGGCCAATTGGGCCAATTTGGGCCAATTAAGGTCAATTTAGGCAAATTGAGGCAAATTAGGCAAATTGAGGCCAATTGGGCCATTTAGGCCAATTGAGGCTGATTGAGTCCAATTAAGGCCAATTAGGCCGATTGGGTCCAATTTAGTCCAATTGAGTCCAATTAGGCTAATTGAGATCACTTGAGGAAAATTGAGGCCAATTATGCCAATTTGGCCAGTTGGGGCCAATTAGACCCATTAGGCCAATTAAGGCCAATTGAGACGAGTTGAGGCCGATTAAGGCCAATTGAGGCCAACTGTGGCTAATTGGGACCAATTGGAGCCAATTAAGGCCAATTCATGCCAATTGCAACCAATTACGGCCATTTAGGCCAATTAAGTCAAAATATGGCCAATTAAGCTAATTAGGCCAATTGAGGTCAATTGAGGATAATTAAATCCAATTGAGGCCAATTAAGATGAATTGGGCCAATTGAGACCAATTAAGGCCAGTTGATCCAAATTTGGCCAATTAGGCCAATTGAGGCCAATTGAGGCAAATTAGGCCAACTACGCCAATTGAGGCCTAGTGAGGGTTTGTGAGGCCAATTGTGGCCAACTAGGCCATTTAGTCCAATTCGGCCAAATGAGTCCAGTTGAGAAAAATTAAGGCCAAAGGAGGCCATTTCAGGTTAATTCATCAAATTGAACCCCATTGAGGCCAATTAAGCTAATTAGACCAATAGAGGCCAACTAAGGCCAAATGAGACCAATTGAGGCCAATTAGGCCAATTGATGTCATTTGAGGTCAATTAGGCTAATTAGGCCTATTGGGGCCAATTATGTTAATTAGGCCAATTGAGACCAATTCAGGCCAACTGAGGCCAATTAGGTCAATTGAGACCAATTGAATCCAAATAGGCTAATTAAGGCCAGTTGTGGCCAATTGAGGTCAACTGGGCTAATTGATACCAATTGAGCCCAACTAAGACCGATTGTGGCTAATTGAATCCAATTTGACCAATTTTGGCCAATTGTGGCCAATTGAATTCAATGAGGCCAATTGGGGCCAATTGAGGCCAATTAGGCCAATTGAGGCCCATAAAGGCCAATTGGGGCCTGGCCAATTGAGGACAATTGAGGCCAACTAAGGCCGACTAGGCCAATTATGGCCAATTAGGTCTACTAGGCCAGATGATGCCAATTGAGGCCAATTAGGTCAATTAAGGCCAATTAGGCCAATTGTGGCAAATTGAGTCCGCTTAGTCCAATTAGTCCAATTGAGTCCAATTGCGACCAATTGAGGTCGCTTGCAGACAATTGACGCCGATTGAGGTCAATTGAGACAAATTGAGGCCAATTGAGGCCAATATGGCCAATTGCGGTCAATTAGGTCAATTGCGACCAATTGAGGCCAATTGAGCCATTATTCTAATTGAGTCCAATTGATTTCAATTAGGCCAATTAGGCCAAATGAGGCCAATTGAGGCCAATTGATTCTAATTGAGTCCAATTGAGGCTAATTGAATCCAATTAAGGGTAATTAGGCCAATTGAGTCCAATTGAGTCCAATTAAGTCCAATAGAGCTCAATTGGGGACAATTGGGGCCAATTGAGGCCAATTGGTGCCAATTGCATCCAATCAAGACCAATTGAGGCTAATTATGTCAATTGAGACCAATTAGGCCAATTGAAAGCAATTAGGCCAATTTGGAAAATTTTTCCACTTGAGGCCAATTAAGCAAAATTAGTCCAATTGAGTCTAATTGAGTCCAATTGAGACCAATTAGAAAAATTGAGACCAATTATACCAAATTATCCTATTAGGACAGTTGAGGCCAATTGAGTCTAATTATTCCAATTGAGTCTAATTAGTCCAAAAAGGTCAATTGAGGCCCATTGGGGTCAATTGAGTCCAATTAGACCAATTGAATCCAATTGAGGCTAGTTGAGGCCAATTGGGGCCAATTATGGCCAATTAGGTCAGTTGAAGCCAATTAGGAAAATTAGGCGAATTGAGGCATATTTGGCCAATTAACACCAAGTGAGACCAATTGAGGCCACTTGAGGCCAATTAGGATAATTAAGACCAATTGAGGCCAATTGAGGCCAACTGGGGTCAATTGAGTCCAATTGAGGCCAATTGGGTCCAAATTAGGCCAAATATGCCAATGCGTCCAATTAGGCCAATTGAGGCCAACCGAGGCCATTTGAGGTCAACTAGGTCAATTAGGCCACCTGAGGTAACTTGAAGCCAATTAAGGCCAATTAGGTCAGTTGAGACCAATTAGGGCTATTGAGGCTATTTGGGAACAATTGAGGCCAATTAGTACAATTGAGGCCAATTAGGCCAATTAGGCAAATTGAGACCCATTGTGGCCAATTGAGACCCATTGAGACCAATTAGGCCAATTGAGGCCAATTGTGGCCAATTAAGGCCAATTAGTCCAATTAAGGCCAATTGAGGCCAATTGAGGCCAATTGAGGCCAATTGAGGCCAATTAGGCCAATTGAGGCCAATTGAATACAATCGGGGAAAATTGAGGCCAAATGAGGAAAATTGTGTTCAATTCAGGCCAATGAGTTCAATTCATGACAATTTAGGCCAATTCAGGCTAATTGAGGCTAATTGAGACCAATTGCATCCAATTTAGGAAAATTGAGGTCAATCAAGCCAATTGAGGCCTATTGAGTCTAATTGAGGACAATTAGACCAATTAGGACAATTGAGGCCAATTAGGCCAACTGAGACTGATTGGGCTAATTCATCTAA
Source organism: Viscum album (assembly GCA_963277665.1). Classification (NCBI taxonomy): domain Eukaryota; kingdom Viridiplantae; phylum Streptophyta; class Magnoliopsida; order Santalales; family Viscaceae; genus Viscum; species Viscum album. The sequence continues at coordinate 1,188,156,450 of OY728127.1, read as the reverse complement.
TTAGGCCAATTAGGCCACTTAAGGCTAATTATCGTCAATTTAGGCCAATTGAGGACACTTGAGGCCGGTTGTGGCCAATTGAGCCTAATTAAGGCCAATTATAGTCAATTGACGCCAATTGGGCCAATTAGACCAATTGAGGCCAATTGAGGCCAATTGAGGCCAATTGAGGCCAATTGAGGCCAATTGAGGCCAATTGAGGCCAATTGAGGCCAATTGAGGGTAATTAGGCCAATTAAGGCCAATTGTAGTCAATTGAGGCCAATCCGACCAATTGAGACAAATCGATCCCAATAGAGAGCAATTGTGGTAATTAAGGCCAATTTAGGCCAATAGATTCTAATTGTGGCTAATTGATGCCAATTGAGGCCAATTAGGCCAATTGCGGCCAATTGAGGTGAATTAAAGCCAATTAAGACCAATTAAACCAAATATGCCAATTATAGCCTATTGTGACCAACTGAGGCAAATGGAGGCCAATTGAGTCCAATTAGGCCAATTGAGGCCAATTGAGGCCAATTGAGGACAATTAGGCTAGTTGAATTAAATTGAGTCCAATTAGGGAAAATTAGACCAATAAGATCAAACGACACCAATTTAGGCCAATTGATGCTAATCAGGCCATTTGAGGCCAACTAGGCCAATTGAGGCCAATTAAGCCAATTAGGACAATTAAGCCAATTAAGACCAATTGAGGCCAATTGAGGCAATTGAGGCCAATTGAGGCCAATTGTGGCCAATTGAGGCCAATTGTGGCCAATTGAGGCCAATTGTGGCCAATTGTGGCCAATTGGGCCAATTGACGCCAATTGAGGCCAAATGGGCCAATTGAGGCCAATTAGGGCAAATTTACTCTAATTGAGGACAATTATGCCAGTTAAGCCAATTGAGGCCATTTGAGGACACTTAGGCCAAACGAGGCCAATAAAGGGAAGTTAGGCCAATTAGGACAATTAAGGCTAATTAGGCGAATTGAGGCCAATTTAGGCCAATTGTGGCCAATTGAGGCCAATTAGGCCAACAAAGGCCAGTTGTGGTCAATTATGCCAATTATGCCAATTAGTTTATTTAAGGCCAATTGAGCCTATTGAGCCAATTGAGGCTAGTAAGGCCAATTAGACCAATTGAGGCCAATTGAGGCATATTGAGACCAATTAGGCCAATTGCACCAATTGAGACCAATTATTCCAATTAGACCAATTGAGGCCAATTAAGCCAATTGTGTCAATTTCACCCAATTTAGGCCAATTAGACAAATTAGGCCAATTGGGACAATTGAAGATAATTTGGTCAATGAGACCAATTGAGTATAATCGAGGCCAATTGATTTCAATTGAGGCCAGCTTAGGCCAATTAAGGCCAATGGAGGATAATTAGGCCTATTGACGCCAATTGAGACCAATTATGCCAATTTGTCCAGTTGAGGCCAATTAGGCCCATTAAAGCCAATTGAGGCCAATTAAGCCCATTGAGGCCAATTAGGACCATTGATTCCAATTGAGTTAATTAGGACAATTTAGCCTAATTTAGGCTAATTGAGACAAAATTGGGCCAATTGAGTCCAATTGAGACCAATTGAGGCCAATTAGGCCAATTAGGCCAATTCAGCCAATTAAGGCCAATTGCGGCCAATTGGGGCCAATTTGGAAAATTGAAAATAATTATGTCCAATTGAGGCTAATTGATGATAATTAGGCCAATTGATGCCAACTACGGAAAATTGATGCCAATTAGGCCCATTATGGCCAATTGCGGCTAATTCAGGAAAATTCGGCCAATTGAGGCCAATTGAGTCCAATAAGACCAATGGGACAAATTTTGACCAATAGAGGATGATTAGTCCAATTGAGGCCAATTAGGACCATTATGTAAATTAGTAAAATTTGTCCAATTAAGCCACATGAGACAAATTGAGGCCAATTCTGCCAATTGAGGCCAATTGGGGCCAATTATGGAATTTTAGTCCAATTAGGCTAATTGAGGCGAATTACGGCCAATTGAGGCCGATTGATGCTAATTGGGGCCAATTGAGGCAAATTGGGAAAATTGGGGCCAATTGAGCCAATTGAGGCCAGTTAAGGCAAAATAGGCCAATTATGCCAATTTAGGAAAATTGTGACAAATTGTGGACAATTGAGGCAAATTATGCCCATTGAGGCTAATTATGCCAATTGAGACCAATTAAGGACAATTAGGCCAATTGAGGCCAATTAGGCCAATTGGGTCAAACTAAGGCCAATTAAGATATTTATGCCAACTAAGGCCAATTGAGGCCAATTTAGTCCAATTAAGGCCAATTGAGTCCTAATAAGGCCAATTGAGGCAAATTAGGCCAATTGAGGGAAATTTGACCAATTATGCCAATTAGGCCATTTAGTTCCAATAGAGGCCAATTGAGGCCAATTGAGACCAATTGAGGCCAATTGAGGTCAATTGGGGAAAATCGAGTCCAATTGAGGCCAATTGAGGCCCATTCAGGCAAATTGAGGCAAAATTGAGGCAAATTGAGGCAAATTGAGGCCAATTGAGGCTGATTAGGACAATTGAGGTCTATTGAGGCCAATTGAGACCAGTTTGGACAATTGAGGCCAACTGAGGCAACTTAGGTAAATTATGGCAAATTGAGGGAAATTGAGGCCTATTAATCCAATTGAGGCCAATTTAACCACTTGAGGTCGATTGAGGACAAGAATCCCAATTGAGGCCCATTGAAGCCAATTAGGACAATTGTGCCAATTAGGCCAATTAGGAACTTGAGGCCAACTGAGGAAAATTAGAACAATTGAGTTTAATTAGGCTAATTGATTCCAACTAAGGTTAGTTGAGTCCAATTTGTGAAATTATGCCAATTTAGGCTAATTAGTCTAATTAAGCCAGTTGAGGCCAATTAGGTCCAATTAGGACTAATTGAGCCCAATTGAGCCCAATTGGGACCAATTTAGGCCAAATGCGTCAATTAATGCCAATTGAGGCCAATTGAGGCCAATTAGGCCAATTGAGACGAATTCAGCCAATCGAAGACAATTGAGTCTAATTGAGGCCAATTAGGCCAATTAGACCAATTAAGGCCAATTGAGGCTAATTATTCCAATTGAGTACAATTGATTCCATTTGAGGCCAATTGAGGCCAATTAGGTCAATTATGACAATTTAAGCCAATCGAGGGTAATTGAGGCCCATTGGGGCCCATTAAGCCCCATTGAGGCCAATTGAGGCCAATTGTGACGAATCAGGCAAATTAAAGCCAATTAAGGCCAATTGAGGTCAATTAAGGCCAATTAGGCCAATCGAGACCAAATGCCGCCAATAAAGGCCAATTGAGGCCAATTTGGGAAATAGAAGCCAATTGAGGCCAATTAGGCCAATTAAGACCTATTTAATCCAATTGAGGCCAATTCGTCCAATTGAGGCACATTTGGCCACATGAGGCAAATTAGGGCCAATTGAATCCAATTTTTCCAATTGAGTCCAATTAGTCTGATTTGGCCAATTGATGTCAATTGGGGAAAATTGGGGTTAATTGAGGCCAATTGAGGCCAATTAGGCCAATTATGGCCAATTGAGCCCAATTGAGGCCAATTATGGCTAATTATGGCCGAATAGTCCAATTGAGGCCAATTAATCCAATTGGGGGAATTGAAGACAATTAGGGCCAGTTGAGGACTATTAAGCCAATTGAGGCTAATTAGGCTAATTGGGGCCAATCAGGCCATCAGACCAATCAGGCTAATTACACCACTTTTGGCAAATTGAGTCCAATTGAGGCCAATTACAAAAATTGAGTCCAATGGAGGCCAATTATTCTAATCAAGACAATTAAAGCCAATTGGGGCCAATTAAGGTCAATTGGGGCCAATTTTGGCCAATTTAGGCCAATTGAGGCCAATTGAGTCCAATTAAGGACACTTGAGTATAATTAGGCCAATTGGGGTCAACTGAGGCTAATTGAGGCCAATTAGGCCAATTGAGACCAATTAAAGGAAATTGATGCCAACTGAGGCCAATTTGGCCAATTGAGGCCTATTAGGTCAACTGAGGCCAATTGAGGACAATTGAGGCCAACCGAGGCCAATTGAGACCAATTATGATAATTGTGTCAATTTTGGCCAATTAGGCCAATTGAGTCCAAATGAGGCCAATTGAGACCAATTGAGGGCAATCAAGGCCAGTTAGGTAAATTAGGCCACTTGAAGCCAATTGAGGCCAATTGTAGCCAATTAGGAGAATTGAGGCCAATTGAGGCCAATTGCAGACAAATGAGGCCAATTGAGAACAATTGAGGTCGATCGATGTTTATTAGACCAATTAAGGCTAATTAAGGCTAATTGAGGTTTATTGAGGCCAATTAGGTCAATTGAGGCCAATTGAGGCCAATTGAGGCCAATTGAGGTCGATTAGGCCAAATGAGGCCAATTGGGGCCCATTAGGCCGATTAGGCCAATGGAGGCCAATTATGCCAATTAGGCCAATTGAGGCCAATTGAGTCTAATTGAGGCCAATTAATGCCAATTGCGGCCAATTGAGGCCAATTTGTCCAATTGGGCCAATTGAGGCTAATCGAGACCAATTGAGGACAATTAGTCCACCTGAGGTCAATTAGGTGAATTGAGGCCAATTGAGGCCAATTAGGCCAATTGAGGCTAATTGAGGCCAATTAAGGACAATTGAGGATAATTAGGCCAAGAGAGTCCAATTAGGCCACTAAGGTCCAATTGATCCCAATTGTGGCCAATTGAATCCAATTAGGTCAGTTGAGGCCAATTGAAACCAATTTGGCCAATTAGGTCACTTGAGGGCAATTGAGGCCAAATAAGGCCAATCGAGGCCAATCGATGCTAAATTGAGGCCAATTTAGGCCAATTGGGTCAATTAGGCTAATTGAGGACAGTTGATTAGTCCATTTAGGCCATTTGATGCCAATTTAGGCCAATTTAGGCCAATTAGGCCAATTTAGGCCAATTTAGGCCAATTTAGGCCAATTGCGGCAAATTGAGACCAATTATGGACTAGACTACTAGAAAAATTTACCTATAACCATGATTTAAAACCGTGGCTGTAGACCCTAAAACTGTGACTATAGGTAATTGCCACTGTTTCATTGGTTGTGGCTGGAAATGGCATGGCTATTGGGAAATGCCTATAGCCACGGTTTTGAACTTTGGAAATAGCCCTTTTACCATGGTTTAAACCATGAGTATAGCCCTCTAGCCACGGTTCAAAACCATGGTTATAGCCATATTTCCACTATTATAGACAGTGACATTAGATACTACCACTTAGATTTTTTACCACAATTTGTAACTGTTGTTCTAGGCCAATAGACACAGTTCTAACCGAGGAAATAGACCTAATGCCACTGTTTAGAACCGTGGATATATCCTTTATTTTCCATAAAAAACCCACCAGATTATACTTCCTCACCTGTATATCACCACTACTTCCTTTGAATTCCATTAAAAAACACACTCAACTACACTCCAACTATACCCTCACTGCATTGTACACCTATAACACCCCACACCACCCCTCTGCATACTCCTAGAACACCCCACCCCACCCCATTGTATACCCCTACAAAACTAGGAAGAAATGAGACAATAAAAATGATTTTCAGTCTATAGGAAACTTTGAGTTTCACTTCTTGGAACTAGCCTCACCAACTATCCGTCCAAGATTAGAATTTTGAGAACATAGCACACAAGGAAGAACAACAAACTTTTATTTGAAATCAGAATCCATAATTACACTAGATAGATAGAGAAAGAGAGAGAGTGAAACTTGAGTTAGTTCCAACTAATTGTTCAATTATAGAGTGAGGATTGGTCCTCTTATTCAAAATACAAATTTGGTGAGAAATGAGCTAACATGTTTTCCTCCATGTGGCATGGTCCCAGACCCTCTTCCTCATCTTCAGGTGAAATCTCGGGGACTATGATTAAGCTCCCCTAACAAAATGTGACAACCCTATGTATATTCAGTCTAGGAGGAATATTCAGCTTGGTCTACTTCCATTGAACATGTATATCACTCTCCAAAATATTCTTTTATCCCCATTTCCTTTTGATTTCTAATATTTATACTTTTAGGGAGCCGTAAATTTAAAATTTAATTCCCAAAAGTAACATTGTAATGCATTTTACTACCCTTCTGTAGCTCAGTCCTGAAATACAAGACTAACTTGGAACAACTTTATGACTGATGAAAGACCCTTATGTGTGTTTCCTACTTAACTATGTGTGAGATTTCAATGGAAAAGTTACCCTTATGCACTAGCCTTCTATCCTTCTATTGGTGTGAGACCAAATTGATGTGGACAAATTTATCTTCACAATTCCTTTACTTATGATGGAGTAACTGTGATACTAAATATAATCCACAATATTACCTTAAAAAACATAGCCTTTGTCTTTAATGATCATAAAATACAACTAAGGTTTGGTTTCCTCTACTTTGATCATTAGAAAAATTCAGGACTCAAACCATCAAAGATTCATATATGAACCACAATCCATGATTCTTCAACCTATTCCAAGCTTAATAGTAACATTAAAGATGTATTTTACAACCCACCCCACTACATACCCCTACTGCACCCACCCCACTGGATACCCCTACACCCCACCCCACTCCATACTCCTACAACACCCCACCCCACTGCATACCCCTACACCCCACCCCACTGCATACCCATTCAGCACCCCACCCCACTGCATACCCCAACGTGATTGTACCTAATTATAAGACATTTTAACCATAAAGAATCCATACTTCAAGCATTAGCAATACTGAATCCAATATATTTACACACGTACACACACACACACAAATTCAAAGAAACAAAACCCAATACAAAAAAAATTCCATTAATCTAAATACATTCATGACTACCCAAAATTTAAAATATAACCATTGTAGTACGTTCAAAAATGATTTTATACTTTGGTAATAACTATGAAGCTAAAAATATTCAAAATAGTGGGCAGTGAAATATGTACCGCTGAGTAAACGAACATCATTGGTCTTATTGCAGAAGTCAATTGTCCATGAACTTGCATCATAAGAAACCACCTGTGAGAAAATAAGGGGAAAAGAAGTGAGATATAACAACTTATTATATGCGTGTGATCAGTGTGTGTCAACTGTAAATGATAAATTATACATGACACAATAACCTATAATGAACAATGAATATTCATGTTGATACATACAGAAGGTTTTGTTTTTGAACTTTTTCTAACATGTTTATTGAAGGTTCACATAAAATACAACATATTTACATGAATAACTTCACATAATAATGATTATAAGATAGATCAAAATCACCAAGGAACACATCAAGGTCGTCAATACAACTTCTCAAATATGGAAACAATCTCTAATAACACCCAAGACTATATAAATGGGTTTGAAGATCAAGTAGAGATACTTATGAAATGAAATTGTTAAAGGAAGAAAGAATTTATGTCAATGCAAACTAAAACCTATCTTATGTAGTGTTTCATTGAAATAAAAATAAGTTGTGTCAAGGATATTGAAATTGGAAATCCATTATATGGTGTTTATGATCTTTTATGGATGAAGAACCCAATAATAGAGGTGAGTGACACATAAAACATGAGTTTGCTGGACGAAAATACTATTTAATACATGCATCTAGAACTGACTAGTATTTTATCTACATTTAAATGAAAAGTGTAGAATTCACTAATTGAAATTCATACATGTATGATATTCTGAATTTACATGTAATTTTTTTATATCATATTAAGAATGATCGATGTGTAAGGGATATGTGTAAGAGGACTATGTCACTTATAAGATATTTGAGGTACACATAAGTCATTTGAGTTAGCAGTAAGATATTTTGTCGTTGTATAAGATAATTCTCATAAGTTTAATATATTTGAGGGCCACATAGGATAATTCCAATGCATAATATGTTTTCACTATCTACTAAAAAATTAAAAAGGAAAACATATTATGCACAAATGATATTTTAGAACGTGAAAAATTAAAAAAACCTGGAGAGGATGATATCTAATGAGGCTAATGTAGTTCAATATAATTCAAAACATCAAGAAAATTTCAAAATCCTTGACCTATATTGGATAATATAATCATTAGAGCTATAATAAAAAGGATAATACTTTGGTAGAATGACTTCAAAATTAAAATACTTTAATTGAAATTATTCTATTTTTAAGAATAATGTAGAGGAGAATGCATAGATGCTCTAGTTTTACATATGTTATTAAACAACATAATAATTATTCTTACTCAGTCATGGGAAGAAGAGTTTGATGCTGAGTAAAAAAATAAAAATAGACAGAACTTTAATGGAGAAATTAAGTCGAAAATGATAAAGCTCCACCTATGATGATACTCTTAATGTATTATATATAGACTATAATAATATTTAATGTGGATATCATTTTGGAAGAGTTTTAGGAAGAAGGAATCCAATACAAACTTAGGAATAAAATATATAATTATTTGACCAGGAGAGGTGAAATAATAAATGGTACTATTGGAATAACCTTGAGTTAAAAAATAAAATCATGGGAATCTAAATATTGGAATTTTAATATGATACATTTCGTCCAGTAATGAGAAATTATTTTCAGTATCCCATTTTTGGATATTGAAAATGAAATATGACATTTAATATACCTAATTAGTCATGTGATATTTAGGATATCAAGAAGGAAGAAAATAATAAAATCTGGAGGCCATTTAGCTGTTATCATTATTTCTGCGGAGTTGGCTCAAAGATGGGGTGACGCTATCAAAGGAATAATAAAATGGAGGTGAATCTAAGAGAAGAAACCTCTCAATAATAAAGAATGGAAGAGCTACAAAACCTCATCAAGACAAAATATTTTTTAGGTTTTGAAAAGGAATAAGACAAGAAATCTACGTGACCTATTTTTTTTCTATAGAAGATATCCAGTAGAGGAATAAGAGAGAAGAATGAATCCTAAATTTAAGATTTAGTGATTTGTCATAATCTTTTACAACAAATATTTCAATATTGATATTCTTAGTAAAGAAATCCATCAATTGGTTCTAAGAGAATCTAGGAGCTGTGTAGTCAAACATAGGAAGAGATTCATGTTTTTTCATTGAATACATTTAGGTAGAGGAAGTCTCTATGTATTTGTGGAAGAAGATAAGACCTTATGGGTGTAGAGACATCCATGGATAAATTAGGATCTATATCTAGAGGGGGTAAAAAGACAGTTGTAACCAACAGTGAGAATCAATGAAGTCCAGTGGGATGCTAAATTTTTTAAACACGGTGGGATGATGTGTTAGCATGGGATGCACCGTGTTGGGAAAAGACATCAAGAAATTCCACTTGTATTTATAATAAAACTCTATTGGAGAATATGACACTTAAACTTCCTAAGCATAGCGATGAGTGGGAATCCATGGTGGGGATTTACATTGTATTAGCACTTATTCCATTTACTTTTAAAATTTCATTGTATATAGGTGTATTATTGGTTAAAAAATAAAAGAATATAGTCTTAACTATTCACATAGGTTCATGTACATAGGGTTTTAAAGTATGAAAGAATAAATTAGAAATAATTAAAATCATATAAAAACAGGTTCACCCCCTCAGGGGGTGTGTTTATATGGACCATTGGGACTCTCAATTAGTATCAGAGCCTAGGGTTCCTCATATTTTGATATACTAATCTATTACAACTGAAATCAGAGCACAAATATCTATCTTTTATTGAACTATAATTTTTTTTGCCTTGTTTTTTTACATGAGTATATATGAAGTGCAGCTATGAAATTATCTCAGAGGAGATTTTGGTAGTTCCACAGATTGAAGAATCTACCTCTATTCATGTCAGTACAGATTTGGGGAACTCATAAAATAATTTGAGAAATAGGAAGAAAAAAGCAATCAACAAGATAATTAATGATTTAAAGTATGGGAATAGGAAAAACCACTATCTTATTACTATTAATGTTCTGAAATTCATAATCTATAACATTTAAAAAATTACACATGTTTTATAACATGAAGAAACATGATGGTATATAATTATATAAATAGAACATAGTAGAAAATTTCTGACTCATATTTTAAGTAGGATCTCATATGTTTCATCATTGGTAAAAACAGAATCATATATATCAAGAATCAAATAATATATAATAAGAATTAGATAGTTTTTAACACCTATATTAATCAAAGAAATACATATGATCACCCCAATATTCATAATCACCTTCATAAAAAATTAGTGACTAATTTTGGTTAAGAATGTCAATAGATATGACTAGTATTCCTATAGTTCGACCTCACTTGGACTAGAAAATAGTAGTACATGCCCATATACTACCTAATATACAAACACCATATCTCGATAATTACATTTCATATACATTTTCATTTTTGGTATGGTCATAATTCCTTTCGGCATTAGTTTTTGATGCATGATCAGTCCATTATGTGAATTTTCAATACGGGACATGATGGTTCATATAACTTCATTATCTAGGGATTTATTTTTGGTAATTCAGGGTGTGTTTTTCCCATCAACTAGTTGTTCTAATATATCTTTGTTTAAAAAAACTAGTACTTTTCCCATGAAAATGAATGGCCTATTCACAATTCTATGTAAAAATATAATTAAAAACTATTTAATTTAGAGTATGTTGACATGAATAGTTATGTGAAACAAAATAGGATAAGTATATAAGAAAAGGTTTAAAATAAATGAAAATTAATTCGTATAATTAAATAATTTTAATAATTATAGTATAAAATTATTTATTTCATGGATTAAATAAATGGAAAAGAAATTGGAAAAAAGGTAACAATAAATGAATTAAAGAAAATTTCTATAATTTTTATATAATAGAAAAAAATACAATAATAGAAAAGAAATTGTCTTACATGGAGTTCAAATATGAATTAAATAACATATAACATATCATAAATATCATTATTGATCCTCCAATGTAGAAAACCTACAACGGTGACATGAAACCACTATCAGGAAAACCATGAGAAGAAAAATATGAAACAAAAATCATTATTACCGAAATTTCTTTGGAAAAAATTCATTAATGAGAGAACCTTGACAACATTCCCTATTTTAAAATGATCTCCAATATTCATCACTTTTGAGAAACCTACACGTTAATAGTTTAAGAGTCTAGATTAATATTATATACACTTATAGATGTTATGATTGTATAAAAAATTGTTAATAATGTTATAAAAAATTTAATTTCAAAATACTAAGGTAGTAATATTGTAGGAATATTAGACGCATGTTTAAAAAAGCATGGTGTTTGTTATTCAACTGATTAATACTTCCCCTTGGGAAATTAAATAAATATTTTTTCTGTAAAAGAAATGCCAAGAACCATGGATTTGGAAATACAAACTCATGGTTCTAAAAATTTATAAAAAACACATAAACACCAAATTAATTTAATAATTAAAAAATATATGAAATGCCCCAAAAAATAGTGAACCAAAATCCCTTAATGGCATGACCAACAGTTCAAGAAATGTTTCCATTAGCATGATTCATACATAGTTTAGGAGTGTTTATAAGGAGGATCCTACATAGTATACACATATTATCACCCATATATATATGAATCGTTTTTTAGTTTTCCATGCCCTGGAGGGGTTCCCATGGGACAGGTCAGGATAGGTCACTTCCTCTATTTTATTCCCCCTTATTGGGAGAATTACTCGACCAGATTTTATAATTTTTACACTGCAACATTGTTTACAACTACTTCATAGCACCATTTAAATAGAATTAGTATAAATATAAATTTATTAAATATATTAACTATTTGAAATTTATTTACTAATTAATTGGGATCATTTATTACTTTCAAAACAACTTTACCTCTTCCAATTTTTTAAGAATATTCTAGTGAAGTTATCCACTTATTAATAACTCTGGTTAGGTAAAACATTTATCTATGTATTCCATTAGTGTGAATTCATATTATATAATCAAATAATTCTTTGGATGTATCTAGTTATTGGACATTATTTATTGATTTTATTGATACCACTTTCTGGAAATATTTTTTAGTATTTTTTTAATTGAGCTTAAAACACTTGATTTGTTGCTTCACACTCTCATGATTTTAATAATTGAATTTACCACTAAAAAATGTGTCATAGAAAAATAATATAAGCCTAATAAATTAGAAATATGTGTATGAAACAAGTTTTTAAGTATTCAATGTAATTATTTCCATTTCACTCAACTACATCCAAAAATAATTGCAAAGTGAGAATTAAGATCTCTAAAAAACACTCACATTCTTTGTGGTCTTCCCCATGAAACACAATACATAAATCATTAAATGAAACATAAAGAATAGAGTGTGTGAATTATAAAAAATTTCAATTCTTATTAGTTAATATATATAGAATAAATATAGGGTGACCTCCAATTTCTTCATAACATAAAGCATTCATATCTTCAATTTAAATAAACACCCAAACAAAATATGCTCCCCTAGCTTCCATAAAAAGGCTTCAATGAACATCTATAACCTTGGGAGTTCTCCACTAATAGTATCCATTAATATCTTTAAATAAAGGATGATTATAGATGTAAAAAATCATATATATCATGTAAAACATATCATGACCATCCAAACAACATATTTCTTCTCTAGCTTTTATCATTCATCCATAATGAGTTGTCCTATAACAATCCAAATAAGGTACTCGATCTTAAAATTTAAGAATAAATGGAATCATTAATATCATAGAACATGATGACAATTATTATATTTTGTATCAAATTTTTATACACATCATAAATATAGACTTACAATATTATTTAGAATCCTAAAAAAATACTAGTTGATACCACATTGTTATAATATAAAAAAATAATGCATGATTTAACTGAAGGTTGTTGTTTCTCCTTTGAGATTTCTTCTCCTTCTTAGTGGTATGAGAAAAATTAAAATATGGAATGATATAAATTTTTTATCTTCAATTTATGATTTTTCCCATATTAGAAATCACCTTGGTATTTATCACATATTTAGCTTTAAATCATGCATAATACCAACAGTTCTTCATTATCATGACAAGAAATTATTGATTTAGGATTCATATCCATAGTATCTACATAACATATATAATTTATCTATATTAGAAAATGAAACAATTTTAATATTAATTTAGGCCCAATACTAATGATTCTTACTCTGAATAAACATTTTCCAACACCCCATGGGTCATATATCTACCTTATTTTTACACCACTTAATAGTTATAAATAATAAATTACATGTGAAGAGAGTTAATTCTAGGGCTCCTCATGTAGAGGAATATTGTTGGAATTAATGAACCAACCATTTTTTTCCAACTCAGATCCAATAAATTTTAGTTGTCTTTATTTCAACACCACATGCCCAAAATTATCTCCATATTTTTGTATAATAATCCCCTATCTTCTTAAGTAGGAGATAAAACATCACTTTGAGACAAATAAAAACTATACATATATATTCATTTGATGTACTATAGTTTCATCCCTAATAATTATTTCTCCATTTGTAGAGTGACCGTCAAACATCCTTTGCCTCTTTTCATTTAGTATAATTCATGAGACTATATTTGTGTGCTTCATTTTTGTCTATTTCATTATCCATTAAATCACCTCAATCTTGACCTTCCATGATGAATCTTTCATGGCATGTTTATTCTTACATCTCATAGTTAGAGTATATTCCTTCTTTCACCTTATTATTTTATATTATTTTCTCTAATATGTTTTTTGTAGTAAAAGAATTATTTCTTTATGATACATCCTTCATTTAGATGAATCATTTTGTTCCTAAAATATAGTATGTCTATTTCTCTACATGAAATAATTTTTTTTGATGAAAACTATATTCTCATTTTTCATTGGAATGGAGGAATTTCTTATGACAATACTATCTCCTCTCATTATGTAATTTATTTCCATAGGACCATGGTTGACACAAATAGATCATCTCATAATAAAATCATTTTTTATGTTATCTTGTCACAGTCGATATGTTGTTGTAGCATATATCATTCACCTTTTGAGTGCATCATATGTTATAAACACAATCATAGTATTTATAATTATTCAATAGAAATAAAATTGGAATGAAAAATTCATTTGATAACACTTCTAGATTTTTCTATAGAAATATTTTTACTCACATAATCTATATTTCCACATTTGTGAAATTCACTTATTGAGAGAGATTTAAGATGGTTATAAATCATTCCACTTGATCTTTTTAACCCCATTTCAATAGATTTGATATTCTCACACATAACCTTTAACTAGGTATCCATTTAATTCAACCATGATCCAAATTATTTTCAAGATTTTATCTTCTATTCTTGTTTTATTTTGAGAGGGTTGATTCTGGATTTTAGTTCTTTCCCTAGGACCATTTTCCCCACATCTTATAGAACATTTCCAAGTACTTCACTTTGACCATTAATCTTTGTAACCATGTTCACAATTTCTTCATTTTAGGAAAAATATTCATTATTCAATATTTTGGTCTATAAAACCAAACCATCCATTAATTCATAATTTAATCCATGAATAACATAATGTTGAACTATTTTTTCAAACAAGGATTTGATCTATTATGAGTTGAAAAAGAAAATTATTCAAATTAGATAATTGAAGTCATTGCTTATTATTTCATTAAACATTCTTTTAGAATTATCTTCATATAGAAATCTAAAATTCTAAATTGAAGAGTTTTTACCATAGTAATTTTAGTTCTTAAGATATCACTAATATCATTCACACATACCATATTGGGTGTGTCCTTCTTTGGGTTATTCATCCTTTTTATCCATGTATTCATGCATTTTGAAAAAATGATATATTCTATAGCTTTGTTCAATAAAATGTTTTCTCTACTTGATATTCAATAAATCCTAAAAGAATAATCAATAAAGAAATTGATTTCAAAAATTTATATATATTTATTTAGAAACAAATAAAATTTGAAATCACTTTCACAACAAATGGTTGTCTTCAATAGATCTTTAAGGAAATATCAATTCAAAAAAAAAAAAAATACGTCTCTGCATCTTGAACATGTTCATTATGATTTCTCAAATCATTTGGTCATTTTACATAAATATAAACAAGGAAGAATATGAAATATAACCAAATAATACATTTGACATAGTATATGCATGTATAAACTACATAAAAATTGTACTTTCATGAAATAAATATAGTTCAATCACTAACTAAATACATATTATAGTATAATAAAAATCATTTAATTAGGGAAATTAAGGGAACCCAAACTAGCTATTAATATAAAGTTCAATATAAGAGCAGAAGGCAGAGATTTGGCATGAGAAATCATATAAGGGAGGGTTTCCCTAGGTTCAGCCAAATGGGTTTAGTGATAAATCATGGGAGGAGGAGGATCATGAGATTAGGGATTGGCACAAATGAAAAATCTGAAAGGTGGGGTTGTCGTGTTGTAGTAGAACTTTTGGGGGTGGTCGTGTTGAAGTAGAAGGATCTTGAGAGATGGGAGGATATGTAAGAGCCATGTTAGAGCCACTTTGGAACCATGCTAGAGTCGCATCGAAGAATTAGGATCGTGGGGAGGTGGGGTTTCTGCATCGAAGGAACATTAGAGTAGTAGGTGGGGAGGCCAAGTCAGAGAAGATTCAGAGCAGCGTTTGTGGAGAGGTGGGGTGGCTGTGTCGGAGGAGGAGAAGAATCATGGGGAATTAGGGTGGCCTCATCAGAGGATGATGGCATGAGTTTAGGTTGCAACATTAGGAGATGATGATCATTGAGGATAAGGTAGATCACGTGGGTAGTGGGGAGGGAAACTAGCGAGGGAAGGTAGGAAAGGGGTAGTGTGGTAGGCTAGTTCCATGGATAGTAAAATCATCGTGGGTACAATTGAGTTATGTCCATTGTCTTTATTGTCCATGGCTATTGGTCTGTGGCTACAGGTACAAATTCTAGAAGTGTAATTGAGGTTAACTGAGTCTAATAGAGGCCAATTAGTGAAATTGAGGCTAATTGAGTCTAATTGGGGCCAATTAGGCCAATTAGGCCAATTGAGGCTAATCAGGCCAACTAAGGCCAATTATGCCAATTGACGCCAATTATTCCAATTGAGTCCAATTAGGGACAATAAAGACCAATTTAGACCAATTGAGGCCAATTAGACCAATTGATGTAAATTAAGGCCAATTGAGGCCAATTGGGACCATTAAGGCCAATTAGGAAAATTCAGACCAATTGAGGCCAATTAGGCCAATTGAGGCCAACTGAGGCCAATTGAGGCCAATTAGGCCAATTGAGCCCAATTGAGTCCAATTAAATAAAATTAGGTCAATTAGGTCAATTGAGGGAAGTTAAGGCCAATTGACACCAATTAGGACAATTGAGACCAATTGAGACCATTTGAGGCTAATTGAGGCCAATTATGCCAATTTGGCACATTGAGGCCAATTGATTCCAATTTGGCTAATTAGTCCAATTGGTTCTAATTGAGTCCAATTGAGGCCAATTGAGTCTAATTAGGCCAATTGAGTCCAATTAGCCTAATTAAATTCAATTGAGGTCAAATATGTCTAATTAGGCGAATTGAGGCCAATTGGGACCAATTGAGGCGAATTGGGGCCAATTATGGCTAATTAAGACCAATTACAACCAATTGAGGCCAACTGAGGTCAATTAAATGAATTAGGCTAGTTGAGGCCTATTAGACCAATTGAGGACAATTGAGGCCAATTAAGACCAATTAATACCAATTCAGGCCAATTAGTCCAATTGTGGAAAATTGAGTCTAATTAGGAAAATTGAGGCAAATTAAGTCAATTGATGCTGAATAGGCCAATTAGGGCCAATTGAGGCCCATTTGGTCAATTGAGTCCAATTCAGCCAATTGAGATCAATTAGTCCAATTAGGCCCGTTGAGGATAATTGAGGTCCATTGTGACTAATTGAGGCTAATTGAGGCTAATTGAGGCCAATTAGGCCAATTGATACCAATTGAGGCCAATTGAGTCCAATTTGGCCAATTAAGGCCAATTAAGTCTAATTGAGGAAAATTGAGTCCAATGGAGGGAAATTGAAGCCAATTGAAGTTAATTTAGGCTAATTAGTCCAATTGGGGCTAATTAGGCCAACTGAGGCCAACTGAGGCCAATTGAACCCAATTGAGGCTAATTGACGCCAATTGAGACCAATTGAGGATATTTGGGACCATTGAGGCCAATTAGGGCCAATTAGGACAATTGAGGGCAACTAAGGAAAATTGAGACCAATTGAGGATAATTGGGCCTATTGAGGCCAATTGGGGCTAATTAGGACAATTGAGGAAAATTGAGGAAAATTGAGGCCAAATGATGCCATTTGAGGCCAATTGGGCTGATTTGGCCAATTGAGGCAAATTGAGGGCAATTGAGCCCAATTGAGCCCCATTCAGCTAATTAGGCCAATTGAGGCCAATTCAGCCAATTGTGGCCAATTGAGGCCAATTTTGAAAATTGAGGTTAATTGAGGCTAATTAGGCCAATTGAGGCCAATTTGGCCAATTGAAGCCAATTGGGTCCAATTGAAGCCAATCAGACCAATTAGGGAAATCGAGGAAAATTAAGGCACATTGAGGCCATTTAGGTGAACTGAGGCAAATTAAGGCCCATGAGGCCAATTGTGGCCAATTAGGACAATTAGATCATTGAGACCAATTCATCCAACTTTGTCAATTAGGAAATTGAGGACAATTCATCCATTGAGGCCAATTTGGCCAATTAAGGGCAGTTATGAAATTAGAGTTCAATTGAGTCCAATTGAGGCCAATTGAGTTTAATTATGTTAATTAGACCAATTGAGGCAAATTAGGCCAATTGAGGCCAATTAGGCCAATTGACACCAATTGAGGCCATCTGAGGTCAATTTAGGGCAATTTAGGCAAATTGAGACCAATTTCTCCAATTGAGGCTAATGGATGTCGGTTAGGCTAATTGAGGACAATTAAGACAAATTATCCCAATTAAGGCTAATTATGCAAATTGAGGTCAACTGAGGTCAATTGGGGCCAATATTTCCAATTTTCCAATTTTAGGCCAATTTAGGCCAATTGAGGCTAATAAGGCCAATTGGGGTCAATTGAGGCCAATTGGGCGAATTGGGGCCAAATTTAGACAATTGAGGCCAATCAGACTAGTTAGGCGAATTGGGGCCAAATGAGGCCAACTATGACCAATTGAGGCCAATTAGGCCAATTGAGACAATTGAGACAATTGTGAAAATTGAGGTCAATTAGGAAAATTAGGAAAATTGACATCAATTGAGGCCAGTTAGTCCAACTATGTCCAATTGGCCCAATTAAGACCAATTAAGGCTAATTAAGGCCAATTAGGCCAATTATGCGAATTGAGGCCCATTGAGCCAGTTCAGTCCAACTGAGGTCAATGAGAACAATTACGCCATTGAGGCATATTACGCCAATTATGCCAATTTGTACATTGATAAAAATTCATCCATTCAGGCCAATTAGGCTAATTTGGTGTATTAGGCCAATTAGGCCAACTAGGCCAATTAGGTCAACTCGGCCAATTAGGTAAATTGAGGCCAATTGAGGCCAACTAAGTCAATTATGGCCAATTAGGTCAATTGTATAAAATTAGGCAAATTCAACCAATTAGGCCATTGAGGCCAAGTCTCCCAATTAGGTCAATTGGTCATTTATGTCAATCAGACCAATTTGGTGAATTTGGCCAAATAAGCCAATTGGGCCAATTAAGGCCAATTGAGGCCAATTGAGGATAATTATGTTGATTGAGTCCAATTCAATAAATTGTCCCAATTAGGCCATTAAGGCCAATTCAGCCATTAAGACCAATTCACCCATTAAGGACAATTAGTCTAATTAGGCTTATGAGATTAGTTAAGGCAAATTAGGAAAATTGAGTCCCATTAAGGCCAATTGAGGCCAATTAGTCCAATTACGTCAATTAAACCAACTAAGGCGAATTGAGGTGAATTGAGACAAATTATGCCAATTGTGGCCAATTGATACCAATTAAGCCTATTAGTCAAATTGAGGCCAATTGAGGCCTTTTGAGGCTAGTTGTGGCCAATTATAGCCAATTAGGACAATTATGAGAATTGAGGTCAATTGAGGCCAATTGAGATCAATTTAGGCCAATTGGGGCTAATTAGGCCAATTAAGGTCAATTGATGCCAATTGAGGCTAATTGAGGCCAATTGTGGCCAATTGGGCCAATTGAGTCCAATTATCCCACTTGAGGCCAATTGAGACCAATTGAGGCCAATTAAGCCACTTGAGGCCACACTACTGGAAATTCCATCATTCCCAACGCTTTTTTCCCAACGGTTTTAATAAACTGTTGGGAAAAAGACCATATGCCAACAGTTCATATGAACCGTTGGGATATAGATCATATGGACCGGTTTTTCCAATGGTTCAAATGAACCGTTGGGAAATATCCATCTAAAATCACTTCTGCCATCGGGATACTTCTCCGATTCCTAACCCGCACCCCTCCAAACCCTCGGTGCCACTCACATACTCCTCCCGTCCTCACCAGGGCTCCCATACCGACCACCCCTCGCGGCTCGCCGCTCACCTATCGCCGCTCGCCGCTCGCCCCTCGCCGCTCGCCGCTCGCCACTCGCCGATCACCGCTCACCGCTCGCCACTCGCCACTCGCCACTCGCCGCTCGCCGCTCGCCGCTCCCCGCTCGTCGGCTCCCACACATCCCCCTTCAAGCCAAAGTTATCCAAACCCTACAGGGCCGCTCCGTTCCTCCTGTCATTATTGTCGCTCTCTCCTCCTATCATTACCACCGGTCTCACCCCCCTTGAGTTCCCCTCCTCCCATCCTGAATCATGCTCGCCGCTCGCAGCTTCCCGCTCATGGTCGCTCGCGAATCCCCCTTCTGCTGTGTAAGCATCAATTCTAACTCTATTTAAGTTTGAATTCAGGTTAATTATGAGTTATTATTAGTATTTATATGATTCATTCAGGATATATAACTGTCATTTCCAATGTTTTATATGATTTATTTTAGCTCTGTTGATGATTATTGCCTTTACAAAATTATCCAAAGGAGGGTGATTCAAAAATACATCATTGAGTTCACCTGTATATTGAATCAATGTTTTTTGATTCCACATTTGCATACGTGAAACCCAATAACTGCATGACATGTGTATTATAATCAGTATCCCAATTTGTTTGAGGGATGATCTTCCCTATTTAGATTCTTTTCTTGTTTCCTTTATGTTGATACAATGTGTTTGACTTTATACTGTTTTATGAGATCATTTCTCTTCTTCGATGTGACGTTTTTTAATGGATTTGCCCTTTTTTGAGAGGCATCTCACACGAGAGTGTTTTTTTGGTTATTTAATGATGTTTCATGGTTATGAACCTTGTTCATCTGATGTGAAGTTATGTTCTTTATATAATGATATCCTTGGGAGTCATTTCATAGGGTGGATGTTCAGGCCCCTTTCTCTCCTTTTCAAGTTTGTTTTAAATTCTAAAGGACATTAATTATTTGAGAGATATCTATTATAGGGTCGCAAATTTATAAAACCCTTTGTGTTTTATGAGGGTTGGAGGTTTCAAGAGGGTGATTAGATCCTTTTACATTTTCAAATTATAATTTTATTCATGGTGTCACTTATTTGATCATGCATTTGATTTCTTGTCCATGTGGTAACTTGTTTGATTATGCAGTTACTAGTTTGTTTTTTCCACCCCTTATTTGACTATGAAATCTCTTTTTTTTCCTTATGGTTAATTGGTGAGGTTTCTCACTTATTTGTGTGAGGAAACATTGGAAGCTAGAGTAGCCTTCGGGTCTTCCATGAGATGGATTTGTTTTTCTAAAACATAATGTGAGAACATTTCCGGAGTATGTTGAAATAACCCCAAATGTCTCCATGAGATAGCATAAATAACCCCAAGTGTCTCCATACATCGTATCCTCCTCACATGGGTTGGCCACTCACCCAATCATATCAAACATATCGTATTCTATCCTCTCAGTCACATAGTATAGACTCATCTCTCGAGGATTATCCCATAATCCTCATCCCACACACTATAGTCTTCTCTCGGAATGTTGACCATTCTTTAATTATATTATCAAGAATATGGTCAAGAACCTCATTAAAATCATGTATTTTAACCCAGCCCCACTAACACACCAAGCCTCTTGGCATTATAATTCCAGTATGTCCGAAAATACCCAATACTCACTGTAGCATCTCATCCTAGATCTCCTTAGTTTAACTTCTGAATCATTAAATGGAGTAAAACCTATCATAATACATTTTATAGACTCTGAGGGACCATCCCACTCTAAGAACCCACCAAGATTCCAATCCATCCTCATAAGTATTTCCTCATCAAACACTAGACGTACAATTGCCACATTTATCACCATAAGGCCCAATCCTCTTAGGAATATTTTACTTGATCTAAACCCTCATCTAGTCCATACACATATCATCCAAATTATAAGACATATGTTAGACCACTCATATCCCAATTGATATCTAGTGACAGGGTGATTTAATTTCCATAAAATCACTAAAGAATTTTATCTAAACCTAGGCGGCTTGTGAACACCATATCTATAGGTCTACTATGTTAATCTATTTACTTTCATTTACCATCATTAGACTCCATGACTCCCATGGAACATAGTTATAATCAATCCCTTGTCAATCTATGATCGAATAATCAAGTTAGTGTTTAAGGGTCTATCGGGGATCTTAATACTATCTTTATATACATAAGAATTCTTATTTAAAGAAACAATTAATTTAAGTAATGGTTGATCACCTATGGAGGTGCTTATACTTCATCTTCTAACTGCTAAATGATGTATTTACTCCACATGAATGAGGAATTAAAAAACTCCCCTTCCATGTTCATGTAAAACCTATATTTTCCAAAGACAGCATACTAAACACAAATATATAGGTGAGAAAAATCAGAAGACTGGTCCATGATCACATCATTAGTCATAGCTTCATCAAAAATCTTCATGCCTTAAGCCTTATATTAATCATATGATTTGACATATACTTACCATATTAGTGAATGTTGATTCATATTCAATCACTAACAATTTTTCCTACTCAATATCTAAGAGATCTCAAGATCTAGCTTGTTTAAGATCATCTAGGAAGTTTTGGTCATTGAAGATTAGTTGGAATCACTTCTAATAATGTTTTCATCCTCCCATTCCACAATAACTTTACACCACAACCTATCTTGACCCTTTAGTAATGGTGTAGCCATGTAATTTCCCAAACAAACTTGTATTGAACAAAACCAAACTAAGCTGAAACTCGAGCCAAACTAATTATATACCATTTATAGGAAGATTAATTGTTAATTAATAGGAATGTACTTTTTAATAGTATCATTTTGAAACATGGATTTGTTTCCCCCTTGCTTGCAGGAACATGATTTGACCTATGTGGCGTTGTGGTTCTTATATGTTGGGCGGTGACATGTATAGTCACACGAGACAAGAATGTTTTAGTTTAGTTTTTATTTTATTTTCTTTATCGCATTGTCCACTTAGGTCTTTTATTGGTTTCTATGGACAGGGAGTAGTTATATTCTACGAAGGAGGCCAGAAGGGGTTCAGATTGTTTCAATCCGCCGGCTTTAATCTGAGGTAAGATTCTATGATTACTACTTGTCTCGCACCTCATATATTTTGGGGATTTCAATGTTTTTGACTCCATATTATGTTTTTGGTAGGGCGTTGGATCGTTTTGTGTTGGTTCGGGTGGATTTGGTTCTCGCCAATGGAGGTAAGGATTTAATGCTGTTGGTTGGTTTTTCACTGGTTATGTAGGGTCCTTTATGTGTTTTAAGGTTCTTAATATCCTTTTTGTAGTGCGTTGATCCCTGCTCGTTGGTTTTGAGTCACCAAGTCAAGGGTGACTCGCCTGCGTGTGCATAGGTAAGTAAGTATATGTATGTGGGTTCCCCCGTTACGTGTATAGTCAACCATGGAAATGATTATGCACGTATGGGGCTTGGTGTGCCCATGTATATATATAAAAATGCATACGCAGGAGAGTGGAGATAGGTATATGCATTTAAGCATATGTGTAAGGATCCCCTTGCACATGCTCATGGCCATGTGGGTGTGTGCATAGGGGATAGGTGTCCTTGCATGTGTGTGAAGGTGTGTATACTCAGTTGGGGAGCATCAGCTTTTAGTTAGAAAGATCCAAGAGCCGAAGTGGACGGCTTGGTTCCACCTTGAGGTAGGGTCCCTCTTCTAGTCTCTTTAATTAAAGAATTCTTTAAATTGTATTACCTTCTTTCTTAATTATGCATAATTATATCGACTTGCATATCTTGAATAAGTGTTCTTTTATATAATCATTTCATTTGATAAATAACGTCATTTTTTATAATAAAACCCTTCCAACGGAGGTGCGCTGTCTGCGAAAACTCACAGTGATAGTTATGTTGATCTAGTTGCTTAACTTATTGCATTTGATTTGTGCTGAATGAGTTATAGAATAAATGTTAAATATAATTAAATGAATTTTGTGATAAAGCAATGCCATGATTTTATAATAAAACCCCTTCAATGGAGGTGCGCTGTCTTCTAAACCAAAGAGTAGTGATAGTTATTTTCTGTCGTTTTGTTTCCCTTTAGACGTTGCGTCATTGTGTCACTCGTTACAACCTTCTCTGGTGATCCCTTGTTATAGCATATTAAATAGTTGATATGTTATATCATTTGGCGGCAGGGCGACGGCCGGAATGTTGCCCCGCCTCCTCCCACTCCATTCGCTCCTGGCCGGAAGATGCTGCCCTGCGGATGTCGCTGGACCGGGCCAACACGTCGCGGTCACGCCACGGTCACGCCGCGGTCACGCCGCGGTCACGCCGCGGTCACGCCGCGGTCACGCCGTGGTAATGCCATGATTTGGCCCTGCTCTAGGACGACACCTTGCGGCGGTTCGCAATCCTGTCGGGATTCGATGTATGATACCTTGATAGAGTTTTAGATTCATTACCCATCCATAGTAAATGGGGAGGGAGGCGACGACCGGAATGTTTCCCCACTTCCTCCCGCTCTCTTCGCTCCTGACCAGAAGATGCTACTCCGCAGATGTCGCTAGACCGGGCCAACACGCCGTGGTCATGCCGCGGTCACGCCGCGGTCATGTCGCGGTCACGCCGCGGTCACGCCGCGGTCACGCCGCGGTCACGCCGTGGTCACGCCGCGGTCACGCCGCAGTCACGCCGCGGTCACTCCGCGGCCGCGTTCACGCCGCGGTCACGCCGCGGTCACGCCGCGGTCACGCCGCGGTCACGCCGCGGTCACGCCGCGGTCACGCCATGGTAATTCCATGATTTGGCCCTGCTCTAGGACGACACCTTGCGGCGGTTCGCAATCCTGTCGGGATTCGATGTATGATACCTTGATAGAGTTTTAGATACATTACCCATCCATAGTAAATGGGGAGGGAGGCGACGACCGGAATGTTTCCCCACTTCCTCCCGCTCTCTTCGCTCCTGGCCAGAAGATGCTACTCCGCAGATGTCGCTAGACCGGGCCAACACGCCGCGGTCACGCCGCGGTCACGCCGCGGTCACGCTGTGATTTGTCCCTGCTCCAAGACGACACCCTGTGGTGGTTCACAGTCCTGTCGGGATACTTCTCCTATCCCTAATCCGCACTTCTCCAAACCCTCGACGCCAATCCCATACTCCTCTCGTCCTTGCTACCGCTCCCATACCGACCACCCCTCGCCGCCGCTCCCATCCCAACCACCCCTCACCGCTCGCCGATCGCCGATCGCCGCTCCCCGCTCATCAGCGCTCACGATTTTTTTCTAAAATCTCTATGCGAACCCATAACCCTTCTCGTTTTACCCTAAACCATAGCTCGACGCACCCATATGGAAGATTTTTCCCAATAGCTCGACACGAATCCTACTTCCCAACCGACTCTCGACGTGAACCCTACTTCCCAGCGCGACAGGTCTGGTTTTCCAATGCTCAATTCTTCCGCATTAAATGGGTACGTATTATGATCCACTTACGATTTTAGGTTGTGTTTGGAACCCTGCTTCCCTACCTACTCTCGAGGGTTCTAACTCTACTTTCCAACCGGTCATCTTATCTTTGATTCAAGTAATTTTTGTTCATTCACTTTAAATCAGTATGTATGCCTTCATTTATTTTTGATTTTTTGGTTCCATTTCGCTGCAATGTACTGTTTATTATGATCCCCTTATGAACAAAAGCAATATATCATTTTATGTTGCAATTTTGTTTTAATTTACCTGTATAGAATCATTTTGATTGATATTGAAGATGTCAAAATGAGGTGGGGAGGAGGGGGGGATGTGCTGGAGGGGGGGGGGATGGGAAGGGGTGAGGTGAGGAGGAGGGGGGGCGGACAGGGGGTTGGAGGTGGCTGTGTAGGTGGGGGAGAGGGGGAGAGGGGGAGAGGGGGAGAGGGGGGGGGGGGATGTGCTGGGGGTGAGAAAAGATAAGATACAGGTGTGAAAGAACATCCATGTTGATGGCAGCACCAATACATTAACGACTAGAAAAACCTGATCATCGATCAACAACGTCTCCTACTGATCATCTATCAACAACGCACCCAATGGGGTATATAAAATAAATGAATAACCAATGAATTATCAATGGTCCTCATGACAATCATAAAAGTTTTACCTTACAAGGGCTCTATAGTACAAGATTGACCACTCCACATGGGCGTTATTAATTAACAGGTATAGAAAACACTGGTCACTCAATCAGTAACAATCCCATTATGGCATCTTCAAGAGTCCCTTTGATGCATATAAATATCTTAAGGAAATCCGACCATAACTTCTATCCCACATCATCATCCCATACCAATGGTTCCAATAGTTCCAATCCTAAAAAAGACAGTAATCCTCAACTGTTCTAACCTTGAGAAATAGGTACCAAAATTTCAGGATAAAACAAGATCTCTTCATATATACTACTTGATTATAATTTTCAGGATCTATATGAAAGAACATTGAACAGAACTAGCTTAGATTTCACAATCCATTCCAACTAATGATCTCATAATAACCCTCACACATGATTCTCATCTCACAACCCAACCTGCTGGAGGATTCTGAATCCAATCCTTGAAGAAATCCTGATAAAGAATTGTTTTACTCCAAAACACCATAAAGACCACATTCAAACACAGAAAGTATTCCATCATGGAAATTTATATGAAAAACTGATCAAAATTGAATACTCATAAGTCGAATTCTGACTCGAGGGTTAAAATAGGGTAAACACAACAAGGAGAAAAAAGTACCCAACCTGTACTTTAGGTATATGATATGTAACCCAAAATGTCCCCTCGTTCCATGTGACATAGACTGCTCAGTGTGTACTTTTCCAAAGTACACATCATGTGTTCCGGTATATGATGTTTACCCCCACCTGGGTACATTCACATACAAGGCCCCACTTAGCATGAAAAATTCCCTACTACGTGGAATGTATCACCCCATACACAATCTTTACCCCACATATGGTTCCCATGTATGTACCTATCCATATATCCCCCCCACACAAGGTCTACCCACGCACAATGCCTATCCATGTACCTCGCACTAGATATAGCTTTATACCCTACATGGTCATCTTCCACTAGCACACCCCGAGTCACCACTACATGGCATGTAACCCACCCCCTTGTATTAATCTTTTAGTTCCCAAAACCCATATTTCCCAAGTACGAAGAACACATGATGTGTGTTCTCAAAACTACACATCATGTACATGAGTTATCCCAAACTAAACCCCCCAAAAATATCCCAAAACACCTAATTTCTCCAAAGTATCCATTGATTGAATCCTGAATGGGTCACCAAAAACCCAAAAAATACGATTAAAACTTAAAATCAACTACCCTATGGGAATTTGTGGGGGAGGCAGGGGTGTTTGGCGAGGGTGAGGTGGGGAGGAGGGGGGGCTGTGTAGGGGGTTTGGTGGGGAGGGGGTGGGCTGGGCAGGGGGGAGGGGGGGTTGTGCAGGTTTGGGGGTGGCTGTGTAGGTGGGGGTGCTGGGCAGATGGGGAAGGGGGGGCTGGGCAGGGGGGTTGTGCAGGTGGGGTGGTGGTTGTGTAAGTGGGGGAGGGGGTGGGATGTGCAGGGGGTTTGGCTAGACAGGGGGAGTGGGGGCTGGACAGGGGGGGCTGTGCCAGTGGGGTAGTGGGGGGGTTGTGCAGGTGTGGGGGGGCTGGGCAGATGGGGGGGGGGGAAGGGGGGTTGTGCCGGTGCAGGGTGGTGGTTGTGCAGGTGGGGGAGGGGGTGGGATGTGCAGGGGGTTAGGCTAGGCAGGGGGAGGGGGCTGGGCAGGGGGGGATGTGTAGGTGGGGTAGTGGGGGGGGGGGGGGGGGTTGGGCAGGTGGATGAGTATGGAGATGAACTTGAGTTCCTTGAACCCAATTAGGGAACTGCAGAACGATTTCGTAGGACCCGAGTATATCGGATAAGGCACATTCGTGGAAGAATCTATAATTCTAGCCATGTCCCTACTTACACTATCAATGTTGTAGAAACCGTGGAAGAGCCATTTAGTGAGTCTAGTAAGAGAAGGAAAATCCCCATGCATAATCCAACCAGGTACAATTAGTATGGAATGTAATAATGCTACAACCACCATAGATCAAGATTAATACGTCATTATGTTGAGAAACATCAGACCCTTGTACCTTTATTTAATGATAAATGTTAGCAATATTTGAAAATATTACATTGACTATGATTTTTGATTTAATATCATTCTAATGTTGACACATTCTCATATGTGATATGATGAGGACAATATAGAACCTTCCACATAGATACTACAATTATGTGTCCAATGCAAGAAATGTCCATAAGTCCAATTCATGCTCGGGGATCAATTTGGAGACCTCATTTCTGAATCATAATTTATAGTAATTCAGTAGGATCAAAACATCATTGACTTTTTAGGAAGGCCTCTTTAAACTTTTCTGACCACTCAAACATAACTACATTCTTAGTAATCCTAGTCATAGGAACTTCTAAAGGGGAAAAGTTTTAAATGAACCACATGTAAAACCCGAACAAACAAATGAAACCCACAATCTCAAACATGTTTCGTATGCCTTCTCATGAAACCACAACCTATACATTCGTTGGGTCCACATAAATTCCCACATTATAGATTACGTGCCTAAGAAAACATACTTTATGGAATCATAAGTGACACTTTGAGATCTTATAAAACATATAATGTGGTCAAAGTGTACAAAAAAAATCTATAGGTGTCCAATGTGTATATCAATGGTCGGTGAGTATATAAGGATATCATCAATAAGAACCACAATGAATGAGTTGAGATATGTATGGAAGATCTCATTCATGAGATCCATGAACACCATTGGATTAATTTTAAACACGAAAGGAAATTAAAGATATGTATGGAAGATTCCTTAATAATTTTCACACCATTTGTAATACGAAATCATATATATACATTCATTCAACTAATCAATTCATGTCCTTAAAAAAGTTCCACATGTCTCATTACTGCTAAGTAAAAAATGGCAAGGATCAATATTTTCCCTCATGTACCTCTTTATAACCTCTTTATTACCTCTACACAAGTAGTAATTTACCGCTTTCAAAATAGTAAATTATCTTCACACATGTCTTTTCTAGCCCAACATATTTATATGTATCCACTACTTTTACCCTTATCAAAGCCCTAGACTAATACTTCTCACTCAATATAGCTCATCACTCAACTCCCAACATCTTCCATACTACTAAATGTAGTGTCTCATACAACTATATATCACATACCAACCTTCTCACTTAACAAACATCCATGTTAATACATTATGATCAATGTAAATCCATTTTCTGAAATAATACCATATTAACCATGGTAGGTCTAATATCACATTCAAAACTCTCCATTATCACTCATGGTTGGGTTCATCTAGAACCTTATCACTCAAGGTGAGGCCATTATATTGACCACTACCTTATCAATCATGGTAGGGTTATATATCATGTTATAATATGATAACTTCATTATCACTCAAGTAAGGGTCCTTCTAGCACCTTATCACTCAAGGTGTTGTCATTCCTTATTAAATATCACTATACTTGTTAGAATTTCTCACCCAAGATGTGTATTAAATAACAACAAGGGCATTTGGTCCATATTATAGCTCACCAGATAGGTACAAGGTTCTAGTTACTCGGGACCTATTCCCCCTAACTTATCAATCATGTTAGTGTTAGATATCATTTTATAATATGATAGCATCATTATCACTCAAGTAAGGGCCCTTCCAACACCTAATCACTCAAGGTGTTTTCATTCATTAAGATATTTCACTATACTTGTTAGAATTTGTCACACAACATGTGTATGAAATAACAAGGACATTTGGTCCATATCATAGCTCACCAGCTAGTGTACCACCATGAAGACCATGATCCCATGTGATAAATGGTTAATTTTTATGATTCTCCCTATGGATCATCATTCAAATTTCAATGGATACAAAAATCATCTATGGAAGGTATATACTAAAACTCATGTAGTAATCTACTGGATTGTCATGGAGGATTATCTGAATGTTTTCATTATAGATTGGGGATAGAATATTACCTTGTAATCTTATCCTCTTAGAATATGATAGAAAATTTCCAAAGTGAGCCCAACCGATGATGTAAATAATTCATAACCACTGAAAAACACCATGTTGGATGTCATCATAGCATATCCCCTTGAAAATTAGGCATGTGATATCTCTCATGAATCAAGTAAATATCTATCCCCATAGAATCTATGTGTCACAAGAGCCTGAACAATATCCCTCTCTTAAACACAATCCAATACCTTGATAAATGCAACAATATAACTAAATCTCTTGACATTATAGAAGTCATTGCCCCATAGTATATGATTCCCCCATCATTATACTCTAGGAACAAAAGGGTTATAATGGTCATAGTGTAAATATCCTTCTAGGTTATTATATTGAATGATTAAATTCATCGAAAAAATATCAAATTTATCCTGGAGTAATCAAAACAAATAACCCTTATTCGATAGATCAGGATTGAGGCAGGGGATTCTTCATATATGAGTTATAAACTTGAATTTCCAATATCCCCCTCCCTATTTGATGAACAAGAAAACATTTTGTTGGTTCTTGGTCTCTCTACCACATCAATATGTGAACCATACAAGGGGAAGGGATGTGAGTAAGCCTTCAAAAATGAGATGATTATTTCTATGTGTTTTTTGTGTGTTTTTTTGTGTGGTTTCAGGTGATTAAAGTGAGTTTTCTATGTGTTCAGTGGTGTGTTTTCTGTGTTTGCAGGTTGCAG
This sequence comes from Viscum album, assembly GCA_963277665.1. NCBI lineage: Eukaryota > Viridiplantae > Streptophyta > Magnoliopsida > Santalales > Viscaceae > Viscum > Viscum album. The sequence continues at coordinate 1,188,125,976 of OY728127.1, read as the reverse complement.
TGTTCCTATGACAGAGTGGTGTGTTTTTTGTGTGTGCAGTGGTGTGTTTTCTGTGTGGGCAGTGCTGTGTTTTCTGTGTTTTCTGTGTGTGCAGTGGTGTGTTTGCAGGTTGCAGGTTGCAGTGTTTTGGTGAGTTTTCTATGTGTGTAGTGGTGTGTTTTCTATGCGTTTTCTGTGCAGTGGTGTGTTTTTAGAGTTTTTTATGTGTGCAGTGGTGTGTTTTATGTGTTTGTAGGTTGCAGTGGTGTGTTTTTTTTTGTGATTGCAGTGTATTTTTGTGAGATGACACGTTTTTGACAGAGTTTACATTGCAGCCTGCAGTATTGCTGGCTGTTTCATCTTAAATTAATGGGGGGTCTAACCCAACGGTTTCAAAACTGTTGGGTTATACCTTTGTGATGCTGCAACATTTCCCAACGGTTTTGAACCGTTGGGTTATACCCTGCTGCATTTTCCAACGGTTTTGAACCGTTGGGTTATACCCCTGCTGATACCTTTCCCAACGGTTCAAAACCGTTGGGGTATACCCTGCTGCTTTTCCCAACCCTGCTGATTTTCCCAACGGTTCAAAACCGTTGGGGTATATCCTATGCCAACGGTTTTAAAACCGTTGGCATACCCCTGTCGCTGATTTTTCCAACGGTTCAGCTGAACCGTTGGTATAAAAGAAATCTAAACAGCCTTTCCCAACGGTTCAAGGTGAACCGTTGGTATAAGGCTTTCCCCACGCCTCACAACCCAACGGTTTCTAAAACCGTTGGGATAAGTTTTCCCAACGGTTTTAGGGCCTTTTCCAACGGTTTTAAACCGTTGAAAAAACATGGATTCCCAGTAGTGCCAATTGAAGCCAATTAGGACAATTGAGGCCAATTATGCCAATTGAGTCCAATTGAGGCGAATTAGGCCAATTAAGGCCGCTTGAGGCCACTTGAGGCTAATTTGTCCAATTCATGCCAATTCGGACAATTGAGGCCAATTAAGGGCAATTGGGGTCAATTATGCCAATAGAGGCTAATTGAGGACAATTATGCTAATTAGGAAAATTAAGGGAAATTAAGCCAACTAGAATAATTGTGGTCAATTGAGCCCAATTGAAGCCAATTAGGCCAATTGAGGTGAATTGAGGCCAATTAATTACAATTGAGGACAATTGAGTCAAATTAGGCCAATTGAGGTCAATTGAGTCTAATTAGGCCAATTAGTCGAATTGAGGGCAATTGGAGCCAATAAAGGGCAATTGGAGTCCATTACGCCAATTGAGACCAATTTAGGCAAATTGAGGCCAATTAAGGCAATTGGGCCAATTGAGGCCAATTGAGGCCCATTAAGGACCATTGTGTCCAATTTAGGCCAATTAGGCAAATTGAGGCTAATTGTAGCTAATTAAGGCTAATTGAAGCCAATTAGGCCAATTGGGACCAATTGTGGCCAATTGAGAACAATTGTGGGCAATTGAGGTCAATTGAGGCCAATTGAGGCTAATTAAGTCCAATTGAGGTGAATTAGGCCAATTGTGGCCAATTGGGACTAATTTACACACATTAGGCCAAATGAGGTTGATTGAGGGCAATTTGGCAAATTAGGCCAATTGAGGCCAATTTGGCCAATTTGGTCTATTAGGCCACTTGGGACCAAATGAGGTCAATTAGGCTAATTAAGGCCAATTGAGGCAAACTAATGCCAATTAGTTTAATTAGGCCAATTGAGACCAATTGGGGCCAATTGAGGCTCATTGGGGAAAATTGAGGCCCATTGGGGCTAATTGAGGCCAATTGAGGACAATTAGGCCAATTGAGGCCAATTAGACCGATTGAGGCCGATTAAAGCCAATTGACTCCAATTGCAGTCAATTGGGCCCAATTGAGGCCAATTGGGCCAATGGATGCCAATTGGTGCCAACTGAGGCCAATTGCGGCCAATTGGACCCAATTGCGCCTAATTGAGGCCAACTTGGCCAATGAGGCCAACTTGGCCAATTGAGGCCAATTAAGGCCAATTGAGGTGAATTTGGCCAATTATGCCAATTGAGGAAAATTGAGGCAAATTAAGGCCAATTGAAGTCAATTGAGGGCAATTATGCCAATTGAGGCCAATTGTGACCAATTAGGACAATTAGGACAATTGATATTAATTAGACCAATTAAATCCAATTGAGGCCAATTATGCCAATTAGGTGAATTGAGGCTAATTGAGACCAATTTAGCCAATTTGGAAAATTGAGGACAGTTGACTCCAATTAGGCCAATTAGGAAAATTGAGACCAATTGGGGACAATTGAGGCCAATTGTGGTCAATTAGACCAATAAGGCCAATTGAGGCCAATTCAGGCCCATTGAAGCAAATTGAGGCAAATTGTCAGCAATTAATCCAATTAGGCCAATTGAGACCAATTAAGACCAATTGAGGATAATTGAGGCTAATTGATTCCAATTAGGCCAATGAGGCCAATTAGGCCAATTGAGCCCAATTAGTCGAATTCAGCTAATTGATCCGAATTGAGTCTAGTTGTGACAAATTTGGACAATTGAGGCTAATTAGGCCAATTGAGGCTAATTAGGCCAACTAAGGGCAATTGAGGCCAGTTGAGGCCAATTGAATCCAATCAGGCCAATTGTGGTCAGTTAGGCTTATTGAGGAAAATTAGGCTAATAGAGGCCAATTAAGACTAATGAAGCAAATTGTGGCCAATCTGGTCAATTGTGGCCAATTGGGGCCAATTGAGGCTAATTGGGCCAAATGAGGCCAATTATGCCAATTAGGCACTTGAGGCCAACTGAGTCCCATTGAGGCCAATTAAGACCAATTCGGTGAATTGAGGTCAATTAGGCCAATTGGGGCCAATTGAGGCCAATTGAGGACAATTGAGTCTAATTAGGCCAATTATGTCAATTGTGACTAACTTAGTCAAATTGAGGCCATTTAGGCCAATTGAGGCCCATTGAGTTTAATTGAGCTCAATTTGGCCAACTCAGTCCAAATGAGGCTAATTAGACTAATTAAGGTTAATTGAGGTTAATTAAGTCAATTGAACCCAATTGAGGCCAATTGAGGCCAATTAGGCTAATCGTGAGAAATTGAGGCCAATTAAGGTCAATTAGGCCTATTGGGGCCAATTGAGGCCAGTTAGGCCAATTAAGGCCAATTGAGCCACTTATAGACAATTGGGGCCAAATGATGCCAATTAAGATAATTGAGGTCAATTGAGGTCAATTTGGCCAATTATCCCAATTGGTTCCAACTGAGGCCAATTGAGGCCAATTGAGGCCAATTGAGGCCAATTGAGGGCAGTTAGGCCAATTGTGGCTAATTGAGGCCAATTGGATCAATTAGGCCAATTGAGGCCAATTGAGTCCAATTGAGGCCAATTGAGGCAAGTTAAGGAAAATTCGGCCAATTGACCCCAATTGAGGCCAATTGGGCCAATTGAGACCACTTGAGGCCAATTGAGGCGAATTCAGCCAATTAGGCCAATAATCCAATTGAGGCCAATTGAAGCTGATTAGAACAATTAAGACCATTTGAGACAAATTGGAGCGAGTTAGGCCAACGAGGTCAGTTAGGCCAATTAGGCCAATTGAGGCAAATTGAGACTAATTAGGCCAATTAGCCGTTTTGGGCTGATTGAGGCCAATTGAGGTCAATTAAGGCCAATTACGACTAATTGAGGCCAACTGAGACCAATTAGAACAATTGGGCCCGATTAAGGCCAATTGAGGTCAATTGAGGCCAATGGAGACCAATTAGGTCCGTTGAGGCCAATTGATGGCAATTAGTTCAATTAGGCCAATTGAGGTCAACTAAGGCCAATTAGGCCATTTGAGCACAATTGAGGCTGATTGAGGCAAGTTAGGAAAATTGGGCCTACTAAGGCCAATTATGCCAACTAATTGAGTCGAATTGAAGCCAATTGGGTCGAATTGAGGCCAATTAAGGCCAATTGGGCCAAATGAGGCCAAATGTCGCCAAACAAGACCAATTGTGGCCAAATTGAGACCATTTAGGTCAATTAGGCCAATTGAGGTCAATTGACACCAAATGAGGCCAAATATGGCTAAATGAAGTTAATTGAGACCAATTGCACTGAATTGAGGCCAATTGTGGTAAATTGAGGCCAATTGTGGCAAATTGAGGCCAATTGTGGCAAATTGAGGCCAATTGAGCCTAATTGGGGAAATTGGAGCTAATGATAAACAATTACGGCCAATTGAGCCCAATTAAGGCAAATTGAGGGATATTACACCAATTAGGCCAATTTAGGCCAATTATGCCAATTTATGCCAATTAGGCCAATTGAGGTCAATTTTGGTCAATTACAGCCAATTGAGGCAAATTGAGGCCAATTGAGACCAATATGCCAAATTAAGACAATTGAGGCCAATGGAGTCCAATTAGGACAATTTTTCCAGTTGAAGCCAATTGAGGCCAATGGAAGCCAATTATGCCAATTGAGTCAAATTGAATCCAATTGAGATGAATTAAGCCAATTGAGGGAAATTAAAGCCAATTAGGCCAATTAAGGTCATTCATGTCAATTAGGAAAATGAGTCCAATTAAGGCCAATAAGGCCAATTGAGTCCAATTAGGCGTATTGAGGCCAGTTGAGGCCAATTAGGCCAATTGAGGCCAATTGGGGATAATTGAATCCAATGAGAAAAATTGAGTCCAATTGAGACCAATTGAGGCCAATTAAGGCCATTAGGCTAATTCACACCAATTAGGCAAATTGAGGCCAATTAGGCAAATTGAGGCCAATTAGGCCGATTGAGACCAATTGGGGCCAATTATGGTCAGTTAATCCAATTGAGGCCAATTGAGACCAATTGAGGCCAATTGGGCCAATTAGGACCATTGAGACCAATTAAGACCAATTAGGCCAATTTGACGAATTAAGGCCATTTGGGGCCAAATGATGCAAATTGAGGTCAATTTGAAAAATTAGGCGAATTGATGCTAATTGGGGCCAATTGAGGCCAATAATGGAAAATTAGACCAACTGAGGCTAGTTGATGCCAATCGAGGCCAATTAGGCTAATTGATTCCAATTAAGGCGAATTGTGGCCAATTTATGCCAATTGTGGACAATTGGACCAATGAGTCCAATTGAGGAAAATTGATGGAAATTAAGGCCAACTAAGTTGAACTGAGGAGAATTGAGGCCAAGGGAGACCAATTCAACCAATTGAGTCCAATTAAGACCAATTGAGGCCAATTATTCAAATTCAGACCAGTTAGAAAAATTAGGCAAATTATGCCAATTAAGGCTAATTTGTCAAATTGAGGCAAATTGAGGCTAATTAGGCCAATTTGGCCAAATAGGACAATTGAGGAAAATTGAAGTCAATTGAGGTTATTTGAGGCCAATTGAGGCCAATTATGGTCAATTAAGGCCAATTAGGCCAATTGAAGCCAATTGGTGCCAATTAGGCCATTTATGCCATTGAGGCAAGTTCGGCCATTGGGCCCCAATAGGCCAATTAGGCCAATTAAGACCAATTAGATAAATTGAGGATAATTGAGGCCAATTGGTCCAATGAAGTCCAATTGAGGCCAATCAGGACAACAGAGGCCAATTAGGGCAATTGAGGTCAATTGAGGCTAATAAGGCCAGTTAAGGCCAATTTGGCCAATTTGGCCAATTGGGGAAAATTGAAGCCAATTAAGGCAATTAGTTCAATTGAGGCCAATTGAGACCAATTGAGGCCAATTAGTCCAATTGAGGCTGATTAGGCCAATTATACAATTTGAGGCCAACTAAGGATAATTGAGCATAATTGAGTCCAATTATGCCAATTGAGGCCAATTAAGGTCAATTGAGACCAATTGATGGAAATTAGTACAATTGATTCCAATTGAGGCCAATTGAGGCCAATTAGACCAATTGAGGCATATTAGGCTAGTTGAGGCCAATTGAGGCCAATTAGGCCAATTGAGGCCAATTAGGCCAATTAGGAGAATTAATGCCAATTGATGCCAATTGGGTGAATTGAGGACAATTGAGGAAAACTGAGGCCAATTATATCATTGAGGCTAATTCGACCAAATAGTCCATTTAAGTCAATTTAGACAATTAGGCCACTGATGAAAATTCAGTCATTGAGGCTGATTAGGCCAATTAGGCCAATTATGACAATTAGGCCAATTAGGCCCAATTATGAAAAATATGCCAATTAGGCCAATTAGGCAATTTAGGCCAATTCTTCCATTGAGTAAAATTAGGAAAATTAGTCCAATTAAAAAAAATTAGACAAATAGAGTCCAATTGAGGCAAATTAGGTCAATAAAGACCAATTTAGCCAATTTGGCCTATTAGGCCATTGAGACCAATTCAGCCATTAGGACCAATTATGCCAATTTGGACAATTAGGAAAATTAAGGCCAAATAGGAAAATTGAGGCCAATTAAGTCCAATTAGTCCAATTGAGGCCAATTCTGCCAATTGAGACTAATTGAACCCAATTGAGGAAAATTTGGTCAATTAGGAAAATTGAGGCCAATTCTGGCCAATTCAGACCAATTAGGGCATTGAGGCCAATCCTTCCAATTTAAAAAATTTTGACATTAAATCCAATTCATCCATTAATTCCAATTAGGTCAATTAGGCCAACTAGGCCAACTAAGCGTAATTAGAAAAATTGAGGCCAAATGATGGAAATTAGGCTAATTGACACCAATTAGCCCAATTGAGGCTGATTGAGCCAATTAGGCCACTAAGTACAATTCATCTAATTAGACCAATTAGGATAATTAGGTTATTAAGGCCAATTCGTCCATTGAGTCCAATTAGGCAAATCAGGCCAATGATGAAAATTAAGGATAATTAGGAAAATTGAGGTAAATTGAGGCCAATTTGGTCAATTACTACCGATTGGACCAATTCAGTCAATTCGGACATTGATTCTGATTCATCCATTGATTCCAATTAGACCAATTTGGATAATTTGAAAAAACGAGACCAACTAAGGTCAATTAGTCCAATTAAGTCCAATTACTTCAATTGAGGCCAACTAGGTCAATTAGGACAATTAATATAACTAAGGAAAATTAAGGAAAATTGAGGCCAATTAAGGCCAATTAGGCCAATTGAGGCTATTTCATCCAATTGTGGCCAATTAGGCCAATTATGGCTATTTCAGCCAATTGAGGACAATTAGGCCAATTGAGGCCAATCAAGCCCAATTGAGTCCAATTAGGAAAACTAGACGAAATGAAGCCTATTTAGGATTGTTGAACCCAATTATGGCCAGTTTGGCCAATTAAGCGAATTGGGGCCAATTAGGAAAATTGGGTCCAATTAGGTAAATTCGGGTCAATTGAGAAAAATTGGGTCCAATTGAGGCCAATTGGGACCAATTGAGGCCAATTGGGGAAAACTAAGGCCAATTATAGCCAATTAGTCTAACTTGGACAATTGAGGCCAATTGAGACCAATTAATTCCAATTGTGGCCAATTGAGGCAAATTTAGGTGAATTGAGGTCAATTGAGGCCAATTAGGCCAATTGAGGCCAATTGGTCCAATTAAGCCAATTGAGACCAATTGAGGATAATTGAGTCCAATTACGGCCAATTAGGTCAATTGAATCCAATTAGGCCAATTGAGTCCAATTGATGCCAATTAGACCAAATAGGCCAATTGAGGCCAATTAAGGCCAATTGAAGGTAATTATGGCAAATTGAGGCAAATTGATGGCCAATTAATGGCAATTGAGGCAATTGATGCCAATGAGGCCAATTGATGCCAATTGGGAAAAATTAGGGTCAATTGATACTAATTGATGCAAATTAGACCAATTGAGGCTAATTAAGGCCAACTGGGGTGCATTGAAGCTAATTAGGACAATTGAGCACAATTGGGGCCAATTGGGGCCAATTAAACCCCATTATGCAAATTGAGGCTAATTGAGCCCAATTATGCCAATTGGAGGCAATTGAGGTCAATTGATGCCAATTGATTGAAATTAGGCTAATTGGGGCGAATTAAGGCCAATTAGGCCAATCAAGGCCTATTGGCCCAATTGAGGCCAATTGAGGACAATTTGGCTAATTTGGGAAATAAAGGCCAATTGAGACTAATTGGGAAATTGAGGCCAGTTAGGCCAATTCGAGAAATTGAGGCCAATTAGTCCAATTGGAACAATTATAGGCAATTGAGGCCATTTGAGATCAATTGAGGCGAATTAGGCCAATTGAGGCCAACTAGGACAATTATGCCAATTGAGGCCAATTAAGGCCCATTGGTCCAATTGAGGCCAATTGAATAAAATTAAGGCCAAGTGAGGTCAATTTAGCCAATTAGGCCAATTGAGTTCAATTGAGTCCAACTAAAGCCACTTAGGGCCACTTGAGGCCAATTAGGTCAATTGCAGCTAATTGAGGCCAACCAAGGCCAATTTGGACAATTGAGGCCAATTAGGGAAATCGAGGCCAATTACATCCAATCCAGGACAATTGAGTCAAATTATGCCAATTGAGGCCAATTGAGATAATTGCTCCCAGTTGAGGCCAATTGAGTCCAATTAGGTCAACTAAGTCCAATTGATGCTAATTAGTCCAATTAGGCCAATTGAGGCCAATTGGTGTCAATTGAGGCCAATTGCGCCCAATTTTGATCAATTGCATCCAATTAGCCCAATTGAGGCTAATTAGGACAATTGACCCCAATTAGGGACAATTGAGGCCAATTGGGGCCAATTGAGGGCAATTGCGGCCGATTAAGGCCAATTGAGATCAATTGCGGCCAATTGAAGCCAATTGGGGCCAATTGAGGCCAATTGCATCCAATTGAGGCCAATTAAGACCAGTTGTGGCCACTAGAAGCCAATTAGGCATATTGAGGTCAATTGAGGCCAATTGAGGCCACTTGATGCCAATTGAGCCAATTGAGGCCAATTTGACCAATTGAGTTCAATTAGGCCAATTGAGTCCAGTTGTATCCAATTAGTCCAATTAGTCCAGTTAAGACCAATTGAGGCCAATTAAGGCCAATTCGGTGGCTAGTGGATGCCAGTTAGGACAATTGGGCCAATTTAGACCAATTGGGCCCATTGAGCCAAATTGATCCCAATTAGGCCAATGAGGCGAATTGAGACAAATTGAGGTCAGTTGAGGCCAATTGAGGCTAATTAAGGCCAATTAAGAAAATTGAGGCCAATTGAGGCCAATTAGGATAATTGAGGCTAATTGAGGTCAATTGAGGCCAATTGAGGTCCCTTGGGGCTAATGAGGAAAATTGAGGCCAATTCAGGCCAATTAGGACAATTGAGTCGAATTGAGGCCAATTCAGGACAATTGAGGCCAATTGAGGCCAATTGAGGTCAATTAAGGCCAATTAGGCCAGTTGAGGCCAATTAGGTCAATTGTGGAAAATTGAGGCCAATTGGTCTAATTAGGACAATTGAGGCCAATTGAGGTCAATTCAGGCCAATTGAGAACAATTGGGACCAAATGTGGCCAATGTGTCCAATTGGCCCCAATGGCCTCAATTGACCAGAATTGGCCTCCATTGTGTCTATTGGACTCAATTGGGATCAATTGGCCTAATTGGTCAAATGAGCCTCAATTGGCTTCAATTGATCTCAATTAGCCCAATTTCCTTAATTGGCCTCAGTTGGGATCAATTGGCCTAATTTGCGTCAAATGGTCTTAAGTGGTCTCAATTGGCCTATTTGGCATATTGGCCAAATTGGCCTCAATAAGACTCAATTGACCTCAATTGGACGTAATTGGCATAATTGGCCTCAATTGGGGTTAATTGTCCTAATTGAACTCAATTGGACTAATTGACCTCAATTGGCCTCAATTGGCCATAATTAGACATAATTAGCCTAATTGGCCTCAATTGTCCTAATTGGCCCCAATTGGCCAAATAAGACTCAATTGGCCTCAATTAGAATCAGCTGGCCTAATTGGCCTCAATGGACCTCAATTGGACTAATTGGCCTAATTGGCCGATTTGGTTGCAAATGGCCTAATTGTCCCCAACTGGCCTCAATTGGCCGAATTGGACAAATTGGACTCAATTAGCCTCAATTGACCTCCATTGGCCTCGATTGGCCACCATTGGGCTCAATTGGCCTCGATTTCCCTAATTTGCCTAATTGGCCACAAATGGACTCAAATGGCCTCAATTGGAATCAATTGGCCTAATTGGCCTGATTGGTAATAGTTGACCTCAAATTGGCCTAAATTATCTTAATTTCCCTCAGTTGGCCTAATTTGACTCAATTAGCCTTAATGAGCCTCAATTCGCCTAATTAGCCTCAATTGGACTCAACTGCCCTCTATTAGCCTAATTAGCAGAATTGGCCTCAATTGTGGTCAGTTGTCCTCGATTGTCCTAATTTGCCTCAATTGGTCTAATTGGCGTCTACTGACCTTAATTTTTCTAACTGGCCTCAATTGGCTTCAATTTACTGAGTTGACCTCAATTGGTGTCAATTGAATTAATTTTCCTGATTGTAATCAATTGGCCTTAATTTTCCTCAGTTGGATCAATTGGAATCAATGAACTAATTGGACTCAATGGACCTAATTGACCTCAATTGGCCTAATTTGCCTCAATATTATTAATTGGATATAATTGGCATGATTGGCCTAATTGCCCTAATTGGCCTCAATGGCTGAATTGGTCTTAATGGCCTAATTTTCTAATTGGATGAAATAGTCTCAATTGACCCAAGTGGCCTTAATTGGCCAAATTCACGTCAACTGGCATCAATTTTACTAATTAGCCTTAATTTTCCTAATTTTCCTAATTGTCCTAATTGGCCTCAATGTCCGAATTGGCCTCAATGGCCTAATTGTCCTAATTAGCCTAATTGGATGAATTGTCCTCAATGGCCTAATTGTCCTAATTGGACTAAGTGACCTCAATTAGCCAAATCGGCCTCAATTGGCCTAATTAGACTCAATTGGTGTCAATTTTCCTAATTGGCATTAATTGGCCTAATTTGTACAATGATTCTAATCGGTATAATTGGCCTCAATGGTTGATTTTTCTTTAATGTCCTAATTGGCCCAATTGGCCAAATTTGCCTAAATTAGCCTAAATTGCCCTTAATTGCCCTTAATTTGCCTAATTGGCCTCAATTGGTCTCAATTGACCTAATTGGCCCCAATTGGCCTAATTGGCCTCAATTGCCCTCAATTGGGATCAGTTGACCTCACTTGTCCTCAATTCACTAAATTGGCCTAATTGGCCTTAATTCACCTCAATTGGCCTGAATTAGCCTAGTTAGCCTCAATTGTCCTCAAATGCCCTCAATTCACCAAATTGTCCTAATTGGCCTCAATTGACCTCAATTGGTCTAATTATACTCAATTGTCCTAACTGACCGTAATTGACCTCAGTTTGCCTAATAAGCCTCAATTGGCCTCAATTGGACGAATTGGCACCAATTGGCCTCAATTGGCCTAATTGGCACCATTTGGCCCCAATTGGCCTCAATTGGTTACAACTGGCCCCAGTTGGCCTAATTGGCCTAATTGACCTTAGTTGGCATAAATTGGCCTGATTTGCCTGAATTGGCATAATTGGCCTCAATTTGCCTCAATTTTCATAATTGTATTTAATTGGCCTAATTGTCTTAATTTGCCTAATTGGCCTAATTGCCCTCAATGGATGAATTGACCTCAATTTCCTAATTGGCCTAATTAGCCACAATGGTCCAATTAGCATGATAGACATAATTGGTCGCAATTGGCCTCAATTCTCTTAATTGGCCTAATTAGTTGTCATTGGCCTCAATTGAAATAATTGGCCTTAATTGACCAAATTGACCTCAATTGACCTCAATTTTCCATGTTGGCCTCAATTAGAAGAATTGGACTCAATTATCCTCAGTTGGCTTAATTGGATCAATTGGCATTAATTGGCCTCAATTGACATCAATTGGCCTAATTGACATCAATTGGCCTAATTGGCCTCAATTAGCCTCAATTGGCCTCAATTGACCTAATTGGGCCCAATTGGCATAATTGGGCTCAATTGGCATAATTTTCCTCAATTTGCGTAATTGACAACAATTGGCCTTAATTGGCATCAATTGGCTCAATTGGCCTAATTGGTCTCAAATGGCCTTAGTTGGACTCAATTAGCCTCAATTAGCTTAATTGGACTCAATTGGACTCAATCGGCCTAATTGGCAATAATGTGCCTCAATTTGCCTCAATTGGCCAAATTGGCCTCGATTGGTCTAATTGGCCTCAATTGACCACAATTGGCTTAATTGGCCTCAATTTTCCTAATTAGCCTCAACTAACCCCAATTGGCCAAATTAGCCTCAATTAGCCCCAACTGGCCTAATTGTCCTCAATTGCCCTAATTGGACTCAATTTCCATCAGTTTTCCTAATTGACCTATGTTGGCCTAATTGGCCTCAATTGGCCTCAATTTGAAAAATTTGCCTTAAATGGCCTAATTTTCCTAACTTTCCTCAGTGGTCTAATTGGATGAATTAGAATCAAAGGCATAATTGGCCTAATTGGCCTATATTGAAGTTAATTAGCATAATTGGCCAAATTGGCCTCAGTTGGCCAAATTGGGTAAATTAGACTAATTGGCCTCAATTGACCTCAATTATCCTCAATTATCCTGACTGTCCTAATTGGCCTAAGTTTCCAAATTTTCCTAACTTGTCTAAATTTTCCAAATTTTCCTAATTGGATCAATTGGTCTAATTGGCCTTAATTGTCCAAATTGGACTAATTTTTCAAAATTGTACTTAATTGGCCAAATTTTTCTAATTATCCTCAATTAGCCTCAATTGGTCAAATTGGCCTCAATTGGCCTCAATTTTTCTAATTGGACTTAATTGACCTAATATTCCTAATTGGCCTCAATGGACCAATTTTCATAGTTGAACTAATTGGCCTAATTATCCTCAATTTTCCTCAATTGGACCAATTTTCCTAACTGACCTTAATTGACCTAATTGGACTCATTGGCCTCAATTGGCCTAATTAAACTCAATTGGCCTCAATTGGATGAATTCTCCTCATTAGCCTCAATTGGTCTAATTGGACTCAATTGGAATTAATTGGCCTAATTTTCCTTATTGGCCTAATTATCATAATTGGTCTCAATTGGCGTCAATTGGACTCAATTGGTCTAATTTGCCTAGTTTTCCTCAATTAGTTTAATTTTCCTAATTGGCCTAATTGGCACAATTTTACTCAATGACCTAATTGTCTTAATTTTCCCAATTGTCCTGATTGGCCTCAATTTTCTTCATTTGGCATTATTATCCTAATAGGCCTTATTTTTTCAAATTAGCATAATTATCCTAATTGGCCAAAATTGGGAAAATTGGCCTCAATTGGCCTAATTGGCCTCAATTGTGATTATTGGACTAATTGGCCTCAATTGGACTCATTAACCTAATTGGTCTAATTGTTCTAATTGGCCTCAATTTGCCAAATTGGAATCAATATCTCTATTTGGATCTATTTTCTTAATTGGACTCATTTTCATTAAATTAGTATAATTACACTAATTTTCCTGAATTAGGCTTATTGGAAAAACTGTATTAATTGGACTCAATTGGCCTAATTGGCCTAATTAGACTCAATTGTTCTCAATTGGCCTAATTGGTCTCAATTGGCCTCAATTGTCTTAATTGTCCTAATTATCATACCTGGTTTAATAAGATTCAATTTTTATCAATTGGCCTAATTGGCCTAATTGGATTAATTGTGCTAATTATCCTCATTTTGCCTCAATTAGTCTAATTGGCCTAATTAGCCTCAATTGTCCTAACTGGCCTAATTAGCTTAATTGGAATCAATTTTCCTCAATTGTCATAAATTTTACTAATTGGCCTAGTTGGACCCAATTGGCCTAATTGGTCTAATTGGCCTAATTGGCATCAATTGGCATCAATTGGCCTAATTGGCCTAATTAGCCTCAATTGACCTCAATTGGCCTCAATTTTCCTAATTGGTCTAAATTGAACTCAATTGGCCATAATTGGCCTAATTGGACTCAATTTTACTCAATTAGCCTCAATTAGCCTCATTTGGCCTAATTAGCCTCAATTGGCATCAATTGACCTTATTGGGATCAGTTGGTCTAATTGGTCACAATTGGCCCCAATTTGCCTCAATTGTCCCCATTAGTCTCAATTGTCCTCAATTGGCCTTAATTGGCCAAATTAGAATAATTGATCTCAATTGGCCTCAATTGGACCAATTGGCCTCAATTGGCCTAATCGGACTCAATTGGCCTAATTGGTCCCAATTGGCCTAATTGGACTCAATTGTCCTTAATTGGCCTAATTGGCATAATTGAAAGAATTGGACTCAATCATTCTGAATTATGATAATTGGCCTAATTGGCCTCAATTGGACTAATTCACCTAATTGTCCTAATTGGACTAATTGGCATCAATTGGCTTCAATTTTCCAAATTTGCTTTAATTGGCCTAAATTGGCCTAATTGGCATAAATTGACCTAATTTTCCTAATTTTCCTAATTGAATGCAAATTGTTCTGTAAAAACTATATTCACAATAGAATTTTTGGTCATCATGTTAAACAGTACAAGAAGAATCCTATGTCAAAACCCCAATATGGGTGGACCAAAGATACCCCCATGAAATGGGCCTATAGGAAGAAAGAAACAATGCCTTACATGGATACTAGGTAGGGTTGGACCTTGTCTTTTGAGGTTCTTTTGACGAAGATTTTGGAGCCCAGAATTACTCCCACCTTTTATGAGATTGAGGCTTCTTCCTCAGTCCCAAAGCCTCTTCCTTCTCTGGATCATTTTCTTCCTATTAGTTTTGATATGAATGGTGCCTCTATCCCTCCTATAATTATTATTCCTATTTAGATTCAAAAATTTTGTGTGGGTTAGGGGATCATGGTGGTTCTCTTATTTCCTTTTCTTTGAGGCCTTCTATTTCTCTTTCTTCCCAGATGATGAAATGTGATCAGAAAGAAGGTAGTGATGTTTTTTGTTACTGGTATGTTGGGATATGGGTCTAAATATGTGGTTTCTAATATTTTTTTTATATATGATCAGACCTAATAGGGATGGGGAGGTTTTCATTTCTTCCCAAGTCCCTTCGGATCAAGGTTTTGGTTCTCTTCCTTTCCATCCAATTGTCATTGGCATGTTGGGTTCCCCTGAAGTTCCTTCTCCTTTTACTTATGCTACCACTGTAAGGAATGTTAATTCTATATACTCTCCTATTGATAGATTGGATGGGGCTCGATCATTATGTATAGTGGCCTCAGATTAGGCTACTAGAATGATTGAGAATGTTGTTCTTGGGTCTGTGCATTCTGGTTTTTTGTCCAGTTCTTAGTCAATTAAGGAGGATGGTTCCTATTAACCTTTCCCAATCTCCTATAAGCAGGTTATACATTCTTCTTCTATATTAAGTTCTAATCCTATCAAGGATAAATTAAAAAAGGTGTATGAATGTGAATCAAAGAGGATCTCAATAAAAATTGGATCCAATTTGACCAACTCCGAACTCCCTCCATAGTCCAATGTTTAATTTTGGCTCCTCAAATATTAGAGGTCTCGACTCTCCCGAGAAACAAAGGGAGGTTCATGATCTTATTATCCCTTTTGATTTGTCTTGCTTGGGGATTATGTAAACCAAGGTAAAAAGTGACAACATGTCTACCACAGTGAATAATATTATTCTTATTTGGATTTTCTACTCTAATATTTCCTCTACTTCTTATGGAAGAATTTTGATTTTATGGATCCCATGTTTATTTTTTGTTGATATGTTGTTTGTTTTTATCTAACTTATTCAATTCCTCATTAAAGATATTACGGTGTAAATATCCTTTTTTTCTATGGTTCTAACTATTTTTTGGATCTTAAATCCTTCTGGGAAGACCTGGATGATAGAGAAACTTCTAGTGTGGAAGAGTCTTGCATTTTTATTGGGGACTTTAATGCTATGTGATTTAGAGAGAATAGAATAGGGGTTTTCAGGACTAGAGTTCTTCTTTGGAGAAGTGTAACAATGGAATTTTTATTTCTAATTTGGTTGACTAATGATGTTCAGGTTTGAGGATCTCTTAGAGGAAGGGTGTCTTGGGTGTTTTAATGAAGCTGGATAGAGAATTAGTCAATTCTACATGGAACTCTAATTTTTTTTCTTCAATGGTAGATTTTATCCCTTTCTGGGTCACAGATAATACTCTAATTTTTATTATAGATAGTGAGAGGTTGCATTCTGGGAAACTTCTTTTCACGTTCTATAATCATTGGGATGAATTTTAGAGGTTTCTTTCCACAGTTTCCCCAGCTTGGGTTGGTAGGGGTGTGGTTTGTAAAATGTTTCATGTTTTTAAACAGATTAAATGGTTAGAACTTTTATATTTCCAAATTTCCTTTGTCCAGAATGGTCTTTCAAATGCCTTGTTCCAAAAGGAAGCTAGTTGAAAAGAGAATTTGAATGTTATGACATGGGAAGATGACCTATCATCCAAACAAAAAAGCAGAATCCAATGGATTAAGGATGGGGATCTTAACTATGGATTTTTTTCAACTCGGTGAAGGTGAAGTTAAACTCTTCAAAACTGATTATTCTTAGAAAAGTAGATGGTTTGGTTATATCTTATCCTAGGGATATCATCCATGAAACAATATTTTTTTTTTCAATCTTTGATCGGACTACAACATGATTTGGTGTATCCTAAGAGGGCTAGGTTGGAGCCTTATTTGGATCGTTTCATTGGGAGGGATTTTTGTGAAATTCTTGTTAATTCTGTGGGGATAGAGGAAATTCTTAGATATATTTACTAGATTCATCATAATAATGATCTGGGGTGGGATGGTTTTAAAGATTTATTCTTTCGTAAGGCCTGGTCAGTGGTTGGTTCTGATGTGATCGAAGATTTTTTTTGAATTTTTCAGATCTATGAAACTACTACGAGAACCTAATGGCTCAATCCTCGCATTGATTCCCAAGGTGATGAATTCTTACATCCTTAATGATTATAATTCTATTTTCTGTTGTAATACAATTTACAGGTCTATCTAAAAGACCTTAGTGTCTAGATTAAGGTTGGATATTCTATGTTGCATCAATAAAGCTCAATCAGATTTTATTCAAGGGATATGTATCTCTGATAATATTCTGATTGTCTAGGAATTGATAAGGGGATACCATTTGGACCTTGGGGTGCCTCATTTTGCCTTAAATATTGAATTATTTAAGGCCTTTGATTTGGTCAGATGGGAGTTTCTTTGGTATTCCCTTGATCTCTTTGGTTTTCTAGATAGGTTCTCATCCTAGATCAGATGTTGTGTTTCATCCTCTATGTTCATGGTGAATATTAATGGAATTATGTATGGTTATTTTCCTGGGAAGAGAGGATTTAGGTAAGGGGACCCCCTTTCTTTTTTCCCTTTTTTTTATTTTTATGGAGGTCTTCTCTCATATTTTGGATTATCTTATTTCATCTTCAATATCCTATAAATTTCATTAGAGATGCGGTACGACCATAAATTCTTTTTGGAGGATCTTTTATTGTTCTCGTATGGAAACATGGATTCTATTTTAGTCTTGAAGCAGGCCTTGGATATATTTTCCTCTATTTGTGTCTTGTCTATTAATTTTTCTAAATCTTTGATGTTCTCAGCTGGTATCACTAATGATGTTAGGACCTCTATTGAAAAATCCCTAGGTATTAGACGTTTGTATCTTTCCCTTTGTTATCTTGTGGTTCCTCTTATTACTTCTAGGCTTAGAGCGGTAGATTGTGCTATCATTGAAGATAAAATTAATAAGAATGTTATGTTTTGAACTAATAATTTTCTTTATTTTGTTTTTCATATTCAAAATGTGAAATATACCTTATTCAACATGAAAGATTATTGGTTTTATCACTTTATTCTTTTCAATAGAGTGGGGAAATATATTGAAGAAAAACTTAAGAGTTTCATTTGGAATGTTCAATATTTGGTGGTTTCTGGTGCTAAAGTGGCTTGGGATTTGGTGGATAGGACTAAGGGGGGAGATTTTATAGGGATCAAGTGTGTTGGGATTGGAATATGGATTCTATGGTTAGATATTCTTAGGAAATTTTTTATCCCTCAATTTCATCAGTGTGGGTGGATTGGTATCAGATCTTCCTTCTTGGAAGATCTCAATTTTGGGTGGCCAAAGTTCCATGGAATAGCTCATGGACTTGGAAAAAAATTCCTGGTCTTCAAGATTTTATTAGGGATCATATCTCATTCTCAGTTGGAAATGGTTCCTTTATTTCTCTTTTGTCTGATTCCTAGCTCCTTAGGGGTAACATTTTATCCTTTGTTTATGATTGAATTACATATGATTTGGGGATCAATAAGTTTGATTTAGTTTCTGTTATTATTTATTATGGTTCTTGGAATCCACTACATGATGTTTCTACTGATCTCTGGGATTTTAGGAAGGAGGTTCTCTCTCTCTCTGAGCCTGATGGTGGTATTGACTTGATTCTTTGGAATGGGAAGGCTGATTTCGCTATCTGCTCTATTTGGGATGACTTCATGGAGATTTATGCTTCTGTTCCATGGTATTCATTTGTTTGGAGTTGTTTTTTTCCCACCAGATACTTCATTTTATGGTTAGGCATCTTTAATAGGCTACCTACCTAAGATATACTACATATAATGGGGTTGGATTTTCCAAAACAGTGTTTTCTTTGAGAGGAGGATTCTGAAAATATTGATCACCTTTTCTTGACTTGTAAATGGCATTGAAGAATTTTATCTTTTTTTGGTCCTATTATACATGGATTTCTTTACTTTCTCATTTTCTACCATCATTAATAGATGCATTGGTCTATTTTTTTTGTGATTCCATGAGGTGTGTTTTGGGGTAGCTTGGTCTGGGCATGTTGGTGTATTTTAGCTGGAAGTAGAGGAATACTCTACTACATGGATCCCTGATTCACTATAAATTTTTCATTTGACACAAGTTCATGCTGACTATTCATTCTAGAATCCTCTATTGCAAGAAATTTCCCAATATCAGTGTTAATCAGGATTTGGTCTAAACTTGGAACCTCCCAAAAACTATCCTTAGTGATGATGGATGATTTTGTTGTTGGTTTGGTGTTTTTATAGGGTTGGTTGCAATTTCTTCTTCTTGATTTCTTGGTGCGGGGTTTTTAAGGCTTGCCTACTCAGTTTTCTGGTGTTTCTAGGAATATTTTGACCGGTTCTGTTTACTATTTCATGTGCTCCTATTTAACAGTTTATGCTTGGTGTTTTTTTCTGAGCTTGGGGTTTTGGGTGTTTTGATGGTTGTGGGATTGTTATAGATGGGGTGTCCTCAGCTAGGCTATGGATTACAAGTCTTCTGTAGGATTCTCTGCACTAGGGGTCTTCTAGTGGTTGTTGTCTGCCAGTTTTTGTAGGGTGGAGTTGTGCAAGTGGCTAGGTGTGTCTGGTTGAGGTTGGAGGCTTGTGGTGTGTTGTCGTTTCTTGGGTTTGGTTTGTCTCTTTTCTTTTGGAGACATGGATGCTTCTTGTCGCATGGTTTTCTTACACTACTGTTGGTGTTGGGTTGGTTGTTTGTAGTTGGTTGGTGTTATAGGTTTTGTGCTAGGATTTGTGGCTATGGTGTACTTGGTAGTTTTGATAGGCTACAAGTGTGCTAATGTCGGTGGGGGGATTGCGTGGTATGCTGTTGGCCCTTGGAGTTTGGGTTACGGCCTGTGGCTACTGGTTTTGAGGGTTTTTGCTGGAGGTTGTCTTAGGGTTGCTTGCTATCTTGTGAATCCTCTAAGGTAGGCTACTATAGTGTTCTATGGGTATGTTTTGGAATGTTGTTTGGATGGGTGCATGTGTGCATGCATGCATGTGTGCGTGTGTGTGTTTGTGTGTGTGAGTGTGTGGGTGTGGGTGTGGGTGTGGGTGTGGGGGGGGGGGGATGGGTTGTTGTTGTATACTTTGTGTTTCAATTTCTATGGTTGGATTTACATTCTTTATGAGGACTTTCCAAATGGTTTCTTGGGTGATGATGCAGCTTCCTTCCACATATTCGGGGGTGGCCTTGTGTGGTTAGCTGTGTGGGAGGATCCTCTATATCCTTGTTGTTCGACGATTTTGGGTTCACTCCTGCTTTCTTGGATCATGGAAGGGATTGTGGCAGCTCTTATCTATTTTCTTCCTTCCTTGTTTCTGTTGTTAAGGATTGCAGATTCCGGTTCTTGGTTTTTTATTCTGGTTTGTTGGGCTTTTACTATGGTGGCTCCCCCGTGCTCTCTCAACTGATTTTCATGGTGTCTGGCATCTCTATTACCAGTTCCTTTCTGCATCTTTGGTGGATTTACTATAGTGTCATCTTGGAGGTGACCCTTGTACTTCAGCTCCATCTACCTTTTTTGGACCTCTCTTATTTTCCTTTCTGATTGTTTGGGCTTGGTTCTTGTTTTATTGGGAAAATTTTTGGTATCCACATCTTTGGTTGGTTGGTCTATGGCTTTGTTTCTTGGTCCATCTAGAGTGTCACCTTTGGGTGAACTTATTTGTATTTCATCTTAATTTATATATTTATTTACATTTTACATTCAGAAAAAATGGATTTTATGGTTTTGAGGGTGTTTTGGGGTTTTTAGGGGTTTTCACGGTTTTAGGGTCCTTGATGGTTTTAGGGTTTTTTTGAGTTTTTTTTGGGTTTTAAGGTTTTTTAGAGTTTTTTAACTTTTTAGGGGTTTTAAGGGTTTAAATATTTTTTAGGAGGTTTTAGATTTTTAATGGGTTTTTAGGGTTATTATGGTTTTGATGGGGTTTTCCGGGTTTTTTAGACCATCAGGGATTTTTAAGGATTTTTTATGATTCTTATGGGTTTTAGGGTTTTTAGATATTTTGATGGTTTTTAGGCCAATTGAGTCCAATTAGGTAAATTGAGTCCAATTCGGCCAATTAAAGGAAATTGAGGTAAATTAGGTTAATTATGCAAATTAGGTCAATTAGTTCAATTGAGGACAATTAGACCAATTGGGATAATCATGCTAGTTTATGCCAATTAGGTCAATTGAGGCCAATTGAGGTCAATTAGGCTAATTTGGACAATTGAAAATAGTTAGTCACATTTAGGCCAATTTATGCTAGTTAGGCTAATTGAGGGCAATTACGAAAATTAGTCCAATTAGTCTAATTGAGGCCAATTAGGCCAATTTGGAGAATTGAGGCCAATTGAGGTCAATTAGGCTTATTAGGTCAGTTGAGTCCAATTAGGACAATTGAGGTCAATTGAGACTAATTAGGCCAATTGAGGCCAATTGAATAAAATTAGGCCAATTAGTTCAATTAGGCCAATTAGGACAATTAGGCTAATTGAGGCCAATTGGGTCCAATTAGGAAAATTAGACCAATTAGGCCAAATGAGGTCAATTAAGACTAATTAGGCCAGTTAAGGCTAATCATGCCAATTGAGGACAATTAGGAAAATAGAGGTAAATTAGGCCAATTGAGGCCAATTGAGGCCAATTGAGGCTAATAAGGCCAATTGGGGCCAATTGTTGACAATTTGGCCAATTGACGCCCATTAGGCCAGTTGGGGCTAATTGAGGCCAAATATTAAGGCCAAATGAGGCCAATTAGGTCCAATTTGGCCAATTAGACCAATTGATTCTAATTGAGGTCAATTGAGACCAAATAAGCCAATTGAGGCTAATATAGGACAATTTGTCCAATTATCCCAATTAGGCCAATTAAGGTTAATTGAGGGAATTTAAGTCCAATTAGGCTAATTAAGGCTAATGGAGGCCAATTAGTCTAATTAGGCCAATTGAGGCCAATTTTTCCTATTAGACTAATTAAGGCCAAATGAAACCAATTTGGAAAATTAATCCAATTAGTCTAATTGAGACCAATTAGGCTAATTGAGGCCAATTAGACCATTTATTTCAATTAGTCCAATTAGACCAATTGAGGCCAACAAGGCCAACTAGGCCAATTGAGACCAATTAGACCAACTAGGACAATTGAGTCCAATTAGGCCAATTAGGCCAATTGAGAACAATTGAGGTCAATAAGGCCACTAATGCCAATTATTCCAACTGAGGCCAATTATTCCAGTTAGCCCAATTAGTCCAATTGGTGATAATTCAACCAATTAGAATTATTGAGGCCAATTAGGACAATTAATCCAAGTAGGTCAATTGAGGCTAATTGAGTCCAATTGAGTCCAATTGAGTCCAATTGAGGCCAATTGAGTCCAATTAGGCCAATTAGGCCAACTTGGCCAATTAGAAAAATTGTTGACAATTAGACCAATTAAGACCAATTATGGCCAATTAGGCCAATTAAGGACAATTATTCCAATTATACTAGCATATGAAAATTATGAAAATTCATCCAATTAAGTCCAATTGAGGAAAATTAGGCCAAATGAGGCCAATCTTGGACAATTAGGCCAATTAAGCCAATTAGGCCAATTAGGCTAATTGGGGCCAATTGTGGCCAATTAGTCCAATTTGGAAAATTATTTTATTGAATCCAATTTGGAAAATGAGGCTAATTGAGGCCAATTGAGTATAATTAGGCCAAATATTCCAATTAGGACAATTTTTCCATTGAGGCCAATTAGGTCAATCTAGGTCAGTTGGACTAGTTGACGACAATTGAGGCCAATTAGACCAATTGAGTCCAATTGAGGCCAACAAGGACAATTAGTCTACTTAATTACAATTAGGCTAATTAGGGCTTATTTGATCAATTGAGGCCAATTGAGTCCAATTAGGAAAATTAGGAAAATATAAACCAGTTAAGAATATTAGGAAAATTAGGACAATTAATGCAAATTAGGCCAATTTAGCTAATTGAGAACAATTAAGGCCAATTAAGAATTTTTTTTCCAATTACATCCAAATAGGAAACTTGAAGCCAATTAGGCCAATTGAGACCAATTAGGCCAATTGAGGACAATTGAGGCCAATTAGGCCAATTGGGTCCAATTGAGCCCAATTGGGGAAAATTTAGCCATTGAGTTCAATTATGCCATTGAGACAATTGAGGAAAATTAGGAAAATTAGTAAAATTAGGAAAATTAGGAAAATTAGGAAAATTAGGTCATTGAGTCCAATTTGACCCTTGGGTCCAACTAGGCCAATTAGGTCAATTAAGTTCAACTATTCAAATTGAGGCCAATTAGGCCAATTAGGCAAATTGAGTCCAGTTAAGCCAAATATTCCAATTGAGGACAATTATGAAAATTGAGTCCCATTAAGGACAATTAGACCAAGTGAATCTAATTAGGCCAATTGAGGCCAATTGAGACTAATTAGTCCATTTAGGATAATTAGGCCAATTGAGGCCAATTAGGCCAATTAATGTCAATTAAGCAAATTGAGGCCAATTGAAGCCAATTATCCCAATAAGACCAATTGAGTACAATTAGTCCAATTGAGGACAATTTAGGCTAATTAAAGTGAATTGAGGTCAAATGAGTCAAATTAGGCCAATTTAGGCCAATTTAGCCCAATTGAGGCCAATTATGCCAATTATGCCAATTGAGGCCAATTGAGGTGAATTGAGGGAAATTAAGGCCAATTGTGGGCAATTACGCTAATTAGACCAACTGAGGTCAATTAAAGAGAATTGCGCCCATTGAGGCCAATTATGGACAATTATGCAAATTGAGACCAATTGAGACAAATCGATCCAAATTGAAGCCAATTATGTCCAATTAGTCCAATTGAGCACAATTATGCTAATTGAGGCCAATTGAGGCCAATTATGTCCAATTGTGGCCAATTTGGAAAATTGAAGCCAGTTTATGCCAACTGAGGCCAATTGGGGTCATTAGGCCTATTACGGCCAATTAAGGCCAATTGAGTCCAATTAGGCCAATTAGGCCAAGTAACGTTAATTGAGTCTAATTGGGTCCAATTGATCCTAATTAGGAGAATTGGGTCCAATTAGGTTAATTGAGGCCAATTGAGACTAATTGAGGTGAATTTAGGCGAATTGAGGCCAATTAGGCCAACTAGGAAAATTAAGGAAAATTGAGACCAATTGAGAGAAACTAAGGCCAATTGAGGACAATTAGGTGAATTGAGACCAATTGAAACCAATTGAGTCCAATTAGGCCAATTGTGTCTAATTGATTCCAATTAGGCCAGTTAGGCCAATATAGGACAATAGAGGAAAATTAGGTCAATTGAGGATAATTGATTCCAATTGAGGCCAATTGCGGCCCATTGAGGTCAATTAGGCCAATTAGGCCAATTGAGGCGAATTAGGCTAATTAGGCCAATTGTGGGTAGTTGAGGCCAATTAGCCATTTATGTCGATTGAGGTCAATTTAGGATAGTTGAGCCCAATTGAGGTCAATTAGGCCAATTGGGGCAAATTGAGGCCAATTAGGCCAATTTCGTCCAGTTGAGGCCAATTATGAAAATTTACACCAATTGAGACCAGTTATGCCAATTTGGCCAATTGAGGCCAATTGAGACCTATTAGGCCAATTAGGTCAATTCGACCAATTAAGGCCTATTGAGGCCTATTAATCTAATAAGGTCAATTCATACAATTAATCCATTGGGACTAATTAGGCGAATTATTCTAATTGAGAACAATTGAGGCCTATTAGGACAATTAGACCAATTCTCCCAATTTAGTAATTGAGGCTAATTTAGGCCAATTTAGGTCATTTGAGACCCATTAGACTAATTGAGTCATATTAGAACAATTATTCCAATACATCCAATTGATCCAATGATGCCAATTAAGGGAAATTTGGAAATTTTTTGCCAATTCACACAAATTCAGGCCAATTGATTCCAATTGAAGGAAATTAGACCAATTGAGGCCAATTAGGCCAATTGAGGCTAATTTAACCGATTGGGCTAATTTGTAAATTATGGCCATTGAGGTCAATTAGTATAATATGGTCAATTAGTCCAATTAGACCATTGAGTCCAATTCTTCCAATGAGTCGAATTAGGTTAGTTAGTCCATTTAATCCATTGAGGCCATCGAGACCAATTAGGCCAATTAGGTCACTTAGGTCAATTAGACCCTTAAGGAAAATTAGAGCATTAATTCCAATTAGGTAATAAGGAAATTTAGTCCAATTAGGCTTCTTAATACAATTGAGGCCAATTAAGAAAATTGGGGCCAATTGGGGCCAATTATGTCAATTAAGGCCAATTTGGACAATTGAGGCCAATTAGGATAATTAGGCCACTTGAGGGAAATTAAGGCAAATTATTCAATTGAGGCCAATTCAAGAAAATTGAAGACAATTATGCCAATAAGGTAAATCATATAAATTAGGACAATTAGGCCAAATGAGGACAAATATGAAAATTGAGTCCAATTGGGCCAATTATGCCAATTAGGAAAATTGACCCAAATTAGGCCAATTGAGGCAAGTTGATGCCAAATGAGGAAAAATATTCCAATTAGGCCAATTAAGGCCGATAATTATATTGAGGTCAATTGAATCCAATTATTCCAATTAGGCCACTAATTTCAATTAATTCAATTTGGCGAACTGAGGCCAAATAGGAAAATTAATGCCAATTAAGGCCAATTAGGCCAATTGGACCAATTGGCGTGTAACACCCGAGAATTTTATGTTATATAAATCTTCAAAGGAATATTTTGCTACACAACACTTGCTTGGATTGCTTTACACGAAATCGCGACCTTCCTCGATAGCTTGCGTCGTACGCAATACCGAGTTTCACTAAACAACGATATGCTATTAAAATATTTTTAAAACTAGCCGTTATGAATAGTAATAACCACTTTTTGAAATTTTATTGATTTTATTTTTCAAAATGGACTTCATTTTTGGATTCGGAATATCGAAATTAGCCTAGGGTGAAATTTTGGTATTTTTTTGAAAACTTTCAATTTTTGATGAATAGTGAAACCACTAAGTGGTAGTTGAAAAACTGAATTTTTCATAAAACTTAATTTTACTGATTCTGTGAGTAGAATTTCGAAAATCCGAGTGACACGGTTAATATCAAGGACTAAAATGTGGTTCAATGAGATGAAAATAATTTTTGGTGAATAGTAACTTTTTACTTATTTTACCACGGTTAAAAGTAAATAGAGTAATTAAGGGTAAAGATGATATTATTATTACACTAAAACATGTCCTAATTCTATTGGATATGTGTAATTAGACCAAAAAAAAACTTAGGAATAAAATATGACCATTTATGCCCACTTGGATTAGATTAGGACATTTATCATTAATTTATTTAAAGAAGGGTTAAAATAGTTAAAATCAAAGTTTAGTAAGTAAATAATTTTCAATATGGGGTTATACATAAGATAAATTCTACTATAAATATTCATTAGAAAGATAAAAATATTTCCTACATAATGGTATTTTATTTGTAATTTTTAGACATTAAATAATTTAATTTATTGATGACACAAATATTATGCAGTAATTATCTTATTAATGAAATATTGACATAATAATGTTATAAACACCAAAATAAATGTAATTTGAGACTTTTTATGAATTCCACTAATTTTCTAGGTTAATATGACATGTTATTATTTATTTAATTAACTTGGTTAGAACTAATAATTCTTTTATGATTTTCACAAAAATCAATTACTAAATAGTGTCAAAATTTACATAAAATAGTTTTTAAAAAAAATATTATATTGGTAATTGTTATTTTATTCCTAAAAATCTAAGGTTCGGCCAAATGACTTAGATAAGGTTATATATTTTAATAATAAACAACTTGGGGTTCGTTTGGCTGCTTATAGTAAGTTTATTAACCTTATAGTGTAAGAACACAAGAAGACACGGTAAAAGTAAACTTATTTAACTTAATGTTAAATCTAAATGATAAGGTTAAAATAGGAACCTAAACTTGTCTAAATTCTATTTTATGAGAGGATTTAGACCCATCCCCACCTTATCTTCGAAATATATCAATTTTTAGCTATTTAAAACCGAACTTGACTTTATAATAAAATAATATTTTTAATTTCCCAAAGGTGCCCCTCTCCTCCCTTATAAAAGGGAACCTCCTCCCCCTCTTCCTCACACCACTTTGAGCCTTAAATCTCGGCCAACCCCTGCCAATTCCTCCTCTCCACTTCCCTAGAGACATCCTAGAGGTTCTGGTCTTCTACAAAGACCAATTTTAGTGCCCTAAAAGAAGGTCTCAAAGAATCACTTCAAAGAAGAGGTAATGTTCGTTACCGATTCTTTCATCTTTATTTCTTCTTCCACTACTTCTTCTTTAGTTGTTTCATTATGAAGTAATAACATAAGTATCACTCATATACTTATATGTTATTATAAGTATGAAATAACCCTATTTCACCATCTATCCATCCTACGGAAAAAGAAATCACCGCGCGTGCGTACATACGGAATACCGTCTCCACGCCGTGGTGTAATCTATTTTCCACCACCACCTTACTTGGATGGGTATAATGGTGTAAATAATGACTATATATTACTATTATAAATTTATATTGATTCTGAAATAGTATACATACACTCCAATACAATTCCACGATCATATGAACGATATCATCACTCGTGCGTACGTACGGAATACCGTCTCCACGATGTGATGCGATTCGTTCTACATGATCTTCATTTCATAATGATTATATAAATGAATTGAATGAATTAATATGATATATATTACACTAATACCATTCTGGAAATGAGGTATCTATAACCTAAAGATGAGAATAAGAATTTATTTGACAAAACACACATAAGAACAAAAAGTTATAAACACCCGAATAACAAGTAGCAATAAAATATTACTACTAAGAATCTAATAATATGATCATATATGATATCAAAAAAATAAGTATGATTCTGGAATAATTCAATAACATTATTTAAATCATTATATCGGAGGTTCGGACACTTACGAAGAAAAACGGACCTAAGGTAAGGGAAATATCACAATCTCATTTTTATCCGAGATTGTTTATACTTTGGTATTTACTGGGGTGTATTTTATCATCCACATACATGTTTCCTCAATATGTAATATTTATATCTTTATACAATAGTTTATATCCAATTTTACCCTTCGGTGAGTTTTTAGTAAAAGTTATGAAAGGAATCTTTTGTTGTTTTTCGTACGAGGTACTTTTTGACTTTTCCGACAAAAGTACGAGAAGAATTTTTTTTTAACTTATACGACATGAACGGATTTTTAAAACAATATTTTCAAGAATCTTCATTTACAAGTTTTCAAGTTTATTTTTAATCAACTTATTTTAGTTTAAAGTTGTATGACATGTTAAAAAAGGAAAAATATTTTTGAAGAAGAAAGGATATTTTCCTCAAGAATGGAGTTCAAGTGTTTTATCAAAATTATTTTCCATCTAAGATAATAAAGGGTTCTGTTTTTATCCCTATTATTACATTGATTTGATTATGTTGTGATGGAATTAATTTTATGAATTCCTTTATCTTATATGAATTGTTTTATGATGTCAATATGTTTAAGATTCCCATTTGTATTACATGAGTTATGAAATGATGTATGATTTATGATTTTGTGGCACACATAAGAATGGTATCATTATGAGATGGGTGGGACCTATATCTCCCTCCAATGCATTGGGTAAAGATTTTATATCTCATGAGATAGACATGGCTAGAATGGTAGGTTATACCATTTCAGTGAAACAGGACTGAAATGAGGAGTGAACTCGGTTCAGAAATGGACTTTGTCCACTAAGATAGTCTTGGCAATGACTCTTGACTAATAAGAAATGATTCTCTATGATTATGTGTGTATGCCCCAAAGTTTCATGTTTTAATTTATGATTATTGGGATTACATTTCACTAATATGATTTATCTCATGTTATTAAATTATGATCTCTTTTGCAGGTTAAGATTTCCAAAAGTTATCTGCTTATGTATATGATGTGATTGATAATTCTTTTGTTTACCCTTACTGAGCATTTGAGCTCACCCTTTTGTATGTTTTATTTCCCCAGGTCAGGAAGAAGGTTGTTAAGTAGAATATGCCAAAAAGGGACTCTAGATATGATGAAATAAATGGGAGGCAAAGTAGATGCTTTATAGACCAGTTGTTTATGTTTCCCAGTTTCTAAAGACACTATACCTATACGGTCCTTTCTTGGTTTTGTTATATGTTGTAATAAGTATGCTTCAATTCTGAAGTAATAACAATGTATGTAATGTATGGGTCGTTATATGGCGCCAATTAGGAAAATTGAGGCCAATTAGGAAAATTAGGCCAATTGATTCCAATTAGGCCAATTTGGCCTATTGAGGCCAATTGACGCCAATTAGGCTATTCTGTACAATTGAGGCCAATTAAATCCAATTATGCAAATTAGACCAATTATGCCAATTAATGAAAATTAAGACCTATTGTGGCTAATTGAGGTCAATTGATGCCAATAAGTCCATTGAGGCCAATTTAGGCTAATTGAGGCTAAGTAGGGAAATTATGCCAAGTGGGGCCAGTTTGGTCGATAGAGGCCAATAATGGCCAATTAGACCAATTAGGTCATTTGTGGCCAATTGATTCCAATTAGGCCAATTCGCCCAATTTAGACCAATTAGGCCACTTGAGGCCACTTGAGTCCAATGAGGTGAATTATGCCAATTAATCCATTGAGTCAAATTCATTCATTGAGGCCATTTAGACCAGTTAGTCCAATTATGAAAAATGGATTCAATTAGTAAAATACAGGCCCATTGAGGCCAATTGAGGACAATTGATGTCAATTGAGTCCAATTAGGCTAATTTCCAATTATGGCCAATTAAGTCCAATTAGACCGTTGATGATAATTGAGACCAATGATGCTAATTTGGCCAATTAAGGTCAATTATTCTATTGAGTCCAATTAAAAACAATTGATGGAAAGTATGAAAATTTGGAAAATTATTCCAATTAGGCCAATTGAGGCCAATTGGGAAAATTGAGGCAAATTGAGGCCAATTAGGCTAATTAAGGTAAATTAGGACAATTGAGGCCAATTAATCAAATTGAGGTGAATTGAGGACAATTAAGCCAATTAGGTAAATTACACCAATTAGGCCAATTATGATAATAATTCCAATTAGGCCAATTGAGGCCAATTAGGCCAATTTAGACCAATTATGCCAATTCAGGCTAATTAGGCCAATTCACCCAATTGAGGCCAATTAGGCCAGTTGAGGCTAGTTAAGGCAAATTGAAGCCTATTAAGGTAAATTTTCGCCAATTAAGAAAATTTGGTTAGTTAGGACACCTAGGCCAATTAATTCATAGATTTCATTTAGTCTAGTTAGGACAATTAACCAAATTGGGGTTAATTGAGAACAATTGAGGGAAATTGGGTCCAACTAGGCTAATTGAGCCCAATTGAGTCCAATTAAGTCCAATTGAGGCCAATTAAGGCCAATCAAATCCAATTGAGGGGAATTGAGGGAAATTGAAACCAATTAAGGCCAATTCAGGTGAATTGAGGCAAATTGAGGCCAACTAAGGGCGATTAAGCCCAATTGAGGCCAATTAGTCAATTTAAGGAAAATTGAGCCCAATTGAGGGAAATTGAGACCAACTAGGTGAATTATCCCAATTGAGACCAATTGAGCCCAATTGAGGCCAATTAGGACAATTCTACCAATTAGGGCCAATTAGGAAAATTGATTCTAATTAAGGAGAATTAGGCCAATTGGGTCCAATTCGGCTAGATGTGTCCAATTGAGGCCAATTATGCCAATTAAAGACAATTAAGGCCAATTGGGGACCATTACGCCAATTAGACCAATTAGGGCTAATTGAGGCCTATTGCATCCAATTGACACCGTTTGGGGCCAATCGAGGCCAATTGAGTCCAATTAGTTGATTGATGCCAATTGGGTCCAATTGGGGTCAATTAAGGCCAATTGAGTCCAATTAAAACTAATTAGGCCGATTAAGGCTAATTGAGACCAATTGCAGTGAATTGAGGCAAAATGATGCCAATTGTGACCAATTAGGGCCAATTAGGCTAATTAGGCCAATTGAGGCCTTTGAATCCTAATTAGACCAATTATTCTAATTGAGGCCAATTGATTCCAATTATGGCCAATTCAGCAAATTTGGCCAGTTGAGGCCAATTGAGGTTAATTGAGGCCAATTGAGGTTAATTGAGGCCAATTGAGTTTAATTGAGGCCAATTAGGCCAATTAGGCCTCTTGATGGCAATTGAATCAAATTGAGGCCAACTGAGGCCAACTAAGGCCAATTAATTCCAATTAGCTCAATTAGGCAACTTAAGGCCAATTGAGTCCAATTGAGGCCAATTAGACCAATTAAGGACAATTAGTCTAATTTATTCCAATTGAATACAATTAGGCCAATAAGACCAATTAGTCCAATTAGGATAATTATGAAAATCCGGAAAATTAGGACAATTATGACAATTGATTAGGCCAATTTGAACAATTTGACCATTTGAGTCATTAAGTCCAATTGAGGCCCACTAGACCAATTAGGAGATTTTTTTTCCAATTGAAGCATTTTACGAAAATTAAGCTAATTCAATCAATTGATCCATTGAGTCTAATTGAGGCCAATCTAGACAATTGAGGCCAATTCAGGCGAATTCAGGCCAATTAGGCCAATTGTGGCCAATTAATTCCAATTTTATTAGTTTATCCAATTCAACCAATTTAGTCTAATTGAGGAAAATTGAGGCCAATTGAGGCTAATTGTGTCAATTGGGAAAACTAGTCTATTGAGGCCATTGAGTCCAATTTGTCCAATTTGGCTAATTAGGCCAATTAGTCCAATGAGTCCAATTCAGCAATTGAGGCCAATTAGGAAAATTAGTCTAGTTAGACCATTAAGGCCATTGAGGCCAATTAGTCCACTTAGGTCACTTAGTTCAATTAGGCCATTGACTTAAATTTAGGCATTAAATCCAATTATACCAATGATCTCAGTTAAGAAAATTAGGCGACATTTGACAATCGAGGCCGACGAGGTGAATTGAGGCCAATTGAGACCAATTAGATTAATTAAGGCCAATTAGGCCAATTGAGGCCAATTAGGTCAATTAGGACAATTGAGTCAAATTGAGTCCAATGATTCTATTGAGGTAAATTGAATCCAATTGAATCTAATTATGTGAATTAGGTCAATTAGGTCAATTAGGCCAATTGGATCCAAATAGGAAAATTGAATCCAATTGAGGCCAATAGAGGACAATTAGGGAAATTAGGCCAATTATGTCAATTGATTCCAATTAGGCCAATTTATTTCAATTAGGAAAATTGAGGCAAATTGCATCCAATTGGGAAAATTAAGGCCAATTGAGGCTAATTAGGAATATTAGGGAAATTATGCCAATAAGGTCAATTGAGGCCTATTAATCTATTGAGGTCAGCTGAATCCAATTGAAGCCTATTATGCCAATTATTCCAATTATTCCTATTATGCCAATTAAGAAAATTAGGCCAATTCAATCCAAATTGAAAAAATGTGGCAAATTAGGCCAATTAGTCCAATTGACGCCAATTAGGTTAATTATGTCCAATTAAGAAAATTCCGGACAATTGAGTCCAATTGACTCCAGTTAAGCCAATATACCAATTGAGGCCAATTAATCCATTGAGGATAATTGAAGCCAATTATTCCGATTATTAAAATTATTTAGATTGATGCCAATTAAGGTGAATTGATGAAAATTAGGCCATTGAGGCCAATTTTGGCTAATTAGGAAAATTAGGCCAATCGAGGCCAATTAGGTCAATTAGTCTAATAGAGGCCAATAATGGCCAATTAGGTTAGTTGAGGAAAATTAGGACAATTGAGGCCAATTATTACAATTCTCCCAATTGAGTCCAATTAGGCCAATTGAAGAAAATTGAGACCAATTAAGGAGAATTAGACAAATTAGGTCAATTAGGTCATTGTGGACAATCCATCCATTGAGTCCATTTAGGCTATTTTGGACAATTATAACAATTGAGGACAATTAGGAAAATTGTGGCCAATTGAAGCTAGTTGAGGATGATGTAAATTTATGCCAATTAGTCCAAATATAAATTGAATCCAATTGAAAATTGAGTCCAATTAGGCCATTGGGGCCATTTTAGTCTAATTAGGAAAATTAGGGATATTGAGGCCAATTAGTCCATTGAGGCCAATTGAAACCAATTATGCAAATTAGGCCAATTATGCCAATTGGGCCAATTGAGGTCAACTAGGAACATTGAGGCCAACTGAGGAAAATTTGTAAAATTAGTCCAATTGATTCCTTTTTGTCCAATTGAGTGAAATTAAGATAATTCATGATAATTGAGGCCATATAGACCAATTAAGTCCAATTAAGAACAATTAGGCCAATTGAGGCCAATTAGTCCAATTGAGGACAATTAGGCCAATTCACTCAATTCAGACCAATTAGGCTAATTGAGGCCACTTGAGACCAATTGAGGCAAATTTTGGCCAATAAGGATAATTTGGCCAATTCATTCATTGAGGCCAATTTGGAAAGTTTGTACAATTAGAAAAATTAAGAAATTCGATCCCAACTGAGGCTAATTGAGGCTAAGTCCAATTGAATCCAATTAGGACCAATTGAAGTCCATTGAGGACAATTTAGTCCAATTGAGGCCCATTGATTCCAATTAGGCTAACTAGGCCAATTAAACCATTGAGCCCAATTCATCCATTGAGGCCAATTAGGCCAACTAGGCCACTTGATACCAATTATAAAAAATTGAGAATAGTTTAGGATGAGGAAAATGAGGAAAATTAAGTCTGATTAGACCAATTTCCAATTGCGACCAATTGAGTCCAATTAGGCCATTGAGGCCATTAATGCCAATTAATGATAATTGAGGTCAATTGGACCAATTTCCAGTTGAGTATAATTAGTAAATTGAATCCAATTAAGGACGATTAGGCCATTGAGTCCAATTGAGGCCAATATATACTAGTTGAGACTAATTCATACAACTAGGCCATTGAGACTTATTGAGGCTAATTGATGCCAATTGAGACCAATTAAGCCAATTAGCCCAATTGATGGCAATTGAGTCCAATTAGTCCAATGATTCCAATTTTCCAATAGAGGCCAATTGATTCCAATTGAGGCCAATTGAGGCCAATTTAAGCCAATTAGGCCAATGAGACCAATTAGAAAAATTGAGATCAATTGAGGCCAATTAGATCAATTAAGGCCAATTGATTCCAATTGTGTTCGATTATGAAAATTAGGCCAATTGAGGCCAATTGAGTCCAATTAGGTCAATTAGGCCAATTGGGGCCAATTTGGGCCAATTGGGACCAATTGAGGCTAATTTTTCAAATTATTCCAATTGAGGCCAATTGAGACCAATTAGGCCAATTGAGGCTAATTGTGGGAAATTGAAGCCAATTATGCCAATTGAGGGTATTTGAGGCCAATTGAGGCAAATTGAGGAAAATTAGGACAATTGAGGTAATTTGGACCTACTGGGGCCAATTAAGCCAATTAGTCCAATTAAGGCCAATTGAGACCAATTGGGGTCAATTTAGCCAATTGAGGCATATTGAGGCCAATTGCGGCCAATTAGGCTAATTGAGTCCAATTCGGCCAATTGAAGCCTATTAGGCCAATTGAGGCCAATTGTGGCCAATTGTGTCCAATTGAGGACAATTGAGGCCAATTAGACAATTGAGACCAATTAAAGAAAATTTTGTCAATTGAGGCCAATTAGGACAACTGAGGCTAATTGAGTCCAATTATGCCAATTAGGATAATTAAGGCCTATTGAGGCTAATTAGTCCAATTGAGGATAATTGAGGTCAATTGAGGCCAATTGAGTCCAATTGAGGCTAATTAGATCAATTGAGGCCAATTGCGACCAATTAAGCTAATTATGAAAATTGAGGCCATTTGAAGCCAATTGAGTCCAATTGAGGCAAATTTGGTAGATTGATGCAAATTGAGGCCAATTAGGCCAATTAGGCCAATTGAGGCCAACAAAGGTTAATTGAGTCCAATTAGGCCAATCAGGTCAGTTGAGGCCAATTTGGTCAATTGAGGCCAATTGATGCCAATTGAGGCCAATTGTATATTGAAAATTATTCCAATTGATGAAAATTTTACTTATTAGGCCAACTAAGGCCAATAGAGGTCAATTAAGCTAATTGAGGACAATTAGGACAATTGAGACCACATGTGACCAATTGAGACCAATTGAGGCCAATTAAGGACAAATAAGGCTAATTGAAGCCAATTGAGTCCAATTGAGGCAAATTTGGCCGATTGATGCAAATTGAGGCCAATTAGGCCAATCAGGCCAATGGAGGCCAACTGAGGCTAATTGAGTCCAATTAGGCCAATCAGGCCAATTGAGGCCAATTTGGTCAATTGAGTCCAATTGTTGCCAATTGAGGCCAATATTGAAAATTATTCCAATTGAAGCTAATTTTGCTGATTAGGCCAATTGAGGCCAATGAGGCCAATTAAGCTAATTGAGGACAATTAGGCCAATTGAGACCACATTTGACTAATTGAGGCCAATTGAGGCCAATTAAGTGAATTGAATCCAATTAGGCCAATTGAGACCACATGTGACCAATTGAGGCCAATTGAGGTCAATTAAGGACATTTAAGGCTAATTGAGGCCAATTGATGTCAATTAGGTCAATTAAGGCCAATTAGTCCACTTAGGACAATTGTGGCCAATTGAGGCCACTTGAGTCCAATTGAGTCCAATTGAGGCTAATTGAGGAAAATAGAGGACAATTGTGAACAGTTGAGTCTAATTCTCCCAATTAGGCCAATTGAGGCCAATTGAGGCCAATTAGTCAAATTGAGTCCATTTGGGGGTAATTAAGCCATTTGAGGCCAATTGAGGAAAATTAGGCAAATAGAGGAAAAATGAGGCAAATTCCAACCAATTCAGGCCAATTTAGGCCAACTGATCCCAATTTGGCCAACTGAGTCCAATTAAGGCCAA
The DNA here is from genome assembly GCA_963277665.1 of Viscum album. Lineage (NCBI taxonomy): Eukaryota > Viridiplantae > Streptophyta > Magnoliopsida > Santalales > Viscaceae > Viscum > Viscum album. The sequence continues at coordinate 1,188,090,090 of OY728127.1, read as the reverse complement.
TTGAGTCCAATTGAGGCCAATTGAGTCCAATTGAGGCCAATTGAGTCCATTTGAAGTCAATTGAGACCAATTGAGCCAATTGAGGCCAATTGAGACTCATTATTCCAATTGGATGATAATAACTTAATCTTAAGTCAAGTGGCTTGTAAATGTTTAATCATAGGGACCATCAAATTCAACATCCTTTTTTAGATCATGGAACTCTGTAGCCAATTGGGGCCAATTGAGGCCAATTTTTTTCAATTAAGGCCAATTGAGCCCAATTTGGCCAATTGTGGTCAATTGGGGCCAATTGAGGCCAATTGCAGAAAATTGGGGAAAATTGAGGGTAATTGAGGCCAATTGAGGCTAATTGTGTCTAGTTGACGCCGATTAAGGCTAATTATCCCAATTTAGGGAAATTTGTCCTATTAGATCAATTGAGTCCAAATAGGAAAATAAGGCTAATTGAGGCCTATTTGGCCAATTGAGGCCAATTGAGACCAATTGAGATGAATTAAGGACAATAGATTTCAATTGAGGCCAATTAAGCCAATTGAGGCCTTTTAAGTCCATTTAGGACAATTGGGAAAACTGGGGCCAATTGAGGCCAATTGAGACCAATTGAGTCTAATTGAGCCCAAGTTGGCCAATTGAGGCCAATTGGGGCCAATTGAGAGCATTTAGGCAAATTGGGGTCAATTGAGGCCAATTAGGCCAATTGAGGACAATTGAGGCCAACTGAGGGTTATTGAGGCCAATTGAGGCCAATTGAGGCCAATTGTGACTAAATGAGGCCAATTGAGATCAATTATTCCAATTGAGTCCAATTAGGTCAATTGAGGCCAATGAGGCCAATTGAGGCCAATTAGTCCATGGAGGCCAATTGAATCCAATTATTCCAATTAGGCCAATTACGCAAATTGGACCAATTAGGCCAATTGAGGCCAATTGAGACCAATTAGGACAATTAGACTAATAAAAACAATTGACTTCAATTAGGCCAATTGAGGACAATTAGGCAAATTAAATTCAATTGATGCCAATTAGACCAATTAGACCAATATGGACAATTGATGGCAATTATGCCAATGAAGATAATTGAAGCCAATTGAGACCAATTAGGCCATTAAGGCCAATTGAGGCCAATTTAATCCAACAATTACCATTGGGACAATTTTGCTAATTGAGGCCAATTGAGGCCAATTGAGGACAATTGGGAATGTTGGGACAATGTAGGCCAATAGAGTCCAGTAGAGGCTAAATAGGCCAATTGAAGCCAATTAGGCCCATTTTTCTAATTTTCCCAATTGAGGCAAATTAGGCCAATTGAGTCCAATTAAAGCCAATTTAGGACAATTAGGATAATTATTCCAATTATTCAATTGAGGCCAATTCAGTCATTGAGTCCATTTAGCTAGTTAGTCATGTTATACCAATTTGGAAAATTGAGGCCAATTAGGCCAATTCAGGCCAATTGAGGTTGGGGCCAATTGAGGTAAATTAAGGCTAATTAAACCAATTTACAATGGAGACCAATTGATTCCAATTAGTCCATTAAGGGTAATTGAATCCAATTGTTCCAATTAGTCCAATTGAGGTCAATTGGTAAAATTGAGGGAAATTGAAGCCAATTAGGACAATTGACGCAAATTTGGCCAATTGATGACAATTAAGAAAATTGAGGCCAAATGAGGCCAATTAGGACAATTAGGCCAATTAGAAAAATTGACTCCAACTAGGCCAATAAGGATAATTGGGTCCAATTGAGAACAATTTGGCCAATTGAGGAAAATTTGTCCAATTAAGGCCAATTAATCCAATTGAGGCCAATTAGGCCAATTGAGGCCAATTGAGGCCAATTAAGGCCAATTAGGCCAATTTGGCCAATTTGGCCAATTTGGCCAATTAGGTCAGTTAGGATAATTAATGCAATTAGTCCAATTGAGTCCAATTATTCCAAATGGGACCAATATGACCAATTAGGGGTAATTGAGTCTAATGGAGTCCAATTGCTGCTGATTAGGGTCAATTAGACAAATTGAGGCCAACAGAGGCCAATAGAGTAAAATTAGGCCAATTAAGGCCAATTCAGACCAAAATAGGCCAATTTAGGATATTTGAGGCTAATTAGGCCAATTGAGGCCAATTAAATCCAATTGGTCCAATTAAGGCCAATTATGCCCATTGAGGCCAAATGAGGCCAATTGTAGCCAATTAGGCCAACTGAGGCCAATTATAGCCAATTTTTCCAAATGAGGCCAATGAATTTCAATTAGTCCAATGGATTCCAATTAGGCCAATTGAGTCCAATTACGCTTATTAGGCTAATTGAGGCCCATTAGGCTAATGAGGCCAATTAGGTCAATTAAGACCAATTAGACTAATTGATGCCAATTAACTCAATTTGACCAGTGGAGGCCAATTGAGGCTAATTAGGCTCATTAGTCCAATTAGACCAATTGGTTCCTATTAGTGCAATTAGGAAAATTGAGGCCAATTTGGCCAATTCATCCAACTGAGGCTAACACTACTGGAAAAATACCCTATACCAACGGTTTGGAACCATTGGTATAGGCCCCCAAACCGTTGGTATAGGCTATACCAATGGTTTGGAGGACCATGGGCAAGTAAGCCGTGACAATAGGTCTATACCAACGGTTTTGGGAAAACCATTGGTAAAAGTAATGAGAATATCTATACCCACAATTCTCAAAACCGTTGGTATATGTATTTAAAAAAAAAACATCCGGTGGGATTTGATCCCAGGACCTCTAGTTTATAATTGAATGACTTAACCACTAACCTAACATGACTTTTGTGAATATAATTTCATAAATATATATATGTATTGATATAATTATTTTAAATTTTGATTTATATAATGTTCTTGGTAAGAATATATGGGAAAAAATCGAGGGACCTATACCAACGGTTCTCAAAACCGTTGGTATAGACCTATACCAACGGTTCTCAAAACCATTGGTATAGACCTATACCAACAGTTTTGAGAACCGTTGGTATAGGTCCATTGATTTTGGGACTTATACCAACGGTTTTGGCCAAACCGTTGGTATAGGTCCAAAATAATGAACTATACCAACAGTTTGGCCAAAACCGTTGGTAAAAGTCATATTTCTAGTAGTGTAATTGACACAATTTGGTCCAATTGCAGCCAATTGAGGCCGATTAGGACAATTAAGACAATTGAGACAAATTATGCTAATTGAGGCCTATTGAGGCCAATTAGGCCATTTAGCACAATTATCACAATTATTCCATTGAGGCCAATTAGGAAAATTGGGAAAATTAAGGAAAATTCAATAAAATTTGGATAATTGAGGCAAATTCAGGAAAATTAGGCCAATTAGGACAATAGGCCATTGAGTCCAATTAGGACAATTAGGCCAATTGAGACCAATTAGCCAATTGAGTCTAATTAGACCAATTGAGTCCAATTGAGGACAATTGAGTCCAATTAAGCAAATTAGCCCAATTAGACCAATTGTGTCCAATTGGGAAAATTAGACTAATTCTGATCAATTTGGAAAATTAATCAAATTATTCCAATTAAGGCCAATTAAGCTGGTTAGGCTAATTGAGGCCAATTGAGGCCAATTAGGTCAAAGTGTCCAATTGAGACCAATTAGTCCAATTGAGGCCAATTGAGGCCAATTGAGGCCAATTAGTCCAATTGAGGCTAATTGGTTCCAATTGAGGCCAATTATGACAATTAGGCCAATTATGGTATTGTGACAAATTTGGCCATTGAGTCTAATTTGGCCAATTTGGACAAATAGGCCAATTAGGTGAATTATAACCAATTAGAAAATCGATTCCAATTGAGTCCAATTAGGCCAATTGAGGTCAGTAGGTCCAATTGATGCCAATTAGGCCAATTGAGGCTAATTGAGTCCAATTGATACCAATCGAGACCAATTTGGACTATTAGGCCAATTGATGCTAATTAAGGCCAATTTAGGCCAATTGGGATAATTAGGCCAACCGAGGCCAGTTGAGGACTATTAGACTAATTGAAACCAATTGAAGAAAATTTGGCCAATTAGGTCAATTTAGGTCAATTGGGCCAATTGAGGCAAACTGAGGTCAATTAGGCACATTAGGCCAATTAAGGCTAATTGAGGTCAATTCGACCAACTGAGGCTAATTTGGAAAATTGAGGGAAATTGAGACCAATTTGGCCAATCCAGGCCAGTTGAGGTCAATTAGGCCAATTCAATCCAATTGAGTCCATTTAGGCCAATTAGGTGAATTGAGGCCAATGAGTCTAATTAGGATAATTGAGGCGAATTGATGAGAATTGAGGCCAGTTGAGTCCAATTAGGAAAATTAGGCCAATCAGGTAAATTAGTCCATTAAGTCCAATTCATCCAGTTAGGCCAATTAGTCCTTTTAGGTCATTGAGTCTAATTCAGCCAATTATGCCAATTCGGCCAATTAGGACAATTAAGGCCAATTTGGAAAATTGAGGCCAATTGAGGCCAATTTGGCCAATTAAGGTTAGTTAGACAATTAAGTCCAATTAGGCCAATTATGCTAACTAAGACCAATTATGAAAATTGAGGCCAATTGAGGTCAATTAGGCCAATTAAGGCCAATTTGGAAATTGAGGCCAATTAAGGCCAATTAGGAAAATTGAGGTCAATTGAGGCCAATTGTACAATTAATCATAATTAGGCCAATTGAGTCCAATTAGATAAATTGGGGTCAATTGAGGCCCATTAAGCCAATTGAGTCCAATTTGGCCAATTAAGGCCAATTGAGGAAAATTGACACCAATTAGGACAATAAGGCGAATTGAGGCCATGTGAGACAAATTTAGGCCAATTGAGGCTAATTGATGCCAATTCCGGCCAATTAAACCAATTAGGTCAATTAGGGCCAATTAGGCCAATTAAGGCAAATTAGGCCAATTGTGTCCAATTAGGCCAATTGATGCCAATTAGGCCATTGCGGCTAATTCAACCAATTAGGCAAATTGAGGCCAATTTGGCCAATTACGGCCAATTGGGCCAAATTGATGCCAATTAGGCCAATTAGGCCAATTGAGGCCATGTGCGGCCAATTGAGGCCAATTGCAGCTAATTGAAGCCAATTCAGGCTAATTAGGACAATTAGGAGAATTGATGTCAATTGAGGCAAATTAGGCCAATTGAGGCCAATTAGGCAAATTAAAGACAATTAGGCCAATTAAGGCCAATTAGGCCAATTGTGTCCAATTATGCCAATTGAGGGCAATTAGGCCATTGAGGCCAATTCGACTAATTAGGCCAATTAGGCCAATTAAATACAGTAAGTCAAATTGAGACCAATTGGTGTCAATGAGGCCAATTGGGGTCAATTAGGTCAATTGAGACCAATTCATACAATTATGCCTTTGAGGAAAATTTGTCCATTGAGACCAATTATAATAGTTTGGCCAATTAGGCAAATTAAAGGTAATAGGACAATTTGAGGTCAATTGAGACCAATTAGGATAATTGAGGCCAATTAGGTCAATTAAGGCCAATTAGGGAAATTAAGCCAACTGAGGCCAATTGAGGCCAATTAGACCAATTAGGCCATGTGAGACCAAGTGAGGCCAATTGAGGCCAATTCAGCCAATTGAGTCCAATTAGGAAAATTAATGTCAATTGAGGCTAATTTTTTCAATTAAGGCCAATTAGGCCAATTGTTCCTAATCAGGGCCAATTAAGTGAATTGAGACCAATTGAGGCTGATTAAGGCCAATTTGGATAATTAGGAGAATTGTGGTGAATTGAGGCCAATTAAGCAAATTGAGGACAATTGATGCCAATTGAGGTCAATTGAGGCTAATTCTGGCCAATTAGGCCAATTGAGTCTAGTTGAGGCCAACTGAGGCGAGTTGAGGGCAATTGGGGCCAATTATGGCCAATTACACCAATTAATCCAATTGAGGCCAATTGAGTCCAATTATGGCCAATTAGGCCAGTTATGCCAATTGAGGCTAATTGAGATGAATCAAGCCAAATTGAGGCCAATTAGGTCAATTATGCTAATTGAGGTCAATTATGGCCAATTATGGCCAATTGAGCCCAATTGAGGCCAATTAGGAAAATTGAGGCCAATTGATGCTAATTAATGCCAATTGATGCCAAGTAGGCCAATTAAGGCCAATTGAGGCAAATGAGGCTAATTGATGCTAATAAGAAAAATTGAGGCCAATTAGACCAATTGAGGACAATTAAGGTCAATTGAGGACAATTAAGGTCAATTGAGGCCAATTAAGGCCAAATGAGGCCAATTGATGGTAATTTAGGCCAATTAGTCCAATTGAGGCTAATTGAGGCCAATTAAGGATAATTGAGGCCAATTGATCCAATTAAGGCCAATTGAGGCCAATTAGGCGAATTAAAAGCAAGTAGGCCAATTGAGGCAAATTGAGGTGAATTGAGGAAAATTGAGGCAAATTATGCCAACTAGACCAATTGGGGCCAATTGAGGTAAACTGAGGCCAATTGAGGCCAATAGAGGCAAATTAGTTCAATTGAGGCCAATTGATGCCAATTAGAATAATAGAAGCCAATTGAGGCTAATTAGGCTAATTGAGGCTAATTGAGGCTAATTGATGCCAATTGAGACCAATTGCGGTTCATTGAGTTCAATTAGACCAATTAGCCCAATTGAGACCAATTAGGCATATCTATGCTAATTGAGGCCAATTGGGCACAATTAGGCCATTTAAGCCAATTGAGGCCAATTTGGCCAATTCAATCAAATTACACCAATTGAGGGTAATTGTGGCCAATTGAGGCCAATTAGGCCAATTGTGTCCAATTAGTCTAATTGAGGCCAATTCGGGCCAGTTGAGCCCAATTGAGGCCAATTACGCCAATTGAGGCCATTGGGGCTAATTCGTCCAATTAGCCCAATTCAGCCAGTTGAGGCCAATTGAGTCTAATTAGGACAATTTAGGAAAATTGAGGCAAATTAGGCCAATTATAAAAATTGAGACCAGTTGAGACAAATTGTGAACAATTATGCCAATTAGGGCAATTGAGCTCAATTGAGACCTATTAGGCCAATTAGGGAAATTCAGCCAATTGATGCCAATTGAGGACAATTAGGCCAATTAGGAAAATGGATGTCTATTAATCCAATTAGACCAATTCATCCAATTGAGTCATTGAGTCCAATTTGGCCAATTATGATAATTGAGGATAATTGAGGCCTATTAGGAAAATTAGACCAATTTATCCAATTGAGTCATTGAGGCCTATTGAGGCCAATTTAGACCAATTAAGGCCCATTTGACCAATTGAGTCCAATTGAGGCCTATTGGGCCAATTAGTCCAATTCGTACAATTGAGGCTAATTTGGCCAATTGAGGACAATTTAGGACAATTTAGGCCAATTAAGGCCAATTGGGGCCAATTAGGCCAATTGAGGCCAATTAGGGTAATTGAGGCCAATTTGGCCAATTGAGGATAATTGAGGCCAATTCAGGCCAATTAAGGCCATTGAGTCCAATTAGTCTAATATGTTCAATTAGGCTAATAAAGCCATTGAGTCCAATTCAAACAATGAAACCAATTGGTCCAATTGGTCAAATTAAGCCATTGAGTCCATTGAGACCAATTAGGCCAATTAGGTCACTTACGTCAATTTGGACATTGAGGCCAATTCGTGCATTAAGTCCAATTAGGCTAGTTTTTCCAATTAGGATAGTTAGCCCAATTGAGGCCTGTTTGGAAAATTGAGGCCAATTAGGTCAATTTATGTCAATTTGAAAAATTAAGGCCCATTAGGATAATTAGGCCATTGAGGACAATTGAGGCCTATTAGTCCATTGAGGAAAATTCATGAAAATTGAAGACAATTATTCCAATTATGGAAATCATAAAAATTAGGATAATTAAGCCAATTGATGAAAAATATTCAAATTGAGGCCAATTGAGTTCAATTAGGCCAATTAGGCCAATTGATGTAAATTAGGCCAATTGAGTCCAATTAGGAAAGTTGAAGCCAATTAGGAAAATTATGGAAATTAGACCAATTGAGTCCAATTATTCTTTTGAGGAAAATTGAATCCAATTATGCCAATTAGGCCAATTATGCCATTTAGGACAATTAGGCCAATTGAGGCCAAAGAGAAAATTTGAATCCAATTGAGGCCAATTAGACCAATTGGCTCCAATTAGGCCAATTGACACAAATTAGGAAAATTGATTCTAATAGAGGATAATTGATGCCAATTAGGCCAATTGGGGACAATTAGGCCATTGAGGCCAATTAAGGAAAATTGAAGCCAGTTATACAAATTAGGCCAATTATGTCAATTAATGAAAACTGTGTCCAATTGTGGCCAATTAAGTTCAATTTATGCTGATAAGATCATTGAGGATAGTTATGAAAATTAGTCCAATTGAGGCCAGTTGGGCTGATATAGGCCAATAGAGTCTAATTAGGCCAATTAGGTCAATTAGGCCAATTAATCCAATTGATTCCAATTGAGTCCAATTAGGAAAATTCTCCCAGTTGAGTCCAATTACGCCAATTGAGTCCACTTGAGCCCAATTAGGTGAATTAGGCCAATTAGGTTATTGTGACCAATTCAACCATTGAGGCCATTTAGAAAAGTTAGGCCAATTAGGACAACTGAGCCTATTAGGTCCAAGATGATGATAAAGGTGATGAAGGTTTCAAGAGTAGTCTTTTGTTGTCAAGGTTGTTTTTGAAGAAAAGAACCCACTTCACTTTGTTTTGGAAACAATTTTTTTTGAAATTTTGTTTTGAAAAGAATTGGACCCATGGTTTCTGGAGAATTGGTCCCACGGTATTTTGTTTTATAAAAGAATTGACCTGTTTAAGGAAGAATTGGTTTTATAGGAGAGTGAATATTATTGGAAATTAATAGTCATCGGTTTCACGCTAGAACCGATGATAAAGAAGTAGTTATTTTGTTGGAGAATCAAAATATCTATGACTATGATTCGAAGAAAATTTGACGATGCTTTGCTGTTTTGGAATTCACATAAATCATATGTAAAGTGTTGGAACTTATGATGCAAGCATGATGAAAGAGAAGTGGATGATGATGACAATGAAAAACTTTGAATGGTGATGACTATTGAAAATATATGAATGGTGATGACTATTGAAATGTTTTGGATAGTGATGACGATTGAAAAGATGTGAATGGTGATGACTAATGAAAATTGTGAATGGTGATGACTATTGAAAAGCTATGAATGGTGATGACTATTAAAAAGCTTTGAATGGTTATGACTATTGAAAATCTATGAATGGTGATGGATATTGAAAATCTGTGAATAGTGATGAAAATGGAAAAGCTGTGAATATTGATGACGATGGAAAAGATGTGAATGGTGATGATGATGGAAGAGAAGTGAATGGTGATGATGATGGAAGTGCAATGAATAGTCATGCCAATGGAAAAGTCATGTAGATGAAAGAAGAAAAGGTATGTAAAGACAACATATTATTCACTTTGTTTTTCATCAGGCTCATATTTGTGCCAATAGAATAGTCATGGCGATGGAAATAATCATGCCGATGGAAGGAGTCGTGCTGATGGAAGAGTAATGGTCATGCAGATTGAAAAGTAATGGTTGTGTAGATGGAAGAGTAATATTCGTGCTAATGGGATAGTCATGCCGATATAAAGATTCGTTCCATGTGAAGAGTAATGGTCATGCATATTGAAAAGAAATGGTCCTGCAAATGGAAGAGTAATAGTCGTGTCGATGGAAATAGACATGTCGATGGAAAGATTTGTGTTGGTGGAAAATAGGAAAGATTCATGTTAATGGAAAAGAAGAAAGATTCCTAGCAATGGAAAGAGACAGTAAAGAGATGATGTCTGTCATGTCAATAGGTTAATGACTTTGTTTTTCATCGAACTCACAGGTGAAAGTGAAATAAAATAGATGGTGTCGATTAAAGACAATCGTACCCCAAAACAATCGTACTCAACAATCGTCCCAAGAATACAGGGTTTTCTAAATCAATTTTCTTTTCTTTTTGAATAGAAAAAAAAGATATGACAATTCACATGAAAGGGATGAAGAAGGAGACTAACTTTGAAGTAGAATCGAGAACGTTATAGAAGTATTGACGAAGTCAAAACATATCCCATAATTTTAGGGGGAAATTCAAATTTGGGAAAATTTGAGTGGGTGGGAAAAAACTGTTGGATTCCCACAAATTATCACCTATAAAAGGTGGAGGTAATTTTTTACTTTCTAAAAACAATAAGTATTCACATCAGAGAAGATAGGAGCTTCAGGTTTTAGAGATAAGCAGAAGAGGTGAAGAGTATTCGGCTTGACTTTTTGTTTGAGTTTTTATCACATCAGGCTAAACTAATCAGTTTTGAGTTTTCCATACTGGGTGTTTCTATATTAGGCTTCGCGGGCTAAGGAAGAATCGTTCTAAGTCTCTTTATCTGTCTTAGTTTTTAAATTTGTGCTGATTGTATTCGGATTGCGAAGTGGTGATGATTTTATTCAACTAGTGAAGTGGTACCGATTTTATTCTATTTTATTCAATTGAAATAAAATCAGAATGAGAAGAATTGAACTAGGTGCATCATACTTTGTGTAATCAGATAGATTGTTTTATATATTCTAAGATGTTCTTACCATTATTTTGGGTAAGGAAAAGAATAATTGTTTTACAATTGAATAAATTTTGGGAATTGAAAAGAAGCACGAATAACATGAGATGTTACAAAACAAATGTATTACCTATTTTTCTAAGAGGGTGCACATGCACTAGTTGTATTATTTCTAAGTGCTACATGAGTGAAAGGGTACATCCTACTTACTGTAATCCAAGGATCGATTTCTAGTGGATTGTATGGTATTCGATCATTTCTAAAAAATACCAAGGATGTAGCTATTATTATTTAATAGTGAACCTTATAAATATTTGTGTTCCTTTGGATGCGTGTTGATTTGTTTCTCAGTGGGGAATTTAAATCTTTAATAGGAGGTGAAGGTTGTTTCAATTTAAAATAAACATAAAAGAAAAATAGTATCATTGATTCACCACCTCCCCCTCTAAATGATACAATACTCTGAATGGGAACTTTCAATTGGTATTAGAGCAAGGCTCCTCTTGAAATTCTTTGCTGATAGAGAACTTGAACTGTGTGAGCAGTAAAGGTATTCTAGTCTTTTATGGAAAGAAATATTATATATGGAAATATATAATGATTCCATATCATATGTTTATCAGTTACAGTGTTCTTGAAGATACAAGAGTTTGGTTTCCTCCCATTGATGATAGTGCTCCACTTACACTTGTTGACAAGAAGTTTCTTGATAATGATGGAAGGGCCAAGAATTATATATTATCATCACTTTATAAAATTGAATTCTTGAGAGTGAAAGGTGTTTCCACATCTAAAGGTATATGGGATAAATTAAAAAACATATATGAAGGAAATGCAAAAGTAATGAAGGGAAATTTACAAATATGGAGATTGAAGTATGAATATTTGAAGACGAGTGAGCATGAATATATTGGGGAATTATTTACAAGGGTTAATGACATTGTGAGTACTATCAGATGTCTTGGGGAAAATCTAAAAGACTCTGTAGTTGTTTAAAAGATCTTGAGTATCCTAACTAACAAATTCGATGCAAAAGATTCTTCATTGGAAGATAGATATCCTGAAACATTATCTCTTAATAATTTATATAGAACTATTATCACTTAAGAAATGAGAAGAGAGAATTATATTAAGAGAAAAAATGTTTATAGATAAATTTATTTCAAGGAAATGATGAAATAAAATTCAAAGAATAATGTTATTGAATATGAAGTTGGTGATTCTGACTCTGAAAATGATGTAAAAATCTAAATGAAATCCTATCCTTGTTTTCTAATAATGTGAAAAGAGGTACATGGAAATAAAAAGGGAAACATCTTTGAAATGTTTTGAATGTGGAGGTGTTGGTCACATTATAGATAATTTTCGATGAAGAAAGAAAGAACAAGATAGTGATATTGAAGAATGAAAATCAATAAGATCGTGGAATAAAAAGGGAGACAAGGGAAAGGAAAATAAATTCTTCAAAAAAAAACAAAGAAGTTTCTTGTCCAAAGATGGAGAAGAAGAATAAGAAGAGATTGAAGATGAATCTAAACAATTAGTTATGTATGGTAATGAAAATAATTTCATTGCAATAGTGAATGATGAAAAATTAAGAAGAAGTAGTTCTGAAGAAGAAGAAACTCATCTTGAAATGCATTTGAAAGAAGATTTGAAAGAATGTATGAGAAAGATCATAATACATGAAAAGAAAAAAAGTTAGAAGATTAATGCTCAAGCAGCCAAAAATGTTTTGATGGTGAGAAAGAAAATATGGTTAAAGAGATTTACCATTTGTACAATTCTTTTGAAGATGAAAAGAATTGGAATGTGCATTTGGAAGTGAAGTTGAAGGAAAAAGAAGAAGATTTGGAACTTGTCCAACAAAAACACTTTGAAGTTGAAAAGAAAAGTCTAATTTTCCAAAACTCAATCACTGAAGTTAGTGAATGTTCTCATAATGAGAAACCTGAGAAGGTTCAACAAAACATACCTTCAAAGGGTGAGAATAAGAATGATGTTTTTTCTTCAAATAAGAATGCTGAAGTTCTGAAGTCTTATGGAATCCTAAATCTGAAAATGTTTTGAAATCTAAATCCAAGAAAGTTTCAAATAATTCGAAATCCAATAAAATAGAAAAGAAGAAGTATAAACTTTTTTATAATATAATGTTTGGTGTCTTAGGAAAGAAAGTGTCTATGAAACATATTCAGGATCCTGATCAGTATAGAATCTTCAGGGGAAAATACTCTTTCTGTTGGTATTGCTAGTATTATGGGAGATTTATACACATATCAAGTATGTTTTGGTTCAATCAACCACATTTCTATTATCCCATATGTTATGTATGGTAGAGATTGAGTTGGAGCCAATCTCATCATAGAAAGAAAAATGAAAAGGTTGTCTTGAAGAAATCTAAAAAGAATAAAGTAAATATTGAAAATAGTTTCCAATCCTTGGAAACAATTTTTGAAAAATGTGAACAACCTGCACACCTTGCAAAAATGATGTCTTGTTTTGTTATATAATTAGTAAAAGATTCTCAATTCTCAAAATATGAAGGTGAAGATGAAAATAATGGAGAAAAGGTGATTGTTGTTGAAACTACATTAAAATTTATGAAATGAGAACAAAACTGGATACTTGATAGTGGGTGTTCCTCCCACATGATAGGAGACTTAAAATTGTTGAAGGATGTGAATTATTTTAAAGAAGGATTGGTGACATTTGGAAATGATGAATAATTGAAAATCAAAGGTATTGGGTCAACCATCATCAAAAAATAAAAGATGAAATCTAAGAAAACGTTTTATGTTGATGGGATAAATCAAAATCTTCTATGTGTTTCACAATTTTCTGATGAGGGTAACAAGGTTATCTTAAACAAAGATGGATTTTTTATAAAGAGTGAAGAAGATGGCAAGATTGTTACACAAGGACAATGTACGAAAGGAATTGTTTTTAGGTTGGTGATTCAAAAAATTCTTGTTACATGAGTATGGTGGAAGAGAATCAGTCATGGCATAAAAGGATTGGACAAATGTGTCAAAGAAAAATGAGCAAGTTATTTAAAAGAGATAGTGTCTGTGACATTCCTATTTTTCCAAGAAGAAGATATTAGTGTTTCAGTATTTTTCAAAAAGGAATGATTACAAATGGTGTGCATAAGAAATTTTATATTTGTTCAAAACAACTTCTAGAGCTAATCTATTCTGATATATGTGGTCTAATGAGAAAAAAATAAACACATAGAGATAATTACTTCATTACTTTCATTGATGATTTTACTCTTATTACTTGTGTTATGTACATGAAACCCAAATCAGACTCCTTGAAAATGTTTAAATGTTTTAGAAGAATATCTGAGAAAGAATGTGAATATTCTATGATAAAGTTGAGAACTGATAATGGTAGTGAATACGTAAGTGGAGATTTTATATACTATCTTGAGAAGAATGGAATTCGTTATGAGTATATCCCTCCATACACTTCACAACAAAATGTGGTTTCTGAAAGAATGAATAGACGCCTGGTGGAAATGGGACGAACCATGTTACTTGAGCATGACCTTTCTTATTGCTTTTGATGGAAAGCCATGAGTTCTTCTATTTATATTCAGAACCATTTTTTCTACATTCCTCAATATGTAATGAATCCCTATGAATTGTTTTATGAAAAAACTCAAAGTTTGAAGCACTTTAGAGTTTTTGGGATTCCTTGTATTATAAAAAGGAAAGGTTGAAACTATGGTAAGTTTGAGAAGAAAGGTGAGGATTGAATATTTCTCAAATAATCTATGAATGGAAGAGGATACAGATGAAACAACAAAAATTCAAAAATAATTTTTGATTTAGTTCATGTGAAAGTGATTGAAGTATATGATAAAGAGAAACATGTTCAGAAAAACAATGAAGTTGAGAAAGATGAAGAAAAATATTCTGATAAGGATACAAACAATTTCATTCCTTCTCAATAAAAAGACTATGACTCAGCTATTTCAAGTGATGAATATGATACTCGAAAAAATCATCTCAGACTAAGGAAACAAGTGTAATCTCAGAATATAATTGGTGATCAACATTAAAAGGTTCAAACAAGAAGAATAACCAATTCCTTTATGAATAATTCTTTGTATTCAAAAATTGAACAAAATGACGTGAAATAATATTTTGAGCATCCAGAATGGGTTCAAGCCATGAATGAATAATTGGATTAGATTGAAAAGAATGATACATGGGAACTCATACCCAATCCTGAAAACAAAAACATCATTGGAACAAAATGGGTTTTTTCGAATCAAGATAAATGAAAAAGGTGAATTTATAATAAACAAAGCAAGATTGGTTTACAAAGGGTATTTAGATATTAAAGGTATTGATTTTGATGAAACCTTTTCTCCAGTAGTAAAACTTGAAACAATAAAAATATTTCTTTCTATTTCCCCATAATGAGGCTACAAGATATTTCAAATGGATGTTAAATCTCTATTTCGAAATGGTTATCTTGAAGATGAAGTTTATATTGAACAACCTTGCATCTTTGTTGTTTGGAAAGATGAAAATTATGTATGACGACTAAAGAAATCCTTGTATTGGCTAAAACAAGCTCCGAGGGCATGGTATTACAAATTGGATACTTGCTTAATAAAGATAAACTTCAAGAAAGGAAGAGTATATATCCATTTTTATATCATATAAAATCAAGAGTATTCTCTCATTGTGATCATTTATGTTGATGATATTATCTTTGATGGGAATGATGAAAAAATTTGTGAAAGATTTTCTAAATAAATAAAGAAGTTATTTAAAATATCTTTGTTGGGGAAAATGTAATACTTCCTTAGGTTACAAATCATTCAAATGAAAGAATATATTTTTCTCTCCCATGAAAATTAATCTAAGAAACACCTTAAGAGGATTGGCATGGAAAACTCAAAACCCATTTCCACACCAATTTGTGTGGGAACAAAGATGAGTAAAGATGGACATGGAAAAGGAGTGGATCATAAATAGTATCAAAATTTTATTGGAAGTATATTGTATTTAACTACCTCAAGACCCGACATTGCATATGCTTTCACCTTTTGTGCATTATTTCAAAGTACTCTAAAAGAACCACATTTACTTTCTAGAAAAATAATTCTTAGATACATCAAAGGAACAACAAACATTCGAATCAAATATGATATCTAAAATTGTATTGAATTTTTTTGGGTATTCTGATATAGTTTGGGTAGAAAATGTTGATGATAAAATATCCACATCGGGTGATGTATTCTTTTAGGGAAGGAATTGTGTTATTTGGCATTCAAAGGAAAAAAATTGTAACTCTCAGTACGACTGAAGATGAGTATGTTTCTACTACTCAAGACACTACTCAACTTATATGGATGAAAACAAAATTGGAATATTTACTTGTTGATGTGAAGTTACCCTTGATATTGGGTTGTGGTAATCAAAGTACTATCAATCTCAATAGGATTCAAGTGAAACATTATCATTCAAAACATATTGATATCAAATATCATTTCATCAAAGAGAATGTGGAGAAGAATGAATTGAAGCTGGAGTATGTTCCAACATTAGAACAAGTTGTTGATTTTTCACAAAACCTTTATCATTTTCAAAAATGAGGATTAACATGGGTGTATAACCACTTCCTCTTCATGGTTGAGGTGCGTATTTCTATCCCCTCTCTCTTATTACCTTTGTATTGTTTTTTCAGGGGGGATAATTGTTTTGTTTCATAAATCAATTGCATAAAAGAGAGAGTTGTGGGTAAGCTATAAATTCACCATTGTTTTTTGATTAAACTATTCTAACTGTTTGTTAGAGTGGTTGTAGGAAAAGAAATTAATTTGTTTTCTAAGAAGAATAAATAAAAGAAATAGGTTTTAATGATCACTATTTTTGGATAGCATGGTTTTGAAATTAATGATTCTTTTTTCCTACAACGAGTTAGTTCACATTGGATTTGAATTGTTGATATATAATCCATTGCTTGAGGTTGAAAAGTTCAGTGATTTATGAAACATGGTTGACAACCAAATCCAAAGGGGGAGATTTTTGTGACCAAGATGATGATAAAGGTGATGAAGGTTTCAAGAGATGTCTTTTTTTGTCAAGGTTGTTTTTGAAGAAAAACTTCATTTCACTTTGTTTTGGCAACAATTGTTTTGAAAAGAATCGGACCAATGGTTTCTGGACAATCGGTCCCATAGCATTTTTTTTATAAATGAATTGATCAGTTTCAGGAAGAATCAGTTTCACAGAAGAATGAATCATGTTGGAAGTTATTGGTCATCGGTTTCACACTAGAACCGATGAGAATGATGTGGTTGTTTTGTTGGAGAATCGTAGTCTCTAGGAAAACGATTCAAAGAAAATGTGACAGTGCTTTGCTGTTTTGAAATTATCATAAATCACAAGTAAATTGGTTGAATTTATGATGTAATCTTGATGGAAGAGAAGTTGATGGTGATGATGATGGAAAAGTTGTGAATAGTGATGACTATTGAAAATATGTGAATGATGATGGCTATTGAAAAGATGTGGATGGTGATGACGATGGAAAATCTATTAATGGAGATGACTATTGAAAAGATTTGAATAGTGATGACTATTGAAAAAAAGTGAATGGTGATGACGATTGAAAAGTTGACAATTGTGATGACTATTGAAAAGCTGTGAATGGTTATGACTATTGAAAATCTATGAATGGTGATGATGATGGAAAAGCTATGAATAGTGATGATGATGGAAAATATGTGAATGGTGATGATGATGGAAGAGTAGTGAATGGTGATGATGATGGAAGAGCAGAGAATAGTCATGTTGATGGAAAATTCATGCTGATGAAAGAGAAAAGGTCTTTCAAGACAACACAATATTCACTTTTTTTTCATCGGACTCTGAGTCGTGCCAATGGAATAGTCGTGCCGATGGAAATAGTGGTTCTGATGTAAAGTGTCATGCCAATGGAAGAGTAATTGTCATAAAAATTGAAAAGTAATGTTTGTGTAGATGGAAGAGTAATAGTCATGCCAATATAATAGTCATGCCGATGGAAAGATTCATGCCGATAGAAGAGTAATAGTTGTGCCGAAGGAAATAGTTGTGTCAATGGAAAGAGTCAGGCCGATGGAAAAGAGGAAAGAGTCATGCCAATAGAAAAAAGGAAAGAGTCATGTTGATGGAAAGAGAGAGTGAAGAGTTGATGCTTGTCATGCCGACAGGTTAATTACTTTGTTTTGCATCAGACTCATAGGTGAAAGTGAAAGAAAAGCGATGGTGCTGATTAAAGACCATCGTGCCCCAAAACAATCGTACTCAACAATCATACCCAGAGTACAGGGTTTTCTAAATGATAAATTGTTTTGGTTTCTGGATTGAAAAATAGGTATGATGATGCACATGAAATGGATGAAGAAGGATATGAACTTTGAAGAATAATCGAGAATGTTCGAGAAGCTTTGACGAAGTCAAAATGTATCCCATAATTTCAGGGGGACATTAAAATTTGGGAAAATTTGAGTGAGCAAGAAAAAAAATTGGATTTCCACCAATTGTCACCAACAAAAGGAGGAGGTACTTTGTACTTTCTAACAACAAGCACTATTCACAGTAGAGGAGAGAGAAGCTCTGGGTTTTAGAGAGAATAAGAAGAGGTGAAGAGTATTTGGATTGACTTTTTTTGAGTGTTTATCGCATCGGGTTGAACTAATTGGTTTCGAGTTTTCCGTATAGGGCATTTCTATATTGGGCTTCTTAGGATGAGTAAGAATCAAACTAAGTATCTCTATGAGTCTTAGGTTTTGAAGTGGTGCCAACTGTATTAAGCTTTTGAAGTGGTTCTAATTATCTTCGCTTAGTGAAGTGGTCCTAATTCTATTCTATTGTATTCAATTGAAAAAAAATCAGACCGAGAAGAATCTAACTAGGTGCATCATACTTAGGGTAATTGGACGGGTTGTTTTACATATTTTGAGAGGTTCTTACCATTATTTTGCATAAGGAAAAGAATAATTGTTTTAAAATTGAATATATTTGGTGAATTTAAAATAAGCACAGGTAACATGAGATGTCACAAAACAAATGTATTACCTTATTATGCTAAGAGGGTGCACATGAACTAGTAATATTGTTTCATAGTGCTACATGAGTGAAAGGGTTAATCCTACTCGTTGTAATCAAAGGTTTGATTTCTAGTGGATTGAATGGTATTAGATTGTTTCCCAACCATACTAAGGATGTAGATATTCTTATTGAATAGTGATCCTTGTAAATATTTGTGTTCCTTTGGATGTGTGTTGATTTTTTTATCAGAAGAGAAATTAAATCTTTAACAGGAGGAGAAGGTTGTTTTAATCGAAAAGAAACATTAAAGACCAAGAGTATCATTGATTCACCCCCTCCCCCTCTCAGTGATACAATACTCCGACTAGGCACTTTCAGAGGCTAAGTAGGAAAATTGATTCCAATTGAGGTTGAGGCCAATTGAGGTCAATTGGGGCCAATTAGTCTAATTTCCAATTAAGCATGATTAGACTGTTAATGGCCCCCCCTAAGGGATATTTCAAATGTACGAAAGGATTCAAACAGGGGGATCCCCTCTCTTCCATCCTTTTTGCTATCACAGAATATTACCTTAGTCATCTCCTCACCTCTCTTGTGCTCTAAAACAAAATCAAGCCCATCCAAGCTGCTCAAAACCTTAATGTCTTGACTCACTTACTCTATGCAGTTGATATTATTCTTTTCCTAAATGGTGGAAAAAAAAACATTACCAATCTCAAAGCTTCCTTAACTCACTATGAAGAGATCTCAGGTCAATCCATAGGTTGGAACCAATCGTTCATCTTCTTTGGAAAAAATTTCCCTATTTCCATAAAAAACTACATCATTGAGAGTCTTGGTATCAAAGAAGGGTCCATTACTTTTACTTACCTGGGGGTTCCTATCTTTCGGGGTAGTCTTAGATCCCACTATTTTAATGAGCTCCTTGATCAAATTATTAATTAGCTTTCCTCTTGGAAAGGAAAATCTTTTTCTATGGCTGGCAGAGTCTGCCTGGTGAAAGCCTCTATTGTCTCCAAAATGGTTTACTCGCTTATGATTTACAGATGGCCAACTAGTCTCCTCAATAAAATCAACACCTATATCAAAAACTTTGTCTGGATGGGGAGTATCCTTGATAGGAAGATTGTAACTGTTTTCTGGTTCAAATGCTGCAAGCCCCTTGATAAAGCTGGTCTTGGTATAAAAAACCTCAAGTATTTTAATGAAGCCCTTCAGGCCAGACTCACTTGGAATCTAATAAATAACAAATCTGACTCTATTTAATTTCTTAAAAATAATTTCCTAGATAAACTCAAGTCCAATAATTTGACTTATGTGAATTATTCCTTATAGTCATCCATTAGAAACACCTTTGTCAATATCATGCACAACTCTAGATGGATGGATAACTCTGAATCAACCCTGAAATTCTGGCTTGACAATTGGGCTGGAGTTCCCCTCATTTCTATGCTTCTTTAAAATGCTGTTCCAGATTCCATAACTGTACCATAAAAGAAGTTATAAACTCCCCCCACTCAGACCTCCCTGATCATATAAAACATATAGTGGATGAATACATCTTTTCGAATGATGATGACAGTCTTATTTGGGAACCATCTCATAATGGTCTCCTAGATTTCAAAAGTTATTACAATAATTTTTTTGCCGATTTTGAGTCTAATAATTTCTGTTTGAATCCTTTTGATAAACCTTGGATCAAACCATCTAGATTTAATCTTATTTGGCATATTTCACATAAGCGCCTTCCTACGGAGCTTTGCCTTCAAAACTGTGGTATCCATCTTAACTCTAGATGTCACCTATGTCATGAACATAGATTGGACATCAATCACTTATTTTTGTTTTGTGCCACAACCACTGCTCATTGGAATTTTATTACTGACACTTTTGACTACATATGGTTAATTGTTGACTCTATTTTCTCTTTACTCAAAGGTTGTGTGGAGATGAAGCTCTCGCCTTAGATTAAAAATCCATTTCTATCTGCAGTTGCAGATCTCGTCCATATTATCTAGTATGATAGAAATTATATTATTCACAATAGAGCCTCACTCAATCTTGTTGCAGGGTGAGCAATAATTCTTATTGCTATCAGAGACACATCCACCCTTCAAAAAGCCTCCTGCGCTAACTCGGTTGGTGATTTTGTCATCCTTTGTCGGCTTAGATTCAACGGGATCTATAATCAACCCAAGCGCTTCCTTGAAGTATTCTAGCAAACTCCAATTCATGGATGGATTAAAATCAATGTTGATGGCACTTATAAAGGAAATTCTGGTCCCGCGGGTTATGGGGACATCTTCAGGGACTCTCATGGGAATATTCATGGCTGCTTATTTGGTGGTTGTGGATCTGCCTCTGCCCTAGAGGCAGAGATGATGGTGGTGATTCACATAGTCAACTTTGTTAAGATTAAAGGTTGGAACAATATCTAGATTGAAAGTGATTCCACCACCATTATCTAAGCTATTTGCAATGGTGTGGTTCACCTTTCTTGGTCTCTCAAAACGCGTTGGAAGAACTGTCTCAACTCGCTCTAGGAGATTAGATACATTTCCACACATACCTATCATGAAGAAAACGTGGTGGCTGATGGTCTAGCCAACAAAGGTATCAACCAGGGCATTATGTGGAGTGAAAATTTACCGGTTGAGATCCTTACTTTCTATGAAAAAGATTGTAATAAAACTTCCTCTTTCAGACTCTTTTAATTTTACCTTTCTTTTTTAATAATATTTTTTATCTTGGTCATTGACCAAGACATTACCTTTAAAAAAATAAAAAAAATATGCCATTTAGGCCAATTATTCAAATTAGTCCAATTGAGGATAATTAGGAAAATTGAGGCCAATTGAGGCCAATTGAGGCTAATTGATGCCAATTATTCCTATTGAGTCCAATTAAGAAAATTGAGGTGAATTGAGGCCAATTAGTAAAATTACTTCAATTATGCTAATTGGCACTAATTAGGACAATTATGCCAATTGAGAGAAATTCAAAAAATTGAGAGCAATTAGGCCAATTGAGGCCAATTAGGCCAATTCACCCAATTGAGGCCAATTAATCCTTTTGGGGCTAGTTTAGGAAAATTGAGGCCAATTAAGGCCAATTTTGTCTAGTTATGCAAATTAGGCCAGTTAGGCCATTGAGGACAATTCATTCATAGGGACCATTTAGGCCAGTTAGGCCAATTAGGCCAATTGAGGCCAATTGAGGCCAATTAGGATAGTTGAGGCTAATTGAGTCCAATTGAGGCCAATTGAGACCAATAAGGATAATCAAGGCCAATTGAATCCAATTGGAGCCAATTAAGGCAAATTGAGCCAAATTGATTCCAATTAAGGTTAAATGAGGCCAATTAAGTCCAATTGAGGCCAATAAGGCTCATTGAGACAAATTAAGGACAATTAAAGGAAATGGAGGACAATTAGCCCAATTGAGTCTAATTGAGGCCAATTAAGCCAATTAAGCTAACTCGGCCAATTGGGGCCAATTATGCAAGTTTAGGCCAATTGAGGTGAATTAGGCCAATTGAGGTCAATTAGGCTAGATGTGGCCAATTGAGACCAATTGATGCCAATTAGGCCAATTGAGTCCAATTGAGTCCAATTAAGGCCCATTAGTCAAATTAGGCCAATTGATGCTAATTGAAACCAATTACTACTAATTGAGGCCAATTGGGGACAATTGGGCCTAATTGAGGCTAATTGGGTCCAATTAGACCAATTGGGACCAATTGAGGTTAATTGTGGGTAATTAAAGTGAATTGAGGCCAATTGATTCCAATTGTGTCCAATTATGGCCAATTAGGCCAATTGAGACCTTTTGAGGCTAATTAGACTAATTAGACCAATTAAGGCCAATTGATTCCAATTGCGGCCAATTGTGGCCAATTCAGCTAATTTGGATAATTGAGGCCAATTAAACCTAATTAGGCTGATTAGTCCACTTGAGACTTTTGAGGCCAATTGAGGCCAATTAGGCCAATTAGTCCAGTTAGGCCACTTAGTCCAATTAGGACATTGAGTCCAATTCAGGTATTAAGGCCAAATAGACCAATTAGTCATGTTATGTTAATTAGGATGCTTAGGAAAATTGAGTCCAATTGGGAAAAATGAGGCGAATTGAGGCCAGTTAGATCAATTAAGGCCAATTAGGCCAATTGAGGCCAATTGTTCCAATTAGGTCAATTGAGTCCAATTGAGGCCAATTAGTCCATTAAGGCCAATTGAATCCAATTAGGCCAATTATTCCAATTAGGACTATTAGGAAAATTGAGTCTGAATAGGAAAATTGAGGTCAATTGAGGCCAATTGAGGCCAATTACGACAATTACACCGATTAGGACAATTGACGCCAATTAGGCCAGTTGAGGCCAATTAGGCCTATTGAGTCCAATTAGGCCAATTAGGTCCAATTGGAAAAATTAGGCAAATTCGGCCAATAAGTCCAATTAAGGACAATTAGTCCAGTGGGGCCAATTGAAGACAGTTGAATCCAATTATGCCAATGAGGCCAATTATGCCATTTAAGACAACCAAATAGAAAAAATTATACCAATTGAAGCTAATTATTTCAATTAGGACAATTATGGAAATTGACGCCAATTGAAGTCAATTGATGCAAATTAAGCCATTGAGGCCAATTAGGCCAATTGAGGAAAAATTAGGCCAATTAAGGCCTATAAGGATAATTATGTCAGTTAGGCCGTTGAGGTCAATCCAAGAATTGAATCCATTTAGTCTAGTTTTTCCAATGAGTCTAATTGAGGCAAATTAGAAAAATTGTGGTCAATTGATGCCAATTGAGGCTGAGGCCAATTGAGGTCAATTAAGGACAACTAGGCCTATTGGAAATTGAGTCTAATTAAGGCCAATTATGTCATTGAGGTAATTTGAGGCCAGTTAGGAAAATTAGTACAATAAATTCCAATTAATACATTGAGACCAATTGAAGCCAACTGAAAATAATTATAACAATTATGCCAATTGGTCTAATTGAGGTCATTTAGGAAAATTGGGTCCAATTGGGGCCAATTAGGACAATTAGGAAAATTAGGAAAATTGATTCCAATTAGGCTAATTGAGTCTAATTAAGAAAATTGAGGAGAATTGATGCCATAAATGCTAATTGATCCTAACTAAGGCCAATTAGTCCAATTAGTTCAATTGAGGACAATTAGGCCAATTCACCCATTTGGGGCCAATTTGCACAATTGTATCCACTTGAGGCCAATTGAGGCCAATTTTAGCCAATATGGATAATTAGTTCACTTAGTCAATTTAGTTCAATTCAGTCATTGAGGTCAATTATTCCAGTTAGGCCAATTAGTCAATTTGAGCCCAATTGAGGTTCATTGAGGTTGAGTGAAATTTAGTCAAATTAAGACCAATTGAGGCCAATTGGGGTCAATTGAGGTCAATTGATGCCAATTAGGCCAATTATTCCAATTAATCCATTGAGGCCAATTCATCCATTGAGGCCAATAATGCTAACTAGGCCACTTGAGGCCAATTATGAAAATTGAGACCAAATGAGGCTGAGGCCGAATGGGGTCAATAGAGTTCAATTAGAGAAATTATACCAATTGAAAATTGAAGAAAATTGAGGAAAATTGTGTCCAATTAGTCCATTGACGGCATCAATTCCAATTGAGGACAATAGAGGCCAATTCAGGCCAATTTGGCCAATTTCCAATTGAGTATAATTAGTCAATTGAATCCAATTGAGGCCAATAAGGCCATTATTGAGGCCAATAAGGACATTGAGGCCAATAGAGACTAGTTGAGTCCAATTAAGTCCAATTAGACCACTAAGGCCTATTGAGGAAAATTGAGGCCAATTGAGACCAATTAGGACAATAAGGCCAATTGATGCCAATTAAGGCCATTTTTTCGAATTGAGTCCAATTGAGGCCAACTGATGACAATTGAGGCCAATGGATGCCAATTAAGTCCAATTGATGCCAATTGGGGCCAATTAGTACAATAAGGCCAATTCGGCCAACTGAGGGCAATTGAGGCCTATTAGGTACATTGAATTCAATTGAGGCTAATTAGGCCAATTCGGTAAATTGAGGCCAATTGATGACAATTATGCCAATAGAGATCAACTAAGTCCAATAAGGCTAATTGATTCCAATTGAATCCAATTGAGATCAATAATGAAAATTGAGGCCAATTGAGTCCATTTATGGCCAATATACCAATTTGGTCAATTGAGGCCAATTAGGCCAAATATGCCAATTAGACCAATTGCTGCCAATTGAGCCCAATTGAGGCCAATTAGGCCAATTCAGCCAATTGGGACTAATTCGGACCAATTAGGCCAATTAGGTCAATTGAGGTCAATTGAGGCCAATTGAGGAAAATTGAGGCCAATTAGACCAATTAAGGCTAGATAAGCCAATTGAGGCAAATTCGGCCAATTTAGGCCAATTAGGCCAATTGTGGAAATTTGAGACTATCTCGAGCCAATTAGGCCAATTAGGCCAATCAAGACCAATTGGAGACAATTAGGCCAATTAGGCCAATTAGGACTATTCAGGCCTATTTAGGCCAATTATGACTAATCAGGCCAATTGAGGCCAATTGAGACCAATTAGGAAAATTTGATCCAATTAGGCCAATTGAGGCCAATTAATTCCAATTATAAAATTGAAACCAATTGAGGAAAATTAGGTCAATTGAGGCTAATTCAACCAGTTGAGGCAAATTACGCCAATTAAGGCCAATTGAGGCCAAATTGGCCAATTGAGGTCAATTCAGGAAAATTGTGGTCAATTCAGGCCAATTGAGGCCATTTGATTACAATTGAGGCCAATTATGCCAATTAATCCAATTAGGCTAATTGAGACCAATTGACGCCAATCAGTCCAATTGAGGCTAATTGAGACAAATCTGTCCGATTGAGGCCAATTGAGACCAATTAGGTTAATTGAGGCCCATTGAGTCCAATTAGGCCAATTGAGGCCAATGAGGCCAATTGAGGCCAATTGGGGCCAATAAGGCCAATTGAGGCCAATTGAGCCCCATTGGGGCCAGTTAGGCCAATTGAGGTCATTTTCCTAATTAGGCCAATTGAGGATAATTTTTCCAATTAGGCTATTTCAGACCAATTGTGGCCAATTGAGGCCAATTAGACTAATTGAGCCCCATTACACCAATTGAGGCCACTTGTGGCCAATTGAGGCCAATTCGTCCAATAGAGGCCGATTAGGCCACTTGGGGCCAATTTAGGCCAATTGAGGCCAATTAGGCCAATTAGACTAATTAGGAAAATTGATGCCAATTATGTCCAGTTGAGGCAAGTTGAGTCCAATTAGGACAATTAAGGTCAATTAAGGAAAATTGGGGCTAATTGAGGACAATTGAGGCCAATTTGGACAATTTGGCCAACATAGGCCAATTCAGGCCAATTGAAGCCAATTAGTCCAATTGAGTCCAATTGGGGGTAATTAGGCCATTTTAGGCTAATTACAGGAAATTGAGGCCAATTGAATCCAATTGAGGCAAATTGATGACAATCGTGTCTAATTGAGTCCAATTGAGGATAATTAGGCTAATTGAGGCCAGTTGAGGCCAATCCATGCCAATTCAGGCCAATAAGGCCAATTCATCCAGTTAAGGAGAATTTAATCTACTTGAGGAAAATTGAGACAATTGAGGCCAATTGAGGCCAATTAGGCCAATTGAGTCCAATTGACTCCATTTGAGTCCATTTGAGGTCAATTGAGGCCAATTGAGGCCAATTATGCCAATTGGGGCCAATTGATGCCAATTAGTTCAATTGATGCCAATTAGGCCAATTGGATGAAAATACCTAAATGTTATCTCAAGTGTCTTGTAAAATTTTCATCATAGGAACCAACGAATTCAAAATCATTTTTTATCTCAAGGAACTTCACAGCCAATTGAGGCCAATTGAGGCCAGTTTTTTTAATTAAGGCCAATTGAGCCCAATTTGGCCAATTGAGCCCAATTGGAGGTAATTGAGTCCAACTGAGGCCAATTAGACCAATTGATCCCAATTAAGGCCAATCGAGGTCAATTGGTACAAATTGAGGTCAATTGAGGTCAATTGAGGCTAATTGAAGGCAATTGAGGCTAATTGAGGGCAATTGAGGCCAATTATCTCCAATTGACACCAAATTGATGCTTATTGAGACCAATTGAGCCTAATTGAGAGAAATCAGGCCAATTAGACTAATTGAGTCATATCAGACCAATTAGCCTAATTGAGGCCAATTGAGGCCAATTGAGGTCAATTGAGGCCTATTTGGCCAATTGAGGCTAATTGAGCTGAATTGAGGGAATTTAAAGCCAATAATGGCCTTGTGTGCCCAATTATGCCAATTAAGTCCTTTTGAGGACAATTAGGACAATTAGGCCAATTGAGACAAATTTGGCTAATTGAGGCCAATAAGGCCAATTGAGGCAAATAAGGCCAATTGAGTCCAATAACGCCAATTGAGGCCAATTAGGGCCAATTGAGGCCAATTAAGAAAATTGAGGCCCATTGAGGCCAATTATTCCAATTGAGACCAATTAGGCTAATTGAGGCCAATTGAGTCCAATTGAGGCCAATTAGGCCAATTAGGTCAATTGATGCCAATTGAGGCTAATTGAGGACAAGTAGGTCATTTGAGGGAAACTTGTCCAATTGAGGTCAATTGAGGAAAATTAATGACAATTGAGGTCAATTGAGGGAAATTCGGGCCATTTAGTCTAATTAAGGCCAATTCAGGCCAATGGTTGCCAATTGAGGTCAATTAGGCCAATTGAGGCCAATTAGGCCAATTGAGACCAATTCAGCCAATTAGGACAATTGAGGCCAGTTGATGCCAATTAGGCTATGGAGACCAATGGAAGCAAATTGAATCCAATTATGCCATTTATGCCCATTATGCAAATTGGTCCAATTAGGCCAATTGAGGCCAAATAGGAAAAATGAGGCCAATTGAGAAAATTAGGACAACAAAACCAATTAGACCAATTGACACCAATTAGGCCAATTGAAGCCAATTAGGAAAATTAAAGCAAATTGAGGCCAATTAGGCCAATTTGGACTATTGATGGAAATTAAGCCAACTAGGAAAATTGAGGCAAATTGATGCCAATTAGGCTATTTAGGCCAATTGAGGCCAATTGTATCCAATTATGCAAATTATGTTAATTATGTCAATTGATTCCAATTGAGGCCAATTCATGCCAATTAATAAAATTAGTCCAATTAAGGATAATTAGGCAAGTTATTCTAATAGAGGTCAATAGATTCCAATTAGGAAAATTGGATCAAATTAGGAAAATTGAGGCCAATTGAGGCCAAATAGTCTAATTAGGACAATTGATCCATTGAGTTCGATTCATCCATCAAGGCTATTTAGTCGAGTTAGTCCAATTTGGTCGATTTAGTCTAATTTGGAAAATTCAGACCAACTAGGCCAATTGATGCCAACTGAGGCTGAGGCCAATTGGGATAAATGGAGGCTAATTAAGACAATTTCCAATTGATTCCAATTGAGGACCACTAGTCTATTGAGGGAAATTGAATCCAATTGAACACAATTTTGTCAATTATTCCAATTTGGCCAATTGAGGTCAATTAAAAAAATTGAGGCCAATTGAGGTCAATTAGGCGAATTCGGTTAGTTGGCGACAATTAGGCCAATTGAGGACAATCAAGAAAATTGAGTCCAATTAATTCTAATTGAGGCCAATTAGAATAATTATTCAAATTAGACCAATTGACTCCAATTAGGCCAATTGAGAGAAATTGATACCAATAGGCCAATTGATGCCAATTAGGCCAATTCACCAAATATAGTCCATTTAGGCTAATTGATGCCAGTTTAGGCCAATTGAGGACAATTGAGGGAAATTTTGGCCAATTAGGACAATTAGCCCAATTAGTTAATTGAGGCCAATTAGTTCATTGAGACCAATTCATCCATTAAGGCCAATTAGGCCAGTTAGGCCAATTAGCCTAATTGGGGACAATTAGAAAAATTGATGCCAATTGAGGCCAATTGAGACTCAGTTCAATTGAGGTGAATTCAGAAAATTGCCAATTGAGGTCAATTTTGATCAATTAGGACAATTAGTCCAATTATTCAATTAAGGACAATTCTTCCATTAAGACCAATTAGGCTAGTTAGGCCAATTAGGACAATTGAAGCCAATTAGAAAAATTGAGGCCAATTGAGGCTAATTGAGTTGGAGACCAATTGAGATCAATTGAGGCCAATTAGACAAATTTACAATTGAGGCAAATCTGGAAAACTTATAATTGAGGCCAATTAGGCCAATTGAGGCCAGTTAGGCTAATTTTAAATTGTGGTCAATTATGCCATTGAGACAAATTGATGCCAATTAGGCCATTGAGGTGAATTTAGGCCAATTGAGGTCAATTGAGACCAATTTGGACAATTTATAATTAATTCCAATTTTTCCATAGAGGCTAATTAAGGAAAATTAGTCCATTAAGGACAATTGAGGCCAATTGAGACCAATTTAGTCCAATTAGGCCAATTAGTTCATTGAGTCCAATTCATCCATTGAGGCCAATTAGGTCAGTTATGTTGAATAAAATAATTAGACCAATCGAGAACAATTATGAAAATTGAAGCCAATTGAGGTTGGGGCCAAAT
The DNA here is from genome assembly GCA_963277665.1 of Viscum album. Classification (NCBI taxonomy): domain Eukaryota; kingdom Viridiplantae; phylum Streptophyta; class Magnoliopsida; order Santalales; family Viscaceae; genus Viscum; species Viscum album. The sequence continues at coordinate 1,188,060,782 of OY728127.1, read as the reverse complement.
GAGATCAATTGAGGCTAATTTGGCTAATTTCCAATTATGGTCAACTAGGCCATTGATGCCAATTGAGGTGAACTGAGGCCAACTTAGGAAAATTAGGCCAATTACTGATTGAGGATAATTATAAAAATTATGTCCAATTGAGCCCAATTGAGTCCAATTAGGCTGATTGAAAATTGAGGCCAATTTGGAAATTTAGGCCAATTAGGCCATTGAGAAAAATTGAGCCAAATTGAGGCTAATTTGTCCATTGAGTCCTATTGATGCCAATTAGGCCAATTGATAAAAATTGAGTCCAATTAGATCAATAAGGCCAATTTGGACAATTGAGTCCAATTAGGCAAATTGAGTTCAACTAAGGCCAATGAGTCCAATGAAGCCAATTCATTCAATTAATGCCAATTAAGGCCAATTAGGAAAATTGAGGTCAATTGAGGCCAATTGGGCCAGTTTGGGCCAATTGAGTCCAATTATTCAAATTGAGGTCAATTCAGGGCAATTAAGAAAATGAGTTCAATTCAGCCAATTGAGGCCAATTGAGGCCAATTATGCAAATTGTGGTCAATTAGGCCAATGAGGCCAATTCGTCCAATTGAGGAAAATTAGGTAAATTGAGGTCAATTGAGTCCAATTAGTCCAATTGAGGTCAATTGAGTCCAATTGAGTCTAATTAGGAATATTGAGGTCAATTGAGGGCCACTAGGCCAATTCGTCCAATTGAGGCCCATTGAGCCTAATTGATCCAAATTAAGGACAATTAGGCAAATTAAGCTCAATTGAGGAAAATTATACCAATGAGTATGATTCATAAAATGATCCCAATGAGCCAAATTAAGGCTAATTGATGCCAATTGAGGCCAATTGAGGCTAATTAGGCTAATTGAGGTCAATTAAGGCCAATTAGGCCAATGAGGCCAGTGAGGCCAATTTAGAGAATTGAGGTCAATTGAGGCCAATTAGGCCAATAAGCCCAATTGAGACCAATTATGAAAATTGAGGTCTATTGAGGAAAATTATTCCAATTGAGGCCAATTAGGAAAATTGTTGTCAATTAATGCCAAGTAGGAAAATTAGCCCAATTGAGGCCGATTAAGGCCAATTGGACAAATTGTTGTCAATTGCAGCCAATTAGGCCAATGAGGTCAATTCATCCAATTGTGGCCAATTGAGGTGAATTTGAAAAAATTGTGGTCAATTGAGGCCAATTATGTCAATTGAGGCCAATTAGGCCAATTGAGGCCAATTAGGCTAATTAGGCAAATTGAGACCAATTGAGGTCAATTAGGCCAATTAGGACAATTGAGTCCAATTGAGTCCAATTTAGGCTAATTAGGTCAATTAGGCCTATAAAGGAAAATTAGGACAATTGAGTCTAGTTGAGGCCAGTTGAGGTCAATTGAGGCCAGTTAAGAAAATTGGGGCCAATTAGGCCACTAAGTCCAATTGATGTCGATTTAGGTCAATTGAGGCCAATTGAAACCAATTATGACAATAAGGACAATTAGGAAAATTGAGTCAAATTAAGCCAATTGAGGACAATTAGGCCAATTAGGTAAATTGAGGCCAATGAGGCCAATTGAGGTCAATGGAGGTCAATTGTGGCCAGTTAGGACAGTTTGGATAATTAGACCATTTGATAACAATTATTCTAATTAGTCCAATTCAGGCCAATTAGGCCAATTGAGGACATTTAGTCCAATAGAGGCCTATTGTGGCCAATTGGGGACAATTGAGGCAATTATGCCAATTGAGACCAATGAAGTCAATTAGGGAAAATTGAGACAATTTAGGAAAATTTATCCAATTAGTTCAATTAGACCAATTAAGGTTAATTATGCCAATTTATTTCTGTTAGGACAATTAGGCCAATGAGTCTAATTGAAGACAATTGAGGCCAATTGAGGCCATTATGCCAATTGATGCTAATTGAGGACAATTGAGCCCAATTATGCCAATTAGGCCAATTGAGGATGATTAGGTCAATTGAGGAAAATTAGGCCAATTAAGGCCAATTAGGCTAATTAGGACAATTAGGCCAATTGAGGCGAATGAGCCCAATTGAGGTCAATTGAGGCTAATTAGACCAATTAGGCCGATTGAGGCCAATTGAGGCCAATTATGACAATTTGGTCAATTGAGTCCAATAGGCCAATTAAGGACAATTAGGTCAATTAAGGCCAATTGAGGACAATTTGGCCAATTAACTCCAATTAGACCAATTGAGAGAAATTGAGGCCACTTAGGCTTTGAGGCCAATAATCCAAATTGGAATAATTGGTATAATTGGCATAATTGGCACAATTGGCAGGATTGACCTGATTGGCCTCGTTGGCCTCATTGTCTTGATTTTCATAATTAGCATCATTGGCCTCATTGACCTCATTAGACTAATTGATCTCAATGGCCCAATTGGTCTCATTGGCCTAATTTTCTTCATCAGCGTCATTGAACTTATTGGCTTAATTGGTATCATTAGCCTCATTGGCCTAATTGGCCTCATTGGACTAATTGACCTCATTTTACTCATTACCCTAACTGAAAAAATTGACCTCATTGGTCTCATTGGACTCATTATCCTAGTTAGACTAATTGGAATTATTGGCCTAATTGGCATAATTGGCCTAATTGGCCTAATTTGTCTTATTGGAATAGTTTCCCAAATTGGCCAAATTGACACAATTTTCCTAATTGTCATAATTTTCCTAATTGGCCTCAATGGCCTAATTAGAATCATTGACCCAATTTCCCTCATTGGCCTATGTTTCCTAGTTGGCATAATTGGATTAATTAACTTCAGTGGCCTAATTTGCATCACTGACCTAATTTCCCTCATTGGCCTAATTTTCTTAATTGGTATAATTGGACTAATTGGCCTCAATGGAATAATTGGCATGATGGGTAAAATTGTAATGATTGGCCTAGTTGGGATGATTGGCCTCATTGGCCTGATTGTACCAATTGGCCTAATTGGCCAAATTGGCCTAATTGAAATAATGGTCCTAATTGGCCTCATTACTTGATTGAAAAAATTGGCATGATTGGCATAATAGGCCTAATTAGCCTGATTAGCTTGATTGGCCCAATTGGGCTAATTGGCCTCAATAGTGTGATTGTCCTAATTGGCCTGATTAGCAATATTAGCATAATTTTTCTCATTGGACTCAATGGAATAATTATCCAAATTGGACTCGATGGATTAATTAGACTAATTGGCATAATTGGCCTAATTGTCCTAACTGGCTTAATTGGTCTCATTTGACTAATTGGCATGATTGGCCTCATTGGCTTGATTTTCATAATTGGCTAGATTAACATCATTAGGGTCATTGGCCTCATTGAACTCAATGGCCTAATAGTCTTAATTGGCCTCAATGGACTAATTGGTATAATTGGACTAATTAGATGAAGTGGCCCAATTGGCATAATTAGCATAATTGGCCTCAATAGCCACATACCTCATTGGCCAAATTGGCCAAATTGGCCTAATTAGCATAATTGGTTTATTGAGCCTCATTGGCCCCATTAGTCTCATTGGAATCAATGGACTAATTGGCTTAATTTTACTAAGTGGGATTATTGGCCTTATTGGACTCATTGGCCTCACTGGCCTCATTGGCCTAATTGGCCTAATTGGTCTCATTGGATTGATTGGGCTGATTGGCCTCATTAGAATCAATGGCCTCAATGGCCTAATTGGATTTAATGCTCTAATTGGACTAATTGGCCCCATTGGCCTCATTATCCTCATCATCCTAACTGGACATATTGGACTCAATGGAATAATTATCATAATTGGCCTAGTTGGCCTCAATGAACTCAAATTGGCCTAACCTCAATGGCCTAATTGGCCAAATTATACTAATTTGCCTAATTAGCCTCATTGGATTCATTAGTCTAATTGGTTTAATTGTTCTAATTGGCCTAATTGAGCTAATTGGATTCAATGGACTAATTGTCCTAATTGGCCTAATTGGCCTCAATAGCTTTAGTGGCCTCAATTGGCCTGACCTAAAAGGCCTAATTGGCCTCAATGGAATAATTGTCCTAATTGAACTTATTGGCCTAATTGGCCTCATTGGACAAATTGGTCTAATTGGCCTCATTGGCCCAACTGAAAAAAATTGTCCTAGTTGGCCTTAATGGAATTATTAACATTAATAGACTAATTTCACTAATTGTCCTAATTAGCCTAATTAGACAAATTGTCATAAGTTTTCTATTTTGTCAAATTGTCCTAGATGGCCTAAACGGCCAAATTGGCCTAATTGGCCTCAATGGTCTCACTTTTCCTAACCTTAATGGCCTAATTATTCTTAATATACTAATTTTCCTAATTGGCATAAATGACCTAATTAGACTAATTGGTCTCAATTGAACTAATTTTCCTCAATGGCCCAATCAGGGAAATTGAAAAAAGAATTGTTCTAATTGGTCTCAATTGGACAAATAGGCCTAAATTAGCCTAATGAGTCTCAGTGGGCTCAAGTGTCTAATTTTCCTTAATGGCCAAGTTGAAATAAATGGTCTAATTGGCATAATTTTCCACATTATCCAAATTGTCCTCAATTGGCCTAAATGTTCCTAAATTGACCTCAATTGGCCCCAACCTCAATTGGCCTCAATTTTTCTATATTGGCCAAATTTTCCTCAATTGTCCTTAGCCTCAGTTGGACTCAATTTTTCTCAATGTTTTTAATTGGCTATAATTATTCTAGTTGGCTGAATTGGCCTAACTAGACTAATTTTCGTCAATTTCTAAGTTGGTCTTAATGGCCTAATTGGCCTAATTATCCTAACATATCAAAATTAGCCTTAATTAGCCTTAATTTTCCTCAATTAGTCTCAATTAGCCTCAATTGGCCTAATTGGTCTCAATTGGGTGAATTGGCCAAATTGACCTCAATTGGCTTAACTGACCTCTATTGGCCTAATTGGCCTTAATTTGCCTCAATTAGTCTAATTGGCCTAATTGGCCTCAATTAACCTCAATTTTCTTAGTTGGCCTCAATTTTACTAATTGGAGTTAATTGGCCTAATTGCCCTAAATGGACTCAATTGTACTGAATTTACCTAATGGGCCTCAATTGGCCTAATTGGCCTAATTTTCATAATTGGCCAATTGTAATAATTGGATTCAATTGGTTTCAATTGGACTTAATAGACTAATTGGCCTCAATTGGTCTAATTTTACAAATTTTCCTCAATGGCCTAATTGTCCCCAATTACACTAATTGGCCTCAATTGACCTCAATTTGCCTCACCTTGAATTGGCCTCAATTTTCCTAATTGAACTCAATTGGTCTAATTAACCTCAATTGGACTAATTTCTATAACTGGCCTAAAATCCCTCAATGGATGAATTATCCTCAATAGCCTAATTGTAATAATTACCCTAATTGTCCTAAATTAGCCTAAAACGACCTTAATTAGCCTCAAACTGCATAAATTGGCCTAATTGGCCTTAATTGGGTGAATTAGACAAAATTGGCCTCAACTGACCTAACATGCCTCTATTGGACTCTATTGGACAAAATTGTCCTAATTGGCCCAATTGGACTCAATTGGACTATTTTTACTAATTATCCTCAATTGGCCTAAATTGGCCTCAATGGCCTAATTGGCATCAATTGACCTCAATTGGACTCAATTGGCCTCAAATGGCATCAATTGATGTAGTTAGCCTAATTGGATTCAATTGGACTCAATTGGACTCAATGGCCTAATTGGATTAATTAGAATAATTGGTGTTAATTGGCCTAATTGTTCAAATTGGCCTCAATTTTCATAATTTGCCTCAATTTTTCAAATTCGCCTAATTGGCCTCAATTAGCTTCAATTTTCCTATTTTGCCTCAATTTTCCTAAATGTCCTATCTAACATAATTGAAATAATTGGATTCAATTGGCTTCAATTGGCCTCAATGGACTAATTATCCTCAATTGTTCTAATTGGCCTAATTGCAGACAATTGACCTCAATATGCCTAATTGGCCTTAATTGGGCTATTGGCGTTAATTTCCCAAATTTCCCAAATTTGCCTCAATTTTCCTCAATTTTCCTTTTTTCCCTCAATTTTAATAATTTACATAATTATCACATTTGGACTAATCTAAATAATTGGCTTCAACTGGCTTCAATTGACTTCAATGAACTAATTGTCCTAATTGGCCTCAATTAGCCTCAGTTAACCTCAATTGGACTCAATTGGCCTAATTTAGCTTAATTGACCTAATTAGACTCAATTTTCCTCAATTTTTTTAATTGGACTAAATTTTCATAAGAAATATAATTGACCTAGCTATTCTAATTGGCCTTAATGGCCTAATTGGCCTAAGTGGCCTAATTGGCCGCAATGGCTTCAATGGATTAACTTGCCTAGTTGGCCTAATTGGCCTAAATAGTGAATTGGACTAAATGTATTAATTAACCTAATTGATATAATTGGCCAAATTGGCCTCAATGGTCTCACTTGTCAAATTTTCCTAATTGACCCCAATTGGCCCCAATTGGCCTCATTGGCCTCAATTGGCCCCAATTGGTCCCATTGGCCTCAATTGGTCCCAATGGTCGAAATTGGTCTGAATTGGAATCAATTAGCTTAATTGGACTTAATTGTACTTAATGGATCAATTGGTATAGTTTTCCTAATTGTCCTAATAGGTCTCAATTGGCCTAATTAGCCAAATTGGCCTCAATGACTCAATGAGACAAATTGGTCCAAATGGCTTAATAGGCCTCAATAAGCCTCAATTAGATTAATTGGTCTAATTAAACTCAATGTATCAATTGTATTAATTGCTTAATTATCCTAATAGGCTTTAATTGGATTCAATTGGCCTTAATTGGGCTCAATTGGCCGAATTGACCTAATTGGCATAATAGGCCTCAATTGGCGTAACAAGACTAATTGGCCTCAATTGGCCTCAATTTGCACAATTGACATAATAAAACTCAATTGGACACAATTGGCCTAATCGGCCTAATTGGCCTCAATTGACCTAATTGGCCGAATTGGCCTAATTAGCATAATTGGCATCAATTTGCCTCAATTGGCCTCATTTTGGCCGAAATGATCTAACTGGCCACAATTGGCATCAATTAGCCTATTTGGCCTAATTCGCCTCAATGGGCCTAAATTTCCACCAATTATCCTCAATTGGCATAATTGGTCACAATGGGAAGAATTGGCATAATTGTCCTCAATTGGCCTCAATTGGCCTAATTGGCCTCAATTAGCCTAATTGGCCACAAAAGGCCTCAATTGGCCCAAATTGGTCTAAATTTTCCTAATAGGTTTTAATTGCCCCTAATTGGCCTCTATTCTCCCCAATTCGACTCAACTGGCCTCATTTGGCCTAATTTCCCTCAATTGGCCTAATTGGGCTTATTAACCTCAATTTGACTCAACTTGCCTCAATTGGCCCCAATTGGCCTTATTGGCCTAATTGGCCTTAATTGGCCTCAATGGGCTTCAATTGGACTCAATTGGACTAATTGGCCTCAAAAGACCGCAATTGACCTTAATTGGCCTCAATTAGCCTAATTGGCCATAATTAGCCTTAATTGGACTCAATTGGCTAATTGGTCAAATTTTCCCCAATTGGCTTCAATTGGCCTCAATTGGCCTCAATTGGCCTCAATTGGCCTAATAGGACTCAGTTGGCCTTAATTGGTTGTAATTGGCCTCAATTGGTGAAATTAGCCCCAATTGGACTCAATTTACCTCAATTTTCTAATAGGCCAAATTGACCTCAATTGGACTCAATTGAGAACAATCAATTGTCCGCAGTTGGCCTCAATTTGTCTAATTAGCCTAATTCACATCAATTGGCCTCAATTGGACCCAATTGGCCTCAATTGGCCCTGTTGCCACAAATTGGATCCAATTGGCCTCAATTGCACCTAATTGGCCTCAATTGCCCTTAATTTCCCCTAATTTCCCCTAATTGGCCCCAATTGAGCTTAATTGGCATCAATTGGACTTAATTAGCCTCAATTGGCCTCAATTGGACTAAATGGGTGAAATTGGCATGAATTAGCTTGAATTGGATTGAATTAGCCTAAATGGTCTCAATTGGCCGTAATTGGCCTCAATTTCCCTCAATTATCCTCAGTTGAAATCAATTGGCCTCAATTGATCTCAATTAGCCACAATTGGCCTAATTGATCTCAATTGATCTCAATTTGCTATGACAATCCTTAATGGGCCTAATTGGCCTTAGTTGGCCTCAATTCCCCTAATTAGCGTAATTGGCCCCAATTTGCATTAATTAGTCTCAATTAGCATAATTGGCCTCAATTAGCCTCGATTGTCCTGAATTGGCCTCAATTGTCATCAAATGGCATAATTGGTCGAATTGGCCTCAATTCATCACAATTGGCCAAATTGTCCTCAATTTGATTCAATTGACTTCAATTGGCCTAATGGGCCTCGATTGAACTTAATATACCTAATTGGCCTCAATTAGAATCAATCGACGTCAATTGGCTTAGTTGGCATCAATTGGCCTTAATTGGCCTCAATTGGCAGCAATTTTCCTTAATTTTCCTAATTAGCCTCAATTGGCCAAATTGGTCTTCATTGGCCTAATTGGCCTCAATTAGCTATCATTGGCCTTATTAGCCACAATTGGCCTCAATTGTCCTAATTGGCATAATTGTAGTCAATTGGCCTACTTGGCCTCAATTGTCCTCACTTGGCCTCAGTTGGCCTAACTGGACTCGAGTGGCCTCAATTGGCCTAATTAGCCTCCACTATCCCCAATTGGACTAATTGGCCTTAAAAGGCTTCAATTTACCTCAATTGTCCTAATTGTCCACAATTTTCCTTAATTGGTCTGAATTAGTCTAATTGGCCTAAATTAGCCAAAATTGGTATAATTGACCTCAATTGGTCCCAATTGGCCCCAATTTGCATCAATTGACCTCAATTGGCATAATTAGTCTCAGGAGGCCTAATTGGCCTCAATCGGACCTAATTAGCCTCAATTGGCGTCAATTGGCCTCAATTTACCTCATTTGACCTAATTGGCCTCAATCAGCCTTAATTATCCTCAATTGGAGTTAATTGGGGCCAATTGGCTTAATTTGCGAATTGGCCTCAATTGGCCTTAGTTGGACTCAATATTCCTTAGTTGGACTCAATTGGCCTCAATTCACCTCAATTGGCCTAATTTGTGTAATTTGTCTCAATTGGACTCAACTGGACTCAAGTGGCCTAATTGGCCTCAATTGACCTCAATTAGCTCTATTGACCTAATTGGCCTCAATTGGCCTCAATTGGAATTAATTGGCCTTAATTGGACTCAATAAGATTAATTGGCCTCAATTGGCCTAATTAGACTCAATTTTCCTCAATTTCCCTCAATTTATCTCAATTGGCCCAAATTGTCTTCAATTGGATTCAGTTGGCATTAATTGGACTAACTGGCCTCAGTTGGTCTCAATTAGCCTCAATTGGAAAAATTGTCCTCTATTGGCCTAATTAGACTCTATTGGCCTCTATTGGCCTCAATTGGACTGAATTGGCCCAGTTTGCCTCAATTGGACTCAATTTGTCTCAATTTTCCTCAATGGGTCTCAATAGTCCTAATTACCCTTAATTGATCTTAACTGGCCTGAATTGGCCTCAATTTGCCTTAATTGGCCTAATTGACCATAATGGATCAAATTGGAGTCAATTGGCCTAATTGACCATAGTGGATCAAATTGGAGTCAATTGGCCATAATTGTCCTCAATTGGCCATAATTGTGCTCAATTGGCACTAATTCTACTCAATTGGATCCATTTTTCCTCAATTGGCCTAATTGGACTAACTAACCTCAATTGGCCACAAATGGTCATAATTGGCCCAATTCGCCTCTATTGGTCTAATTGACCTCAATTGGCCTCTATTCCCCTGAAGTGGCCGAATTGGCCTCAATTGTCCTAATTGCCCTTAATTTTTCTCAAATGACCTCAATTAGCCTAATTGGACTAATTGGTATAAATTGGTCTCAATTAGCCTCAATTGGCCTGAATTGGCCTGAATTGGCCTAATTGGAATCAATTAGCCTCAATCAGCCTCAATTGGCTGGATGGGCCTCAATTTTCCTTCATTATGCTCAATTAGCCCCAATTGACCGCAATTGGCCTAATTTAACGCAATTGGCCTCAATTGGCATCAACTAGCCTCAACTGGCCACAATTCGCCTTAATTGGCCTAATTGGCCTCAATTGGCCTCAATAGGCCTCAATTGGCCGAATTGGCCTAATTGGCCGAATTGGCCTCAATTGGCCTCAATTGGACTCATTTGGCTTAACTGATCTAATTGGCATCAATTGGCCTAATTGGAATATCTGGAGTGAGTTGGCCTAAATTGGCCTCAATTTGCTTAATTGGCCTTAATTGTCCTTAGTTAGCCTCAATTTGTCTCACTTGGCCTAATTGGCCTAATTGACCTCGATTGGCCTCGATTGGCCTAATTAGCCTCAATTGGCCTCCATTGGCCTCAGTTGTCCTAATTGGCCTCAATTGGCCTCAAATAGCATTAATTTGCCTCAATTGTCCTCAATAGGCCTAATAGGCCTAATTGGCCTTAAATGGATTCAATTGGCCCCAATAAGCATAATTGGCCTCAATTAGACTCATTTGGCTCCAATTGGACTCAACTGCCCTCAATTGCCATCACTTGGTCTAATTGGACCCAAATAGCCTCAGTTGGCCTCAATTTTCCTCAATTGGCCCTATTGGTCTTAATTAGCCTCAATTGGCCTCAATTGGCCTAATTGGACTCAACTTGCTCAATTGGCCTCAGTTGGCATCAATTGGACTATTTGACCTAATTGGCCTCAACTGGAATAATTGGCCTAAATGGACTTTGTTGGCCTCAATTGGCCTCAATTGGTCTAATTGGGATCAATTCGTCTGAATTGGCCTGAATTGGACTCAATTGGCCTCAATTGTCCTCAATTGGCATATTTGGCCCAATTGGGCACAATTGGCCTCAATTCTCCTCAATTTGCCTCAATTGGCATCAATTAGCCTTAATTGGCCTAATTTGATTCAATTGGACTCCATTGGTCTCAATTGGACTCGATTGGACTAATTGGTCTAATTGGACTCAATTGGCATAATTGGCCACAATTGGCACAATTGGCCTCAATTGGTCAAATTGGCCTCAATTGGTCTCAATTGGTCGAATTGGCCTGAATTGGCCTGAATTGGCATCAATTGGCCAAATTGGCCAAATTGGCCTCAATTGGCCAAATTTTCCGAATTGTCCCCCAGTGGAAGAATTGGCCTAATTCACCTCAATTGGCTTCAACTGGCCTAATTGGCCTCAATTGGCCTAATTGGCCTTTATTATCCTAATTCGCTTAAATTGGCTTAATTGGACTCTATTGGCCTAATTGGCTACAACAAGCCTAAATTGGCCTAAATTGGCCTCATATCTCTTAAATTGGCCCCAAATGACCCCAATTGGCCTCAATTTCCTAATTGGCCTCAATTTCCCTAATTGGCCTCAGTGTGCCTAATAAGATAAATCGGCCTCAATTGGCTTCAATTGGCCTCAATTGGCCTAATTGTCCTCAATTATCTTGAATTGGCCGGATTGGCCTCAATTGGTCTCAATTGGCCTCAATTGGACAAATTTGGCCTCAATGGCCTAATTGGACTAGTTGGTCTCAATTGGCCTCAGTTGGCCTAATTGGCCTTAATTGGCTTCAATTGGACTCCATTGGCCTCAATTGCCCTCAATTATCATAATAGGCCTTAATTGTTCTCAATTGGCCTCAATTCTCCTAATTGGCCTTAGTTTCCTCCAATTAGCCTCAATCTGTCTTAATTAGACTCAATTGGCCACAATTATCCTTAATTGGCCCTAATTGGTATCAATTGGCCTCAATTGTCCTAATTGTCTTCAATTGGCCTAATTGTCTTTAATTGGCCCAATTTACCTCAATTAGCCTTAATTGGCCTCAATCAACCTCAATTGGCCTCAATTGGGCTCAATTGGATTCAATTGGCCTTGTTGGCCTAAATGGTCTCAATTAGGATCAATTCCTCTAATTGGCCTCAAATGACCTCAATTGGCCTCAATTGGTCCCAGTTGTTCTAGTTGGCCTCAATTGGGTTCAATTGGCTTTAATTGGCCTTAATTGGCCTTAGTTGGCCTTAGTTAGCCTCAATTGGGATCAATTGGACTAATTCGCATCAATTGGCCTAATTGGGCTCACTTGGTCTCAATTGGCCTCAATTGGCCTCAATTGGTCTCACTTGGGACTCAATTGGCCTTGTTTTCCTTAATTGACATAATTGGCCTAATTGGCCTCAATTGGCCTCAACTGTCCTAATAGATATTAAATGGACTCAATTATCCTCGAGTGGCCTCAATTGGCATCAACTAACCTAGAAGGCCTCAATTGGCCTCAACTGGCCTCAACTGGCCTTAATTGACAGAATTGGCCAAATTGACCTCGGTTGGCCTATTTGGCCTCAATTGGCCACAATTGGCTGCAATTGGCATCAATTGGCCCCAATTGGTCCCAATGGATCTAATTAGACTAATTGGCCACAATTGCCTCAAATGGCCCAATTGGCCCAATTGGCGCGAATTGGCTGAATTGGCCTCATTTGGTCTAATTGAACTCAATTGGCCTCAATTGGCCCCAATTATCCTAATTGGCCTAATTGCCCTCAATTGTCCACAATTGGACTCAATTGGCCTCAATTGACTTCAATTGACATAATTGGCCTCAATTGGCTGTAATTAGCCACAATTGTCTTAATTATCATTAATTGGCCTCAATTGGATTTAATTGGATTCAATTGGTGAAATTGGCCTCAATTAGTCTTAATTGGGGTTAATTGGTTTAATTGGCATCAATTGGCCCCAATTGGAATCAATTGGACTAAATGGTGTTCAATTGGCCTCAATTCGCCTCAATAAGCCTTTATTGGCCTTAATTGGCTTAATTGACCTCAATTGGCCTCAATTTCTCTCAATTCATCTCAATTGGACTAATTGGCCTCAATTGCTCAATTCATCTCAATTGGACTAATTGGCCACAATTAGCCCCAATTGGCCCCAATTGGCCTCAATTGGCCCCAATTTGACTCAATATCCCCTAATTGGCCTCAATTGTCCTAACTAGACTAGTTGGCCTCACTTGGACTCAATTGGCCTCAATTGGCCTAATCAGTCTCAGTTGGTCTAATTGGCCTCAATTAGCCTCTATTGGCCTCAAGTGGCCGAATTGTCCCCAATTGACCATAATTAGCCACAATTTACCTAATTGGCCTCAATTGGTTAAAATTGGACATAATTGGCCTAATTTATCTCAATTGGCCTCAATTGGCCGCAATTTTCCCTAATTGGCCTAATTGGCCTCAATTGGCTCAATTGGTCTCAATTGACCTAATTGGACTCCACGAGACACAATTGGCCTAATTTTCCTCAGTTGGACTAATTGGCATAATTGTAGTCAATTGGCCTCAATTGGCCTCTTTTTTTCTACTTTTCCACAATTGGCCTCAATTGGCCTCAATTGGCCTAATTGGCCTGATTGGCCTTGATTGGCCTCAAATGGCCTCAAATGGCCTATATTGGCCTTAATTGGCCTCAACTGGAATCAATTTTCCTCAATTGGACTAATTGGACTCAATTAGCCCAAATTGGCCTCAACTAGCTTCAATTAGCTTCAACTGGTCTCAACTGGCCTAATTGGCCTAATTGGCCTCAATTGGCCTCAATTAACCTAATTGTCCTAATTGGACCCAATTTGCATCTATTGGTCTCAATTGGTCTAATTGGCCTCAATTGACCCCAATTGGCCTCAATTGTCATCAATTGGTATAATTGGACGAATTGGCCTTAATTCGCCACAATTGACCAGATTGGCCTCTATTTGACTCAACTGACCTCAATTGGTCTCAATTAGCCTAATTGACCTCAATTAGACTCATTGGACTCAATTAGACTCATTGGTCTCAATTGGACTCAATTATCCACAATCAGCAACAATTGGCCTAGTTGGCCTCAATTGATCTCAATTGTCCTTAAATGGACGCAATTGGCCTTAAGGGTGTCTAGAGCCGACCCAACCCGACCGGGTGGGGTTGGGTTTAAAAAATTTTAATCACAAGTCGGGATGGGTCATCTTGATCCATGGTCGGGTTGGCTCGGGTCACAGGTTGGGGGGAAAATGACCCAACCCGACCCAATGAACCCAACTTCTTCACTCCACCACGCCTCACCTACCAACCCTTCATCACTGTTAGAGCTCGATGTCAGTCGCCACTCTGTCCTATGATCCCCACACTTGTTGCCTGGTTTGGAACCTCATGGGAAGTGAGTGAACCCCATCATCGATGTTTCCTTGCCTCTCCAGACTCAAGTTGCAATCCCCACTTTCGTCACCTCTCCAGCCGGCACCACTATCCCCACATCTGCGGCCTCATTGCGATCCCCACACTTTTTGCCTCATCGTGATCCCCACACCTACCACCTCGCCATGATCCCCACCCCCGCTGCCTCACCTTGATCCCCACACCCATCACCTCACTACCATCCCCACCCCTGTCACCTCACTGGAGATCCCCACCCCCATCACCTCGCCTGGGATACCCACCCTCGTCACCTCGTTAGAGACCCCCACCCCCCGTCATCTCACCCGGGTTCCCCACCCTAAATTATTTACTAATATCCCTAACCTCATCACCTCACCATGATCCCCACCTGCATTACCTCGCTGATGATCTTCACCCCCCATTTCCTCTATGAAATCCCCACCCTGGCCTCTCTAATGATCCCTACCCCCATCACCTCTCTGTCGATGCCCACCCTTTTGTATTTGAATCAAGTAAAAACAATCAGAAAACATCACTATTTCTTGAGATGATTGAATGGTCAGTGTTGCTTGTTGTTGGAAGTGGTGTGGAAGACGAAGATCACAGGAGGGAGGAGAGGTCACTACATTGGGGAGAGCGAGGAGTTTGTTTGGTTCGAGATGAGCGAGCATCTGGGTCGGTTCAGGATGAGTGAGCAGCAACAATTTTTTTTCTAGCAACCTAATCAAACTGACCCGACCCAACCTAATCGAAGATGTGTTGGGTCGGGTAGGGTCGGAAATAGAAATCATCTTTGAGCTGACCCGACCCAACCCAATGTTTTTTATTGGTTTAGGTCTAAAAAATCCCCCAACCCAACCCATAGACACCCCTAATTGGCCTTAATTTTTCTAATTGGCCTCAATTGGCCTAATTAACCTCAATTAGCCACAATTGGCCTAATTAGCCTTAATTGCCTCAATTGGCCTAATTGGCCTCAAGTGGCCTTAATTTGCCGCAATTGGCCTTAGTTGGCCTAATTGGCCTCAACATGCTTCAATTGCCCTCAATTGTCCTAATTGGCCTCAATTTGCCTCAATTGGCTTGAATTGGTCTAATTGGCCTCAATTTGGCTCAATTTGCCTCAATTGGCCTTGTTGGCCTAATAGGCCTGAATTGGCCTCAACTGGATTCAATTGGACTCAATTGGCATAATTGGCCTCAATTAGCATAATTGGACTCAATTGGCCTCAAGTAGCCTCAATTGGAATAATTGGTCTTAAGAGGCTTAATTGGCCTCAATCGGCCTCAATTTGCCTCAATTGGCCTAATTGGAATCAATTGGTGTTTGTTGGCCACAATTTACCTCAATTGGAATCAATTAGACTAATTGGCCTCAATTGGCCTTTATTGGCCTCAATTGCCCACAATTGGATTAATCGGCTTCATTAGCCTCAAGTGGCCTCATTTGGACTTTGTTGGACTCAATATGCCTTAGTTGGCCTCAATTGGACTCATTTGACCAAATTAGCCTAATTGGCGTAATTGGTCTCAATTGGCTTCAATTAGCCTAACTAGCCTGATTAGCCTAATTGGCCTGAATCAGCCTCAATTGGCCTCAATTAATCTTAATTGGCCTCCATTGGCCTAATTAGACCCAATTTTCCACAATTTGCCACAATTAACCCCAATTGTCTTCAATTGGATTCAATTGGCCTCAATTTGCCTCAATTAGCTGAATTGGCCTATGTTGGCCTAATTGAACTCAATTGGACTTAATTTTCCTCAATTGGCCTCAATTGGACTGAATTGGCCTTATTGGCCTCAATTGGCCACAATTGGCCTCAGTTGGTCTCAATTTTCCTAATTGACCTAACTGTCCTCAATTGGCCTAATTGGATTAATTGACCTTAATTGGCCACAATTAGCCACAATTGACCAGAATTGGCCTCAATTGGCCAAATTTTCATCAATTAGCCTCAATCGGCCTCAATTGTCCTGATTGGTCTCAATTGGCCTCAATTTGCCTCAATTTGCCTCAATTAGCCTCAATTAACCTCAATTGGCCTCAATTGGCCTCAATTGGCCTCATTTGGCCTCAATTGGCCTGAATTGGCTTAATTAGACTAATTGGGCTCAAATGGGCTCTAATGGCCTAATTGGCCTCAATTAGCTGAATTGGTATAATTGGAGTCAATTGGCCTCAATTTTTTTAATTTCCCTCAATTGGCCTTAGTTAGTCTCAATTTTTCTCAATTGGCCTAATTGGTATATTTGGTCTTGATTTGTCTCGATTGGCCCATTTGGCCTCAATTGGACTCAATTGGCCTCAATTGTCCTTAATTGGCCTAATTGGCCCCAATTGGCCTTAATTGGCATGATTGGCCTCAATTGGCCTTAGTTAGACTCAATTAGCCTCAATTGGCCTCAACTACCCTCAATTACCCTCAGTTGGCCTAATTGGCCTGAAATGGCCTTAGTTGGCCTCAATTTTCCCCAATTGGCCCCAATTGGCCTCACTTGGACTCAATTGGCCTAATTGGCCTCAACATACCTCAATTGGCCTCAATTGGCATCAATTGGATTAATTGACCTCAATTAGCCTAATTGACCTGATTGACCTCAATTGGACGAATTGGCATCAATTGGCCTAATTGGCATCAATTGGCCTCAATTGGAATAAATGCCCTAATTGGCCTTAATTGGCCTCAATTGGCCTCAATTTTCCTCAATTGGACTCAATTGGCCTTAACTAACTTAATTGGATTAACGGTCCTCAATTGGAATCAATTTTCCTTAATTCACCTTAATTAGCCTCAATTAGCCTTAATTGGCCTAATTGGCTTCAATTGGACTCCATTGGTCTCAATTGGACTCAATTGGACCAATTGTCCTAATTAGCCTCAATTGACCTTAATTTGCCTAAATTGGCCTAATTGGACTCAATTGGCCTAATTAGCCTTAATTGGCCTCAATTGGTATTAATTAGCCTAATTTGCCTCAATTTGCCTCAATTTGCCTCCATTTGCCTCCATTTGCCTCAATTGGCCTAATTGGCCTCTATTGGTCTAGTTTTCCTAAATTGGCCTAATTGGACTCTACTAGCCTAATTGGCCATAACTACCCTCAATTGGTGTAAATTGTCCTCAATTCACCTAAATTGGCCTCAAATGACATCAATTGTCCTCGATTTCCCTAGTTGGCCTCAATTGACTTTAATTAGCCAATATTGGAATAATTGGCCCCAAATAGACTCAATTGGCATAATTGGCCTCAATTGGTCTCAATTGGATCCAATTGGACTAATTGCCCTCAATTTTCCTAATTGGACTAGTTGGCCTCAATAGGCCTTAATTGGCATCAATTGGCTTCCATTGGCCTTAACAAGCCTCAATAGGCCTCAATTGTCCTAATAGGCCTTAATTGGTCTTAATTGGTCTCAATTGGTCTCAATTGGCCTCAATTAGCATAATTGGCCAAATTGGCCTCATTTGGCTCCAATTAGCCTCAATTGGTCTTAATTATCCTAAATTGGAGACAATTAGCCTCAATTGGCCATAATTGGTCTCAATTGCCCTAATTGGACTAATTGGATTTAATTGGCCTCAATTGGCCTAATTTTCCTCAATTGGCCTAATTAGCCTCGATTGGCCTCGATTGGCCTCGATTGGCCTAATTATTCTCAATTGGCCTAATTGGCCTCAATTTCCTTTAATTACCCTCAATTACCCTCAATTGGCCTCAATTGGCCTGAGTGGCCTCAAGTGGCCCCAATTGACCTCAACTGGCCTCTATTAGTCTAGTTGGCCTAAATGGTCTCAATTGGCCTCAATTGGGATAAATTGCACTAACTGGCTTTGATGACCTCAATTGGCCTCGATTGGTATCAATTGTCCTAATTAGCCTCAATTGGCGTCAATTGGATTCAATTGGCCTTAATTGGCCTCAATTGGCCTTAATTGGCATCGATTGGAATAATTGAACTCAATTGGCCTAATTAGCCTAAGTTGGCCTCAATTGGACTCAATTAGCCTCAGTTGGCCTCAATTAGCCTAATTAGCCTCATTGGGCCTTAATTGGACTAATTGGCATAATTGGCCTAAATTGGTCTCAATTGCCCTAATTGGCCTCAATTGGGCTCAATTGGCCTAATTGGTCACAATTAACGTTAAGTGGCCTCAATTGGCATAATAGGCATTAATTGGCCTCAATTTTCCTCCAGTGGCCTCAATTGGAAACAATTAGCCTAGTATTCCTCAATTGGCCTCAATTGGTATTAATTGGCCTTAATTGGAAAAATTGGCCAAATTGGCCTCAGTTTGACTATTTGGCCTCAATTGGCCTCAATTGTCCGCAATTGGCATCAATTGGACCTAATTGGACACAATGGGGCTAATTAGACTAATTGGCCACAGTTGACCTCAAGTGGCTTAATTGGCCTAATTGGCATCAATTAGCTTAATTGGCCTCAATTGGCCTAATTGGTCTCAATTGGCCTTAAGGGGTCTCAATAGGCGTAATTGGCCTAATTTTCCCCAATTGGACTCAATAGGTCATGTTGGAATCAATTGTCCAAATTGGCCTCAATTGATCAAATTGGCCTCAATTTGCCGCAATTGGCATAATTGGCTTAATTGGCTTAATTAATCTTAATTGGCCTCAATTAGATTCAACCGATCCAATTGGCCTTAATTGGTCTTAATTGACATCAATTGGAATAATTGGTATCAATGGGCCTCAATTGGCCTCAATCGGCCTCAATTGGCCTCAATTGGCCTCAAATGGCCTCAATTAGCCTCAATTGGTCTCAATTGTCCTAATTATCCTCAATTGGAATCAATTGGCCCCAATTTGCCTTAAGGGGCTCCAATTGGCCCCAATTGGCCTAATTCGACTAATTAACCTTAATTGGACTCAATTGGCCTCATTTTGCCTAATTGACCTCAATTAGCCTCTATTGGATTTAAGTGGCCGAATTTGCCCCAATTTGCCTCAATTGGCCATAATTAGCCATAATTAACTTAATTGGCCTAATTTACCTCAACTTGCCTCAATTGGCCCTAATTGTCCAAATTGGTCTCAATTGGCCTCAATTGGCTTAATTGGCCTAATTGGCCTCAATTGGCCTAGTTGGCCTAATTGGCCTCAATTAGCCACAATTGGCCCAATTGGGCTCAATTGGTCTTTATTTTCCTAATTAGCATAATTGTAGTCAATTGGACTCAATTTGCCTACTTGGCCTCAGTTGGCCTCAATTGGCCTCAATTGGCCTCAATTAGCCTCACTTGGCCTCAATTGGCCTAATTGGCCTTAATCAGCCTCAATTGGCCTAATTGGTGTCAAATGGCCTAATTGGACTCAATTGGCCTCATTTGGCATCAATTTACCTCAATTGGCCTCAATTGGCCTAATTGGGATCAGTAGGCCTAAATTGGACTAATTGGCCTCAATTGGCCTCAATTGGCCTCAATTGGCCTCAATTGGCCTCAATTGGCCTCAATAGCCTCAATTGTCTTAATTGGCCTAATTGGCCTCAATTGGCCTCAATTGGACTAATTGTCTTGAATTGGCATAATTGACCTCATTGGCCTCAATTGGCCTAATTGGCCTTAATTGGCATAATTGGCATAATTGGCCTAATTGGCATCAATTCTTCTAATTGGCCTCAATTGGGCTCAATCGACCTCAATTGGCCTAATTGACCTCAATTGACCTAATTGGCCTCAAAAGGATTCAATTTTCCTCAATTGGCCCAATTTTCCTCAATTGGCCTGAATTGGCCTAATTACCCATAGTTGGCCTCAGTTTTCCTCAATTCACCTTAATTGGTATCAATTGGCCTCAATTGGACTCAAATAGACTAATTAGACTAATTGACCGTAATTAGACTCAATTGGCCATAATTGGCCTCAATTGGATTAATTGGCCTTATTAGCCTCAATTGACCTTAATTGGCCTAATTGGCCTAAAGTGGCATAATGAGCTTCTATTAGGATCAATTGGCCTAAATTGGTCGAATTGGCCTAAGTTTTCCTGATTGACTTAATTTGCCTCAATTTGCCTCAATTTTCCTCAATTTTCCTCAATTTACCTAATTGGCCTAATTGGTCTCAACTGGCCTCAATTGGTCTCAATTGGACTGTTTGGCCTAGTTGGCCTCAATTGGCCTCAATTGACCTAATTGGCCTTAACAGGCCTCAATTTTCATAATTCGCCTCAATTGGCCTAATTGGACTCAATTATCCTAATTGGACTCAATTGGCCTAATTGGACTCAATTGGTCGAATAGTCATAATTGGCCACAATTGGCCTTAATTGGCCTCAATTCACCTCAATTGGCCACAATTGGCCTAACTGGCCTAACTAGACTCAATTGGCCTCAATTATCCTAATTGGACTAATTGGCCTCAATTGGATACAATTGTCCTAATTGGCCTCAATTTCCCTCAATTGCCCCCAATTAGCCTAATTGGCTTCAATGGGTCACAATTGGCCTAATTGGCCTCAACTGGTCCCAATTGGCCTCAATTAAACTAACTAGCCTCAGTTGGACTAATTGGCATCATTTGACCTTAATTTGCATAATTTGACTAATTGGCCCCAATTGGCCTAATTGGCATTAATTGTCTCAATTAGACTACATCGGCTTCATTTGGCCTCAATTGGCCGCGATTAGCCAAATTGGCCCTAATTGTCCATAATTAACTTCAATTGGTCTTAATTGGCCCGAATTCGCGTCAATTGGCCTAACTAGACTAATTATCTTCAATTGGTCTCAATTGGCCTCAAATAGACCTTAATTGGACTCAATTGTCCTAATTCTGATTAATTGACCACAATTGGCCTCAGTTGGCCATAATTGGCCTCAATTGACCTCAATTGGAATCAATTGGCCATAATTGACCTCAATTGGCCTCAATTAGCCTTAATAGGCCTCAATTGGCCTCAATGTGTCTAAATTGGCCTCAATTGGCCACAGTTGGCCTCAATTGGCCTCAATGGCCTCAATTGATCTTAATTGGCTTAATTGGTCTAATATGCCTCAATTGTCCTCAATTGTTCTCAATGGGCCTCAATTAGACTCAATTGGCCATAATTTTCCTAATTATCCTTAATTGGCCTAATTGGGACAATTGGCCTTGATTGGCCCCAATTATCCCAATTTCCCTCAATTGTTCTCAATTGGCCTCAGTTGGTGTAATTGGCCTAATTGGTCTCAATTAGCCTTAATTGGTCTAATTCACCTCAATTGGAATCAGTTGTTTTCGATTGGCCTAATTTGTCTAATTATCCTCAATTGGCCTCAACTGGCCCCAATTAAACTCAATTGGCCTCAATTATCCCCAATTTACCTAATTGGCCTCAATTGGCCTCATTGGGCATCAATTGGCCTCAAATTACCTCAATTAGCCTCAATTTCCTTCAATAGGCATAGTTGACTTTAATTGGCCTCAATTGGACTCAATTGTCCTCAGTTGGCCTCAATTTTCAAAATGGTCCATAATTAGGCTCGTTTGGCCTCAATTGGCCCCAATAGGCCTTAGGTGGTCTAATTGGCCAAATTGGTCAAATTTACCTAATTGGCCGCAATTGGCCTCAATTGGCATAATTGGCCTAATTGGCCTCAATTGGCCTCAAATTGAACTAAATTTGTCTAATTGGTTGAATTGTCTTTAATTAGCCTTAATTGGCCATAATTGGCCTCAATTAGTTTAATTGACCTCAGTTGGCTTTATTGGCCTCAATTGGCCTAAATATGCATCAATTAACATCAATTGGCCTAAATTGGCCTAAATTGGCCTCAATTGGATAAATAGGTCTGAATTGGCCTCAATGGGCCTTAATTGGACCAATTAGCCTAGTTTTCCTCAACAGACCTCAATTTATCTAATTAGCCACAATTGGCCTCTATTGACCTCAATTGGCCAAATCGGCCTAATGGGACTCAGTTGTCCTCAACTGGCCTAACTGTCCAAACTTGCCTCAATGGGCCTAAATTGGCCTAAATTGGCCAAAATTGGCCTAATTAGCTTCAATAGGACTCAATTGGTCTCAATTCGGCTCAATTGTCCTAATTGGATTTAATTGTCCTCATTTGGCCTAATTGGCCGCAATTTGCCTAATTGGCCTAATTTTCCAAATTGGCCTTAATTGGTCTAATTGGTCTCAATTGGTCTAATTGGCCTCAATTGGCCATAATTGTCCTCAATTGACCTCAATTGGCCTGAATTGGCCTCAATTGGCCACAGTTGGCTTCAATTGGCCATAGTTGGCTTCAATTGGCCTCAATTGGTCTCAATTGGACTCAATTGGCCTTAATGGCCCCAATTGA
The DNA here is from genome assembly GCA_963277665.1 of Viscum album. NCBI lineage: Eukaryota > Viridiplantae > Streptophyta > Magnoliopsida > Santalales > Viscaceae > Viscum > Viscum album. Next base: position 1,188,038,142 of record OY728127.1, on the reverse strand, counting down.
CCTAAATTGGCATCAATGTTCCTCAATCTGCCTCAATGGAATTATTGTCCTAGTAGTAATAATTGTCCTCAATTACCTAAATTGGCCTAATTGACCTCAATTTCCCTCAATGGTCTAACTAGGCTCAATTGACCTAAATTGTCCAATTGGCCTAATTGGCCTCAATTGGCCTAATATGCCTCAATTAGCCTCAATTGGTATCAATTGGTCTCAATTTTACTCAATTGGTCCTAATTAGCATGATATTCCATAATTGGTCATTGGCCACATTTTGTCTCAATTGGCCTTAGTTGGCCTAATTGACCTCAATTGGCCTAATTCGCCTCAATTGGCCTAATTGATCTAATTGGCCTCAATTGGCCTCAATTAGCCTCAATTGGCCTCAATTGGCCTCAATTGTCCCCAATTGTACCCAATTGTCCTTAATTGGCCTCAATGGGCCTAATTGGACTCAATTGGCCTCAATTGGAATCAATTGGGCTCAATTGGCCTCTGTTAGCCCTAATTGTCCTCATTTGGCCTAATTGGCCTAATTAGCCTTAATTGGCTTCAATTGGCCTCAATTGGCCTCAATTGGCCTCAATTAGTCTCAATTGGTCTAAATTGGTCTAAATTGGTCTGAGTATCCCTGAATTGGCCTCAATTGGCTCAATTGACCTCAATTAGCATCAATTGGCCTCAATTATCCACAATTGGCATCAATGGGCATTAATTGACCTAAATTGGCCTCAACTATCCTAATTGTCCATAATTGGTCTCAATTGGACTCAATTAGCCTCAATCCCACTCAATTGGCCTCAATTAGCATTAGTTAGCCTAATTGACCTCAACTGGACTCAATTTGAATAATGTGCCTAAATCAATTAATTGGCCTCATTTGGACTAATAGACCTAATTGGCCTCAATTGGCCCAATTGGCCTAATTTCCCTCAATTTGCCTCAATTTTCCTAATTTCCCTCAATTGGCCTCAATTGGCCTTAATTGACTAAATTGGCCTCAATTGGATGAATTGGCCCGATTGTCTTAATTGGCCTCAACTGGCCTCAACTGGCCTAATTAGTCTAATTGTCCTAAATTGGCCTAATTGGTCTGATTGGCCTAAATTGGCCTCAATTGTCCTAATAGGCCTAATTAGCCTCAATTGGCCTAATTGGCCTAAATTAGCCTCAATTTTCCTCAATTAGCCTAAATTGTCCTCAATTTACTAACTTGATTAATTAGCCTCAATTGGCCTAATTGGCCTTATTGGACTCAATTTTCATAATTGGAAAAATTGGCCTCAAGTGTCATGATTGGCCTGATTGGACTCAACTGGCCTTTTTTGGACTAAGTGGCCTAATTGACCCCAATGAAAAAATTGGCCTCAATGGCCTAATTGGCCTTAATTGGGTCAATTGTATTCAATTGGCCTAACTAGACTCAGTTGGCCTAATTGGCCTCATTTATAGTCAATGGTTGTAATTGGCCTCAAATGGCCTTAAGTATCCTTAATTGGCCTCAACTTTCCTAATTTTTCTAATTGGCCTCAATTCACCTCAATTTTCCTAAATGGCCTCAATTAGCCTAATTAGTCTCAATTCGCCTCAATTCGCCACAATGGCCTCAATTGGCCTCAATAGACCAACTTCCACCAATTAGTCCATTGAGGCCAATTAGGTCATCTGAGATCAATTAGGATGATTGAGGCTAATTAGGCCCATTAATTCAAATTAAATCCAATTGGTTCCAATTGAGTCCAATTTGGCCTTATTGAGGACATTTTGGCCTTATTGAGGCCAATTAGGCCAACAGAGGCCAATTCGGCTAACTGTGTCCAATTTAATCTAATTGAGGTCATCGGGGCCAATTAAGGCCAATTGTGGCCAATTGTGGCCAATTGAGGCTAATTGAGGGAAATATGCCAATTGAGGCAACTAGGCCAGTTGATTCTAATTAAGGCTAGTTGGGGCCAACTGAGGACAATTGGTCCATTGAGTATGTTAAGGCCAATTGAGGCTAATCAGTCAAATTAAGGCTAATTGAGGGAAATTGGACTAATTCTCCTCAACTATCCTCAATTGGACTAATTCTCCTCAATTGGATGATTTGGAAACAATTTGTCCCAATTTGCATAGCCTTTCCTTATTGGCCTCATTGGACTCAGTGGATAATTGGCCTCAATTGGCCTAATTTCCAAAATTGCCCTTAATTGGACTAAATGGACTAATACATCATAATTAGACCAATTGGACTCAATTGTTCTAATCAGCTTCAATTAGTTTAAATGGACTCAATTGGCCACATATGGATTAATTGGCCTTGATATGATCAATGGCCTAATTTTCCAAATTGGCTTCTATTGGCCTAATTGACCTAAATTTCCATAATAGGCCTCAATGGCCTCAATTGACCTCAATTGGACAAATTTGCCTCAATGGTTAAATTGGATTCAATGACCTAATTAGCCTTAATGGATAAATTGGCCTCAATGACCTAAATTGTCCTAAATGACTGAATTGAACTCAATTGGCCTCAATTAGCCTCAATTGGCTGCAATTGGACTTAATTAGACTTAATTGGGTTAATTGGCATCAATTGGATTCAATTGTCCTCAATTGGCATGATTGGCATAATTGGCATAATCATCCTCAATTAGACTAATTGGCCTTAATTGGACCAATTGGCATAATTGGCCTCAATTGATCTCAATTGGCCTCATTTAGCCTCAATTGGCCGAATTGACTTAATTTTCCTTATTGGACGAATTGGCATTAATTGGAAATTTTGGCCTAATTAGCCCCAATGGGCCTCAATTGGAATAATTTTCCAAATTAGCATAATTGGCCTCAATTGGGCTAATTCCCCTCAATTGGCCTCAATAGGAATAATTGGACTAATTGGAATAATTGGCCTCAATTGTACTAATTAGCCAGAATTGTCTTAATTGGCATAATGGGCCTCAATTGGCCTTAGTTGGACTCAATTAGACTAATTGACATAATTGCACAAATTGGCCTTAATTAGAAATTTTGGTCTAATTGGCACTAATTGGCCTCAATTGAACTCAATTGGACCAATTTGCCTAATTGGAATAACCGACCTCAATTGGAATAATTAGCCTCAATTGGAATAATTGGCCTCAATTGGCCTTAGTCGGCCAATCTGGCCTCAATTGGCCTAACTAGCCTCAATTGGACAAATTGTCCTCAATTTTTGTAATTTTCCTCAATTGGCGTAATTGGCCTAAATTGGCCAAACCTAATTGGCCTTAATTGGCCTCAATTGGCATAGATTGGCCTCAATTTGACTCAATTGTCCCTAGTTGACTCAATTGTCCTTTTTTTCCTAATTGGCCTCAATTGGCCTATTTCACCTCAATTGACCAAATTGGATGCAATTGGCCTCAGTTGGCCAATTCGGCCTCAATTTTCCTAACAGTCCTCAATTGGATAATTGTCCTAATTAACGTCAATTAGCGTCAATTGATCTAATTTTCTTCAATTAGTTCAATTGAGCTCGATTGAGTTCATTAAGGACAATTGGGTCCAATTGGGGACAAATTGTGGCAATTGGGGTCTAATTTAGGTGAATTTGGCCAATTGAGTCCAATTGGGTCCAATTGAGGTCAATTAAGTCCATTAAGGCCATATGAGGATGAATTCAATCCAATTGAGGCTAATTGAGGTCAAATATTCATCGGTCATCTTTATATCCTCAAACCTGCACCTCTATATTTACAATTTAGCCTCATTGACATTCATATTGACTTCATAACTGTTGAGTCAATAAGGTTTTCCTTATAAATTGTTCATTCCCTCATACTTGGGGGAGATTGATGAGTCAATAAGGTCTCCTTATGACTTTATCATTCCTTCTTGTTTTGAAAATCACAAACACCTTATCTTAAGGAAAAATTACTTTTACTCCGTGTTTTTCTTCTCTAAAGAAAATTTTTGTTCCCCAAGGAAATTTATCCTTGCCATGTTTTTCATTATTCATTATTTTGTCTAATTATAAAATTCGGTTTCATATCCAAAACCTCAGAATCACATAATACTAAGATATAGAGCATTCTGTTTTCAGGATCCGAATTCAGGTTCTGAGTTCTCTGTATTCCGACTCTGAACTCTTTTGAGTTCGGACTCCGAGTTCTCTGTATTCAAACTCAGTACTCTTCTAAGTTCTGACTCCAAATTCTCTAAATTCAAACTCCGAACTCTTATGAGTTTTGACTCTAAATTCTGATAAATTCAGACTCCGAACTTTGTGAATACAGACTCTGAACTCTTATGAGTTCTGACTCTGAACTCTATGAATTCAGACTATGGATTCTTGTTAATCCTGTAACACCCCAAGATTCTACGGTATGCTTCTCTTTGAATAATGTGATAGCGTGTGTTGTACACAACATCGAGTTCTAACACACCACAACCAATCAAACAAGCCGTTATTAATAGTAATACCTAATTTTTGAAATTATATATATTTTATATTTCAAAATGGACTTCATTTTTGGATTCGGAATATCAATTATAGCTTAGGGTGAAATTTTGGCATTGTTCTGAAAAACTTCAATTTTTGATGAATAGTGAAACTACTAAGTGGTAGTTAAAAAACTGAATATTTCATAAAACTTAATTTTACCACTTCTGTGAATGGAATTTCGAAAATCCGAGACACACGGTTAATATCAAGAAGTAAAATGTGGTTCAATGAGATGAAAATAATTTTTGGTGAATAGTAACTTTTTACTTTTATTTACCACGGTTAAAAGTAAAATAGGGTAATTAAGGGTAAAAATGATATTAATATAACTCTAAAACATGTCCTAATTCTATTGGACAAGTGTATCTCGACCAAAAACAACCTTAGGAATAAAATATTATCATTTAGGTCCACTTGGATTAGATTAGGATATTTATTATTATTTAATTCAAAGAAGAGTTAAAAGAGTTAAAATCAAAGTTTATTTACTAACAAATTTTAATATAAGGTTATACATAAGATAAATTCGATTTTAAATATTCATTAGAAAGATAATACGATTTAATACATAATGATATTTTATTTATAATTTTTAGACTTTAAATAATTTAATTTATTTATGACACAATGATGTTGCAGTAATTACCATAATTGTAAAAAAATAAAATAATTGATATTATAAATTCCCAAATAAATATAATTTGAGACTTTTAATGAATTAAAATAATTTTATAGGCTAATATGACATGTTAGGATTGATTTAATTAACTTTGGTCTAAGTAATCATTCTATTATGAGTTTCACAAAAATCAATTATTGAATAGTGTCAAAATTGACATAAAAGAGTTTTTAAAACAAATATTATATTATTAATTGAAATTAAATTCCTAAAAATATAAGGTTCAGAAAAGAGACTTATATCATGATAGGATAATCATTAATGGACCACTTGGGGGTCTCTTGGATTTATATAGTAAGTTTATTTACTATATATTATAAAAATACAAAGTGACATGGTAAATGTCAAACTAATTAACTAAGAGTTAAAACTAAAAGATAAGGTTAATATAATAACCCAAACCTGTCTAAATTCTATTGGTTGAATGGTTTTTTACCTATCCCCACCTTAACCTTTGAATAATCAACTTTGGATCCATTAAAAACAGAATATGAATTTATTATAAATTAATATTTCTAGCTTTTCCAAAGGTGCCCCTCACCCCTCTTATAAAAGGGCACTCCTTCTTCTCATTTCTTAACACCTTAAAAGCCTTTTGGTTCTGCCAAACTCTGCCCAAATACTCTCCCAACTTCCCTCACTACAACCTAGAGGCCTTAGTTTAATCAGAAATCCAACCTAAGGAGCCCTTTTGATCAAATCAAAAGGAAGAACCCGAAGAAGAGGTAATGTTTTCACCACCCCTTTTCAAGTTCCTTTCTTCTTCCACTTCTTCTTTATTTGTTATTACCATTATAAAATAATAACTCCAGTATCTTATATATACTGTGATGTTATTATAAATATGGTACAACCATATTCAGTATTCTATCTACCCTTTGAATAACATGTCACCACACGTGCGTACGTACGGCTTACCGTCTCCACGTCGTGGTGTAATTGTTATTCAATATATTATTATTTGGATGGGTATAATAATGATGTGTAACTCATGTAAATAATAAATATAACATTTTAATGATTCTTTATATATGATATACCATCCATTTATATATTATTTTAATATCAAAAGAATGATATTGTCTCTTGTGCGTACGTACGGACTACCGTCTCCACGAACGCGATGAGATTCATTCTCCATCGTATCCATTAAAGTATAATTATCATTTTATGATTTAAAAATGATGTTTAAGGACTTGATATAATTCTGTATATGAATAATATAAAACCTATCCATGACAAACATGGCTTATGTAACAAAACATATAAAAGAAAATGAGTAAGTTAACACCCGAAACGACGATAATTCAAAGATATTATTAACAAATCAATGTTAAAAGAATATATATGATATCATATTAATATATATGATTCTTGTATAATTTAATAAAAATTATTTCACCATTATACAATAGGTTAACCTACCCCAACCAAGGAAAAGTACAAGGTAAGGGTTATTTCACAATCTCTTCATTATCCGAGGTTGTTTATACGTAATAATCTACTGGGATCTCTTTATCATCCACATCCATGTTTCTTAAAAATGTATTTCAAAACATTTTTACTATTTACAAGAATATGGGTAAAAGTCATTTATACCCTTGTTTGACTTTTTATAAGAAGTTTATAAAGGAATCTTTCCGTCGTTTTCCAAACAAGGTGCTTTTTAACCTTTTCGACAAAATTGAGGTAAAAATGTTTTTTTTAACTTATACGGCGGGTGCGGCTATTTTCCGCCGTTATAAAATCTTCGAAGCTTCCCTTACAAGATTATAAGAATATTTTCAAAGAAAATGTTTTATTTTATAAATATATGACTCTTAAATGATTTCAAAAATTGAAATTGATATTTCTCTAAAAAGAGTTTTGATTTCATCTATGTCAACATCTTTTGATGGATTTTATGCTCATTTGTAGTTAATTTATTAAGATACAAAACTTCTATATTGTATTGAAGGTTTTGTGATATGTTTGACTGTGGATGTGCTATATTTATACCATTCATAGTTTATGATGAAATTATTGACATTTCGTATGCTAGTTTTAATATGAATGTTTATGTTATGTTTAAACCTTTTCATATGGGAATGCATTGGACTTAATATGTGATGGGTGGAGCCCGCTATAGCTCCTCGATACATCGGTAGGTCTAATGAGACAAACTAGTGTCTTGGCACAAGGCCTTGACAAAATCTTATTTGTAGTCTTGGCACGAGGCCTTGGCTATGTGGTTATGATAGTCTGGCATTATGCATTCCATCATTATGAAAGTGGTTATTGATATTGCATGTGATTATTCGATTAGTAGAATATCCATGTGAATAAGTAAGTGGCATTATTTCATTTTTCTTTTGCCATACTATGTTGAAGTTAATCTTTAAAAGGCTTTTGTTTTAGTTATACATTTCCTTAAATGTTTATGCTTATTTTTGAAAGTTTCCGCTATGTTGTTATCCTTACTGGGCATTTGAGCTCACCCCTTTTCTATGTTTTATTTTTCCCAGGATGTGAAGAAGTAAGTTATGAATGACCTGCAGGGATAGTATGTGGGGATATGAGTGTGGAATATGGAGACTATGTTGTTGTTGTTGTTTTTCACTTTGTAATGTAATGTAAAACTGTATGAATATATCTAGTGTTTCCAAGGCTACTAAACCAATCGGTCTTTTGAGAATTGATCTTTCTTGTGATCATGCCAATGTAATGTAATAATGCACCGACTCTGGGTAACTAGGGTCGGGGCATTACAGTCGGTATCAGAGGAAGTTTAGTACAAACCTTGGAAGCTAGATTTAGATAAACTCTGATTAGAGCACGTAGACCTAAGATGAACTTTTAGGATTAATATAGAAGAACTTCCTAGAATTTTGGTATTGTAGATATTTTGTGAGTTTTCCGAGCAATACATCCCTGTCTGGATACGAGCAGGTAGAGGCGGCTCTGGCACAGGTGTACCTAGGGGTAAAACCCGAAAATACCGCTTTGAGCTAGACTCGAACGGGAACTGGTGCACGAGAACGGGCCTTGCTGCACTCTTGGTTACGACACTCCCAGGGGATATGCTTAGGATAACTCTCATTTTCTTTACAAATCATTATGAAGGGTTTATGAGTATATATGTCCTCAAAGAAATTTTTTTTATGATTATGGATTATATCCATAAATAGTTCAATTTATGTTAAGTGTTTTATAAGTATGGGATTATGTATTTTGATTCATAAACTGATTTAGTTTATTCCATTGTTTAGAAATGGCTCCTAGTGGAAGAAATGGAAACTGTATCAATGCACGCACTCCATGTAGGGATTTCCCTCCTGCTCAAGATAATTATAGTGGAGCTGGTGATGCAACTGGTGCTGATCAGCTAATCACCATACTGGGACAACTCACTCAGGTTATGAATAATAACCTTACCCGTATGGAGCACCCTGATCCGCAGCGTGGAGGATCAATGTTAGATAGATTCATGAGGAAACAACCACCAACATTCAATGGGAGTACAAATCCCTTAGTAGCTGAGCAATGGATATTTTCCCTAGAGAAAATATTTCAGGCTTTGGGGAGTAATGAAAGGGAAAAAGTTATCATGGCAGTTTACCGCCTCACTGGAGATGCTGATCAATGGTGGTCATTGATTCAAAATACAAAGGAAGATGATGAAGTATCAAATATGGAATGGAGGGAGTTCAAAGATCTGTTTTTAGAAAAATACTTTCCTCATGACCATCGAGCAGATATGGAAAGGCAATTTCTGAGTCTGAGACAGGAGGATGAGAATGTCACAAAGTATGAGGATAACTTTACAAGGTTAGCAAGGTATTCTGGTAATTATATATGTAACCCAAGATGTAAGATTGATCGTTTCTTTGATGGGTTAAAACGATTTCTCCGTCGAGCATTAGTCTCACAATCCTTCTCGTCATACGAAGACATTGCCTCATGTGCTATCAAGACCGAAAATGAATTCTCTAAGTCTTATGACTTTAAAGCAAAGTAAGAGAAGAAGAGGCCTGCTGATCAATCTGGGAATGGAAATAAGGGGAAGAAAGGAAAGGTTGAATATCCATCCTGTGGTAAATGTGGGAAGAAATACCCCGGTACTTGCTTGAAGGGAATGGGCGTCTGTTACAAATGTGGTGAAAAAGGCCACCAAGCTCGTGATTGCAAAGGGAAGAAAGAAGCTACCAATGTTCAGTGCTACAATTGCAGGGAGATGGGGAATTATGCAAATGAATGTCCTAAGCATCAGGAGAACTTACCTCAGAAAAGGCCAAGGTATCAAGGCCAGGGTTATGCTATCACTACTGCAGAGGTAGAAGCTCTGAAAGACATGGTGGCAGGTAATTTAATGGTTTCCTCAAGTTTAGAAAATGCATTATTTGATTCTGGATCATCGCATTGTTTCATATCTTCCCAGTTTGCTAAGAAAATTAGATATTTCCAATTTGATTTAACAAGGGAGTTGTCAGTTAAACTCCTAAGGGAAGTATAATTGCACCAAAGTTTTGTGAATCAGTCCCCATTAGAGCACATAAATGTTCTTGATCTGCTGATCTCATCGTCATACCTATGATTGAGTTTGATATAATCCTTGGTATGGACTGGATTTCGGACTATGATGCGAAGATTTATTGTAAGAAGAAATAGGTTACGATTCTTGATGATAATGATAAGGAACACCTTATCTTTAGAGCTGAATCGTCACCACCTAATTCTTATTTAGATCCACCCCCAGTAGCTCAACTAAATTCAATTATTGGGGAGGAAGAGAATGAAATGACTGTGGGTGAGGAAAGGGATGTTCAAATATAGGATGTACCTGTTGTGAAAGAATTTGTAGATGTATTTCTGGAAGATTTACCTGGACATTCCCCAGAATGAGAAGTTGAGTTTTCCACTGATTTAATTCTTGGATCAAGGCCTATATCAAAGACCCCTTATAGAATGGCCACTGTAGAATTAGTTGAACTAAAGAAACAACTAGAGGAATTGAGTAATAAGGGATTTATTCACCCCAGTGTTTCTCCATGGGGAGCCCCTGTTCTTTTTGTTAAAAAGAAAGACGGATCTATGAGGTTATGTATTGACTACAGGGAGATCAATGCTATAAAAATAAAGAACAAGTATCCCCTACCACGCATTGATGATTTATTTGACCAACTGCATGGAGCTCAATACTTTTCAAAGATTGACCTTCGATCTGGATACCATCAGTTGTGTGTGAGGAAGGAAGACATTCCGAAGACAGCATTTCGAACCAGGTACGGGCATTACGAGTTTACTGTAATGCCTTTTGGATTGACTAATGCACCCTCTGTATTCATGAATCTGATGAATAGAGTTTTCAAGGAGTATCTTGATGAATTTGTGGTGGTATTTATTGATGATATCTTAGTATACTCTAAAAGCTACGAAGATCATGAAAATCACTTGCGCATTATCTTGAATACTCTGAGAAGACATGAATTATATGGGAAGTTTAGCAAGTGTGAATTCTGGCTTCATGATATTTCTTTTCTTGGCCATATTGTCTCTAAAGATGGAATCTCTGTTGATCCTTCTAATACCAAGGCAATCCAAGAATGGCCAGCACCTACGAGTATAACTGAGGTACGTAGTTTTATTGGTTTGGCAGGTTATTATCGACGATTCGTCCAGAATTTTGCCCGATTAACTAACCCATTAACGAAGCTCACATGTAAAGGGGTTAAATTTGTTTGTAAAAAAGAGTGTGAAGAATGTTTCGAAGAACTGAAGAGAAGATTTTTCAATGCTCCTATATTGAATCTACCATCGGGGAATGATGAGTTCGTTATTTATAGTGATGCATCGAAGAAAGGACTTGGTTGTGTCCTTATGCAGAATGATAGAGTTATTGCCTATGCATCACGAGAGTTGAACATTCATGAAAAAAACTATCCTACTCATGATCTCGAGTTAGCAGCTCTGATCTTTGCTTTGATGATATGGAGGCACTACCTCTATGGTGAAAAAATGTGAGATTTATACTGATCACAAGAGTTTGAAGTATATTTTCTCACAAAAAGAACTCAACATGAGGCAAAGGAGATGACTTGAATTACTCAAGGATTATGATTGCACGATACACTACCACCCGGGGAAGGCAAACAGGGTAGCAGATGCTTTGAGCAGAAAAGACCATGGAGTTTTGAACAATATGAGAATTGAAAGGGATCCAATTTTCATGGATCTAGTGAAGATGGACATGGGAATAACCAGGGAAGGCGAAACATCAATTCTTTTTCAAATGGTTGCCAAACCATCTTTACTAGAAAGGATTAAGAGTTCTCAGACCGATGATGAAGAATTTAAAAAGAAGATTAAAGCTTTGAATGATGGGAGATTGAGAGACTTTGTGTATGAAGATGAAATTTTGAAATTCGGGAAGAGACTCTGTGTTCCTGATTTACCTGATCTAAAAAGGGAATTGTTGGATGATGCTCATAGTTCCAATTTCTCTATACACCCTGGGAGCACCAAAATATATAGAGATTTGAAGGAACATTTTTGGTGGGACAACATGAAGAGGGAGATTGCTGATTTTGTGTCAAGATGTATGGTTTGTCAACAAGTGAAAGCTGGAAGGCAACAGCCTGGAGGAGTCATGCAACCTCTTCCCATACCGGAGTGGAAATGGGACAATATTACTATGAACTTTGTCATGAGGCTACCAAAGACTCCTAGAAGGAATGATGCAATATGGGTTATTGTTGATCGTCTTACCAAGTCAGCACATTTTCTTTCTATAAGAGAATATCTACCCCTGGAACGTCTAGCAAGACTATATATTAATGAAGTTGTGAGACTTCATGGAGTACCCCTATCGATTGTTTCTGATCATGATCCCCGTTTTACTTCAAGATTCTGGAAAAGTCTTCAGAAATCCCTGGATACTGAACTTCATTTGAGCACTTCTTACCACCCTTAGACAGACGGACAATCAGAATGGACTATTCAAACCTTAGAATACATGTTGAGATCTTTCTCACTTGACTTTCAGGGTATGTGGGATCAATATTTACCTCTGGTAGAATTTTCCTATAACAATAGCTTCCATTCGAGTATTCAGATGGCACCATATGAAGCATTATACGGAAAGAGATGTCATACACCAACCTGTTGGGATGATGTTGGTGAAAGAAAACTTGTAGGCCCAGAACTGGTGGAGGAAACGGTGGAAAAGGTTAAGGTAATCCAAAATCACATCAAAGCAGCTCAAAGTAGGCAGAGGATCTATGCTGATAATTGAAGGAAGGATTTGGAATTTCAAGTCGGTGATCATGTTTTCCTGAAGGTATCTCCATGGAAGGGAGTCATATGTTTTGGTAAGAAAGGTAAATTGAGTCCCAGGTACATTGGACCCTTCGAAATTCTAGAACGAATTGGGGCTGTAGCTTACCGATTGTCAATGCCGCCAAGTCTCTCCAAAGATCACGATGTGTTCCACGTATCTCTGTTGAGGAAATACATGCCTGACCCAACGCATGTACTCACCTATGAGGAATTAGAACTGGAACCCGATCTGTCCTATTGTGAAGAGCCCGTCAAGATTCTTGATACGAGAGAACAAGTACTGAGAAACTGGACGACGGGTCTGGTAAAAGTTTTGTGGAGAAATCATAAGATGGAAGAGGCAACGTGGGAACCCGAGGAACTTATGATGAAGAACCACCCGAGTATTTTCATGTGATAACTATTCTAGAAATTTTGAGGATGAAATTATTTGAAGGAGGGGAGAATGTAACACCCCAAGCTTCTACGGTACGCTTCTCCTTGAATAATGTGATAGCGTGTGTTGTACGCAACATCGAGTTCCAACACACCACAACCAATCAAACTATCCATTATGAATAGTAATACCTACTTTTTGAAATTATATATATTTTATATTTCAAAATGGACTTCATTTTTGGATTCGGAATATCAATTATAGCTTAGGGTGAAATTTTGGCATTGTTCTGAAAAACTTCAATTTTTGATGAATAGTGAAACTACTAAGTGGTAGTTAAAAAACTGAATTTTTCATAAAACGTAATTTTACCGCTTCTATGAATGGAATTTCGAAAATCTGAGAGACACGATTAATATCAAGAAGTAAAATGTGGTTCAATGAGATGAAAATAATTTTTGGTGAACAGTAACTTTTTACTTTTATTTACCACAGTTAAAAGTAAAATAGGGAAACTAAGGGTAAAAATGATATTAATATTACCCTAACACATGTCCTAATTCTATTGGACAAGTGTATCTAGACCAAAAACAACCTTAGGAATAAAATATAATCATTTAGGTCCACATGGATTAGATTAGGACATTTATTATTATTTAATTCAAAGAAGAGTTAAAAGAGTTAAAATCAAAGTTTATTTACTAAAACATTTTTAATATAGGGTTATACATAAGATAAATTCGATTTTAAATATTCATTATAAATATAATAAGATTTAATACATAATGATATTTTATTTATAATTTTTAGACTTTAAATAATTTAGCTTATTTATGACACAGTGATGATGCAGTAATGACCATAATTGTGAAAAGTTAAAATAATTGATATTATAAATTCCCAAATAATATAATTTGAGACTTTTAATGAATTACAATAATTTTATAGGCTAATATGACATGTTAGTATTGATTTAATTAACTTTGGTCGAAGTAATCATTTTGTTATGAGTTTCACAAAAATCAATTATTGAATAGTGTCAAAATTGACATAAAAGAGTTTTTAAAACAAATATTATATTATTAATTGATATTAAATTCCTAAAAATCTAAGGTTCGGAAAAGAGACTTCTATCATGATAGGATCATTATTAATGGACCACTTGGGGTCACTTGGATGTATATAGTATGTTTATTAACTATATATTATAAAAATACAAAGTGACATGGTAAATGTCAAACTAATTAACTAAGAGTTAAAACTAAAAGATAAGGTTAATATAGTAACCAAAACCTGTCTAAATTCTATTGGTTGAATGGTTTTCGACATATATCCACCTTAACCTTTGAATAATAAACTTTTGAGACATTAGAAACCGAATATGAATTTATTATAAATTAATATTTCTAGCTTTTCCAAAGGTTCCCCTCACCCCTCTTATAAAAGGGCACTCCTCCTTCTCATTTCTTCACACCTTCAAAGCCTTTTGGTTCGGACAAACTCTGCCCAAATACTCTCCCAAATTTCCTCAATACAACCTAGAGGCCTTAGTTTAATCAGAAAGCCAACCTAAGGAGCCCTTTTGATCAAATCAAAAGGAAGAACCCGAAGAAGAGGTAATGTTTTCACCACCCCTTTTCAAGTTCCTTTATTCTTCCACTTCTTCTTTCTTTGTTATTACCATTCTAAAATAATAAATCCAGTATCTTATATATACTGTGATTTTATTATAAATATGGTACAACCATATTCAGTATTCTATCCACCCTTTGAATAACATGTCACCATATGTGCGTACGTACGGCTTACCGTCTCCACGTCATGGTGTAATTGTTATTCAATATATTATTATTTGAATGAGTATAATAATGATGTGTAACTCATGTAAATAATAAAGATAACATGTTAATGATTCTTTATATATGATATAACATCCATTTATATATTATTTTAATATCAAAAGAATGATATTGTCGCTCGTGCGTACGTACGGACTACCGTCTCCATGAACGCGATGAGATTCATTCTCCATCGTATCCATTAAAGTATAATTATTATTTCATGATTTAAAAATGATGTTTAAGGACTTGATATCATTCTTTATATGAATAATATACAACCTATCCATGACAAACATGGCTTATGTAAAAAAACTTATAAAATAAAACGAGTAAGTTAACACCCGAAACGACGATAATTTAAAGATATTATTAACAAATCAATGTTAAAAGATCATATATGATATCATATTAATATATATGATTCTTGTATAATTTAATAAAAATTATTTCACCATTATACAGGAGGTTAACCTACCCCAACCAAGTAAAAGTACAAGGTAAGGGTTATTTCACAATCTCTTCATTATCCGAGGTTGTTTATACGTAATAATCTACTGGGATTTCTTTATCATCCACATCCATGTTTCTTAAAAATGTATTTCAAAACTTTTTTACTATTTACAAGAATATGGGTAAAAGTCATTTATACCCTTGTTTGACTTTTTATAAGAGGTTTATAAAGGAATCTTTCCGTCGTTTTCCAAACAAGGTGCTTTTTAACCATTTCGACAAAATTAAGGTAAGAATGTTTTTTTAACTTATATGGTGGGTGTGGCTATTTTCCACCGTTATAAAATCTTCGAAGCTTCCCTTAAAAGATTATAAGAATATTTTCAAAGAAAATGTTTTATTTTATAAATATATGACTCTTAAATGATTTCAAAAATAGAAAGAGATATTTCTCTAAAAAGAGTTTTGATTTCATCTAAGTCAACATCCTTTGATGGATTTTATGCTCATTTGTAGTTGATTTATTAAGATACAAAACTTCTATATTGTATTTAAGGTTTTGTGATATGTTTGACTGTGGATGTGCTATTTTTATACCATTCATAGTTTATGATGAAAGCATTGACATTTCGTATGCTAGTTTTAATACGAATGTTTATGTTATGTTTAAACCTTTTCATATGGGAATGCATTGGACTTAATATGTGACGGGTGGAGACCGCTATAGCTCCTCGATGCATCAGTAGGTCTCATGAGACAAACTAGTGTCTTGGCACAAGGCCTTGACAAAATCTTATTTGTAGTCTTGGTACGAGGCCTTGGCTATGTGGTTATGATAGTATGGCATTATGCATTCCATCATTATGAAAGTGGTTATTGATATTGCATGTGATTATTCGACTAGTAGAATATCCATGTGAATAAGTAAATGGCATTATTTCATTTTTCTTTTTCCATACTATGTTGAAGTTCAAGTTTAAAAGGATTTTGTTTTAGTTATACATTGCCTTAAATGTTTATGCTTATTTTTGAAAGTTTCTGCTATGTTGTTATCCTTACTGGGCATTTGAGCTCACCCCTTTTCTATGTTTCGTTTTTCCCAGGATGTGAAGAAGTAAGTTATGAATGACCTGCAGGGATAGTATGTGGGGATATGAGTGTGGAATATGGAGACTATGTTGTTGTAGTAGTTTTTCACTTTGTAATGTAATGTAAAACTTTATGAATATATCTAGTGTTTCAAAGGCTACTAAATCAATTGGTCTTTCGAGATTTTATCTTTCTAGTGATCATTCCAATGTAATGTAATAATGCACCGACTCTGGGTAACTAGGTTCGGGGCGTTACAAATCCAGATTCCGATTTTTCTTGAAATTCAGACTTCATAATTCCATAGAATTTAGGTTCCTAATTCCTTATAAAATAGAATCCGGATATCCTTGTATTATAGAGACCGAATGTATTTTTTTTAGACTCATAACTATTTTCCTTACACTCCGGATAATTGATTTTGGTCATATAGCCATATTTTTTCTTACACTTGTTTTTGTTATAAAATGATGTCTTGCATTCAGTTATTAACTAACCATTGTTTGAATGACATATGTATAGGTCCCTCCGAAATTCAAGGAAAAATATGACCGTTGGAGGAGAGAGCAGACCATTGAGAATGTTCCTATAAATAGGAGCTCATTTGAACGATCTCACAACCTTTGATGAACTATTCTATGACTCTAGAGATTACGTGCTATTGAAGTGATTTCTAGAGAGAGACTCTCATGCTTAGTGCGTACTGAACTTCTCATTCAGATTTTCTTCGTGCGACTCTGAATGTTTCTGATTACATTCAAGGACTTCTGGGGATAAGGAGCCAGAGGTGCTGACTACCTTGAAGTAGACGGATTCTTTGCTGAGGAAGATAGAGATGCCAAAACCATGAAGTTGAGGGCTTACGGGGATAGCAAGACAGACTCTAATCTTTATATCAAGGGCCTTCCCTTGTGTGGGTAAGACAGACTTTCTTGAAAGTATAAATCAAGGGACCTTTATCCAAGGTTGTTGGATACCCTTCTCTTTGGGTTAAAATATCTACTACTTGTTACTTGTTTTGTTTCAAATTTTCCATTTCATTTGGTTTGTTAAGGAAAGTATAAATTTTTTATACTTCCCTATACTTGTATAATCTGATTTAGTAAGATTCCATACGCTTTAAGGTAGAATCTTTATCTTTGAAAACTTTGGTTAAGTTTCATTTCCGGATTCACTTTTCTGGATTTTCATTCTCGGAATCATATTTTCAGAATCAAGCAAGTGTGTAGATTTAGAGGCATTGTGAATTTTTTTTATAAAAAATTTCATTATAGATTTTTGTAATTAAAAAATCCCCCCCCCCTTGTATATTGAGTATCTATAGTATCATTTCGATATTTCAGTTGGTATCATAGGAGATTATCATACTCCATACCAACTCAACAATAACTACACATTAATTTATCTCAAATTTACATGGTTGTGTGAAGATCCATGACTTTTATATATACATTTTTTGAAAGGGACGTCAAAATGGAATTCTGAGACTTTCGATCAAATTCAATATTTCTCTTGTTTGAAAAAGGCAGAGGACCACCTTTAATAATGGGTGTGAATCCCTCATTTGTAGCATCTCTAACTTCCAAGCCAAGTGATAAAAGGTAGGGAAAAATATTATTCTTTTAACTATGGTAGTTATTTCTATAAAATATAGGATCAGCCCTTAAATTAACTAAATTTTCATTTTCCATCATCAGTAACTCTTGGATATATCAAAGGGAACCTGGGTTTTATTTGATGCCAATTATAGTGAACAAATA
The DNA here is from genome assembly GCA_963277665.1 of Viscum album. Lineage (NCBI taxonomy): Eukaryota > Viridiplantae > Streptophyta > Magnoliopsida > Santalales > Viscaceae > Viscum > Viscum album. The sequence goes on along the minus strand of OY728127.1, from coordinate 1,188,020,168 downwards.
TGGTTAGATCACTAAGATGGGGGTAAATTAGTGATCCCTTTTTACAAATTCTTCTTGTTAATTAAACCTATATGACTGGTTAATATCTAAATCCAGTCAATATTAAATTTCCTTCACTTTATCTATAATAATAAAAATATAGTAATTTATATATCACAACATTTTTTATAAGGTTCATCCTTAATGTGAGAGCTTACTCCATTCGTAGATTGGTTAAAAACCTCAATCATAGATTATCCACTATAAATTAAATTGGTTTCACTAGGAACATTAATAAACCCATCAACATAGAGCCACATCATGCTTCTATTCCATAGACCCACTAGAAACCTGTAGCTTCTCGTTTCCCACTACAAAAATGTTCAATGAAAAACAAGAAATATATATTTTGGATCCTAGTTGATTCTACATCACTTAAAATAGAGTTTCCTCCTCATAATTACTAGATCAATAGTTATGTATATTCCCACTTCTTCAAGAAATTTTAAAACTGATGATCTTGATTAGGTCTACTGCTCTTGCTCGGTCACTTCACATCTTCAACAATTTGATTATTATTTAACTCATCAAAGGATTTAACACTAAAGTATCCTCATTTCTTAAATAATCCTAACATTGGTCTCTTGGTTCTCCTCTAGCTTTGATATAGAGGTTCTTCAATAAATCAAATTATCAAATTCACATTATTATTTAACTTTCAATGATTTCTTTAGAACAATAGAAATATTGATAGAACTCTCAATCACATAATTCTCATCTTATTTCATAATTTTCTATTAATATAATATCACATGAATATTTTGAATATTATTTTCATATATGAATATGGAAATATTCCATGATTCTTAGCTATGTTACATGTTCTGATTTAAATTGGCCAATAGAAATCACTAATTTTATTTTCTCATTTAAAATCATTTAATCATGGCCAGTCTCCCATTTAAAATCTCCATTAAACTCACTGTTGTTTTCTTCATGTGATATTAAAAAATTTCAATCTACTTATCTTAAAAATAGACTTAATTAGTTCATTTTTAATTCCTTATTCATGTGTGCATGGCCTCATTCATTGTGATGTGTAACTTTCCCTTGATGTGTGGAGCTTATGATATATCTCTACTTCAATCATGAACCCCTTGGATAATAATGATGTTTTAATCCATGGAGATTAGTATAAAACATCACATAATTTATTTTTCTTTTCTTTAGAATATATTTATTCTAGGATTCCCACACACATCCAATACATTATAAGACTTGGTAAGTCTTATGAACTTCATTATAGCTCCATGCCTTTTTGAATTTTCATCAAGCACATATATTTTTATAAGACCTTGTAACTCTTATGAATCCACTATGAATCCATGACATTTTATTTCTCTACCTCAGACAAGTTATTACAAAGGTACCATTGAGTTGAAGTTGTTTTTGTTGTCAATGAGCCTTGTTATAATGATTAGTATCATCATGTAAAGGCGAACTCATGGAAGATTTATTGGAATATCCATCCACTAAAAGGATGTTATAGGTTCCTACCATAAACTACAGTCAAAGGATTATTATGTGGATTCCATTATAGTTGAAAAAGAATATTTATATTTTTGGAAATAGAGTATATAAAGAGCTGCTTCTACCAATAAAAAATTGGTTGGATGGCTGCTAACATGTATTAAATAAATGTGATGATTAATTAGAAGGTACTCAGGGATATGATAAGGGCACCATGGTTACTTGTGTGGACAACAATATTTTATAAGAGGGTTGAAGATATGGTGGAATAGACTTGTAAAGGATATCTTTTATAGTTGTATTTAAAATGCATAAATCAAGAAAAATACATGGAAGAAGATTTCCTAGATTGAGTAACTATCCCAAGGATTTGGAGTTTACAGACTACTGGAATAAGTGGTGAAATATATTGGATGGAGTGTTGAGAAGTTTGGAGAATCCCTGGATAAATTTTAGGAACTTTGGTTTTCATTTGAAAAATTTTGAATACTAAAATGAAGTGAACTGAAACTAAATATGACTGTGTCTTAAAGTCACATTTTTTTGTATGACTTCATATTGATTTTTTTATGAATTTAGAAAAAACACATGACTTAACTCCAGTTTTAATATGAATTATATAAAAATTTATGACTTTATAGGCAATTTTTATGACTTTAAATTCACATATAAATAAGGAAATGGACTCCATTAGGTAAATTAATTTACCATAGCTTCATACTATCAGTTTTCTATTTCATTAACCCACTAACCAGTTCTTTAAATTATCTATATATATGGTAAATGTTTTTTTTCATGGATTCCATCCATTTTGATCACTTTTATACATCATGTGGTTGATCCCCATAGCCAATACATTCACACAGTTAATAGTTTGTACACACAATTAGTTGACAATGTCATGTGGTCGATCTAATTATCATAGTTGATCCATTTAGTCATTTGTTTCTCTATGTGGTCCATTTATATTGTCACTTTTCTATTTCATATGGTCACTTCTTATGATCAGTTTTCGTGGAAAATCTGTACTTAGATATTTTTCAAGTGAGTATTCTAGGAGAATATCCGAGTATCCAAAATTTATATTCTAAGGAATAAACATAAATTTATAAATCAATTTACTCTTTTAACCTAATCATCAGTATTTAGATATCATAATACTTATAATGAATCATTACTCAATATAATATCAAAGGGTAAATAGGATGAGATGATATATGTCAAATAAAGTTGTGAGTTTCAAATAGAATATTTGAAACTCAATATATGGATCAAAAATGAAGAAAAAAATTCAAACAATGATTTGGTGCTTATCTTTATTGAAATTATACCACAATAAATAAGAATTATTATGATTTAAGATGAGATCAATTCGACGAGCCTTCACATCATTAAAATTGATATGTTTCTATGAAAGGATGAATCTGAGAATAGAACCACATTGTAATCATTTTTCTTTTTCATCGTATGACTTCCTAGAAGAATGTAAGTATTTAAGCTCCAAAACATATGTCTTTGAGTTTCATCATATGACTTTTGTGACATAATAATTTCTAGAATAACTTCATAAGTATTTTAAGTACTTATGGTTTGTTGATGAGGATGAGGAGAGTTCCACACCTCAAAAGGGAATCTCTATGTTGGAAAAGTCATGGTGTTTCATGCTTCATACATATGTGGAGAAATATTTAAAGGAATTTAAATGAGTGGGTTTAGTAGATAAGAAGAGTTTTGATATTAGATTATCACCTAGAGTTATAAATCCAAAAAATTTTGAGTATTTAAATGATGATTATTTCAATGGGATTTATACTGGAGAATGATTCATGGAAATTTCAACACTACATGGATATAAGAATCCAATTCCATAGAAGATATAATAAAAAATGTAATATTACCTCTAAATTATATTAAATGATCGAATATTTAGGAGAATTGAAAAGTGCTCAAATAATGGATAAAATATTTATGTTTGGCTGTGTATATATTTTAGCACAAGATAAGAACAAAAGTGATAAGAACTCTAAATGTTGTCACTCTAGGGATATTCTATGAATCTAAGAGAGAATATGATAATAAATAAAAGATAGAGAACCTATTGAGTATTTATGAAAGTCAAATTCATTCAAGTTAAAACATGTCTGTTGAAGGATAGAAAGAAGAAAATCATATAGTATAACTATATCATAGTGATAACATTAAGAAGATAAAGAGTAGATGCTATTATTTTTAACTATCTTTGGCATCAAGTATCAAAATATTGAAGAACCATTGTTTTACTAAAACAATGTGAGTATGAGTGAAGGAAAAATCCAACCTGAAAGAATATTTTTTTTATCATTGATATTTCATTTAAAGACCTGTTTGATTGATCATGAAGGCATCTTAAGGAACCGGTGGTTCTTGTCTAAACAACTTCATTGAAGAACTGATGGTACATGTATAAACAAAATCTTAAATTTAGTAAATTTATTTTTCATTTATTTTTGTATTTGAATGATATCATCCCAATAATTATCTATCACTAACTAGGAACTTGTGATCACTTCAAATAAATCTGATAATAAAACTAGTGGCTTAACAAGATCTGAGCACAACATGGATTAGGTTTTTCAAGAGGATATGAACCATGTAAAAAAACTCTTGTGTTGTTTTTCTTACCAATTCTTCATCTATATATTGAGTTGAGGTTCATGAGTGTATTAAAAAATCCATATCTATTGGGACATAGGTTCAATTAAAGAGAGGTGATAATTTGAGGAGATGGAAAAACATGGAAAAATTCAGTTGTCGCTGATTCAACCCCCTCTTCTCCCCTCATATATCATGTATGACAAATTGGTATTTACAAGTGGTATCATATCTAATCCAAGTTTACCTTTTATTTTATCTAAACTATTATCTTTTTTACAATAAAAATATGAAGTGTAGATTTGAAGGTAATTTATAAGTGGTTCAGATGGTGAACTATGTATCTATCTGTACTAAAACTGAAGTGAAGGTCTCATCCAAGAACTTAAACAATAGGAGGAAGAAATAGGAAAATATATTGAGAAAAATATAAATTTATAATAAGTATCTACCACTAGTTAAAGATGATAAAGTGGTAAGTATTTTTCTTCTAAAACTATTGATATTTATCATTTTGAAATTTCATTTTCAAACTATGGAGAGTCAGGAGAGGATAAATATATCCAAACTATTGAATATTTCTACTCTAAATTTGAAAGGTATGATAAGAATTTTCTAATTAAAGTATTCACATATACACATGCTGTTGACAAATGACTTCTTTATGAGAAAACATATCTCGAAAGAGAAGTTGAAAGAAATGTAAGATACACTTGGTAGGAAATTTTGAAAGTGAAATGTTATCATAGAACTTGCAGAAGAAAAGGAAAAATAATTATCTCTTTTTAATAAGACATTTTCTTTAATGGAATAAATATTTCGAGAAAATATTTTTGAGAAATAAGTAATAGATATTTTTCATAAAGAAGTTATCCATGCATTAGAAAAGCTAAATAAAATAACTATGAATTTTAACGATGATAAACTGGAAATCAAATAAAAGAATAAAAAGGGATTGAAATTTCATTGTAACAGGAAAATAATTTTTATGAAGACCATATGGAGAAGAAAAAAAGAGTATGTGAAGATAGTTTTAAGTAGGTTGAGGATGATATTAAATCCCTTGACATGAAATGTCTTGAATTAAAAATTAAATTGTAAATTCTTAAATTAGGAAAAATTGATTCTTCCCAAATAGTTCATACAAAAGAAGATTCTATACTAACTTTATATGAGAATATAGTCGCAAAAAGAACACAAACTAATATAAAAGAGAGCTCACGATCATCTGGGGAAGCATCCACCTCCACATCATACCAAAATCTATCACACAAATCTGAAAATTTAGTTTAAACTGAATCTATTATTTATAAAATTGTAGGAAAAAAAGAAAAACTATATAAAAATGTTAATGAAAATTTTTTGGGACACTCTCCAATATGTCAAGTAAGTAAGCGAGTATGTCTAATAAATGTTTCCCCAAGATGGATCCTAAAAGGGTGGGGTTCCTGCCCAAAATGTTCATAGTCTAAAAAATAGAGATTATGGACATCCTACACCAAAAATGATATGAACAGGATTTGTGGGACACTATCATTGTTGTTGAAGGTTTGAGTATATGGAAATTTATTTCTGGCATATTTTTTTAGTGTGTACAAATTAAATAAATCCTAAATCATGAGGGGAAAGTTGAAAGTTGAAAGTGAACCAAAAAAGATTATCTACCTTAGGAGAAAAATCTGTTAAGAAAGTAGTTGATAAAGAATCTCTCAAGGAGAAAATGAATAAAGATAATAAGGATGGAACACTAATTGGTTATAGAATATTCTTATATTGTGGAAAGATATTCCACATTATAAATCATTTTAATATGTCCATGAAACTCAATAATAAAGGGAGAAATTTGAAAACCAAATGGATATTAATTCAGAAAATAGATGGTTAGATTGGCATGGTGGTTGACACTCCTTATGACAAACCTGAAACGATTTCTATAAAGGGTAGCTCAAAGGTGATTAAATAATTGTCTAGAAGGAGCAAGAATGTTATTCATGATGGTTTTAGGCGTATCATAATAATGTGTTGGTAGGAGATATATTAAAATTTATTTTAATAATCATTGCCCAAAACCAAGAGAAAGGATCTTGCACTCAAATTTATAATTAATTTATTCAATATTTGAAGAAATAAATACATAGGATTAGGAAGTTTCTTCTTTGGGGAATATTGAACATTTGAAAACACTCGTTCGGATTACCTTTGTAGCAAATTGTTCATCCAAAGATAGAATCCCTCTAGTGGTGATCCAAACATGCTCCTACGATCTTTGAGAAACACTACTTGATCTCCAGGTGCTAGTGTGGCGAGTCAAATGTCTTGCATTGTTCACTCTTGATCCCCCATTATTCAGTCTTGAAGAAAACTCTCTTCCACTTATCATTATTGAGAGGGAGATATAAAGAAGAGTTGAGGGACAATTCATTATGTGAAACAATTCTCTATTCTCAATTTTTGGATTCTCTACACAATAGACATAACTACCTATTTATAGAGTTGGGATTTAAAGTAAAATATCATTTAATTGCATACCATACATTAAATAACATTTATTACCTTTACTAAATCTCATGTCATATAATAATAATTATATAGTTATTATTTTTTGGTGTGTTCCAACTTGCACAATAACAAATATTATATAACTGTCTTGTTAATTAATATTTGTTACCAGAATCAGTTATGGTCCATTCGAACTCCACTTGAATTTATTGAACAATGAAAAAATATTTTATTCATAAATAAATATTTTATTCACAATCTAGAGAATAAATATTTATTATAATATTTAGTAAATAAAATAAATATTTTTTTCACAAGCCGACGAATAAATATTTATTTAATTTATTCAATTAATATAACTTGAATAAAATTATTCCTCAGGCTTGGGAATAACATGTATTCCATTAATTAAACTAAAAAAATTAATTGAGATCAACAAAAACACTTAGTGTGTGACCCTCTAGGATTCTTTCTCATTGACATTAGGTGGTCTTACCTAATGTCCAAGATTACCATCTAGAAATGGGTCATGGAACCCAAGATAAAGAACTTATTGTCGCAACATCGACAACCACATATGAATGCTCACCATTTAAATTAATCCCTTTGTCCTAATATCTCATCAAGCAGGTTGCAGATTTGTGTCACCAAACTATATGATTGATATGTCTTTCTTTACCTATATAAAATAAACACATCGTTACACCATGGCCATGGAATTTAATGTGATGGTTCTATTCCAAAAAAATGGATGAGATATCAGCTTCCATAAATATGGAAGGAAAAAATCCATCCTTGACTGATTCATTGATGACATGTCCCTCGTGACACACCCAATGTATCCAACTTCACCATGAACTGTTATCGCCATGGTTTATATAATACATCTAAGTACGTGAGTTGTAACAAGAATTAATAATAATATTAATGGATTAGGACCATCACACATACTCATAGATAGTAATATCTAATGACACCAAAACATGTGGAATTCCTAATGGCGGGTACGTTCTCATAATCTCTCATCTTGGATATTACAAAGTGAAAACATTATAAGAATAATCCTCATATACTTACAATATAAAGACCCGTAAATTTCAAGGAAATTTTTTTTTCTTAATTTTCTTTGGAATTTTACAAGAGCGCAGTTTCTGACGGCAGCTGATTCCGAGGCCCGGTGTGCCCGGAATCATTTTCCGAAGTTTGGCTTGGGTACGTTCAGTGAACGGACGAGCGGGTTTTTCTAACTTTTGAACCGGTGCCCGGAATCGAATTCTGAGGGCACCGATGAAATCGCAGCGCCGGTATTCGCTTAGAAACGCCTCTTCCGGAGTTGCGTTTGCTCGGGTGTGGTTTTTAATTTTCGGGCTTAAAGTTAAGAAATAAAATAATTTTGCGACAACTTTATCTTATTTCACTTAAGCCACTTGGAAGCCACTTGAAGCCACTTAAAGGTGGCTTGAACTGAGTTGAACTGGATAAGATGCTATCCAGAAATATCCTACCCCCTTGGTAGGATATTAGTGAGGTGGGGCCCGCACGAGCCCCGCCGTTTCTTTCCGCTAAGAAACGCACCCGTGAAAACCCGTCTTAATGAAAGTCAACTGACGCGTTTTCTAAATTCTTAACAGACCATTTAGATGGGCTGTTTCTTTCATGAATTAAATGGGTTGTTTCTTTCGTGAATTAAATGGCCTGTTTCTTTCGTTGAATTAATTCAACGAATTAATTCAATCGTTTCTTAACCTGTTTTCGTGTGTTGGAATATTAAAAAAATAAGACCAACCCAAAATCTTTTGAGAAGATTTGAGAGGATTCTTGTTTCTTCTTCTCCCTCACGAAGAATGCGAAGAACGCGAAGAACGCGAAGAACGCCGAACCAGGAAATCGACGACGCTTCCGTCCGAGACGTTCTTCCACGCTCCGATCTCCGATCACCGACCGTTTGAGGTGAGTGATGTCGGATTTTCCTCTCAAGTTCTTTTATTTTGGTTTTAATCGAAACACAGATTTAAATATTAATAATTTAAATCTGTTGTTCTTGGTTCGTTGAGCTCGCCGACTCAACACCGGATTCCGCGACGACGCGACGCCTCCCCGCGACGACGCAACAATCCCTCTCTTCCGCGACGATCTTTTCCACGAAGAACGCCCGCGTGCGACGATCGACGAGGTAGGGATTTTATTATGGGAATTACCCCTTTCTAATTTATTCCCGTCAATGTTTCTTAAAGAAATTAAAGAACGGTTTTTGTGAACAATTTTTAATCTTATTAAAAATTGTTGTTTCCTGTGTGGAATATTTTCTCCCGGTTGTTTATCTCTAACGCGGAGGGTGCGGGCCAAACGAACACGACCCGACGACCCTCCACCGTTCTTCGTTTTTTGCGGATTTGACGGACGACGACGGACATGCCACAGCGGACGTTTGATGATTCCGCAGTAAAGAACGGATCCCGGGAGGAGCAACGGCGCAGACGGGAAGGAAAACGGGCCACCGGAGCGACGCCAGCGGCCCGCGGAAGCTGCCGGCGGCGCCCCGGCGCGCCGCCGGACGAGGTCGCCGCGACTGAAGCCGCGGTGGCGGTGGCCAATGGACCCGCGGCCGCGCGGGTCCGGTTCGTCCAGGCGGGACGCGGCAGAGCCGCGTCCGCGGTTCACCAGCACGGCCCGCACGCGGGCCGCGGTTCTCTCTCGACCGCGGGGGGCTGCGCCCGCGGCTTCCACCCGCGCCGCTCGGCCAAGCCGAGCCGGCCGAGCCGGACCGGCCCCGGTCGGGCCGGGCCGGGCCAACCGGGTCGAGTCGACCCGGTTCGGGCCGACCCAGGGGGGGGTCGGGCCGGGTCGGCCCGGGCCTGTACCCCCCTTCTTCGGACGTCTTCGTTCAAATGGCCGTATCTTGAGCTACGGGCCTCCGAACGACTCGCCGTCCGCGGCAACGCGATCCTTGGATCGAGACAGTCGTTTCGGTATATTGCACTCAAGGTTTCGGAATACTTTGAGTTCGGCCGGGTTGGTTCGTACACGAGACCAACCGGGCCCTCGGAGGGGAAACGCTCATATCTTGAGCTACGGACGTCCGATTGACGTGACGTCAGCTTTGTTGAATTCTTCTAAGTGAGACGGATCTTTTGGCATACTCCGCCCGAGTTTTGGACGCAGGTGGAGTGCGGTCGGGTTGGTTTTTCCTTAAAAACCAACCGGGCACCTGGGACGAAAATGCCAATAACTCTCAGACCGGGCGTCCGATTGACGCGTCGTCTGCGACGTTGAGTTTCTGTTGATGATACGGAACTTTTGGATACATCAACTTCGGACTTTGTGTCAGTTGATGTATCAGCCTCTCGGCTCGTGGAGCGGACCCTCCCGAACGAGCTTGCTCTGTGCGGGAACCCTAGTGCTGGCTGCTGTCGTCGTGCCATCCTGAAAAGGAAACAAGTGCACCATGATCAGAACAATATACCTGGTGCGATGACACAAGTAATCACAAAGAAAACTTGAAACACACATGCAGTCAATGTTTTCGTGCATTAAGTCGAAAATCAGAAGTCAGGGTCCTGGTGTATGGATACGTCGGCCGCCGCACAAACACTGGACTCCCTGGACTGATAACCACACTCAATACGCTAAACACTATTGCTTCACATAGAAGAAAGATCAGAGTCTGCGGTAGAACCGACCACCTCTGATACCAATTTGTCACGACCCGTCCTCGGGGCCCGTGCCGTGACTACCCCAAGCCCGCCTTCCAGAGGCCAGGGGCTGGCGACTAGCACCAAGGCGTAAATCCAAACAAAAAGGGAAGGCATTGCCTTTGAAAAGTAAACAAGCACCACAGAGTAAGAAAGCGGAAAAGTAAACACTAAGTAAAAACTGTACAAGCTGTGCTGAAAGTAAAAGGGGCCGGAAATACAAGCCCAAATGTAAAGTACAACTGAAAGGAAAAACAGCAACTGAAAGGAAAAACTGCAGCGTCGAGCCGTCCTCTGGAAGTCCCACCTGAAGGGTGGGTACAGATAGCCTCCACTGCTCCTCGGGTCCACCTAACCGCTCCGAGTACGTTCCGCCCAGTGGTCCACCTCCAGGTACTGTCCTGCTCCGCACGCCTCCTCCACGATCAGCGCTGTCCGTCGTCTACAACCAACACCACGAAGTGCGGGCATAGCCCGTGCAGGGGTGAGTATAAGCTAATCAGTAGGGACCCCGAGACCCCCAAAGGTCTCCCGAAATCCACAAAGGATAAATCACGAAGAAGAGATGCAATCACGAAGTAACATCTGACACGGCTTAGGTATATGCCCATACATATAACTAAGTCATCAATTCCCCGATCGGCTCCAACGTCCGAGCCCTAGCACAACCCAGTCCACATAGGAAAGCAAAACGCATACCCACGTAGGATAGAACAACACAATCCACAAAGGAGAGTAAACAGTAAATCCACACAGGATAGCTCAACACAATCCACAAAGGAGAGAAACACAAGATTCAGCTCACACAGGTATACTTCTTCGGATGACGATAAAGATGATCACTGAACCATCTAAGTCGTCGGACCCACGAAGGATCGATAGGTACTAACCTCGCAGTGACCCACACAGGATCGGACCCACACAGGATCGGGCCCACACAGGACCGGGCCCATGCAGGACCTGTAGGCGCTGGCTCACACAAAACCGCTGAGCGCTGACCCACGCAGGATCGGACCCACACAGGATCGGGCCCACACAGGACCGGTAGCACTGATCCACGGAGGATCACTGAGTGCAGTAGTCGTCGCAGTCCACTGAGGATCTCTGCACAGTCGTCGCCACAGTCCACTGAGGATCTCTGCATGGTCGTCATCAGAGTCCACGGAGGATCTCTGCACAGTCGTCGCTGAAGTCCACTGAGGATCTCTGCACGGTCGTCGTCGGAGTCCACGGAGGATCTCTGCACAGTCGTCGCCGCAGTCCACTGAGGATCACTGCACGGTCGTCGTCGGAGTCCACAGAGGATCTCTGCACAGTCGTCGCCGCAGTCCACTAAGGATCTCTGCACGGTCGTCGTCAGAGTCCACAGAGGATCTCTGCACAGTCGTCGCCGTCGAGGGAGCAGTCGCAGCCAGCACTAGGGTTCCCGCACACAGCAAGCTCGTTCGGAAGGGTCCGCTCCACGAGCCGAGAGGATGATACATCAACTGACACAAAGTCCGAAGTTGATGTATCCAAAAGTTCCGTATCGTCAACAAAAACTCAACGTCGCAGACGGCGCGTCAATCAGACGCCCGGTCTGAGAGTTATTGGCATTTTCATCCCAGGGGCCCAGTTGGTTTTTAAGGAAAAACCAACCCGACCGCACTCCACCTGCATCCAAACCTCGGGTGGAGTATTCCAAAAGATCCGTCTCACTTAGAAGAATTCAACAAAGCTGACGGCACGTCAATCGGATGTCCGTAGCTCAAGATATGAGCATTTCCGCTCCGAGGGACCGGTTGGTCTCGTGTACGAACCAACCCGGCTGAACTCAAAGTATTCCGAAACCTTGAGTGCGATATACCGAAACGACCGTCTCGATCCAAGGATCGCGTTGCCGCTAACGGCGAGTCGTTCGGAGGCACGTAGCTCAAGATACGGCCATTTGAACGAAGACGTCCGAAGAAGGGTGGTACGGGCCCGGGCCGACCCGGGCCGACCCCCCCCCCCCCCCGGGTCGACCCGAACCGGGTCGACCCGACCCCGGTAAAGTCCTGAGGTGGGAGTAATGTAAAGACCCGTAAAATTTCAAGTAAATTTTACGAGGACGTAAAGTCCTTGAGCTGGTCGAAGAGGTCATCAATCCTGGGTAGCGGATACTTGTTCCTCACTGTCACCTGATTCAGGCGACGATAATCGACACACAGTCGCAAGCTCCCGTCCGCCTTCTTGGCGAACAAAATTGGGGAATCCCAGGGCGAAACACTGGGTCGGATGAACCCCTTGCCCTGCAAGTCCTCCAACTGTACCTGCAGCTCTCGAAGCTCAGCGGGGGCCATCCGATATGCTGGAGTGGATATCGGGGCTGTCCCGGGGTACAGGTCAATATAAAAGTCTACCTCTCTGCGAGGAGGTAGTCCTGGAACGTCGGAGGGACCACCCAGGCAGAGGCAGAGGGTTGACCGTGGCGGTCCGCAGGGAGGAGGCGGACGAGGCAGAGGAGCTGGCCGAGCAGCAGGTGGTGGGCGACGCTTTGAGGCTCTGCCACCACCACCACCAGGAGGCCCGCCCCGACCATAGGGAGCTGGCGGGCAGAGACAGGCTCAGCTCCAGGCAGCGGAGGCCTACGACCACGGTGCGCCGGAGATGATTCGAGGTACGATCTGTTTCTATTCCACCCTTGCTGCAGTTCTGATAGACATAGGAGCGAGTCACTCTTTCATAGCCACTGCCCTTGTTCGGAGCTCGGAGATTCCGACAGAGCCGTTGGCTCGATCCTTACGGCTAGAGACTCCTACAGGAGCAGACTCGACGATTACGCACTGGTGCCGGCAGTGTGAGCTTACTCTAGGAGGCGAGAGCTTCGGCTGGGATCTTCTTGTAGCAGCGTCGAGGCCTTACGGCGTCATCTTGGGCATGGATTGGTTATCTACGGTCCATGCTCAGATTGACTGCATTAGGTGCAAGGTGCGATGTGTGCGCACCGACGGGAGCAGGTTCACCTTCACCGGCGAGAAGGGAGCCTTAGCAGCACAGGATGGACTCACGCAGAGGAGAGGTCAGCCCATCACTCATCAGTTGGCTAGCCTCATCCTGGGAGCAGTTGACGTGCGGAGTCCCAGTTTTCCTGCAGTGGTGGATCAGTACGCAGACGTCTTTCCCGACGACGTTCCAGGACTACCTCCGCGCAGAGAGGTAGACTTTTATATTGACCTGTACCCCGGGACAGCCCCGATATCCACTCCAGCATATCGGATGGCCCCCGCTGAGCTTCGAGAGCTGCAGGTACAGTTGGAGGACTTGCAGGGCATGGGGTTCATCCGACCCAGTGTTTCGCCCTGGGCTTCCCCGGTTTTGTTCGCCAAGAAGGCGGACGGGAGCTTGCGACTGTGTGTCGATTATTGTCGCCTGAATCAGGTGACAGTGAGGAACAAGTATCCGCTACCTAGGATTGATGACCTCTTTGACCAGCTCAAGGGAGCGCAGTGGTTCTCGAAGATAGACCTCAGGTCAGGCTATCATCAGCTTAGAGTTCGAGATGAGGATGTGCAGAAGACGGCCTTCAGGTGTCGGTATGGCCACTATGAGTTCTTGGTTATGCCTTTCGGTGTGACCAACGCTCCATCAGTGTTCATGAGCCTCATGAACAAGATCTTCCAGCCATACCTCGATCGATTTGTCATGGTCTTCATCGATGACATTTTGGTGTACTCGACGACGGAGGGGGAGCACGCCTACCACCTGCGTGTTGTACTAGACACACTCCGAGAGCACCAGCTTTATGACAAGCTCTCGAAGTGTCAGTTCTGGTTACGTGAGGTCCACTTCTTGGGTCATGTCATTTCTGAGGTGGGAGTTGCAGTGGATCCCGCGAAGATCGAGGCAGTGCTAGCTTGGGAGCCACCCAAGAGCGTGACAGAGGTGCGGAGTTTCTTGGACCTAGCCGGATACTATCGGAGATTTGTGCCGGACTTCTCCAGAGTTGCGGCCCCACTCTCAGCGTTGACGAAGAAGGGGAAACCCTTCATGTGGTCAGACAGATGTCATCAGAGCTTCCAGGAGCTGAGGTAGAGGTTGACCAGCGCACCTATCTTGAGGTTGCCTGAGGAGGGAGTTGGATACGTAGTCTTCTGCGATGCATCAGGGACCGGACTCGGGTGTGTCCTGATGCAGGAGCGGGCCGTGATTGCCTACGGATCACATCAGTTGAGGCCTCATGAGCAGAACTACGCTACCCATGACTTGGAGTTGGCAGCAGTGGTCTTTTCCCTAAAGACATGGCGACACTATCTGATGGGCGAGCGCTTCACAGTCTTTTCTGACCACCAGAGTCTCAGGTACATCTTCTCTCAGAAGGACCTGAACCTGAGACAGCGGCGATGGCTTGAGTTCCTCCAGGACTATGACTTTGAGATAGTCTATACTCCTGGGAAGGGGAACGTGGTGGCTGATGCCCTCAGCAGGAGGACGGGCATCCAGCTACTTGAGGAGGCGACAGAGCAGCTAGCCGCTTTGCAGATATCCTTCGTGGATAGAGATGGAGCAGCCTTCCTTCAGTCTCTCACAGTCTCTCCTCCACTTCTTCAGTGGGTCAGAGAGGCACAGCAAGGGGACGTTGACTGTGAGACACGGCGTGCACAGATATCCTCGGGACATGCACCTGATGGTTTCTCCCTTGGAGCAGAGCACGATGTCCTTTTCAGAGGACGTACCTTGGTACCAGTCGCTTTACGAGAGGAGGTGCTGAGAGAGTTTCACACTTCTCCTTTGGCGGTGCATCCTGGAGTGGCGAAGATGTACCAGGATCTCAGACGACAGCACTGGTGGCCAGGCATGAAGAAGGCTGTGGCAGAGTTCGTTTCACGGTGCCTCACCTGCCAGTAGGTGAAGGCAGAGCATCAGGTACCAGCAGGTTTGGTATAGCCCTTGGAGTTCCTGGAGTGGAAGTGGTACGGGATATCTATGGACTTCGTGACTGGACTTCCACACACTTCCAGAGGTCACGATTCCATTTGGGTGATTTTTGACCGACTCACCAAGTCGGCACACTTCTTGCCCATCCGAGAGCAGGGCTCAGTGGAGAGCTTGGGGCGTCTCTACGTTCAGGAGATTGTACGACTTCACGGTGTGCCATCGACTATCGTCTCCGATCGGGACGCTCGTTTTACTTCCCGGCTTTGGAAGGGGTTGCAGGAGGCGTTCGGGACGCGACTACGTCTGAGCACCGCCTTTCACCCACAGACGGATGGTCAGACGGAGAGGACCATTCAGACTCTCGAGGACATGCTCCGCGCATGTGTCCTCGACTTTGGTCGTAGCTGGGAGGGCCACCTACCCTTGGTAGAGTTTGCGTACAACAACAGCTACCACTCCACCATCGGGATGGCACCCTACGAGGCGTTGTACGGCAGGCCTTGCAGATCCCCTTTGTGCTAGACAGACCCTGGGGAGTCAGCACTTGTGGGACCAGAGATGGTCCGGGCCACGACAGAGAAGGTCCAGGTCATCCAGGAGCGGATGAGGACAGCACAGAGCCGACAGAAGTCATATGCTGACAGGAGGCGGAGACCACTAGAGTTCGAGGATGGCGACCACGTCTTCTTGCGGGTCTCACCTCGACGTGGTTTGAGGAGGTTTGGCCGAGGCGGCAAGTTGTCTCCACGCTTCATCGGACCCTTCCAGGTCCTCAGCAGGGTTGTCGAGGTGGCTTATCGCCTGGCTCTGCCACCTCAGTTGCACCGGGTGCACGACGTCTTCCACGTATCCCAGCTGAGGAGATACGTGCACAACCCGACGCATATCATTGACTATGGGGAGCTAGACGTGGATGATGGGGCAACTTTTACGGAGGTCCCAGTGGAGATAGAGGATCGACAGGAGCGGGTCCTACGTGGGCGATTGATCCCTCTTGTGCGCATCAGATGGCAGCACGGGAACCTCCAGGAGAGCACTTGGGAGCGGGAGGCTCAGATGCGTGCTCAGTACCCACATTTGTTTCCCTAGTTTTTGATGTATCTTTACGGGGACGTAAAGTCCTGAGGTGGGAGTAATGTAAAGACCCATAAATTTCAAGGAAATTTTTTTTCTTAATTTTCTTTGGAATTTTACAAGAGCGCAGTTTCTGACAGCACCTGATTCCGAGGCCCGGTGTGCCCGGAATCATTTTCCGAAGTTTGGCTCGGGTACGTTCAGTGAACGGACGAGCGGGTTTTTCTAACTTTTTAACCGGTTCCCGGAATCGAATTCTGAGGGCACCGATGAAATCGCAGCGCCGTTATTCGCTTAGAAACGCCTCTTCCGGAGTTGCGTTTGCTCGGGTGTGGTTTTTAATTTTCGGGCTTAAAGTTAAGAAATAAAATAATTTTGCGACAACTTTATTTTATTTCACTTAAGCCACTTGGAAGCCACTTGAAGCCACTTAAAGGCGGCTTGAACTGAGTTGAACTGGATAGGATGCTATCCAGAAATATCCTACCCCCTTGGTAGGATATTTGTGAGGTGGGGCCCGCACGAGCCCCGCCGTTTCTTTCCGCTAAGAAACGCACCCGTGAAAACCCGTCTTAATGAAAGTCAACTGATGCGTTTTCTAAATTCTTAACAGACCATTTAGATGGGCTGTTTCTTTCGTGAATTAAATGGGATGTTTCTTTCGTGAATTAAATGGCCTGTTTCTTTCGTTGAATTAATTCAACTAATTAATTCAATCGTTTCTTAACCTGTTTTCGTCTGTTGGCATATTAATAAAATAAGACCAACCCAGAATCTTTTGAGAATATTTGAGAGGATTCTTGTTTCTTCTTCTCCCTCGCGAAGAACGCGAAGAACGTGAAGAACGCGAAGAACGCCGAACCCGGAAATCGACGACGCTTCCGTCCGAGACGTTCTTCCACGCTCCGATCTCCGATCACCGACCGTTTGAGGTGAGTGATGTCGGATTTTCCTCTCAAGTTCTTTTCTTTTGGTTTTAAACGAAACACATATTTAAATATTAATAATTTAAATCTGTTGTTCTTGGTTCGTTGAGCTCGCCGACTCAACACCGGATTCCGCGACGACGCGACGCCTCCCCGTGACGACGCGACGATCCCTCTCTTCTGCGACGATCTTTTCCGCGAAGAACGCCCGCGCGCGACGATCGACGAGGTAGGGATTTTATTATGGGAATTACCCCTTTTTAATTTATTCCCGTCAATGTTTCTTAAAGAAAGTAAAGAACCGTTTTTTTGAACAATTTTTAATCTTATTAAAAATTGTTGTTTCCTGTGTGGAATATTTTCTCCCGGTTTTTTATCTCTAACGCGGAGGGTGCGGGCCAAACGAACACGGCCCGACGACCCTCCGCCGTTCTTCGTTTTGTGTGGATTTGACGGACGACGACGGAATGTGCCGCAGCGGACGTTTGACGATTCCGCAGTAAAGAACGGATCCCGGGAGGAGCAACGACGCAGACGGGAAGGAAAACGGGCCATCGGAGCGACAACGGCGGCCCGCGGAAGCTGCCGGCGGCGCCCCGGCGCGCCGCCGGATGAGGCCGCCGCGGCTGAAGCCGCGGCGGCGGTGGCCAACGGACCCGTGGCCGCGCGGGTCCAGTTCGTCCAGGCGGGACGCGGCAGAGCCGCGTCCGCGGTTCACCAGCGCGGCCCGCACGCGGGCCGCGGTTCTCTCTCGACCGCGGGGGGCTGCGCCCGCGGCTTCCACCCGCGCCACTCGGCCAAGCCGAGCCGGCCGAGCCGGACCGGCCCCGGCCGGGCCGGGCCGGGTCGGCCCGGGCCCATACCCCACTTCTTCGGACGTCTTCGTTCAAATGGCCGTATCTTGAGCTACTGGCCTCCGAACAACTCGCCATCAGCGGAAACACGATCCTTGGATCGAGACGGTCGTTTCAGTATATCGCACTCAAGGTTTCAGAATACTTTGAGTTCGGCCGGGTTGGTTCGTACACGAGACAAACCGGGCCCTCTGAGCGGAAACGCTCATATCTTGAGCTACGGACGTCTGATTGACGTGCCGTCAGCTTTTTTGAATTCCTCTAAGTGATACGGATCTTTTGGCATACTCCGCCCGAGGTTTAGACGTAGGTGGAGTGCGGTCGGGATGGTTTTGCCTTAAAAACCAACCGGGCCCCTGGGACGAAAATGTCAATAACTCTCAGACCGGGCGTCCGATTGACGCGCCGTCTGCGACGTTGAGTTTCTGTTGACGATACGGAACTTTTGGATACATCAACTTCAGACTTTGTGTCAGTTGATGTATCAGCCTCTCGGCTCGTGGAGCGGACCCTCTCGAACGAGCTTGCTGTGTGCGGGAACCCTAGTGCTGGCTGCGACTGCTCCCTCGACGGCGACGACTGTGCAGAGATCCTCCGTGGACTCTGACGACGACCGTGCAGAGATCCTCAGTGGACTGCGGCGACGACTGTGCAGAGATCCTCCGTGGACTCCGACGACGACCGCGCAGAGATCCTCAGTGGACTGCGGCGACGACTGTGCAGAGATCCTCCGTGGACTCCGACGACGACCGTGCAGAGATCCTCAGTGGACTGCGGCGACGACTGTGCAGAGATCCTTAGTGGACTGCGACGACTACTGCACTCAGCGATCCTCCGTGGATCATTGCTACCGGTCCTGTGTGGGCCCGATCCTGTGTGGGTCCGATCCTGCGTGGGTCAGCGCTCAGCGGTTCTGTGTGAGCCAGCGCCTACAGGTCCTGCGTGGGCCCGGTCCTGTGTGGGCCCGATCCTGTGTGGGTCCGATCCTGTGTGGGTCACTGCGAGGTTAGTACCTATCGATCCTTCGTGGGTCTGATGACTTAGATGGTTCAATGATCATCTTTATCGTCATCCGAAGAAGTATACCTATATGAGCTGAATCTTGTGTTTCTCTCCTTTGTGGACTGTGTTGAGCTATCCTGTGTGGATTTACTGTTTACTCTCCTTTGTGGATTGTGTTGTTCTATCCTGCGTGGGTATGCGTTTTGCTTTCCTGTGTGGACTGGGTTGTGCTAGGGCTCGGACGTTGGAGCCGATCGGGGAATTGATGACTTAGGTATATGTATGGGCATATACCTAAGTCGTGTCAGATGTTATTTCGTGATTGCATCTCTTCTTAGTGATTTATCCTTTGTGGATTTCGGGAGACCTTTGGGGGTCTCGGGGTCCCTACTAAGTAGCTTATACTCACCCCTGCACGGGCTATGCCCGCACTTCGTGGTGTTGGTTGCAGACGACGGACAGCGCTGATCGTGGAGGAGGCGTGCGGAGCTGGACAGTACCTGGAGGTGGACCACTGGGCGGAACGTACTCGGAGCGGTTAGGTGGACCCTAGGAGCAGTGGAGGCTTTCTGTACCCACCCTTCAGGTGGGACTTCCAGAGGACGGCTCAACGCTGCAGTTTTTCCTTTCAGTTGCTGTTTTTCCTTTCAGTTGTACTTTACAGTTGGGCTTGTATTTCCGGCCCCTTTTACTTTCAGCACAGCTTGTACAGTTTTTACTTAGTGTTTACTTTTCTACTTGCTTACTCTGTGGTGCTTGTTTACTTTTCAAAGGCAATGCCTTCCCTTTTTGTTTGGATTTACGCCTTGGTGCTAGTCGCCAGCCCCTGGCCTATGGAAGGCGGGCTTGGGGTAGTCACGGCACGGGCCCCGAGGACGGGTCGTGACATACAAGTACTCACACATGTCAGTATATGTACTACGTTTCCCATAATAGTATGTTATCTAACTGCATAACATTATTTGAGAATATCGTCATAGCACTTCATTGTTCTCATCATAGCGGGGAACTATTATGACCTTATCAATGCGACGTATAATCTAGGACATTATTACATTAGATTTATATAGAACAACCAAAAATATGTAATAAGAAGTTTTATTTATATTAAATTCATTTAATATACTTGTAATCAGAGTAAAAATAGTTGGTCCTAGGTCACCAACTCCAAAAAACTCCTACTTGGACTAGATACAACTACCTACAGCCTTTAGTCCACTAGACCTCACATGATAGTCATGTTTATAATAAGTCAAAGCTTTATTCAAGGGTTTCCCATGTTTTCTCCCATGAAAATACTTCTCACTAAAACACCACCTCTCTAAGAAAAATCCCTTAAGAGGTGATACTTCTGATGTATGTTCTTCATATGTTGATGTGACCCTGATTCTTTTGCAAGAGCCACTACTGTAGTATTATTACAATAGAGTGTGATAGGATCTTTACTACTAGATACTAAAACAAGATCTTGGATGAAGTTGTGCATCCATACTTCTTCTTTAGCTTCCTCATAAGTACTAATATACTCAAACTCTACAGTATAATCTACAACCACAACCTTCTTTGAGCTCTTCTAGCTCACAACACCTCCATTCAAAGTTAAGATGTATCCTATTTGTGAATTTAGGTCATCTTGATCAGTTTAGAAACTAGCATCTGCATATCTTGTGATGACTAGTTAGTCATATCCTCCATAAACTGGGAATATATCTTTAGTATGCCTTAGATACTTAAGCATAGTCTTGACTAACATCCAATGGTAGTCACCTAGATCTACTTGATGTCTTCCTACTACACTTAATGCATACGAGACATCTAGGCTGGTACATAGCCTAGTATAAATGACTGACCCAATTATTGATGCGTATAGAATTCTTTTCATTCTATTTCTTTCCTCATGTGTTTGAGGACACTTTTTTCTAGAAATATGAATTCCATGTGATGCTGGCCACAATCCCCTCTTGGATTTTTCCATACTAAATCTCTTAAGTATATTGTCAATGTATGTACTATGACTTTGGCCAAGTAACCTCTTGAATCTATCATAATATATCTTGATCCCAATAATATATGCTGCCTCACCCAAGTCCTTCATAGAGAATAATTTATTCAACCACACCTTAACAGACTGTAAGACTAGTATTTTGTTTCCAATGAGTAATATGTCATCTACATATACTATTAAGAAAATGATTTCACTCCCACTAAACCATTTATAGACACATGGATTACATTCATTCTTTATGAAACCAAATTTTGTCATGGCCTCATCAAAACTAATGTTCCATGACCTGGATGCTTTCTTTAATCCATAAATGTATCTTTACAACTTTCATACCTTGTTTTCATCCTTTGGAGTAACAAACCCTTCGGGTTGTGTCACATAGACATCTTCTTGAAGGTTCCTGTTAAGGAAGGATATTTTGAAATCCATTTTACAAATCTAATAATCATGTAAATCTACAAAGGAAAGTATAATTTGATGAATTTCAATATTGAAACCGGTGAAAAGGTTTTTTTATAGTTAATTCCTTGATGGTATTTAGACCCTTTTGTAACCAGTTGTGACTTATAGGTACTGACTTGTCCTTTCATTTCCATTTTATTCTTGAATACCCATTAGAAATAAATAGGATTTACATATACTAGAGGGTTTACCAAAATCTAGGCTTGGTTTTGTTACATCAAATACATTTTATAATACATTGCTTCTTTCCACTTGGCAACATTTGTTCCACTTACTGCTTCCTTTTAGGTTAGAGGATCATTATTATCAACTAATAATGAGTCACCATCCTTGGTGAATAGAAAACCATATTGTTCTGGTTCACTAGAATCTCTAGTACTCCTATAAAGTAATTTTTTCTTTGGAATAATTTATTCTTCCACAAGGATTTGTGGAATTTGTTCCTTTACAAAATCTTTTGTATCTTGATCTTAGACTTTATCAAAGTCTATCTCACTCCCACTATCTCTTTTAGATATAATATCCCCCTCAAGAAATGTGGGATGTTTATCAACCAGAACCTTTTTTTGAAGGATTTTATAGGTATTATCTCTTTATTTCTTTGGTATATCCTATAAAGATACACTTTTTTCATAGTGGTGAAAGATTGTTACTTGAAGAGGCCTTAAAAAATGCTTCAAGACCCCACACATGTAAGTAAGACAACACAGTTTTCATTCCATTCCATAATTGGTACAATATAATATATGTTTCTTTAGTTGGAACTCGGTTTAGTACATATCCTTTTGTTTGTAATGTGTATCCTCAAAAGCATAATGGAATACATGAATGAATCATCATTGATCTCACCATGTTCAATAAGGTGCAGTTCCTCATTTCACTTACACCATTCCATTGAGGTGTATAAGGAGTTGTGAGTTTAGATAAAATCTCAAACTACTGTAAATAATCAATGAAGTCTTAATTATGATATTCTCCACCGTGGTCAGAGTGAAGTTTCTTAATCTTTTATCAAGATGGTTTTCAACTTCATTCTTGTATTCCTTGAATTTATCAAGAGTCTAACTTATACCCCATCAAGTGTACATATCCATATCTACTAAAATCATCAGTAAAAGTTATGAAGTATGAGTACCCACCCCTTGCTTCAATAGAAAATCATCCACACACATCAGTATGAACTAATTCAAGAATATCTTTATCCCTTTCACCTTTCCCACTAAATTTGGGGTTTGGTAATTTTCCCTTTAAACATGCATGACATACACCAACTGTTTTTAGTTAAAAAGTATTGAAATATAAATCTTGATGTAATTTAGTCAGGCACTATTCATTTACATGACCTAGTTAATGATTCCAAAGTTGGGTTTCGTGTCAGTCAAGTGAAGTAACTTCATTATCAATTTCCATTATTTGGTTCATGAAATCCAATACATAAAGACCATTATTTAAATGTTCCTTACCATAAAAATGATATATTTATAAAAGAAGAAAACATTATTTCCAAATTTGAAAATAAATCCATCTATATAAAGTCTGTATACAGAAGTAATGTTTTTGGTAATTGAAAGAACATAATAATAACCCTTAAAAACCAAGATCATTTCAGTCGAAAATGTGAGGTGGTAGTCCCCGATAACTACATCATCGTGTTTAACTTTGTTGGATACTTGAATATATACCTCTCCTTATTCAATATTTCTAAATATACTTGGTTACTTTATTTTAATACATATGTGATCACCACAAGTTGTATCTAATACCCAATTTGTAGAGATATATATATATTTTACTTGATAACAAATTCACCTGAAGCTTCCCCTTCCTTATTTTTATAGGTGCATTTTTTCTTCTAGTGTCCCTTCTTGACACATATGAAATAGACATCATCATATTCCATTGTTTTCTCTTTGATGTTTCTCTTCATGGAAGTGTGTGAAGTTGATTTGGGATTTAAGATCTTTTTTTCCCTTTCTGTTTGTTCACTATAGGGATAGAAGGTATTCCATGCTTCGTATCCTTATCTACTTGGTGAAGAAGAGTAAGAAGATATGGTAGGGAATTCTAAATGTTGCTCATATTAAAATTCAAAACAAATCTATAGAACCTCTGAATGGGTGATGCTAGAATGAGGTCGGTTGCTAGTTCTCTGATGAGTTTAAACCCTAGAACCTCTAAGTGCTAAATTTAGCCAATGAGTGTAACTACATGAGGCCCATCTGGGGCACCCTCCCCGTTATTTCTCTGAAATTTCACCTTGGAAATCTCAAACTATTTATTTCTATCTCTCTCCTAGTAATGAAAATGGAATTGTTCAAGCATTATATATGAAACCATGTTTTTGTGAGACTTCATTAGTTCATTGGACATTGATGAAAGCATCAAACATTGAACAAAGACTGCATCACTCAAATGTTTTTCAAAGAAAAGGAACTCTTCATCATTCACCTCTTTAACAGGAAGATCAGGAATTGAGGATTCTAGCATGTAATATTACCATTCATGGTGTAGCACAACCTGAAGGCATCTAGACCACTCATAAAAGTTACTACTAGTTAAGAGGTTATCTTTCTCCAATATTAATCATAGGGATAATGTGGATGATGAAATTTTCCTTTTATTAAACAATTAAAAGGAGAAGATTATTAGTACTTTTATTGATTACAAAATAAGTGAAATATAATAAATTAATTTTTTATTTATTTATTTATTAAATATCCCACTATTTTATCAATTCTCATTATCCTTCACCATTGAACTTGGAATGTCAAGTTGCTTTAAGATTATAGTAGAAAGGATCCCCATTACTTTTCCTAATGATCCAGACTTTGTCCATGAAAACCATAATAATGTAATTAGGTAGGAATCCTTTCCAACTACAGACTTGTAGCTCCTTTATCCATTGAGTGGATCCCCCTATCTTGAAATCATAACATGGATTTCCTTAACACTAACCTCCAATTTTGTATTGAACAGAATTTTCTCATTAATATCAATACAATTTTTGTCAAATCAACCCAAAACTATCATGAGAAATCCCCAATAAAAGTAAGTTTCCGGAATTTGGCCATGTACTACACTTAGTTCTATGGTTTTATACTCAATCATGTAATGAAAGGCTTAGTCTGATTTAATATTTAATTGAGGGATTTAAAATTATTATGAATAAATTTTATCGTGTTTTATCATTTACTTGTCTTTTTAATATTATGTGGGTGTTTCTTAATTAGTTAACCATGTTGGATAATACTTTTATGCACAATTCATTTATTTAATTTCTGTATTTGAACATTAATTAATATATATATGTGATCACAACCTTGAATACATAAAAAAATTAATTCCATAGATAGAAATAATTAATTAATTAAATGACCCATTCATGAGCTTTATTTAATGGTAGATTTATTGATCGGACATTAAATCAACCTTTTACCTAAGGTAAATAACTCATATTTCTGATCTTGGCATGAGTTATAGCATTCCATCTGTCCACCTATGTATCACTTGGGTTGGCATCATTATGGGTCTTTCTTGAACCACCTCCATGCACCTTGAGAGGATCCATTAAATATTTATTACTTACACATAGGTGAGGAGAACCAAAGGACTGGTTAAAGGGGATTATATAAATATCCTTGGACACACAGGTCCAATATAATAATGGAGGGAGGGATGACTCACAAAACATCATTTAATTTAATATTAAATAATTTCAAACTAATATATTAAATTAAATTAAAACATATATCACATACATAGGTCTTGTTCAAGCTCATGAACAGTCATACATGCAACGAATATGCAAAAGTAAATGTCAAGCATTCATTTCTTTATTCGTTCTTTTAATATTTAAGATTTATATTCTTGCATTAGTTAATTAATTCCCATTAATCTTAATTATAATCCAATATTATTTAGAGATAACCATAATTAATGGAATTCATGGAAAATAAATGGTAGAACCAATAATGACATATTAATTAAAATAAATTAATTGATCATTTAATATTCTTTAAAACCATTATTATATTATGAAACACACAATTGTGTTCCAAACAATAAAAAATGTTTTAATGTTGAAATATTCAAATTTAATGTAATTTTAATTTTTAACATTAATGGGAGACTCCACGGCGTATACATGAAGCTATACACCGTATACCTCTATTTTCATATATCCAAGTCACACACTTAGAGCTTCCGTATGTTAACTTGTTCAGACTACACAATGTGTGCATGAAATCTACACACCCTTTATCCACTTCTCATGTGCCAGGTTGGCCCATTCAACACACAGTGTGTAATAAAATCATTGAGTGTAATTAATTTCTTAGTACACCTAGTCACAATGTGCATGGGTATATGGCATGTGATCTGGCCGCCCACTGTGTAACCCAGTTTTACCATCCAATGATTTGCCACTTCTCGATGGTATCTCCAGTCGTTCTTCATTTGTTCTTAAACCTTTATGAAAATGAAACACTAAAAGAACATGATTAATGTTTTGATAACATGTTAATTAAAATCATATTAAAAATGAATAACATGAAATGAAAATCTAACTACAACTGTGCATAGACCAAAAATAAAATAAATAATTATAAATTTAAACGTGACCTCTCTGATACTAATTGATGGTTCTAGGCATAAAGGATGTGTGTGGGGGTGGGAGAAATATTAAAAAAAATTAATAATTGTTTCCCAAAAGAAAGAGTTAGGATCTTTCACGTCAAATTTATAATTAATTTATTTAATATTTTGAAGAAATAAATACATGGGATTAGGAAAATTCTTCATTGGTGAATGTTGATCATCCGAAAAGACCCAATCAGATCACCTTCATTTCACTTTGATTGTCTAAGGATAGAATCCCTCTAGCAGTGATCCACATATTCTCTTATGATCTCCAAGAAACACCACTCGCTCTCTGGTTACAAACGCAGAGAGTCGAATGTATTTTGTTGTTCGTCCTTGATCACTCATTCTTCAATCTTGAAGAAATATCATTTTCAGTTCTCATTCTTGAGAGGGAGAGAGAATGAGGAGTTGATAGAGAATTCATTGTGTGTAACAATTCTCTATTCTCAATTTTTTTATTCTCTACACAATAGATGTATCCACCTATTTATAGAGTTGGAATTTAAGTTAAAATATTATTTAATTGTATACTATCCATTAAATAACATTTATTACCTTTAATAAATCTCATGTCGCATAATAATAATCATATAATTATTATTTTTTGGCATGTTCCAACTTGTGCAATAAAAAATATTATATAATGGTATTTTTAATTAATATTTATCACCAGACTTGGTCTTGGTCTGTTTGAACTCCTATAAATTTTATTGAAAAATAGAATAAATATTTTATTCATAAATAAATATTTCATTCACAATCTAGTGAATAAATATTTATTAAAATATTCAATAAATAAAATGAATATTTTATTCACAAGCCGTAAAATAAATATTCATTTAATTTATGAAATCAAAATAACTTGAATCAAATTATTCCTCGTACTTGAGAATAATATTTGTTAAATTAATTAAACTCAAATAAGATTTAACTAAGATCAACGTAAACACTTAGTGTGTGAACCTCTAGGATTATTTCCTGTTGGTGTTAGGTGGGATTTCCTAAAGTTGATGATTACTATCAAGAAACAGGTCAAGGAACTCAAGAGAAATTAATTAATTCCACAATGTTGAAAACCACATATGAATTCCCACTATGTAATATAATCCATTTTTCACAATATCTCATCAAGTAGGTTGCACATCCATGTCACCAACCTATATGCTCGATATGTCTTTCTTTGACTATCTTAAATTAACATGTAATTACATCATGGCCATGGAATTTAATGCAATTGTTTTATTCCAATCAAAGGGCTTAGATATCAGCTTCTATAAAGATAGAAGGGACAAATTTTTCCTCAACTTATTCATTAATGACATGTCACTCATGAAGCACCCAACATATCCAACTTCACCATGAACTATTATCATCATGGTTTATGAATTACATCTAAGTATGTGATTTGTAATATGTATTAATAATAATATTACAGTCTAAGGACTATCACACACACTCATAGATATGAATATCTAATGACACCAAGACATGAGGAATTCCTACTGGTGGGTATGTTCTCATAATCTACCATCTTGGAGATTACCATGTGAAAACTATATGAGAAGAAGACTCATTTATTTATGAGTACGCACACATGAAAATATATATACTATGTGTTCCATCATAGTATGTTATCCAACCAAAGAACATTATTTGAGAATATTGTCATAGCACATCAAGGTTCTCATCATAGCAGGGAATTTCTATGACCTTATCAATGCGACATATACTCCATGACATTATTACATTTGATTCATGCTGAAAAAAATTGTAATAATAAGTTTTATTAATATTCGACACATCTAACATACATGTAATTAATTTAAAAAATAGTTTGTCCTTAGACACCAACTCCAACAGTTCATAGTTTTTTCAAATGTATGACATGGCTACCTCAATACGAAGAGTTTTGAAATCCAATGGAAAAGTACAAGTAGAGTAAA
This sequence comes from Viscum album, assembly GCA_963277665.1. Taxonomy (NCBI): domain Eukaryota; kingdom Viridiplantae; phylum Streptophyta; class Magnoliopsida; order Santalales; family Viscaceae; genus Viscum; species Viscum album. Next base: position 1,187,992,034 of record OY728127.1, on the reverse strand, counting down.
GTTCAAAAAATATTACTACAAAGAAGAAATCAAAACAAAAATAAAGAGAATAACATGAGCCTAATTATATATTGATCACATGGCATGAGTAGGTGGAAGATGTTTAGAGATTGGACCAATCTGAAAATAATCAAACTACTCTAGTTGTTAAAGTTGAGAATCCTATTTCAACTAAAAAGAATTATAAAAAAAAGAATAATTTCTTTCTTTTAAGTGAGGTTTAATTTGGAATGTAAAATAAAGCACAAAAATGAAGTGGTATAGAAACTTTAGATATTCAAAGAAGGGAGTCTCTAGGTTGAGTAATCTATCTCCACTCTATTACTCAAGATGAGGACCTGTAGGAAAATTCACCTTATTCCTAAGACTACAATTTTTTGTGGTCTGATGCTGATAATTAAAGATTATTAATAATATAAAGGATCCCTTGAGAGGGAGATTTCAAAAGAGTCAATGATGCCAAAGAATAATCATTTTTTGATTAATATGAAAGTTAATGTATCCACTTTATCAATGAAGGATAAGATGTGATTCTAACTCTCTAAATCTATGTTTTGATTATGTATAATCAGTTTCTAAATGGAGTTGATATATCTAACCAATTAGAGAATAATATACCCTAAACTTGAATGTTTTTATGTGTGTGTTCAAGTGATTTGGCACTAAATTAATAAATATAAACCAAAAGCATTGATGATTTGGTAAACTCTCTCTTATTTTCTACACTAGGCATACCCATGTAGGCTTAGAGTTGAATTACTTATTTATCATTACTAATAACTCTTTAGTTCCTAAATTTTTTAAGAAAAAATAAATAAAATATCATGGGGTGAGTAATTTTCTTTGAGATTGTGGGGACAAGAAAAATTCCCTTTCATGATACCTTACATTAAATAGGAGAAGAAATTTCTTCCCTTTGCATTCATTATCAATTAAGGGGAGAAGAATTACATTGACCAATGGAGTTAATTTTGAATTTAAAAAAAATCAAAAGGGGATATTGAAGTTCCCATCATTTGAATTTGTGTTTTTTGTTAATATACCTTGTTGTCTTTCTCAATGTCATCATGTAATGGTGAACTCAGAGGTGTTTTATTGGAGCATATACCCACTGAAAGGAAGCTAGAGTTGTTGACCATGAAATATGGGAAAAGGAGTATGATGTGATTAGAATTGGAGTTGAAAAGGGATATTTATATATTGTAAATGGAGTGTGGAAATAGGTTATACTACCTATGAAGATATTTTTAGAAATATTCTGGGTTGTATCAATTAAATGTGACGATTAATGAGCTGATAATCATGGCTAAGACAAATTCACCAAGGTTTTCGTGCTATCTACAATTGACTATAAGAATGTTGAAGAGCTGGCTGAATAAACCTAGACATGAAAGCTTTTATAGTTTTATTTAAAAGGCTTAAATCATGATAAATACATGGAGTGATCTAGAATGTATTGAGGAACAATCCCAATGATTTTGAGTACAATTACTATTGTAATAAGTGTCTAAATACCTTGTATGGAGTGTTGATATGTTTGAAGAATCCCTAAAGCAAGTGGAAGAAGTTTCTTTTTAATTTGGAGAATTCTAGATTCTAAAATGACGTGAACTTGAATAGAAAATGGAATACTCTTAGAGTCACATTTTGTTTCATATGACTATATATTGGCCTTCATATGACTCTGGACAAAACTTAGGACTTCACTCAAGTTTTCGTAATCCTTATACAAAAAAGTATGACTTTAGAGGTGGTTTTGTTTGACTTCAAAGTCATATAGAAATAAGGAAGTGGAATCTATATGGTCAATCCACTGACCATAGCTTCATACTATCACCTTTCAGTACATTAAATTTATTTATTTTTCATTATATATTCAATCTTCATGGTTAATAATTTTTTTATATAGTTGATCCATTTTGGTCACATGTCTAGATAATTTAGTCAATCCTCATGGTAGATCCATTAATATGGTCTATAGATTATATATATGATTAGTTTATAATAGCATGTGGTTGACCCATATGTTCTATTATTTTTACATTTGTTATATCTATATGATCATTTGTATACTTCATACAACCACTTCTTATCGTCTATCGGTATGGTTGATTTGTATTTAGATATTTTTCAAGTGAGTCTGCTGGGAAAAAATTTAAGTATCCATAATTTATACTCTTTGGAATAAAAGGAAATTTATAAATTATTTGGTGATTTAAAAAGGAAATTCAGTGTTTGGATATCATGATAATTATAATGAATCACAACTCAATCTAAGCTCGAAGTATAAATGGGATGAGATGACCTATGTTGAAGAAATTTTTGATTTTCAAATAGAATATTTGAAACTGAATATATGGATAAAAATGGATAAAAATTCAAATTATTGTTTTATACTACTATTCAATGAATTTTTATCACAAAAATAAGAATTATTATGATTCGTGATTGTTGGGACCACATTGCGTATAAAGTTGTAATATTTGTCAAACATTGTCAATATTGGTCACAATAAAGAAGGAGGTCCAATGTTTATGGAGGATTGTTGAAGTGGTGATTCCTAGAGAAATGTTATGGATTCAAATCATTGGATTCCACACTTGGGAAATTATCCATGTTGTTAAAATCAGACGATTATTTCACTAGTCTTAAGTCCAAAGAACTTGTATCATGTGTGATACATAGTTTACAACAATGAAGATGGGAGAGCATGTTTGAAGTTCTTTGTAATTCAATTTCCAAAAAGGAAATGGTGGAAGATGCTTGAAGTTGTAAGTGTGATCATTAAAAAATAAAAGGATCATGGGGGTTGCATGAATTGGAGAATATTAGTTCATGGGTTGGTTTGTGTTCAAAGGTGGCCATTCACTTATATTGAACACTTGTCTTTTAACCATGTATTTTATATGGATTTACTTACAAAGTTGGGCAACCAATCAAGATAGCCAACTGGCCTCAACCTAGGGCACATGTGGGACTCAAGGTCAACCACACCCAACCGAAGCCCACTATCTAGCTAGTCGGTCATATATATATGGGGTCATGTGTATGCCTGCAAGAGCATACCGGAGAGAGATCATTCATAGCTTGGGTCGAATCCCATGAAGAGGGTGGGCGTAGTGCGTACTCATAGAGAACACGATTCGAGGTGGTACTGTGAAGGGAGAGGGAGTAATCTGGCAATGTGGTAGAGCACTTTTATATTTAAATTTTTCTGCATCCGTGTTTTTGTTTTGATGTGGGACAAATTTTTGGCAGATCTCATTTGTCCATACCATCCCACATCTCACTCAACTGTCTGATCCACCACGGTGCCTCTTGTATTAATCTAGAGAGATCACCACTGTTCATCTAATCCCACACCGTGTGTGTTTGAACCAGAGTTTTCTGATGCTCCTACGACATTTAAATAAGTCGTGCCATCATATTCTTCCTATAGTTCTCACTAATGTCACTGTTACTCACCAGAGCTGATGCAGAACCACGTCTAGACCACCATGGATGATCATTTCAACATCTTGATTGTTATTGGATAATACTGAGGCCATGAATATAATCTACATCTTGCAGTCAGGCATATAACTCGAAGAAGAAGCTCGGTCGAAGAAAACAGAGTTGTGAGGCCACATGGATAATGTTAGCATGGATTTAAATAAATATTGCATGTGATCTCAATCACATGCATGGGATTTTCTCACCATAAATAAGGAGCTCATTTGAAAAGGAAACACCTACAATTCTTGGCATATCTCATACATGGGTTTAAAAATCTCAAAAACTGAGGATCATGGCTAATTAAAAGGAGATATTTGAAGGTATTTGAACACAAAAGGGGTAGTGATCTATAAATATAAAATAATAAGCCTCATGGATGAGAAAAGAGTGCTTCTCCCATACTTTCAAGAGCTCTTGTTTTTAAAAATAGATCCTCCCAAATCATCTAGTTCACGAAGGGAAAGCATGATCAGAGAACAGTTCTGGGTTCATGAGGAAGAGCCACTAACCATCAAGGGTTTTTGAATATTATCCATGAACCATTATGTCTTTGTGAAGACAAATCTTGGACCATTCTAGGTCTATGAAGAAGAATCATAAACCTTCAAGGCTATGTGAGGGTAAACTATGAACCACTCTATGGTTCTGTGGAGAAGATCTACATATCATGTTCAAGAAGGAACACACACCCTATGCATAGAAGAAATGTGCACCATGAATCCTTCAGTTTCAAATAGGGAAGGATAACATGCTCCCGTTTACACATTAAGAAGACTTCATTTGGGAAGGGGTAGTTCATGCTTACGTGCACTCATATCTGAGAAGAAAAAAAGGATGTTTGTGCACAAAGAACTACACTCATTCAGGTTTGAAGAAAAACACAGATAAAACATAAATATACTTGAACCAAGTGAAAATCAAGGCAGATAAAGGGAATAATAGAATAGGTAGTGTGTGTGTGTGTGAAAAAAAGATAAGGAGAATAATAAGAGTGTGCGTGTTAATAAACACAAAGTGGACAATGTGTTTTAAAAAGGAGAAAGTCCATGCTTCCATGCACACTTAAAGAACCATTGCACATGCTAATTTGAGACAAAGTAAAGGAAAACATATCATGAGTGCTTGTATGCATACGTAAAAGGATCATCTTTTCATAACATTTATGTTCGGTGAAATTCAGTTAAATAAGTATTAACTGCACCAAGAATAAGAGAAGACAAGAAGAAGAAGAATAGAGTTTCACCAACTAGAGATTGATCATTATTTAGAGAAGTTAAACTATGATGATGATAATATGTGATGATACTTATTTTTGTGACAATAAAAAATGGAATTTGTGGTTCTAGAAAGAAGAATAATAGGTTTCAGTGCAATTGGTTTTGCATTGAATAAGGAGAATAAGATTGTGCATCTTTTAAGTTTATTGTTGGGAAAAAATAAAGAAGTGTTACTTACATGATGTTAAGAAAGTAATAAGTAAATATTTGAATATCAATAGTCATTATGACATCCAATAGGTATCAATATTTGAAATACTCTATTGGGGTTTCAAACCCTTTCAACAAGGAGAAGATTGTATGGGAAGGCACTATAAAGAACCAGTAAGAACCTGCAAGTTGGAATAGATCATCACCAATTTAAGGATGAATGATTGTTTCATTCCCCCTCTCCAATGTTTAGGGACTCACACTAGATAACATAGTGTTTTCTTAGCCAACCTACTGTAATAGTTACTAAATTATAGTGCAGAATCCATGCATTGGTCATTCTCATGCATGGAAAGGATGTAGCTGATCTTATTGATTAGTCAGCCTTGTAAAAATATTGTGTGTATATTTTTACTGCTTTAATATTATTTCTTGTGTCAAGAAAAGTAGAATCAAGATCCTAATAGGACATGAGGTACAAGTATAAAAATTTATAATTGTTTTAAAAATCCCCAAACACTTATTCACCCCCCTCTTATTGTTAGGCATATCCCAAACTGGTTTTTCAATTGGTATTAGAGCTAGGTAAACCAATGTTGGATTCTATTTTGAAGATTTGATTTACTTTCATAAGTCAAAAATGAAGTGTATTTTTGGTGAAGATTCCATTATATCTAAGTCTATGTTCATATCTACAAAGACCATTCTGAAAAGGAAATAGAAACAGAAGAGAAAACTGAATAAGAAGTCCCTATTATCTAAAGAAGGGTAAGTATCTATTTCTCTATGACTTGAGGACAATGAAGGACTATCAGTCTTGGAAAGTAATGAGTAGGTGGCTCAATTTCCCACCAATAAGATGGATAACCTTTTTACCTTAAGTAATTTTGAGGTATGTGTTAGTACACTTAAAAATTATTCTCATGATGAAAATTCTATCACTAGTGGTGATGATCAATCTACAAACTATCAAGAATTATCAGTTGATTGATTAATAATGATTCTGTATGGCATTCCTAAAGAAAGTGAATCCTTGGTTTGTGGATTATTTCAATGTATGCAGGAAGATATCACCCAACTAAAATAAGAAACTAATGTTTTATAGAAGGGATTGCAAGAAAAAATTTGTGAATGTTTAAATCTCTCCAGACAGGTTGGAGCCTTTGAATTGACAAAGAAGGAATTTAAAATAAGTTTCACAAAATTGATCAAAGATGTTAAAGAGAAACATAGAGTCAAAAAGACACTTAGGAAAACATACATTCACTTGAATATCAACTAAAGAAGATCAATTATGTCAAAAAATTATATTTGGAAGAAAATTCCAAGAAGATCAATGATCTTGACTCTTTGTTACAAAAAAAGTTCAACTGGATGAAGATGAATTTGAAAATTTTAAGAAGTATTGTGAAGAGAATATTATTGTGATTTAATATTATAAATTATCTACAATATGAAATTTATTTGATTGTAAGTTCAATTGTCCAATCATGAGAAGACATGTATTTAGACTTCACTAAATAAGGAGACAATTGTTACTGGTACTCAATGTTTATTGTAGGATTATAAGGTTAAAATACCTCCAACATGTGATAAGAAGATCGTGAATTAACTCAATGATCTATCACAAGTAGCTGAGAAGAATAAGGTACCATCCACAACTTCTTGGACTAATGTTTCTAAATCTGTTTTTTATAAACAGTTCTAGTTGGGATAAAAATTCTAAACAAATATGAATGAATAAAGGTGATGAAATACCTACCACTATGGCTAGAGTGTATATAAGAAATAATGTGTAAGATAGTTCCCCACATAGAGAAAAACACATCTTAAATAATACCCAAACATCTCATACATAAGATATCAAGAAATCAAGATTTGTGGGTCAATGTTGGGGATACAACCTGTTTGGGCATTGTACATTAAATTGTTGGAAGAATTCTCAAAATGAAAAAACACAAAGGAATCCCATTTCAAGGGGGGAAATCCATAGAGGAAGAAGAAACATCCATAGATCTAGAATCATCTATATACTACAAACAGATTTTTAATTCTAGATAACATATGTGATGTATTCAATGGGAGTGGTCATGAGGTTGGTATGTGTTCATCTCAACTTGCATCCAAAGCTGATAAGAAAAAGCCACAGAAGCTGGTTATGAAATATGAAGCATCCTTGGGATGTACTCTAAAGAATGTTATAAAAAAAATACTCCCAATAATATTACAATAAGGAAAGGTGAAAAGGCCTTGGATTTTAAATCCAATAAATTTAAGGGTAGTTCATCTAAAATAACTTCTAAGAAGGATGACACTCAAAATAATTCATGTGGAAGATCCAAACTTTTTGTCATAGTTCCTAATGATATGTTAGTTATTTGGCCAGAAGATTTGGAGAGAATGAGAAAAATGTAAGATTCAAAAATTAAATCTAGTGGATAGGAGGAAGAAAATATTTTAGTTGAAGCTAAAGAAGTTATGTGTGTGAAGTGAAACAAGGCTGGTCACACTGTTAAAAATTTCATTGCATTTATTACAGCTTAATAAGAATTCCTCGAGAAGATGAAAGTTGCACCAGGAGATAGTAGTGTGTTAAAATACATTAAAGAAATAAGGTTCACACACAAATAAATGGAAGAAGTGATAAGATCCACACAACCATAGTCATAATTGAATATTAGTTGTGCAAGTGTAAGGAATAGAGAATCTTGGTTGGGAAATCCATCTTAACCTTGCTGTTCACATTCATAAAGTAAGGAGGATCCACATCATTCCCTTAAATCATTATTTATTGTATTTTTTCTTATAATCCAGGAAATTTAAGGGGAAGCAATTTCTTAGGGGGGGAACCTAAGAAGTACTAATTACTATCAACTCTAGATATAAAAAATAAAGAAGCTTCCAGAATTATTATTTTAGTGAGTATCAAAATCAATTATTCGGAAAATTGATTAAAGATCATGTCATTGAAAAAGGTATATCATTTCTTAATCTCTCATACTTGGTTATCAAATTAACAAACATTCTACAAGGGGGTGGGGGTAATTGAATTAATCAGTGACATAAGAAGAATGGAAGTGTTCCAAGGTCACTTATCTTTCCCATTGTACTTGAATGTTTTTTATCCATTTTTTGAAATGAGTGTAAAAGGTTTAGGTTGATCATTTCACAACACATTCAATACCTTCATCATTTAATTAAAGTGTAATACCCTTAAAGACAAGTATATGAGTTCTTATCTTATAAGTTATCATGATCGGTGGGTAATGGAAAATTTTGTTGCCTAAATCAAATCCTCTTATTTTCTACACTGAGCACATCTCAAGTAGGATTAGATTGAAATGATGGATGGTGCATTTCATTAGAATGAACTGATACCCTTTTCCCATGGGCTTTGTATTTATTGTCAATAAAGGGGAGATAAAGTGAAATGAATGTTTGAAAAGGAAAGGGGAGAGAGAAGATTGAAATTTTGAAATAAGATTGACATTTTGATATTGAGACATTCATTTGAGAAAGAACTTAGAAGTATTTCTAACAAATACACAGGGGTAGATTATTGGGACCAATTTTTCTATAAAGTTCAATTTGTTGTCAATAGTTTTCAATATTGGTCAAAATGAAGTAGGTCTAAAGTTGATGGAGGATGGTTGAAGTGATAATTCCTCAAGAATTGTTATGGATTCAAAGCATTGGATACCATGCTTTGCTAATTCTCCATGTTGTGAAAATAATATGATTTTTTGCACTGGTCCTATGTCCAAAGAATGTGTATCATTTGTGATATAAAGTTTAAAACAATGAATATGGGAGGGTATGTTTGAAGTTATTTGGAATTCAAGTTCAAAAAAGGAAATGGTGGAAGAGGGTTGAAGTTACAAGTGTGATCATGCAAAAAGAAAAGGATCATGGGAGTTTCATGAATTAGAGAAGATTAGTGCATGGGTAGGTTTGTGTTCAAAGGTTTCCATTCACTTATATTGAACACTTAATTTTTAACAAATTATTTTATGTGTATTTACTTAAAAATTAGGGAATCCAACCAAGATAGCAAGCCTTAACTGAGGGCACATGAAAGACTCATGGTCGACTTCACCCCAGGGAAGCCTGCTTGCCAGATGGCTGACTGCATGTATGAGGGGTTGTGTGTAGGCCAACAGGAGCACAAAAGGGATATCTCATGCATAGCTTGGGCTAAAGCCCATGCAAAGGGTGGGCGCAGTGTGCACCTGTAGAGAACATGGTACGAGGTGGTACCATGAAGGCAGAGGGAGTAATCTGGAAATGTGGCAGAGTGCTTTGATACTTAAACCACACCAAATCAGTGTTTGTGTTTCGATGTGGGGTAGATTTTGGGAAAATCTCATCAATCCATCCCATCCTGCATCTCACTCGACCATCTGATCCACCACAGCACCTCTCGTATGAATATGGGGTGATCTCCATCATTTATCTAATCTTGCACCACATGTGTTTGAACTAGAGCCATTCTATGCTCCCACAACATTTGAAGAAGCCACACCATCGTCTTCTTCCTCTAGTGCTCACCAGCATCACTGTTACTCACTAGAGCTGATGTAGAACCACATTCAGACCACCATGGATGATCAGTTTGACATAGTGAGGGCTGTTGGATTATACCGAGGCCATGCACACAATCTACATCTTCCATGCATGCATATAACTTGAATAAGAATATCGGCCAAAGAAAATGGAGTTGCAATGCCACGTGGTTAATTAGAGCTTGGATTTAAATGGAGATTTCATGCGATCTAAATCACATGCATGAGATTTTATCACCGTAAATGAGGATCTCGTTAGAAACGAAAACCCCCACAATTCTCGGCATATCTCATACAAGGGTTTGAAAATCTTAAAAACCAAGGGTCTCAGCTGATTCAAATAATATATTTTATGGTATTTGAACGTAGAAAAATGTAGTGATCTCTGCCTATAAAAGAAGAAGTCTCGTATCTGATAAAAAGATGACGCTCCTATACTTTTGAGAGCTCCTGTTTTGAAAAATAGTGCCTCTCAAATCATCCAATTTGTGACGGGAAAGCACGATCTATGAACCATTATGGGTTCATGAAGATGATATATGAACCATCAAAGGTTCATGAAGATGATCTATGAAACATTCTAGGTTCTTGAAGACAAACCGAAAACCTTTCTAGGTCTGTGAAGAAAAACCACAAACCGTCAACGATGCATGAGGGTGAACCATGAAAAACTCTCTGGTTCTGTGAAGAAGATATATACATCCTATGCAAAGAAGGAACACACCACCTGTGCGTAGAATAACTATGCACCATGAACCCTTCAGTTTCAAAGAGATAAGGAGAACATGATCCTTTTTACACATTAAAAAGACTTCACAAGGGAATGGTTAGTGCATTCTTACATGCACTCATATGTGAGAAAAAAATAAGGCAGTGTGTGTACAAATAACTACACCCATTCGGGTTTGAAGAAGGACACATATAAAACCTAAAGATACCTGAACCAAGTGAAAATCCAGGAAGATAAATGGAAGAATAGAAGAGGTAGTGTGTGTTTGTGTGTTCAAAGAAGAGAAGGATAAGAAGAAGAGAGTGTGTTTTAGTAAACACAAAGTAGACGGTGGGTTTTAAAAAGGAGAAAGTGTGCGCTTCCATGCGCACTTAAAGAACCATTGCACACATGAATGTGAGACAAAGTAAAGTCAAAAATTGAAATAGTTATTGCATGAATATGTAAATAGATCATCCTTGCATAAAATTGAAGTTAGTTTCAATTTAGTTAAACAAATATTAACTACACCAAGAAGAAGAGAAGAGAAGAATAATAATAATAGAGTTTTCCCAATTGGATATTGATCATTATGCAGGGTGGTTAAACTGTGATGATGCTAAGATGAGTTGTTCCTCATTTCTTTGACAATAATAAAGGGTGTTTGGGATTCTAGAAAGAATAATATGTTTCAGTGTAGTTGTTTTTGCACTGAAGAAAGAGGAGAAGATTGCGCAGCTTTTAGGTTTGTTACTATGAAAGAAGAAAGAAGTGTTACTTGCATGCTGCTAATAAAGTAACAAGTAAATAGTATAAGATCAAGTAGCATGGTGACATCCAATAGTTCTCAATTGGTGAAAGACTCTATTGGTGTTACAAACCCTTTCAATAGGGATAAGACTATCTGGGAAGGTTGTATAAAGAACCAACAAGAAGCTACAAGTTGGACTAGTTCATCGCCAATTCAGGGAAGAAGGATTGTTTCATTTCCCCCTCTAAAGTGTAGTGACTCACACTGGCTAAAAGATTTTTTCTTAGCCATCCCACTATAATAGTTACTTAATTATAGTGGATAATCCAGGCACTAGTCATTCCCATACATGGAAAGGATGTAGCTTCTCTTATTGAGTAGTGAACCTTTTAAAAATAGCGTGTTCATATTTTTACTGCTCTCATATTATTTCATGTGATAGGGAAAAGATAATTAGGATCCTAAGAGGTCAGGAGGTACAAGGATAAAAATTTATAATTTTTTTAAAAATTCCCCAAAACTGATTCACGCCCCCCCCCCCCCGCTCGGTGTTAGGAATATCCCAAACTGGTCCTTTCAATTATGACATAAATTAAGGATCCTTCACAAAATGAATATCAAGTTGTTTTTGTGAAAGGATAAAGCTGAGAAGAGCACCATGCTATAATCATATGCCTTTTTCATCACAAGACTTCCTAGAAGAACTTATGCCTTTCAGCTCTAAGTTGTAAATATTTGATCTACATCAAATATCATTTTCATTATAAGAATTCTTGGAAAAAATTCATATGTATTTTAAGGACATGCAATCTGTTGATGAGGATGAGGAGAGTTCCACACCATAAAAGGGAAGCATTAAATAGGAAAATTCATTGTGTTACATGCTTTATTCATATGTGGAGGAAGATTTAAATGGATTTAAAGGTGTGGGTTTGGTGGATAAGATTGTTTTTGGTATTTAAATATTATTTAATTTTATAAGTTTTGAAATGAATTAATATTTAAATGATGATTATTTCCAAAGGATTTATAAAGGAGAATGAATTTCTGTACTTCCAACACCACAGGGATATAAGTATCCAAATCTTTAAGAGATATTATATCAAATATAATATTAGTTTAAAATAATTTTGAAGTACTATATATTTAGGATAATTCAAAACTTTACAAATCATGGAGAAAATATATATGTTTTATAATGAATACATTTCAATTTTTGAAAAGAATAAAAAAAATAAGCACTCTTGATGTTGAAACTTTAGAGATATTTTGTGATGATGATAGAGAATATGATTCTAAAAAAAGGGAGATAACTCATTGAGTATCAATATAAGTATAATGAATTAAGGAGAAAACTTGTGTGTTGATGGAGAGAAATAATATGAATCCTATGATATAGTTTTTTGGTAGTGAGAATATTGATATGATGAAGAGCTAGAATTTTTTCAATTGACTATATTTCATGTCAAGTATCTAATGATTAAATAACAATTAAGTTACAAAAATGTAGTGAATATTAGTGAATGATAAATCTAGTATTAATGAAGAGTTTTCTATCATTGAATGGAATTCTAAGAATTGTTTTATGGGTTGTGAATGAATCTTGAAGAACATGTGGTACCTATCTAAAAAATAACTATAAATAACTAGTAATACTAGTTTAAAAACACCTTAAATTCATAAAGTTGATTGTTCCTACCTTTCAAGATTGGTATTATACCATACCAATCATTGTGTGTGACTTACAAGGCACTTGTGGTCACTTAAAGCCAAAGTGATAATTAAATATGTAACTGTATAAGATCAAATCATGATAATGAGTTTGTTTTCAAAGATGAGAAGAACTCTGTAAAAAAATTATTGATCTTGCCTATTATATATTTTTATATTGAAGTAAGTTTCATGAGTTCATTAATATATCCATATCTATTAATAGGGACATAGGTTCAAGTAAATAGGGTGATAATTATAAGATAGAGTAAAACATAGTAGAATTGGGTTGTCACTAATTCACTCCCCTAGTGACCTTGTATGATCCATTGGTCTCTACACATATGATATTCCCTATAAGTCTTACAAACTCATTTGAAAGACTTATGATGTCATTAAAAGTGTTAAGAACTCATCTTAATGTATATTGAGATTCTATAATTCTTATGAACTGTCCTTTTCCAATTTCTATGAAAGATTAAAAATGAATCTTATGAAATCATCAATGAATCTTTCAAATTCAGCTAGTTACTATTCTAAAATTTTTTCCCTTTATCAATTTTTCATACAAGTTAAAATGACTCTTATGAAGTGTTCAACTACTCTTCTAAAATCAACAACCATTTTTCTAAAGTTCATTTGTTACTCTTATGAAGTCTCAAATGACTCTTCTAGAGTAAAATTATACTCTTCCAAATATAGTATTTACCCTTAAAAATTATTATTTCACTATTATGATATGATACATGACTCTTAAAAATTAATTATTTAATCTTTTAAACTCATTTATTACTCTTCTGAACTTAGTGGCTACTCATATGAAATTGTACTTCTCAAATTTCATGATTCAACTCCAAATTCCAAAATTCTTCACATCAGATCAGAGAATATTTAATTCAACTATGAGTTTTATAAAACACTATATATTACCTTAAAAAATATTCAATACTTTCAAATAATCATCTTAATATTTTCTTTATTTGTTCATCAATATCTTTGATTTCCAATAGTGTTTGTACACACTTCAAAAATTCTAAAAGAGTAACTTTTTATTTGATAACGTGTGTGACACCCAACACATAGCATAAAATGGAATATAACCTCTCAAGACTTTAGGTTATATTTAATATTTTAAATAAATTAAATATATTATATAGTTTCTAATTCATGCAATACTGAGTTAGCTTACATCGCACGAAACAATGAGTTTCTTTGATATCATACGTTACACACAAGCCTGTGTTTTAACGAATACTATTAATATTATTTTTCTAAATGAAAATTATCTCGTATACATTAAATTAGTAGTTATGAATAAGATTAAATACCTTATGAAAATATATGATTTACACAAATATAAAATGAATTCATTGGTTAATAATTAATTATAAATGAATATAAAAACCAGTTGAATATAAAGGAAATGTTTTTATGTCACAAAGTTGTTTTATCCTAATAAATTAAATTAATTACTATTAGTGTATTATATTAATGAAATTTATATATTATATATTCAATAAAATATTTTTTACTTTCATCCAAAAGATTTTATATAAATAAGATAAGAACCAACCCAGTAATATTAATAAAAAAATCTATATTTTTATAAAGGAAATTTTACCACCTTTTATTGGTGTGCCTATTTTAAAACTAATTTTTGAAACTTTTATAAATTTTATATGAAAAAAATAAACTTAATTTTAATAATAAAAACATAAAAAATATATTATGGTAAATTTTTGGTATTTTTCTGAGAAGTTTCATTTTTTAATTAATAGTGAAAAATACTAAATTTTAATTGAAAATTACTTTTTCATTTAAATAATTTATAAGGTTAAATTATATTTTTAATTGGTTTTAAAGTTAAATTAGATCAATTATTCTTCTATTAGTACAATTTAGGTCATTATAATCAATTAAAAATTGAAATTTTACATAAAACATTTCAAACTTTTGAATATTTTCACTTTAAAAACCTACTTTGACATCACGTCTGTCAGATTAATTTTAAAGTAATTTCATCCAATTTTGTGATTTTAATTTTTCAAAATTAATTCCATATTTGTAATCATAATAATTTATAATTTATAATAAGGTCGAATTTCCTTGAAAAAAAATTATAATAAGGTCAACTTATTTTTTGACCAAAAACATTAATGAAATCAATTAAAATTAATTATAGTGATTAAGATAAAAAATAGCTTAATAAGGGACTAAACCTTAAACATAAGGGCCAAAATGACATATAAACATGTAAAAAACCTATTTTATGGACATTTTTAGAACATAAATTCTATTTTATATGATATTTTTCCTTATTGTAGCGAGTTTATATTAAAAAAATGTCGGTGGAATTCCCTCTTTCAAATATTTATAAGATTGTCAGTCCTTCTCCACTATAAAAAGGCACTCACCCCTCCCAATTATTCACACATCTCAAGAAATTTTGATCCTACAAACCCTACCTAAATATTTTACCAAAATACCACCCCTAATCCTATAATCTTCAATTTTGGGAGAACAAAAACCAAGTAATTCTTTTTGCTGAAACCAAAAGGAGTTACTCGAAAAAGAGGTAATGTTCTTCAACATGCACTTTCATTTTATTTATTTATCCACCACATAAACTATTTTCATTATATTATTATTTAATAACATAATTATCCTAAATATACTGATATGTGTTTATTCAAATTGTATGACCTACACTCACACACACTTCCATCAAATGGGATACACAATAATCATTCATGTGTACGGCAGACTTCCACATAATGAACTGATGTCGTTCATTCTTCTATTACCACCATTAAAGGTTGGAAATAATGATGGATTTATAGTTTATGTATGAAATATATAATATTTATAATTTATTTATGCTTTTTTAAAACTTATATAACACATACATTCATGTGTTCCATTTTGTAAGAATACAATAACATCAATTGTGGACGTATGGACCACTGCTTCCTCAAAGTGATGTAATTCGTTCAAGCTATACATGGAATGTATTAAGGATGATTTTATTAAAAATATGTAACATATAAAACATAAATATTATAATGTAATTATAATATACATATATATCATTTAATTTTCATTTATTTCAATATGAAAAAATGGAAACAACGTTCATGCGTACGTATGGCCTACCATCTCCTTGAACTGCATATTTCATTTTCCAATATCAGAACTTTATGGATAACTGAAAATAAATATATACTGAATATATATAATATTTAAATCATATTTTACATTATTGAGATGATGAAATCATTATCTATGTAATATGATCAAAAAATAATAAGTGAAAACATACTAAAAAAAACTAGGAAGTTAACAACCGAAACAATAAAAATAATGAAAGATTATTAATGAACGGGTGATAAAATGATATAAAAGGATCATATATGATATTATAAATATTAATATAGTTCTTTTATAATTTAATAACAGAATCAAAACTATTATACAGGATTTTAAAGGATGTTAATCCAAATGGAAACACAAGGTAAGGGGATTTCACATCTCACTTTTATTTCTATGAGATATATGCTATATTCATCAATTGTTTTTGTTGTGTGGTGTATATAATACCCATGAATTTATTCTATGGTTATTTTACTTTAATTTAGGGGTATTTAAATATCAATTTTTATATCTCTATTCCATGGCATTTATGGTTTAAACATTACCAAATCAATAAGGGATTCCATCTCAATTTCATTTCATTGAGTCATATTATAATGTTATGAAACTAGTTTATTTTATATGGTGTATATACTAACCCTTTGAAATTTAATATTATGAATGATTCATTCCTCATGGTATTATTTGTTTTCCTTTGAAGTATTTCATATAATGGGATTTTAACATAAAGTTACCAAGTGCTAAAGAAATTTCATAAATTAATTCCTTTTAATTTGGTTATATTATACCCCTACTGTCATTAATATTCCATGATTATGTTTATAATTAATTTGAATATATATTTATTCATTTCCACTTATTTTATGTGGATTTACAGTATATATACAAAATTAATTCATTGATTAATTCAAACTTCAATATTATGTTCATTTTAAGGGTTTAGTTTACAATCTCATTATAATCGAGATCGTTTATTCATGAATTTCAATTAAAATAAATTATATAATAATTGTTTAAAAACCATTTAAGTTTATTATACATTTTTTATTCATGATTTTTTTTCAATTAATCGTACCATTTACCACTCTTTGGTACTTAAAAAGTTTTAGATTTTTTTAAATAAAACCTGACACAATTTCTATCCCCGGTCAGTGATATGTTTTCTCTCAAAACCATGTTTTATTAAAATATATTAAAAAGTGTTTTCTTTAATTTTTAGAATGATTTATTAAATAAATGTTTACCTCTTTTATCCTTTACAAATTTTTTCAAATGAATATTCTTGTTGTTTTCAGAACAAGTCACTTTTATAAAATTTTTATCATGCGAAAGGAATGTAATTTTTACCTTGTATGGAATTACACGACATCATTTATTTGAAGTTTACTTTGAAATTTTACAGATATATTTTTATATAAAATGTTTTTAAATGTGGTTTTCAATGAAAATTATTTTCAAAATGATTTTAAAAATGAAAAGTATATTTTCCTTAAGAATGTTTTAAAGATATTTTTATGGTATTTTTATTTCATCAATGATAACAACCCATATTCTTAATGCAATGGGTATATGTCATATTGATAATTTCCTTATTATTTCATTGTACTAATTATGACTATTTTGACCAAGGATAGTATCAATATTCACTTCCTTTAATAATTTTTGTTTTCATTAACTTCCCCCTGAATTATTCACCATTCAGTGATCATTGAATATTAAATTTTCCCTAAATATCCATATCATTTATGATGGATTTAATTATTTCCTAAAACATATACCATTTTTACATACAATTTCTACTTTGAATGTTATTTGATTAATTGAGGAAATATTGATAAATTTGTATCCTTTACTCAATACATATATTTAATACGGCACACTTTTTATAAATTAAAATCATTATTGGATATATAAGGAATACTTTGGAATAGTATAAAATAGTATAGGTACCATTTAAAGCAATCCCCTCGATCGATCGATAGTCTCGTGAGATGAAAATAGTTGGAGGAAAACCCTTTGAGTTTGTAACCAAGTATGTTCTAAAATGTCTTGTGAAAGGTCTTGACATTAGAATGCTAAACCATATTATGAAATGTATTGATGGTACAGGTACCACGTACCTTGGTAACATGGTGTCCAATAATTAATAATTGACTTTATTTAGATTTAGTTATTATTATCCATCATATTTTTACTATTACAAAATCTATGGATGTATTTCATTTTCAGTTTATTGATTAAATGGAATCTGTTTGTAGTTATTTACCTTTCCATATTGATTATTCATTATCTTATCATGATAGTCAAGTTATTTAAATGGTATGTGTTTTCAGTTATTTACCTTTCCATATTTTTTATGCATTTCCTTCTCAGTTTATTGATTACATGGCTCGTGTGTTCAGATATTTACCTTTCCATAATGATTATGCATATTGATTTATTATCTATTTAGCTATACATAACCCTTATTGAGAATTTGAGATCACCCTTATTTTTTCCCTTACATAAGATTCCCTAATGTGTACTAAGAAAGATATGAAAGGATACTCTAGATGGAATAAAGTTATTATAAAAAAATAGTTTGTAATTTGTGTAAACTTTTGTAAAAAAAATACTCATGCATGTATTTAGTTTAGCAATACTACTAAACTATTCAGTCCTTTGGGATGTGATTTACTTGTATCTTATGACAATTTAATGGTATCATGACACCGTATCTAGGATTTATAGGTTTGGGTCACTATAGTTGGTATTATATAATGTTTAGTAGCAACCCTGGGAACTAGATTTAGGAAAATGTAGATTAGGGAACATAACCCTAAGACAGACTTTGATGATTAACATAGAAGCGCATTTTTCTTCATTAACGTAAGTGTTTTGAATACCATCATAGGTTTATAGGTTTAATATCTATCATAATTTTAATGTTTTAAAAACCTCTTTTTAGGTTTTATTTGGTGTCATTATACCAATATTAAGGATATTTTTGAAGAAATTTATGGCAATAAAACTCATTAGTTTAGTAAATGTTTTAGTGGAAAATTCATTTTAGGAATAGTTACTTTATATTATAGATACATGAGTTTAAATGTATTGAAAACATTTAGTGTTATTATGATCATTAATAACATTGTAATTATAGTCAAAATTGATAATTAGGCATTGAAAAGAAATTGTTTTGAAAACCATAGAAAAAATGTTATTTAATGATTAAATTTCAAGTATTTCCATCATATTTTGGGGAACGTCATAGGAAATATATTAATATTGTTTAGAAAAAGGAAAACCAATATGTCAGGTGACAATCCATCGTTTTCAGAAAGGTCATAGGTCTTGAACCCATGACCAAAGGACAACAAGGGTTTCACACCAACCACTAGCCTACACAATGTCCTGGTTAATTTATCATTTATTTTACCTAACAAATTTGAAGAATAAATATTAATGATGAATGAATAGTGTTAATTTTTAGGTTTATAGATTAATGCATTAACAATATTGGATTTGGAGAATAGTTAAAGACAAATATAAAGACATTTAACTCTTTTTGGGCCTTATGATCTGTTAAAAGTTTATTTTAGTCCTTTAGGTATAATAAAATAATAATTTTTGGATATTCATTTCATGAAGTAATGGATGAAATTGAAATTGATTAAATCACAAATAAAGGATGAAATTTGTTTTTATGAAATAGAAATATTTCAAGTAAGTATATTTCCTTATATTCTTAGGTATTAAAATAATTTCCCTACATTGGAATAATGATCTAGAAATAAAATGTTGTGCTAATATTTTAATTTTGGTTGAACCGATGGTCTTTTAAGTCATCATAGATTTATTAATTTGAGGATATAAACATTATATTGACCATTCACTTATTCCTGATCAATTACCTCAATCACCCCTATAATTATTTATACTTTTCCTCCAAATACATATATTCACTTTCCACTAATGTTCTCCTACTTGGAAACCTTGTTATGCGTTGTTCCATATGACCTTAGTACTTATAATTATCTATTTTCAAGAGGAGTTTTTACCAACCATATTCAAAATATGTCATTTCAATAAATAGATTTTAATATATCAAAAAATTAATTACCAATATTGCGTTTAAATTGTTGTGATGCAATATATTTAAGGTGGGGAGAATGTAACACCATAAAAATTACAAAAGAGTAGCTTTTTATTTGATAGCGCGTATAACAAGAAACACCAAACATAAAAATTAATATAACCACATGATACTTTATGGTAAATTTAATATTTTAAATAAATTTAATATATTATTTAGCTTTTAATGTATGCAATATCTAGTTAGCTTTCCTCGCCAGCAACAATGAGTTTCTTCGATATCTTGTGTTACACACAAGGCCAAGTTTTACCAAATAATATTAATATTATTATTTAAAATGAAAATAAACTCCTAGTAGTTAAATTAGAAGTTATGAATAGCATTAAATAACTTATGAAAATATATGGTACTTAAAATATAAAATTATTTCATTGTTTACCAATTAATTAGAAATAAATATAAAAACCAATTGAATATAAAGAGAATTTTTTTATGATCACAAAGGTGGTTTATACTAATAAATTAAATTAATTAATATTAGTGTATGATATTAATTAAATTTATATATTACATATTCAATAAAATATTTTTTACATTCATCTAACAGATTTTATAGGCATAAGATAAGAACAAACCCAATATTATGCATAAAATGTTGTATTTTTGTAAAGACAGTTTTACGACCATTTAATGGTGAACCAATTTTAAAAATAAAATTTGAAACTTTTATAAATTTTATATTAAAAATAAATTCATTTTTTAATATATAAAATAAAAATTATCTTAGGATTAATTTTTTGTATTTTTCTAAGAAGTTTTTTTTTGATGAACAATAAAAAATACTGAATTTTAATTGAAAAATGCTTTTTCATTTCAATATTTTATTAGGTTAAACTATATTCTGAATTGTTTTTAAAGTTAAAATAGATAAATTATAAATATATTAATCCAATTTATGTCATTTAAATCAATTTCACATTGAAATTGGATATAAAAACATTTCTATCTTTTGAACATTTTTACTTTGAAACCCTGCTTTGTCGTCCTGTCTACGAGATTAATTTTAAAGTAATTTCTTCACTTCTGTTATTGGAATTTAGAAAAATGAATTCCATATTTTTAATTTTAATAATTTAAAATTTATAATAAGGACAAATTATTTTTTTATCAAAATAATTATTGAAATAAATTAAAATTAATTACAGAAATTAAGAGAAAAACTAGCTTATCGAGGGACAAAACCTTAAACATTATGTTCAAAATGACCTAGAAACATGTACAAAACATGTTTTATGTCCATATTTCTACCATATAATCTGTTATATATACTTTTTTTATTATTTGAGACAATTTACATGAAAACTATGTGGTTGGAATTTCCTATTTCAAAAGATTACAAGAATGCCACTCATCCTCCTCTATAAAAAGGCACTCAACCCTCCCACTTATTCAGACACCTAAATCAATTTTTCCCATCCAAAACCTATTATAATATCTTCCAAAAATCCCTACACTAATACTAGAATACTCGGTTTCATCATAATGAAATCCGAGTAAGTATTATGGTAAAAACCAAAAGGATTTACTCGAAAAAGAGGTAACGCTATTCAACGATCACTTCCATTTTATTTCTTTATAAACCCCAAAAATTAATCTAATTACATGATTATATGATAACATAAATATTCTAAATATACTAATATGTTTTTATTTCAATTGTATGACCTAAACTCACACTCACTTCCATCAAATGGGATACACAATCATCATTTGTGTGTACGACAGACTACCACCTCACGAACTAATGTCTTTCGTTCTTCCATTACCACCTTTCAAGGTAGTAAATAATGGTGAATTTATAGTTTATATATGATATATATAATATTTATAATTTATTTATTCTTCTTTAATTGTTATATAACACATACTTTCATGCATTCCATTTTTTGGGAATACGATAACATCATTTGTAGACGTGTGGACTACCGTCGCCTCAAAGCAATGTGATTCATTTATGCTATACATGGAATGCATTAAGGATGATTTTAATAAAAATATGCGACATGTATGAAATAAATATTATTTACAATTATAATATAAATATATATTATTAACTTTTATTTCTTTTAATATGATAATAAAATGGAAACATCGTTCATGCGTACGTACGACCTATTATCTCCATGAATGGTGTATTTGATTTTCGTATCTCTAAACTTTATGGGTAAATAAAAAAACATATATAATGAAGAAAAATATAATCTTTAAATAAATTTTTATATTTTTTATATTATGAAATCATGATCTGTGCAATAGGAATAAAAAACAGTCAAAACAAACTCGAAAAACTAGGCAGTTAACACTCGAAACAATGAAAATAATGAAAGATTATTTATGAAAGGGAGATAATATTTAATAAATGGATAATATATGATTTTATAAATATTAATATAGTTATAATATAATTTAATAAAATTCATTAACCATTATACATGATGTTATAGGACATTCATCCAAAAGGAAATGCAAGGTAAGGGGATTTCTTGACTCACTTTTATTTATGTGAGATATATGCTATATTCACCACTTGTTTTTGTTGTGTGGTGTATATAATTCCCATAAATGTATTATATGATTATTATACATAAATTTATGGCTATTTACATATCCATTTTATGATCTATCATTCATGGGGTTTACGGTTCAAACATTACCAAATCAGTAAGGGATTCTATCTCAATTTCATTTCATTAAGGCATATTGTAATGTTATGCATCTAGTTTATTTTATATGGTGTATATACTGCACATTTGACATTTAATATCATTAATAATTCATTATTCATGGTATTTTGAGTTCCAATTTTAATTATTTAATCTAATGTTATTTGAACATAAAGTTACCAAGTGGTAAAGAAATTCCATAATTCAATTCCTTTCCATTTGGTTATATTACTTCCTTATTATCATTAATATTATATGATTATGTTTATAATGTATTTGAAAATATATTTCTGTATTTACAATTATTTTATTTTTATTTATAGTTTACATGCATAATCTATTCATTTATTAATCCACAGTTCAACATTATATTCATTTTAAGGGTTTATTTTACAATCTCATTCTAATCAAGGTTGTTTATTCTTGAATTTCCATTGAATTAAATTATATAATAATTGTTTAAAAACCCTTTAATTTAATATCATCTGTTTATTAATGATATTTTTCAAGTAATAGTTCCATTTTTACACTCTTTGATACTTAAAATGTTTTTATAAAAATTCGACTCCATTTCTCTCTTCGGTCGGAGATCTGTTTTCTCTCAAAACCATTTTTTATAAAAATGTTTTCAAAAATATTTTTTTACCCTTTAAAAATTATTTATTAAATAAATTTTTAACCCTTTTCTTTTAAATTTTATTTCAAAGGAATATTCTTATCACTTTCCGAACAAGGCAGTTTTTTAACCTTGTTACTGTGCAAAAGAAAAGTTCTTTTTACCTTGTACAGAATTACCCATCATCATTACTTTGAAGATTACATTGTAATTTTAAAAAGATATTTTTAAAGAAAATGTTCTTAAAATTGATTTTTAAACAAAATTATTTTCACAAAAAATCAAAATGAAAAATATATTTTTCTTAAGAATGTTTTTAAGGATCATTTAATGGTATTTTTATTTCATTAATGACAACAACCCTTATTATTAATTCAGTGGGTATATGTTTTATTGATACCATCCTTATTATTTATTTTAATGGATTATGATTATTTTGACTGAGGATAGTATCTACATTCACTTCCTTGAATCATTTTTGTTTTCATTAACTTCTGCTTGAATTATTCACCTTCCGGTGATCATTGAACATTAAATTTACCCAAAATATCCATATCATTTATCATTGATATAGTTATTTCTTAAATCATATAACATTTTTACATACGGTTTATAATTGAAATGTTAGTTGATTAACTGGGGAAATATTATTAAATCTGTATTCTTTAATCAATACAAATATTTGATAAGGTACATTGTTTATTAATTAAATCAATTATTTGATAAATAAGGAATGATTTGGACTGGTACGACATGGGTTGTTGACCATTTAAAATAATCCCCTTGATACATTGGTAGTCTCATGAGATGAAAGTTGTTGTGCACAAACCCTTTGAGTTTTTAACCAAGAACATTTTGAACTATCTTGTGAAAGGTCTTGATAGTAGTATGCTAAATCATCTTATGAAAGGTCTTGATAGAAAATATACCATGTATATGGGAAACATGGAATCCAATAATTAATCATTTCCTTCATTTAGATTCAGTTATTATTATCCATGATATTTTCACTATGAAAAAATCTATGGATGCATTTCATTCTCAGTTTATTGATTAAATGGAATGTGTTTGTAGTTATTTACCTTTCAATATTGATCATGACTTATCTTTCCATGATAGTCAAGTTATTTAAATGGCATGTGTTTTAATTTATTTACCCTTCCATATTGTTTATGCACTTCCTTCTTAGTTTAATAAGTACATGGAATGTGTGTTCAAATATTTACTATTCCATAATGATTATTCTCATTGATTCATTATTTCTTCATCAATACTTTACCCTTATTGATCATTTGATCTCACCCTTAATTTTTCCTTTCCCCAGGATTCCCTAAAGTGCACTAAGAAAGATATTCAACGATACGATAGATGTAATAATGTTATTATTGAAAAAACTTATTGTAATTTTCGTATTCTTTTATAATACAGAACTCATGTATGTATCTAGTTTACCAAGACTATTATACTATTCAGTCCTTTGGGACACAATTTACTTGTATCTTATGCTAATGTAATAGTAGCAAAACACCACCTATGGACTTATTGGTGTCGAGGTCCCTATAGTTTGGATAGTCTCTCAAGAATCCCAACAAGATTTAACATTATGGATATTGGTTATTCAATCTCCCCATTTACTGACTATTAAAACTTCACTTGAAAATTGTTGAAGACAGTACCACACTTCAGTCACAAGTACTTGTCATGTAACCTTTAATATCAGCTCACTAATCATCACATGTTGAATCATTTTTACTATAAATCAATTCCTTCAATAATATCATATAGAATCCATTATTCAAGAAGAAAAATCCATCTTCCTTATCGTTAAATAATGGAATCAACTTACTCAACTATTCATTACCATTATAACATATATTGATAGCTTCTTATTATGATTACAACCTTCTTTATTTATAATAAATTCAATCTTTACATGGGATCTTTAGAAAAATACAACAATGGTGAGGATGCCTATCTCCATCTGGTTTTCCAAGTGTAACTTCCAAAGTCTTAGCTTCTAGAGCTTCCAACACTTAACTAGATAATAATTCTCACACAAAAACCCAAAAATCCCTTACATGAGAATTTTTTTCATCATTTAAGCCTAAAAATATCTCACTCAAAGACTAATCTTAATTTCATTTACAATATTCCCACCGTTCAACTTTAGTTCACACATTTCACTGTTCACATGGTTCTACAAGATATTCCTTTTAATCATCCAAGCCACCACTAAGGAAAATTTCTCCTCAAATTTTGAGACTTTTACTTATCATTATATGAGTCCAGAAACCTTAATAATTATTCCATTCAAATCCATCTAAATAAAACTATCTTGGTCTCTATCTTGTTTTTTTAGTTTTATCAATAAGTCATGTTGTATACCATGTCCATGGCCTTGATTCTTCTAAATCATGCACTTATAAAACTCATTATAAACAATCTTCCACCCTCTATGATTTTTTGGTACATGAATACCTAATGATATCACTAGAACTAATATTTACCTGAAATTATACTTTTTGGGAAAACAAATATAAATAGATGAACTCCCCCTAAAATAGAAACCTGGTAACTTTTGATTTTCATATTCAGTGTAACCAAGGCATGTAGGTTCATTCACTCCCAATGTAATTTGGACTACATACATCGAGTATCCCCTTTATCCCAAAGGATATTCTAGAACTTTTATGACCTTCCATAATTCATTCCATAGATCCATAATACACCAAATTCCTCATCTATAAACTTTGCAAAGAAACACACCTAGGACTCAGGGTTGTCACTCTTCCAAAATTTTTGTGGTTGTGTTAAAATTCCAAATAAATTGAAAATAAGATATAAAAAACTATCCATATTTTAAAAATTGGATTATCTCCGGAATACACTTCTCAAAATGGAAATAGAAGAAACCCTAAAACACAAGATTAGTCTCATATTAATCGAACCCAAACATCATGTGTCATCATTTCTAGAACATGTCATCTTACCAAACCCATTAGGAAGAATTTTTTTATAGTCTAAACACCATATATATAACACATTAATTTTTCATTTTTATTAAAAATTATATACATCTTTTCCAAGACACCCTTCTATTGTTCAAGGTTCATTCTCCTCGAACTGTAGGAAAACAACACCGGTAGATTTTCTGAAACTCCCACTTCATCATGAACTCTCATCCAATAGACCATCATATAGTCCACTCATTCATGTTTCTTCTCAATTAAGGTTCCAATAAACCTTAGACTTGTTATTGAGGAACAACACATATACTATTTATGTTCTACCTTTTTAATGAAGGTAGAATGTATAATAATACTAAGAGGAAAAACTAGAACCTGACAAGTTCAAATTCACTGATGTTTCTCCTTATAGGATAGGGTCACTAACCAGAGATTCTAAATACTACACTCACTTTAAGTTTTAAACATTTATTATAAGTTCTCACAATTTTTCTCATAGATCATGGGTTTCCATCCCTTCCTCACGTCAGTGTGATCAAGGAATAAATTCCATATACTCCAAACTTCTAGATAGTCTGCCTCATGATATTCAATACTTTTTTAGAAATTATTCATCCATAAAAAAATTCATCATCTATAATTTCCATAACCATGAGACCCCTACTGTGTGAATCCTAAATCTTAAAAAATTCTCATATTTAGGTCTTGTGAAAAAATATAGAAATTATCCTACCAGTAAAATACCTTTCAACCCCATAATTCTTACTATAATCATAATTTTCCTCCATAATTCCATTTTCAAAATAGGGGTATAAGAAAATTTTCATTTACTTGAACTTACTTCAAATTTACTATTGAAACCTTCCGTCTGATTCATATACTACTTCACCTATAAAAAATGTACTAAACATGGAATGCTCATGTTGTCATGACCATTAGATTTTCTCAATATCCTAATTCTAACTAACTCAACATTAATGAAACTACCAAACTCATCTAGGTGTATAAACACTGTCATCCTCAAAATTCCATATCTTTATCTAGCAAAACATTAAAAAATACCCTATCCATTGTAATGATATCCTCCAAAAACAATATGCTCCCACTAATTAAAAAAATTACGAGGTATAAGGGTTGGATTTTATAATTTATCCCACTATGTTTCAAATTTCACCTTTATAAATAAAATATACTACCATAACCAATGTCCATAGAGGACTTTTGATATACCCAAAAGCACCCTAATGCCATTTTTTCCTTGACCGTTTAACAACCTTTTGAAAACTCAATAACAATAAACCAAGGGTAACCCTATAGTATTCCACCCAATATATGATTTTAGTGATGAAAAACTACTCACCATATTCTATACAACCAAGATCTTATAGAACTTTTTTGGATTCCATGAACCATTGATCACAAAAATTTATCCACCAAAATCTCAAAAGAGGAAGAATCATCGAAACTCCAATAATCCAAATCTCTTCATGACCTGGTTTACATAATTCATTCCACATCTAATCCACCACACTAGATCATCACCCCTGGTTCTGGTCCCCCACATTTACTTCCTTCCAATACAAGTGAAAACGTCAAGAACACAACATTTGATTATCAAAACAATTAATCACAACTCAAGGAGTAGTGTGGTTTAGGTCTAAGACCCTAATTATATGGTAAAAAATCAATATCTTATATTTATATTAAATATAACTCATCATATTTACAAGGGAAAAATAATTTTCAATACCCTACATAGAGTAACGAAAGAATACATTCCTTACATACTCTAATAATCAGCTATATTTTGTGTCCAAATGTGATAACCCAAGAATAGGGGGTTGAACCTAGTAGTAGTGACAATTTATGCCTCTTCTACTTCCATTATTCAACCCTACATCCAAAGAATTACCACATACTTCTAGCACTCAGCCTCCATAACATTGGCGCATGGATTTTTGTTGGAATACTCTTTTTGATTCTCCAGTTATAGAGCTTCAATTTGATCCAAAGACTCCACTTAGACATATCCAGTACACATGGATTCATCCCACATTTATAGTGGGAGCCATATATTCATCTAGCTCCACTACATTCCATATTTCATAGTGGACCTAGAATTAGTTATACCAACATTTGATTTCCTTTAACAATCTCTTCCTTGATAGCCAACTTTTGGTGACCTCATCAAGTTACTCTTATATAGGTTATGAATGACGAATATGAAAAACATTTTTTAAAATTAATATGAACTCTTACATATCATCACTAGTGACCCTTACGTATGCCATAACTCTCATCAAACCATCAACTCCTCTAAAACTCTATGATACAACTATAACTAACCTTCCAGTTGTATCGTTCCATATATCAGATCATGGCCAGCTCTAAGTGCATGCATTCGCATCTAGTTTTTCATTCCCACACCTAGTCATACATGTTGTTTCCACTTCTACTAAAAAATTTCTATTTATCTAGTTCAGGTGAACATATTCTATTCTTGTTATATTTTCCCAACTGATTTCATTAAGTTACACCGGCTAAGTGATCTTATGATTAGTTAAATTTCATTGACCTAAATAAGACATCCATAGTGAGGCTTCCTATCTCCATCTTCTTTTCTAATTATAAATTCCAAAGACATAACTTTTGGAACTTCCAAAACATTACTAGAAAATATTTCTCACAACAAAACCCAATAGACACAACCTCTAGAATTATATCAATCCTTAGACAGAAACCCCCACCTACTCTCAAGAATTTAGAGAGAGAATAAGAGATCCTCATTATAGTCGATAGAGAATGGTGTAAAGCACTAGATTCTACCTTGTTATCCCATGGAGTTTCAAGAATATTATTTGGATATTCGTATAGAACATATGAAAATGTATAGGGGAATAAATTCTTAGATTTTCCACTAAAACAACAATGTGATAAGAGTGTTAGTGTAAATTAGATCAAAATAGACTACCATGGATACAACAATTTTTTATTAAATTAACTATAAATTAAATTTTCAAGATCCTCTCTAGATATTATAGGGAATGTTCATAATGTTATTTAGATGTAATCCAAATATATAAAATAAAAACCAAAATTGGGCTTCCATCTAAGGCTTCAACTATGTCCTGGATGCATTAAGTGGTATCAGAGTGGTCTTATTCAATTTTATAATTATTTATAATTTATTTGATCAATTTTAGGAATTATTTTACTAGTATTCTTGTTCATATTTTTATTATTAATCCAGAGATAGATATGGAACATTGATCCAACTTTATATGGATAATAATAGGACCAAAAAATGTGAAGAACACTCAAATATCTCATCAAGAAATTCCACAATCACTAGCTACATGGCACAATTACATGGAGTGCAATAAAAAATTACACGTCATGTATCCATGGTCAACCACACAGGCATAAATCCACATAAATCTCAATATACCATGTGGGTTTGTACTTATCATAATTATACATTGTGTATTAACCACCAGTGTGACATGTGGTTTGATAGAGACTACACAACATTCAGTTGGTGTAAACTTCATATAACCCCACACGATATTGATTCCATGTAAATATTGGTGCACTATGAGAATTAGTACAAGGAATATTTGCACACAATGTATTACCTAATATATAATAAATTTGTAATGAAGCTAAATAAATAGAATATAGATGGAATGTGTATTCCATGTAACACAAGATAACCCTTTAAAGGTACACACCGAGTGATATATAGCATATCATGCAGGTGAAGATGTGGTTTAATTAATGACATGTATAATCTCTAACTACACAATGTGTAACAATAATTGTGAATGTTTCTTACTTCATAAGATTTTCCATAAAAATATTTCATGTATATTTATGGAATGTCATGCGGTTATACACACAAAAAAATACTAAGTGTCTTAACCCATGGAACTACATGTTGTATATATCCTGACATGTCAGGTGGGCATGCATGTTGTCTAGGTACACAATACACCACAATGACTGAACATAACATGTGTCATGTGACATGTTGAGTGACAATACACACTATGTAAAAATTGGATCTCAATATGACAAAAATGGTACACACCGTGTGGCCTCAATAGTACATGTCGTAAAATTAAATATTTTAAAATAAAAAATTAATTTATTAATTTATTTAATTTATTTAAAATAACATGGGATGGAATTATTATAAAATCTCAAGGACTTTTAGGATATAATATTAAGAAAAAAAATTATTTTATTAATATATTAATTCATATTAATTTATTTTAATTAGAATGAATTGAAATTCATGCCAGAAATGATAATTGAGTAAGTCATTGCATGTAGTAACCGGTCATGAGCTTTGACTAACCTACATTTGTGTTGAATTTATTTATTTAATTTAATTATTTATTACATTGTTTTATGTGATAATTATTATTAAATTAATTATGTTGTTTTTGAATCATCCATCCCTCATTTATTATGTATGGTCCTACATATCCATGGATTATTTTTTATATCCCTAAACTCCGGGTTCCCCTCACTTTTTTGTTATTAAGAAATTATAAATAATTTTTTTAAGATGTAAGAAACTACTCGAGACATGAGTCTTGATGAATCCAATCAAGAGAAAATAGAAGAGAATGTAAAAATACTATAACTCAATCTACATGCAGGTTTAAGGTGTTATTCCACATATGGTCTAGGATAGTTTATCACCACTTTATATATCAACAAGAACAAAAATACTCGTGAACATATCATAACTTTTTTTATTTTGTCATTGTGTGTTTATTAATTTATGAAATTCATGGTTTATTAATATGATTAAACATGATCACATAAAGTAAATAAATTTGTAAGCATGCTAAGATAAAATAAAATAAATTTTATATGATAAATTTTATTTTCTATAGTTAATTACTTATGTAAGTTCCCACATATAGTAATTAATAAATATACAAAGATAAAATAAGATATATTATACAAGTAAATTTGATGTATGCATAAATTATTTTATCAGACGTGTTTAATTAATTATATAAGTTCCACATAATATTAGCACGTGTTTGATGAATAAAATAAATAATATTTACACATAAACAAAATATCTCAACCAAAATATTATGTTAGATAATTCCTTACATCACTTGAGTTAGAATACAATCAAATTTCAATGTTTTGGAAAAGCCTAGGGAATTTTAAATTATCAAATAATTCTAATTTAATTCTTGGGTTCAATTAACCAAACTAGTATTAAGAGTTCTTTCATTCATAAAACATGGTGTAAGTTGGAGGTAAGTGTTGTGGAAATCTGAGTATAGGATTTTAGGATTTGGGAGTCCACTCAATAAATAATAGAGTTGAGAGTTAATAAAATTGGTATGATAATCTTTCCTGAATACATTTAAAAAATATTATAAGGTCTCTATTAGGGTTATATAAAGGGAAATATAGATTCTTTCCACTATGATATCTGGGTGATTGGATATTCTGAATCCAATGGTGATGGTTGTAAGGATTTGTAGAAAAAATGGTAGACTTGATTAAATCATTAATTATGTAATAATCAATAATCGAGATAAAGTAATAAAATTAGTTTTATATGGTATATAAAATGGTAAGTAAAACCAAAAAATCACTATGATCATCCTTGGAAAAAGAAAATTTCCTAACTAGAAAAAATTTCCAAGAGTGGAATGGGCACGTGTGCATTGCACTGCTATAGTAAAACATGTTTTATATGTTGTGTTCCCCAATTCATGATTATCCACATTTGGTAGATATTGAGAGTTAGAAGTATGAATATGATAAGTACATAGAGGATGAATCATATATTCATTTCATCATATTCTAAACTACTTATAGAGAGCTAAAGATACACTATAAATATATATATGCATACACTATGTTGACACATCTCTAAAAACTTGAAAAAGAGACAGAGAGGCTAAAGATAAATGAGATTTTCACTATGTTCTATAATTGTAAACTAGAAGACTAGTAGCCAACAAGTGATAACATACTCAAGATGTTGAGGTATATCAATCAATTATTTATTTTTGGGTTCTATGTGGATAAAAATGTATCCAATAATATCATATTTTCTTCTTTACCACCGAAATTATCCATGTTCATTAAAAACTATAGAATTAAGTATATGGAGAATCTACTTAAGAATCATTCAACCATTATTTACCCAGATGATAAAGATTGGTTGGAATTTGGTTCTTTTCCCCATATAGTGAATTAAGTGAAGGGTAAGGGTGAAAATATAGTGAAAAGTTTAAATTAAATAGGGGATTTACAATTTCTATCAAATAAATAAAACATTTAGAGGGAGAGCAATACAAAAGAGGTTTTCTGCTTTAAATATGGAAATAATGTTCACTGGAATAGAAACTATAATGGATTAAAGAAGAAGTAAGTGTAATATTCTACTTCAAGTATATTCATCAATACATGTAACATTTATATTTTCTTCATGTCTATTAAATACAATTTGTGACATATATATTTGTATCTAAATATAAGAACCATGGAAAACTAGGAAATTACAAGAAGTAAGGTGAACCTTCAAGTAGCTGATGGAGCATGATTCCTAACTCAACTAAGAGAAGATCACAACTTGAAATTTACAATAGGATTGATTATCATAAAACTATTACTTTGTATTGGATATTAATAAAATATTTATCCCAGTGGTGATTTATCGACACAACAAGAAAATCTTTCGTGTTTGAAGTGAATTTTGGTGTGGTATACCAGACTTAATTAATAATTATTTTACATGAATTACATATTTATAATATCAAAAAAAAACATGAAAATAAAATATAAGACTCAAGTAAATCTCAGTTGTGGTATTCTAATTCTTTGACAAGTAAAACGTGGAATACATTTCAAGAATATTCCTATAAGTGTGTTTAAAATGTTTGGAGAAAAAAAATCATAGGAATTTTACATGTTTAACTATAACATTTTATGACAAAGAAACCTTTAAATTAAAGGTGATAATTCTAAAAAGATTCTAGAATCTTTTTAAAAGATACATGTAAACTATTCTAGGTGTAAGCTAGATGTGTAATCATATACTTCAAGATTCCTTTAAGAGATTTTAGGAATGTAATGTGAAGTAGAGAATATTATTGGTTAATGTTAATATATTATTGGGTTGGGTAGTTGAAGAATATCTTAACAAATTATTTATCAATCATTAAATGTAGATTAGAGTTATTCCAAAACTCTCATTTCCTTATACATGTCAAAGTGTTGATATATGTAAATGGAATATCAATAATGAGTCTTATAAGTATTGTGAATCTTCCATTACTCCTTCTAAGTCAATATTAGAAAATAATATTGTTAACACTTAACCACATGTCCAATTTAATGACAAGTGGATATCATATAATTTATAATATGAATGAATTCCATTATGTTAAAAAATCCGGTATTTTAGATAAAAACTAATTTTAAAGGATCCCCTTAGTAAAAAACTTACATCAAGAAAGACACAATCCACATATCAAGTAATTATCCTAAAATACTAAGGATATTACAATCTAGAATGCAATAAACCAACCTGGGTCAACCCATAATGCCACTTGAATTGAATTGCCACAAGGCCTGATTTGTGTTCTCGATCACCACAGGTTGGAAACAAGCACTAGGGTTTCATACAAAGAAATGTGGGATCAATTTAACCTTCAACATAAATATGATAAGATAGAATTAAACAATGTATCAAGTAGATTACCAGACTATATCATATGTAAAAACAACAAAAAAACAAGGGTAACATCCAATAGTTGTATAACAAGGTCTTAAAAACAATTTTATACCATCTAGAAAAATTTAACATTAAATAACACATGGGTCCATCTCTATGTGACAATATGTCATCACCATCACAATCCACCAAAAAGGAAACAAAAATAATGATAGTTTTCCTCTAAATGAAACTCTTCCCTTTACCTAAATCTTTCAAAACCAAGGCGAGAAATTCCCAAAATAAAAATTAGGGTGTGATCACTAAACCTCAGTAGGATGCCACTAAATAATAAGTACAAAGTACATCCACATGAATCCATTAGTTCTTATTCAAAACCAATTATATAAAACATTTCATAAATTAATTGTTTCCATTCAAAAAAATCCATTCAAAACATTCATTGGTTTTTCTCAAAATCATACCATATTCAATAACTATAAGAATATGAAAAACTATCTATGATACATAATAATATTTAATAACCAAATTTAAATGAATCCACAAATAAAGAGGCAATCCAATATAAAATACATATCCAAGTAATGTATCTAAAAATTACCATAGGTACAATCACAATATAAGGGTGTACAAAACTCAAACAACCAAGAAACACTATCTGTAATGATTGAATACAAAATTATGGGAACCTAAATTCCCCATAAAGGCTACCCAATAGAAACTATGGCATCAAGGGAACCTCCCCTAGTGCTTTCTAACAAAAATAGGACATTTCTATGTTTATTTTTTCCCATACCCAAATGTTTTCCAAATGAGATAATATATCAACATTTCATTTAAGAAACAAAATCCAAGTTTCAAAAAAATTCAAAACAAATTCACTCCATTTAAATACATGAAACAACATTTTCAAAAAAAACTTCTTCTTTTATGCATTTTTTCGATCACTTCAGGTGAATTAAAATGGTTTTCAACAAAAACTAATTTTTATAAAACAATTCCATAGCCATAAAAGAACAATTTCATCTCTCATGGATTTAAAATCATAAATTTCGAAAATTAGAAACAGAGGGAATCATAATAACAAAAATCATGTCATAGTAATTCCCATTGGATAGAGACACCTACCTCTAGATCAAAGAGAACCTTTTTGCCTTTAAAATCAATAATGTAAACGAATAGAATAGGTCATCAGAAGCCTTGATCCAAGATAAAAACCATCAATTCCCCTTAAAATCCTCTAAATTTAGAAATCATATCCCATTGGGGTTTCATTGAGATAAGGGAAATAGATATCAAAAGAAGATCATGAAAAAAGAGTAGAAACCAAGAGAAAAACTAGAAATACCTTGTTGAGATCAAAACAAACCAATTAAGATCTCTAAGGAATTAAAGGGAGAGTCCTATAAAGAATCATGGAGTCTATAGTTAAAGATAAATAGGAATTAGGAGGTGATTAAAGGACAAAATGTCCAAGGGAATCAAGGTAAATTTTAGTTCTTATATGTTCAGATCTGGATGCAATGTTAGGTTGCACAGTGAGACAAATCTTGTGCCAACCATGCAGTAGACTCTTTCCCTTAACAACCAAGTCACACGGTCTCCTATGAAGAGCTGAACAATTTGATAAATTGTTCTTAGACCATGAAAAATTACACTGGAACCCATAAATATATTTATCATGGTAATCATATTATTTAACTAATCATGAACCTAAACAGTGTGTCTAGCCTATTTTCCCTGAAACTTATAAATTTCAACCCTCGTCTCATGAAAGACTTTAAAACCTCACAAGGGATGAACCAAGCTAAAATGTAATCATACTTGTGACCTGGAGGGCATCACACCTAAGTTATCAAAGTGTCTTCAAGTGAAAAATTATAGTTTTATAAGAAGTGTGCATGTCTCTGTTAGAGATAGTGGGAGTGAGAAATTCTTAAATGAAGTCAAGGTTAAAAATGAACATGATTTTTCATAGGAACAACACTCTATGAAACTTATTGGAAGAAGTTATTCAAGTGACACATTTTACATAAGAAATAATAAAACCATAGTGTTGAAATAATAAAAAATGGTTATATAATCACTATATTAGGGGATAAACATTATTAATTTATTATAATAACCCTTTCCCTATAAGTGATTAGTGAGTGGGAATAATATAAAATTGAAAAGGTAATAAGTGTTTAAAATTGGATTCCATGTAGCAAAATCAATTCAATATTTTAGTGGTATCTTTATCTGATGTAAATCCCACTAGGTTTGGGTGGGTATTTTATAGATAGATAGACATACATGGTAAATTGATTACATATAATTGAAGATTGGTTGTTAAAGGTTTCAAAAAATTCAAAGCATTGGAAATATGGAAACTTTTTCCCCAATCCAGTTTCTAAAATCGAATTTGAATTCATGTTTCAATAGTAGGCACCATGTTTATCATGTAAATAAATTAAGGGTCCATTTATGGATTGCATGAGGCATTGAATCATGGAATGATTATTTTTCCATGTGTCTCCAAGTGGTTAGTGGTAGAACTATTGTTTTCTAATTATAATATACTTAACATATGGAAAAAAGATATTATTTTTATAATCAATTGAGGATAAATTGGAAGATTATTCATTAGTAGTGAATTAAAGTAGTGACCCAAGTTCTTGGGATTAAAATCTACTATGATTGAACTATGGGTTTTACTAGATTAATTACTAGTATATTCATTCATAATGTATTGAAAAAATTCAATATGGAATAATTTTAGGGAGAA
Organism: Viscum album; assembly: GCA_963277665.1. Taxonomy (NCBI): domain Eukaryota; kingdom Viridiplantae; phylum Streptophyta; class Magnoliopsida; order Santalales; family Viscaceae; genus Viscum; species Viscum album. The sequence continues at coordinate 1,187,955,360 of OY728127.1, read as the reverse complement.
ATATTTATCATGTGACATGGCATAAATCACTCCAAGATATTGTGTTAAGGTACATAAGGAGAGAAAGATGATGGGTAAAAATCCATGTTCTTAAGAAATTGGATCAATCACATATCACATGATATGCAATAAAATTCAATATTACTTATATATAAATCATGGTGGATAGATATAAAATATTATCATGACAACTATATAAGGTAGTAGTCATAAATATCCAACATTACTTGAGAAGGAATAAAGGATAATCTCTTGGTACTTAGAGAAGAGGGAAAACTAGTTATCAAGAGGACACGAAATTATCCTTCATACAGATCAATTTAATATAAGTATCACAACTAGTTTAAGTAAATTATAAGGGAATTCTTATTGAAGATGGTGGTTATTACATCTACAAAAACCATGTATATTACAGATTATGATGTTTCTAAAGAAGTATTATAAGTATGTATAATATTATTCTATATATTATAAGATATACCAAGATATTAAAGTATTATCACAATATAAATTATGATAATCATATTACTATGGTACTATCCAAGATATCAGGTTTATCATAGAGGAAGAAATGTGTATACTAGGGGATATCATCTCTTTAATATTTTTTACTCGAGGGTGAAGTCGCTGTAAGAAGAGTGGCCATAGTGAAAACATGATATACCCAGTAACTAAAGCCATATCTTAGAATAAGAATGAATATAATATGGGTGTTAATGAGTTAAAAATGTTATCAATTGTATCTAGTGGAAGTGGGAGTTCATTAGAGTTGGTTACCTAAAACAAATAAAATTTCTAATTTCATTTACCAGTATAAATTAACAAAATTCTTATCACATAATGATTTTTATTCTATGTAACATTAATGTGATAATTTTCTTAAAAATTGTTATTATAGTTTAGATGAATTTATCTGATGGTACATTGATAATGTTTTTATATCAAGTGTTAAAGGCTCATAATACAATAATACTTCTTCTCATGAATTTCAAATTTAATTATCTCCACGAAAGGGAGGCCACGAGGAAAGACCCGCCAATAGGAATTCCATATATTTATTTATGATTGAATATTATTATCTAAAAATTTGTATGTATCTTATTAGACTTGATATTACTAATAATTTATATCATTAATTACTTATATTAATGTATAGATGAAAATTTTAATGACATATACTCATGGAAAGGTAACATGTGTTCTGTATATCATAAGTGATATGGAATTAGTTTACTAAGTTGAGAAAGGATTTTCCCCTTCCAATTTAATAGAATAAGATGTCTATGGCCCTTCAATTGAAATGGAACTATCTAAAAAAATCCATGAAAATGGTAGTCTATAGATAGATTCATTTCAAAAAGTCAATGGAAGATGTATCAAGTATATGCAATGATGGAAAAAGTATATATCCAACTTGATCAGATATTGGTAGAAAAATGTATTATGTTACATAGTATCATTTTTCAGAAGGATTTTATTGTTTTTATATTAATTAATTTCTATATAGATATCTTAACATGTTGTCTGACGTTGGTCTTGGACTCTGGGTAAGTTCACCTGTTGCCACTGAGAAAAGAATCCTAGAGGGGTCACACACTAAGTGTATCCAAAATTTCATTAAATTATATTGAATTTAATTTTAAATAATAAATATTATTCTTGGATTTTAGAATAATAATCATTCAAGTACTATTGATCATGTAAATTCAATAATGAGATATTCATGTTTAAAATATGTAAATTGAATTCTATATCTTGTTTTATTATTAATAAGTAAATAAATAAATATTTATATATTCACCAGTTTAGTGAATGGATTAATATGAATATTTAGTTAGTTATGTGAATATTAAAAGTAAATATTTACTCTCAAGTTTAGTGCATATAATATTTATTTATTTTATCAAATGAATAATATTTATTCAAATGAATATATTAAAAATTTTAGAAAATATGATATTTAGTCACAAGTTTAGTGAATGTAATATTTATTTAAAAAATAAATGTTTTATAGTTCGAGGTATGATAAATTCAATGAGAGGATAAATGTTTCACATTAATGACATGATGGAAATGATATGTTTCATTTATTATCATCTAAATAAATATTGATTTATTTATTAGAGAAATGATATTAGATATTACATGTGGAGGAAATAATAATGAAATTATTATTGTTTGTCAAGAGGATTTCTTAGAATAAATAATCTGATAAAGGGACATTGTTCAATTATTAATTATTTGACCCTAGGTATAAAATTCAAGTTATATAATTTTATATATGAAGAGGATTTGTGAGGTGTTGATACAACAGAGACTCAACCTCTATAATTCTCTCAATCCCTAGTGATAAATCCCCCCAACCTCCCTCTGTCCAAAATCTAGAGAGATAGTAAGAGGTCATCATTATAGTCAATGGTGAACAATATAAAGAACTATATTCTACTGTTCTAGAACCATGAGTTTTAAGAACATTGTGTAAAGACTCATGGAGCACATATGGATATGTCCAGAGAAATCCTTACCTGAATTATCTACTAAAATGATAAAGTGACAAGAGTGATGGTGGAAATTGGATCAAAGGATATTATCTTGAATAATGTAATTCTTATTTAAATTAATTATAAATTAAATTTTAAAGATCCACTATCGATATTTTGGGGTGTATTTTTCAATTTCTTCTGATATTATCTATTGTTATGGATGAAAAACCAAAATTGGGAACTTGTTCGATGCTTGTTATCTTCCCTAGATCCTTCATGTATAACATGAGAATTTTTTTTAGTAGTGTTATTCAAAGAATTGTATTATAAAATTATCATATCAGTCTATGATTGGTTATAGGAATTAAAGAACTAAGTGTTAATGATCGATAATCCTCCACATTTACAATCATTCATGCATTAAATTATTGAGATTTGAATAAGAAATGGTTATAAAGAGTTGTAATTGGCATGTTATTATCTCGAATGATGAGAATGTGTGAGTAAATTATTGGGTGACATGGGACATTTCCTCAAGAAATATATAAAGGAAGTTGTATCCATGAGAATGGTTATCAATATCCATGGGAAGAGTTCCTACATATTTTATCTCTCTCCATGGAATCTCTCTTATATTGTGAGAGTGATTTCCCAATACCCAATGCCTATGTATACTTTAATTGTCAGTACATATATAAATTTTGATATATACATGTTTTTTAACTTACCATGTACTATTATTACTTCTATATGATCCATATATGGCACATTCTTAAGATTCCATGTCGTACCAAAATGTTATAATAGTTCCCAGCTATAATGAGAACCTGTAGATACTATGAAAATAATATTTAACATTTTTCAAGACACATCATTTTGATGGGTCACATATGATGCTCAACTATTATGTGTTGGGAGCGCATAAGCATTGAGACTTCTTTCCACGAAGTTCACACATAGTGATCTTGAGTACATGGGATCATGGGGATTAACCCACCAATAGAAACACCATATTTTTTGGGTTTCATTATTTTTCTATATATATATATATAAATTTTTATTAGTCTCCTTAATTGAGATTATTATTAATGTATATCATGGGTCAGGTAATTTGATTCATGAAGAAAAGCATGAAAATTTATGTCTATGGTGAGGTGGCTTGTGTTGGGTTCACCATTGATGATATGACTTTGTTTGAATACTAAAGATAGGATTTGTCACTTCTGAGTAAAGGAAGATATATATTGGGCCCTTTTGACTAGTATAGTAGTGTATTCATTAAATTAATGGCCATGGAAGAGGCGGTAAGCCTATATGGTATGGTCATAAAAATAATAAATAAATAATGTAAGGATGGTGGAACAAGATGTGCAACCATTTTTATGAGATATCAATAGAAAAATAGAATATATTACACAGTGTATATTTTTAGGAGAGGTTATAATTTCTATGACTTAAACTTATCTATTTTAGGTCATTTATTTTTTACTATACACCACTTTTTTGTGAATAAAACTCACTAATATTGAGATAATGTCCTCGAGAGTCGCTCACAAAGCACTTTCAAAAGATTGGAAAATTATAATGAATTATATTTTTGGAAAAAATGGTCGAGTAATGTATATGTATGAAAAATTTCAAGAGATAAATAAACTCAATGTTATTAGAGTTTAATAAGTGTTGAATTTATTAACTCAAAATATTCACAAGTTGTTAAGTGAATACAAAGAAAATATTTTATAAAAGAATATTCATTATTCAAGGTTTGTTAAAAAAATTATATGATAAAATATTTGAGATAATTAATTTTATTTTATCTTGTAACATAATATATTGTTACAAGTGAGTGATAAAATACTTATAACATTTATGTCATGGTTACTAGGTCATAAGTGTATATTAAGTATTATCTATAAGGTTTAACTTATTTAAGGGCCAAAGTAAAATATTAAAAAGCTAAAACCTATCTATAGAAACCCAATTAATCCAAACATAGACAGAAATATTTCTACCATGAATTTGAGTGCCTCCCCCTCTCCTATCCCAAATTCTAATGTTAGAAAAGTGATTTTGGAGAACCCTGATCCATTCCCTCCTTGATCGATTATATGGTGATCCAATGAATGTGATTACATTAAAATTCCAATATGTTCTCAATGATATAAACTGGAGTTCAAAGATCAATTTTCCAACAAGATTTTGAAACGTGCATTGATGATCTGGAGGGTTCTCGCTCCATATCCTTCAAGAAGTGATCATGTTTGATGAGAAGAAAATGTCTTCACCTTTAAATTGAATTTTGTATTGATTAGACACTAAATTAGGATAATATTCATTGTTAATATATATAATATTCATTTTATTTATTATTTATAAACACCATTTTAGTGCATTTTACACTTTGAACATCATTTCACATTATGATTGTAATTCCTTCTTAAAATGCACTTTGATGTGGTACATTTTATAACATCATTTAAAGTACCCAATGATCTTGATTTTATTTTCATATTTAATTTTCTGGTTTCTAATTATATTGGGAACAATTCATACTTGTGGAATGTTGGAAGATTCTCATTGGAAGACCACCAAAATGGGATTTCATTCAAACAATTCTGGAGAAGGCATATTGGACACCAGCCCACTGATGAGAATGTGAGGCTCCACATACAAGCCTAATGATGCCCAAATTTCCATTTATGATAGAAGACATATATAGGAACAAATAATTCTTCAGGATACAGTGCTAATTCGGCCTCTATGGTGGATATTAAGGCGGCCCAATATAGAGATAAAATTATGGGCAAGATTATGAGGCCCATAAAATCATTCAACCAATTTAATCATATCTCGGCAACCAAAAATCCATTTGGGTTGAAATTTTATAGATATCTGGGAGAAATCTAGAGATTCACTTTTTTCTTTTATGGACCACTCCAATTAGGCCATCTAGAAATCCATTTAGACACGTCTGTTCGGTGGATGAAAGCTGGCTGCCACCTCGAGTCATGGATAAAGAAGTCCACACTCCATTAATTTACACCACCCTAGGCCTACCATAATCAAGTGGGATGATTTTTACTATTGGTAGTTAGACCCATGCCTCTTGAGAGGCCTATTTAAGGCAGTGTTAGTGAAGGAGTGGATAATTTTTAATGCTTTATTTCATTGTAATGTTATGCTGTGATTTTGTTGTCTCAAGTTTGTCTTCCACATGTAAGTTGTTTTAATTCATCCTAGTTTCTTAATAAAAGTTCTTCTTCTCTTATTATCTTGTTATTATCCATCTCACTTTGATACCATTTCTTCAAGGGGTGAATTTATTCACACCAAACCTTGTTAAATTATTCACAAAACAGTGGAGTGATCATTTTCTTTTTATTGTTTTCTTTACTTTTTCAATTCCTCCCTCATGAGTCTACATCCCGCTTCCATAGAAACCATAGAACCAATGGATGGATAACCCACTTATGGGTTGATCCAAGGGAGTATCAAGGGTATGTATTGGATGTTATTTATCATCACATTAATGTATAATCACTTTTTTTAATTGAGATTTTTATTTGATGATTTTAAAACTTCTTCATCCTTGTTGAATTTTAAGGCCACATACTTTAAGTGCTAATATAATCCTTTACCTTGGAGTGCTCATATATTTGATCCTCCAAGTGTATAGGTCATTATTATTATGGTGTTTTGGTATAAAATCAATAAGTGATGAAGTTTTTTATCTCCTTAAATGAACTCATCTCAAATATAAGAAATTAAAATAATTGAAAAGGGAATACGTCCAATCCACCCCAAGTGATAACCTAGGATCAATTCATTCTTTTTAATTGAATTCACTTAAGTCACTTAGATTTAATTTAAAACCATCTTAAATCAACCCATGTTGGCCACTTCATAGCCAAAAACAGTCCATATAATGTACATGTATGTAGGTTACTTCTTAGGTCTCTGAGGATTCGACAACCCAAACTAGACTACAAGGACCGTTCTACCTTCTTCTCTTGGGTAAATTTGAGCGTGAATCAAATTTTGGCACCGTTTTCGGGGACCCAATTAATTCATCTCAACACCCATTCTATTCTCCCTCATTTCTTCTATTCTCACCAAATATCTCTTATCTTGTCCCTTTATTGTTTTTTTCTTTTGACGCATGTCCGCCTGCACCCATGATCAATCAAACCGTCTAGTTAGGGTGGAAAGTCCTAGGGTTAGGGAGTCAAGTGAACCTAGGGGATTATTTACATTATATCCTAATACTATTGATATTCTAGAGTCCAAAATTGATCCCATTTAAATGGATGTTCTTCCAAGGAACCAACTCATAAACCCGGGTGGAAACCAAAATGGAAACCCAAATGAGGCAGCCACAAACATGGGGAATGCAGTTGATCAAACCATGAATGACTACCTCACACCTACCTAGACCAATTCCCCCTCATGCATTAGACACAACTCCCTGGGAAATAACAACTACATCTTTAAACCCCATTTCCTAAATCATCTACCCATATTCCATGGAATGGAGTCTGAGATTCCAAACCTTCACGTTAAGGAGTTCGATGACATTGTAGAAACCATGTGTCCCCCACAACAAATAGAATCAGATGAGATGATGCTATTTCCTTTTTCTTTAAAGGATCAAGATAAAAATTGGATAAACAACTTTAGACCATCAACCATAAACTATTGGGACCAACTACAATTAAAATTCTATAAAAAATACTTTCCCCACCACAAAATAATTGCACTTAAAAAGAGTATTCAAAACTTTTTTGAAAAAGAGGGAGAGCCATTATATGAAACATGGGAGAGGTTAAAAGACACTCTAAACATGGTTCCAAACCATGGTTTTTCTATTCCTAAACAAGTGATAATTTTCTATGAAGGGTTGTGTCTGAGGAACAAACAATTCATTGACATGATGTGTAAAGAAACCTTTAAAAACAAAGCCCCAAATGATGCTTATGAGTCTCTGGAATGCCTTGCTGAACAAAACCAAACTTGGGGAACTTCACCTTATTATGAAAATACACAATGAACTACTATAATTCATACACTTAGAGAAGATAAAAGCCTTAGGGCTAAACTTGCAGCACTCTCTAGGAAGGTTGAAGAGATAGAACTTAGGAAAGTCCATGAAATCCAAACTGTAGAACCTGTTTGCACAATTTGTGACAAATATGACCATAATATCGACAACTGCCCAACCATTCCATCCATCAAGGATGTTCTTTTAGGAGGACCCCTGGAAGAAGTAACTGCTTTGAACATTCAAAAGCCTCAATACCAAAACAACTTCATCCCAAGGTATAATGACCTCCCAGGCATCCACTGGATAGATAACCAACAACCTAGCCAACCACAGGGACAAAATCTTTACCCCTATCAAAACTAACAAACCCATAACCAATTCCAAACCCAACCTATCCAATACCAACATCCACTGATCCATTTTCAACAAACCTTCCCACCTCCAAAATATCCCCCTGGGATAAACCAATCTTCTCATGCACCAACCCAAACTGTTACACAAATCCTACTAGAAAAAATATGCAAACAAATGGAAAGAATGAACTCAGAAGTCTATTCCCATAAACAAGAACTTCCAACCATCAAAACTGGAAAGGTAACCATGCCTACTCAGGTGGTACCATCCTCAAATTCAAGGGGAGAGTCATTTTGTACTCAAACAACTCATGAAAAACTAAAGGCTGATACTTTTTTAAGAACTGGGAAATCAATTGAGAAACCTGAAAAACTAATTCAGAACCCATCTGAAGAATCAAACTTGGATGAAAATTCAAATGAACCAAATGAACAAACTGAAAAATATGATAACATTTTCAAAGAAACATCTCTTCAAAAAACATCCCCACAACCTGCATCATTTCCTCAACACATGAGGTGGAAAAGAAAACCTGAATTGAGTGAAACGTTAAGAGAAATCTTCTCACAATTCAAGTTGAACACTCACATTCTTGATGCAATCCAAACCATATCTGCCTTCTCAAAGTACCTTAAGTACTTTTCACTTTTAAAAGAAAATTTTCAAATAAAAATCAAGTCCTTTTGGCTGAAAATGTGAGTACCACCATTCAAGGGACCCTTAATCCTAAGTTGAAAGACCCGGATTTCCCTTACATCAATTTTGAACTAGGAGAGAGCAATGTTTCCAAGGCCTTGTGTCGCCTAGGTGCTAGTGTCAATATCATCCCCAATGAAATGTACTTCTATTTAGGCCTAGAATATCTCTAACCAACATTTGTCACACTTCAACTTGCTGATCGTAGTATTAGGGTTCCAAAGGGGATTTTAAAGGACTTTCTGGTAAAGGTTGAAAAATTCATCTACAATACTGACTTCATTGTCCTTGAAAACCATTCAAACATAGGAAATAAAGAACACACCCCAATCATCCTTTTTCTTTCTTTCCTTGAAACACTCAACTCTATTATCCAATTCTGAAATTGGAACATGACCATCACCTTTGGAAACATGATTCTAAACTTGAACATCTATAATGCAAGCTCACAAATAGGGGATGATGAGGACATTCATGAAGTAAACATCATAGGAAGCATTGATAATGAATCCATATAACATCAAGGAATATTTGATGGATGTTTAAGTCAGGATGATTCTGATTTCCTTTATTCACATGAAGGATGTTCATCTCTTTGGCTTGAATCATTTTCAAATTACTCTTATGATGAAGTCTTAGGTCCAAAAATCAGTGATAACTTTCAGAAAACCACTTTCCTGGAGACCAATCAAACATCCTTCCCTAAATCAGATCGAACCAATATTGTAGCTGAAACTTCTACACATAGAGAATAAATCCTATCTAAAACTCTAGGAAACAAAATTGATCTTGATTGAATGTCCCAATCTTCAGCTGAAATTCTACACCAACCTAATCTTGAATTGAAGGAACTTACCTCTGCACTCAAGTATGCCTTCTTAGGGGACAATCAAACACATAAAATTGTCATTTCCTGTTATCTTGAAGCCAATCATGAGAGTATGCTTCTACATGTCCTTAGGAAACATAAGAAAGCCATTGGTTGGACCCTTTCTGATATTCCTGGGATTTTCCCACTTATCGGGACACATAGGATTGTTCTGGAATCTGATTCAAAGCCATGTCGTCAACCTCAACGATGACTCAATCTTAATCTCATGGAAGTAGTAAAAAAGGAACTTTTGAAATTGTTAAAAGATGGTATCATATATACCATAGCTGAGAGTGAGTGGGTCAGCCTAATCCAAGTGGTTACCATGAAGGCAGGAATCACAGTTATAACCAATAAGGATGGAGAGATTCTTCCAACTAGAGTGAGTATTGGCTGGAGAGTCTGCATCGACTATAGGAAGCTAAACTCATTTACCAAGAAGGACCATTTCCCCTTACCATTCATTGAAAAAGTCCTTGAGAGAGTGGAAGGTCTTTCCTTATACTTTTTCTTAGATGAGTACTCAGGGTATAATCAAATTGTGGTCTCCCTAGAGGATCAATGGAAGACTACATTCACATGTCCATTCAACACCTTTTCTTTCAAAAGCATGCCCTTCTGTTTATGCAATTCCCCCGGAACCTTCCAGCGGTGCATGATGGGAATATTCTCAGACATGGTAAGGGATTTTCTAGAGGTCTTCATGGATGACTTCTCTCTGTTTGGAGATACATTTGAGGGATTTCTGTGGAATGTAGAGAGTTTCTTCTCAAGATGTGATGAAAAGAATCTGGTCCTAAACTGGGAAAAATTCCATTTCATGGTTAAAGAGGGACTAGTCCTCAGCCATCTAGTCTCAAGTAGGGGTATTGACGTTGATAAAGCCAAGGTTGACATCATTATGCACCTTCAATCACAGAAAACTGTAAAGGAAGTGAGATCTTTCATAGTACATGTTGGTTTCTATTGAAGATTCATCAAGTACTTTAGTTCAATCTCTTGTCCCCTTTGTGCTCTCTTAGTAAAGGATGTTCCATTTGTTAGGATAGAAATCTGTGAGGGTTCATTCTCAACCCTCAAATACTCTTTAACCTCTCCTACCATTATGAAATCTCCAAATTTAAACCCTCCTTTAAAACTTATGTGTGATTCCAGTGACTTTTTTGTAGGGGCTGTGTTAGGACAACATTGTGATAAAACTTCTTATGTCATTTCTTATGAAAAAAATCTTTAAACGATTCCCAAATCAACTACACCGCCATTGAAAAGGAGTTACTTACTATTTTGTTTTCCTTAGAAAAGATTAGGTCCTACCTCTTAGGATCCCCCACCACTGTGTTCACTGACCATTCTGCACTAAAATAACTCTTCTAAAAACAAGATACTAAGGCTAGACTGATTAGGTGGGTCCTTCAATTATAATAATTTTACGTCACAATCAAGGATAAAAAGGGAGTTTAAAATATTTTAGTTAATTACCTCTCTAGGATGGAATTAAAAGGCAACTCATGTCACATTTCTATGTCTGAGTCATTTCCTGATGAACACCTATACTCTGTGAGGGGCAGACCTTCGTATGCTGACAGAGCCAATTTCATAGTTACAGGAGTCATTCCAAAATTATTAGGGACTCAATCTAGAAGAAAATTTCTTTATAATGTTAGGAACTATGTGTTTGATGATCCATACCTCTATAAGTTCTTCCCCGACCAAGTCATTAGGAGGTGTGTCTCAGAATCTGAACAAGAGTCCATCCATAAATTCTTTCATAGTGAGGCATGTGGAGGTCACTTTTCCTCTTAGAAAACTTCTGATAAGGTTCTACAGGGTCATCACTTTTGTCCCACCCTCTCAAGGGACTCCTACACATTTTTTCAAAGATTTCCTAAGTCTCAATAAGTAGGGTCAGTCACAAAAAGGAATCAAATTCTACTCACTCCTGTCTTAGTGATTGAAATCTCTGACTACTGGGGAATTGATTTCACGGTTCCTTTCCCAAACTCTTGGGGATACCTATACATCCGCTTAGTTTTTGATTATGTCTCAAAATGGGTTGAAGACATTCCCACCATGTCTAATTACAATCATGTTGTGATCTGATTTCTGAAAGAGCACATATTTTCTCGATTTGGAATTCCTAGGGCTATAATCAGTGATCAAGGAACCCATTTTTGAAATAGTCCATTCTCTTCACTCATGTCTAAGTATGATATTTCTCATAAAGTTTCCACTGAATTCCATCCTCAAACCAATGGTCAAGATGAGTACGAAAATAGGGAGATTAAGAATATTCTTGAAATAACTTTCAATCCTTCTAGGAAAGATTGGTATGAGAAACTCTTGGATTCTCCTTAGGCATATCATATAGCATACAAAACCATCCTAGGAATGTCACCATATAGGTTTGTTTAAGGAAAATCATGCCATTTACCTATTAAAATTGAGCATAAGTCTTTTTGGGCAATTAAGAAAATAAATTATGACCTCTCATTGGCCGGAACAAAAAGGAAATTAGATCTCAATGAACTTGAGGAACTTAGGATGGAGGCTTATGAAAATTCAAGGATCAATAAAGCTAGAGTTCAAGCCTACAAATCTAGTAATATCAAATTCAAACATTTTGAACCGGGAAAATTTATGCTCTTGTATAGTTCAAAACTTTATTTACACCCGGGAAAGTTAAGGTCTTGATGGTCAAGTCGTTTCATAGTGCATCATGTGTACCCCCATGGGGCAGTAGAGATTCAAGATCTCACTAGTGGTCACATTTTCAAGTTCAATGGTCATAGTTTAAAACCATTCATTGAATCATTCAATAAACAAGAAATAGAGGTTGAGTTAACTGAGCCAATATATGAACCAGGAAAAAATTGATAGATTTAGGATCCATGTAGTGCTAACGACATTAAACAAAAGCGTTGCATAGGAGGCAGCCCGTGGTTTTCATGTTTCCAATCTTTTTGGAACCATCATTATTTTTCAAATAGGATTAATTAATCATTTTTATATTTAAAAATAATAACAAAAATAGACTATTGACCTGTTCTTCTATTATGAGTATGGATGTGTATGAAAGAGGAGCATCATATTCATCCGTGTCACGTGGTGTGTTCCTTAAGTAATACCTTACCCATTAATTTAAAAATAAGAAAATGTATCATCAGTTAATTTTATTTTTATGTGTTTTTAGGTTAAAATAAAAATACAAAAAATAAAAATAAAAATATATTAATAAAAAAGGGACACGTCATAGGTCGTGGGTGAAACCCTTTCATAACCAGCGAAGCCATGGGGAATCGAACCCAGGACCTAAGGGAGATAAGGGTGTGGGATTACCATTGACCTACGGCTTATTGTACTTCCTTATTCTATAATTTTTATATATATACGTATATTTTACTTTCTTTATTATATAAATATATATATATATAGTTTTCTTTGTTTTTGTTTTTGTTTTTTTTCCACTAGGGAATTCTCAGAGTGACATCGAGATCAAGGGATTAAAAGGGAGAAACAAAAATTTCAACTTCAACCACCAAGTGACTTCATTCCATGATCCTCATTTTCAATTTCTTTTTTGAACTTTCATTCTCTAACTCTACCCCCTTTTAAATTTTCTTTTCAATAAACACTGTGGACAGTGTTATTTTAAGTTGGGGGAGATAAAATAAAAAAATGATTTTGTGTCAAAAAAATGAGTGATTTGAAATAAATGTGTGTAAATGGAAGGAAAAATTCCTTTAACTTTTAACATGGTAATACACATTGCAAACTTTGAAACTGAATGTCAAATAATTTAGCATGCCCCAATTTTTATTTTAATCCTTTTATAATTTCACGAGCATAGATTTTGGAAAGTGTGGTTGTCCAATGTGATATTTCATCGTTTTTTATTTTCATCTAAATAAAAAAAAGATCACAATGCACGTACTTTGGATAATGGGGTTTTAGTTTGAGTTCATGGGGTCCCCCAAATAAATATAATAGGTGTGGTTATCATTTTAGTTTTAATATGATTATTCAATAAAAAAATTAAAATTTAAAAAAACAATAAATTTGGGCGTATAGCAATGAAATAAACTCATGTGTGGCCTTCGGCAATTGGGGATCATGACTCCATAGTTGTCTGGACCAGAGTTAGTAAATTTATCTCTATTTTTGGTAATTTGATTTTTTTTGATTGACTTAACTCGAGATGATGCTCGAGAATGTGGGCTTCACTTGGTGACCTAAGATCTTTGAGCCTGGGAGTCATCGGTAAAGTCTCTCTATTGGGGTTGACTCTTTTGAGTGCAATTTCAATTACCATGGAAAAATTGCAAAAACAAAAAAACAATAAAAAATTTGAATACGCATCTTAATATTGAAATGTGATTCCACCTAGCACTTTCATCATTTCCCTCTTGAATAAAGATGAACCCCCATGTCTAATGCGATGCACAACACATCATCACACTTAATTGATATTGGATGAAATATGGTGATGAATTTGAACAAAAGAATGGGTTTGGGATTGGGATCTACTTATGAAACTATCATGTATCAAAATATTTTTATGGTTTTCATGATGGTTTTGTATAAGGTTTTTGGGTGATCATTTTGTATTAAAATGTTTTTGGAAAAGGGGATTCAAATTTCATATTGTTGAGATATATTTTGCTCAGGACTAGCAAAACTCAAGTTTGGGGATGTGTGTAAAGACCCAGAAATTTCAAGGAAATTTTTTTCTTAATTTTCTTTGGAATTTTACGAGAACGCAGTTTCTGACTGCGCCTGATTCCGAGGCCCGGTGTGCCTGGAATTAATTTCCGAAGTTTGGCTCGGGTACGTTCAGTGAACGAGCGAGCGGGAATTTCTATCTTTTGAACCGGTGCTCGGAATTGAAATCCGATTGCACCGATAAACTCGCAAAGCCGGTAATCTCTTAAGGGAACCTTTACCGTAGTTGCGTTTGTGCGGGAGAAGAAGTTAATTTTTGGGGTTTAATTAAAAAAAGTGAATAAAATTATTAAATCAATTTTATTTCATGTTAAGTTGTTAACTTCTCCCATGGGAAGTTGGTGGTGGGCCCACATCCATCCAACTTCCCATGTGTGGATATTTGAAAGGGTGGGGCCCACATGAACCCCTCCCCACCTCTTAAAATTCCTTAACTTTCCTAACCCCTCTAAACCCCCATTTAATCTCCCTTTAACTCTTGAACTTCTCCCCCTCTTAAGTGCATGCCAACACATTTTAAATTAATGAAGTTATTTGAATTTTGGAATTTGAAAAGCTTGGCATGTGTTAATAAAATAATGGGAGGGATTATTTTATTAGGTTGCTTGGTTAAGTGAGATTGGGAGCCTTGGGAGAAAAAGCTTAGGAAATCCTGAGTCCTTCTTTCTCTATGAAGAAGAACACGAAGAACGTCTCTTCCACCACTGAAGCACGACGACGCCATCTTCTTCATTGTTCTTCAACCGAGGCAAGGAAAGGGAAGCGACGCCCACGACATCTCCAACGACCTTCATCCTCATCAAAGGAGAACATGTCGCCTGCAAAGAACGTCATCAACGACGACGTCACCTCCGAACGCTCGTCCACCAACGACGAGTACCCTTCTTCCTTTCCGATGCATGAGCGTGAGAATTGAGAGTGTGTGACAAACACGACAATCGAGGAATTGATATCCGCCCTTTTTCCAAGATCGTTAACGAACGACAATTACGAGGTAGGGGAATTTTTTTATTTATTAAATTATTATGTTCTTGATTCTAGCATGTCGAACTTGAGGATAATCGAATAAATTTTATCTTTTAACGAGAGGGGGGGCCAGACCGCACAAACACGGCCTAACCCCCCTCCTTTGTTCATGATTGTTTCTTGCGGATGGAATGAGATGGCGTGGTGTCGTCGCACCACGCGGGTATCCTACGACAGGTATTTCCCGACGCCGTCGCGCCGCACCGTGGAAAGAAATCCAAGAACGTGACGCCGTCGCGTCGCGTCGAAGGAAGTCGAAGGCGCCGCGGCCAGAGCGGGGGAGCGGTGTCGTCGCATCGCGCCGAACGGCATAGGCCGCGGCCGGTTCCGGGCCGCGGAGGAGCAAGATGACCGGCGGCCAGCACCGGGCCGCCGGTGTCGGCGAAGGAAGGACCGGTCGTCGCCGGTCCTTGCTGGCGGAACCGGACGGCCAATGTGGGCCAGTCGGGCAGTGGAGACCGGGGGAATTAATTCCCCCAGCCGGGTCTTCAAGCGGCCCCAATTAAGGGGCCGCGGTTTCACAAAGGGGGGGGGGGCTTTGCCATCCGCGCGCGGTGCACATGCGGCGCCCAGGCGGCGCCGCCGCGTTGGATCGCACCGCCGCGCCGGACCGCGCCGCCGCACAGGCCCGCGCCGCCGGCCGGGCCGGATTTTCCGAGCCGGGCCGGGTCGTCGGTCCGGGTCGCCGCCCGGGCCGGGTCGACCCGGTTTGGCTGACCAAGGGGGGGGGGGGGGGTCGGGCCGGGTCGGCCCGGGCCCAGAACCCCCAGTTTCGGACCACTTTAGGTCAAATGCCTGTATCTTGGGCTACGGTCCTCCAAACGACTCGCCGTCAGCGGAAACGCGATCCTTGGATCGAGACGGTCGTTTCGGTATATCACACTCAAGGTTTCGGATTACTTTGAGTTCGGCCGGGTTGGTTCGTACACGAAACCAACCAGGCCCTCGGAGCGGAAACACTCATATTTTGAGCTACGGACGTCCGATTGATGTGCCATAAACTTTGTTGAGTTCCTCTTAGTGAGACGGATCTTTTGGCATACTCTGCCCGAGGTTTGGACGCAGGTGGAGTACGGTCGGGTTGGTTTTGCCTTAAAAACCAACCGGGTCCCTAGAACGAAAAAGCCAATAACTCTCAGACCGGGCGTCCGATTGACGCGCCGTCTGTTGCATTGAGTTCCTGTTGATGATACGGAACTTTTGGCATCCTCCGCCCGAGATTTGGATGCAGATGAATAGTGGCCGGGTTGGATCGCACCGAAATCCAACCGGGCCCCTGGAACGGAAAAGATGATACTTTTCTGATAGAACGTCCGTTTGACGAATCGTCAGCGGCGTTGGTGATCTCGTTGAGAAACGGTCCCTATGAATATACCCTATGAGAGTTCGGGGTACAGTTGAGATACGGCCGGGTTTGGTTCGCTCACGAAACCAATCGGGCCCCTGGGACGAAAAGGCTAATAACTCACAGACCGGGCATCCGATTGATGCCCCGTCTGTTGCGTTGAGACCCCTATGACGAGGAGGTCATTTGAGATACTTCTTCATGGGACTTGGAGATACTTGGAGTATCGAACTGTAGCTCGTGGAGCGGACCCTCCCAGTGACGAGCGTGCGGAGTACAGAGACCGTGTAGCTGGCTGAGACCTGACGACTGCTTGACCGACTCGACTTGGAGTGAGTCGACTAGCCCAGTGGACGGAGCACTACTTTCTGAGGTGCAGACCCATGGCGGACGGAGCACTACCTGTGTAACAGTGCAGACCTGCGGTACTCGTCCGGAGAGTACCTCAGCAGGCTACTAGGGGGTGAGCACTACTGTGTTTGGGTGACATACCTCGGCGGGAAGCACTACTATGTTTGGGTGTCTGACCCACGGTACTCGACAGGAGGAGTACTTCAGCAGCCTTAGGTTAGTGAGCAGTACCTTGGAGTCGTGACAGGACCACTGTACACTCCAGAGACGGAGCTCTTCAGCAGTTACGGTTTCGATAATGAAAATCCTGGTTTGAGCTGAGACTTTTGACCTTGTGTTTACCTCATGATTCAGATGGGTCACTCGCTAACTTAGGTATATGTATGGGCATATACCTCGGTAGTGGTTATCCGTTGATTTCACAATCCTTGTGTTTCCTCATGATTGAGATGGGTTACTTGATAACTTAGGTATATGAAGTGGAATATACCTAAGTAGAGGTTATCTATTGAGATCTTATTTGTGGTTATCCTTGTTGGTTTAGTGAGACCTTGAGGGTCTTGGGGTCCCTACTGAGTATCGTTATACTCACCCCTGCATGGGCTATGCCCGCACCTCGTTGTGTTGGTTGCAGACGACGGGCAGTGCTGACGGAGGCCGAGTGTTCGAGGATTGGACGGTACGCGGAGGTGGACTACAAGACGAGTCAGTACCCGGAGGTGGATTACACGACATGATGACTCACAGAGGAGGTTGAAGGATGAGAGTGTGGAGGAGGCTATCTGTACCTACCCTTCAGGTAGGATCCGTGGTGGATGACCAGGAGCTGTGCTATCTGTACCTACCCTTCAGGTAGGATCCGAGGAGGACAACCCAGGAGCTGCTTCCTTCTTCCAGATGTTTGTCTTTTTGCTATTGTACCTTGTTCGGTTGTAGTCGTACTTTCTTTTGGGTTTTTATTCTGGCCCATTTACTTTTCAGAATTTTTTTGTACTTAGTGTTTTGATTCCGCTTGTACTCTGTGGTGCTTGTTTTCTTTTATAAAGGCAATGCCTTCCCAGTTATTGGGATTTTACGCCTTTGGTGCTAGTCGCTAGCCCCTGGCCTAGGGAAGGCGGGCTTGGGGTAGTCACGGCACGGGCCCCGAGGATGGGTCGTGACAAATTAGTATCAGAGGATTCGGTTCTACCACAGAACTTATAACTCTGATATTTTCTTTCTGTAAAGCAATAGTTTTAAGGGTACTGAGTGTGGTCTTCAGTTCAGGGAGTCCAGTGTTGGTACAGGCGGCTGACGTATCCATACACCAAGACCTTGACAACTAATTTCCGACTTTGTGCACGAAAACACTGATTGAGTGTGTGTTTTCAAAGGTTTTCCCTTAAAACATCTCAAACTAGGTCTGCTCACCCGGTATAAACGTTTGACCGTGTCACGATGTTTCTTTTAGGATGCCTTTTCACAGACGACCAGCTAGATCCCAGAGGGATGTGCGTGCTGACAGCCTGTCGAGTGACAAGGCTTCGGTACATGGCCCTCTTGCAGTTGAGGCACCAGTGGAGGCACCAGCGGTACTGCTACCCGTTGGGCCACTGATGCCACCAGCCCCAGCAGTAGGCGATGCACGATGCTTGAGCGCGCTGCACGAGTTCTAGTGCCAGAGGCCACCCAGGTTCCGGGGAGAGACGGACCCGAAGGTAGCTGAGGTTTGGCTGGAGGCTGTGGTGAGAGTCTTCAGGCTAGTGGGGACGCCGGCAGACTTCATGGTGATCTTTGCTACCAGCCTCCTTCAGGCAGCAGCAGGCAGGTGGTGGAGCCACTTGTTTCAGTTTTGCGACAGGATGAACTTCGCTTGGGAAGACTTCGAGACCTTCTTCAGGGTGGAGTTTGTGCCAGTATCTCTACACCCCGAGCGTGTACAGGAGATTCTTCCTTTGCCACGTGTTTTTCAATCAGTAGCCGAGTCATCTGTGGGCAGTAGACAGATGATGCAGAGGTCCAGGTGGACCAGACTAGCAGTTAGACGATCTCGGGTTTTAGGACTGGTGGTGCGGGGCACCCGGGGTGGGAACAGAGCTAGGCGTTCCAGAAGCAGGTTGTGTTACTCATGCGGCGGAAAAGGTCACCTGGCACGTGACTGTCCGAATCCTCGTACGGTCGATCAACGGGTGTTGGAGGAGCCACCGAGACAGAAGCAGCGGCTGGTGCTTGAGCAACAGCCGAGTAGTGGACAAGGCAATAGAGCTCCGAGAGCAGGTGGGCAGGAGAGGAACTAGTGGATACGTCCTTTGTACTTCTAGTTCCATGTTTCTTTTGTATTCGTTTCTTTGTACTATGAGCTGCAATAATAAAAAGACACTTATCTTTTTTTCTTTCCTGTCCTTTTGTTTGGTTGATACTGAGTGGTCCCGGTTAAACTGTTGACTTGACCCTCACTTTCGAAATTTCTACTGTAGGGGACCCAGTGACCTCACACTGATGCCGACAGTGTGACTCGACCCTTTGAGGCGAGAGTGACAGTTGGATCTCTTAGTAGTTACATCGAGGCCTTACGACGTCATCCATGGCATGAATGCATCATTCATGTCAGGATTGACTGTATTAGGCAACGAATGTGGTTCATCCAGGGGATGAGACCGGGTTTCTCTTATCGGCAAAGAAGAAATCATAGCAGCTCTTGTGAGACTAAAGGAGGTCCAGGACATCCAAGAGAGGATGAAGACTGCACAGTGCAGTAAGAAACAGGAAACCGGTGCTAGTCTTAGAGACTCGGGAGTCTTAAATAAGAGGAAGCTTAAATGAGAGATGAGTCTACGAAGCAGCAGGCATGGAGCCAGAGCTAGGTGAGCAGCATGAGGTGGTGTACATCCTAACATTGTACAACCACCTGCCTTAGTTATTCCTGCCAGGCTCAGGGAGCTGGAGGGTGGAGGAAGAGTGCGGCTGCATGCGGTCAAGGAGTGTGACCCAATGGCTCTAGAAATGATTCAAGGGACAGTCTATGTCCACTACTAGTTGCTGTAGTAACGGAAGTCGATATGAATCATTCCTTGCTTTCACAAATCTTGTTCTAGACCTAGAGTTTTCGGTAAGACGTGGACTTGACCCTCACGTCTCGAGATGCCTTGGGAGGAGAATCGATAATCACACTTACGCTGACAGTGTGGTCAGACCCTCGAGGCGAGAGTTCCGGTTGGAATCTCTTGGTGGCAGCGTCGAGGCCTTATGACGTCAGTTTGAGTATGGAATGAGCAATAACTGTTCATACTCAAATTGACGGTTTTAGGCAAACGTCGAGATGGGTTTTCCTTGGTCGGCGAAAAGGAAACCCCGGGCAGCACAGGATAAACTCTTTCATAGGAGGGTGCGACCGATCACTCTTGAGTCAGTCAACCATACCTTCATGGCAGCAGCCTTTTGAGTTTCAGTTCTAACAGAAAATGGAGACCTCTGGAGTTCGAGGATGACGATCACGTCCGTATATGGGTCTCACCTCGACGAGGTTTATGGAGAAGTGGCCAAGGAAGCAAGTTATCTCCGAGGTTCAGCAGACCTTCTTAGGTCCTCAGCTGGGTAGGCGGGGTGGTTTACTGCTAGACCCATTCACCGCAGTTTCATCAGGTGCACAATGACTTCCACGTATCTCAACTGAGGAGATACGTGCTCGACCCTTCGCATATCATCGACCATTAGGAGCTGGACGATGGCGATGGGGTGTCTTTCACGGAGGTTCCAGTGGGGATCGAGGATCGACAGGAGTGGATCCTACAAGGATGATCGATTCCTCGGGTGCACTTTCTTTGGCAGTATGGAACCTCCAGGTAAGCATATGGGAGCGGAAGGCTCAGATGCGTGCTCTGTACCGCTTTTGTGACCCTAGTTTGTGTTGAAGCTTTACGGGGATGTAAAGCCCTGAGGTGGGAGTAATGTAAAGACCCGTAAATTTCAAGGAAATTTTTTTCTTAATTTTCTTTTGAATTTTACAAGAACTCAGTTTCTGACGACGCCTGATTCCGAGGCCCGGTGTGCACGGAATTAATTTCCGATGTTTGGCTCGGGTACGTTCAGTGAACGAGCGAGCGAGAATTTCTATCTTTTGAACCGGTGCTCGGAATTGAAATCCGATTGCACCGATGAACTCAAAATGCCTGTAATCGCTTAAGGGATCCTTTTCCGTAGTTGCGTTTGTGCAGGAGAAGAAGTTAATTTTGGGGTTTAATTAAAAAAAATGAATAAAATTGTTAAATCAATTTTATTTCATGTTATGTTGTTAACTTCTCCCATGGGAAGTTGGTGGTGGGCCCACATCCATACAACTTCCCATGTGTGGATATTTGAAAGGGTGGGGCCCACACGAACCCCTCCCCACCTCTTCAAATTCCTTAACTTTCCTAACCCCTCTAAACCCCCATTTAATCTCCCTTTAACTCTTGAACATCTCCCCCTCTTAAGTGCATGCCAACACATTTTAAATTAATGAAGTTATTTGAATTTTGGAATTTGAAAAGCTTGGCATGTGTTAATAAAATAATGGGAGGGATTATTTTATTAGGTTTCTTGGTTAAGTGAGATTGGGAGCCTTGGGAGAAAAAGCTTAGGAAATCCTGAGTCCTTCTTTCTCTACGACGAAGAACACGAAGAACGTCTCTTCCGCCATTGAAGCACGACGACGCCATCTTCTTCATCGTTCTTCAACCGAGGTAAGGAAAGGGAAGCGACGCCCGCGACATCTCCAATGACCTTCATCCACGTCAAAGGAGAAGACGTCCCCTGCGAAGAACGTCGTCAACGACGACGTCACCTCCGAACGCTCATCCACGAACGACGAGTACCCTTCTTCCTTTCCGACGCATGAGTGTGAGAATTGAGAGTGTGTGACGAACACGACAATTGAGGAATCAATATCCACCCTTTTTCCAAGATCGTCAATGAACGACAATTACGAGGTAGGGGAATTTTGTTATTTATTAAATTATTCTGTTCTTGATTCTAGCATGTTGAACTTGTGGATAATCGAATAAATGCTATCTTTTAACGAGAGGGGGGGGGGACCGCACAAACACGGCCGAACTCCACTCCTTTGTCCATGATTGTTTCCTACGGATGGAACTAGAGGGCGTGGTGTCGTCGCACCACGCGGGTATCCTACGACAGGTATTGCGTGGCGCCGTCGCGCCGCGCCGTGGAAAGAAATCCAAGAACGCGATGCCGTCGCGTCGTGTCGAAGGAAGTCGACGGCGCCACAGCCGGAGAGGGGCCGCGGCGGAGGGGAGCGGTGCTGTTGCATCGCGCCGGACGGCATAGGCCGCGGCCTGTTCCGGGCCGCGGCAGAGCAAGATGACCGGCGGCCGGCACCGGGCCGCCGGTGTCGGCGAAGGAAGGACCGGCTGTCACCGGTCCTTGCTGGCGGAACCGGCCGGCCAATGGGGGCCGGCCGGGCAGTGGAGACCGGGGGAATTAATTCCCCCGGCCGGGTCTTCAAGCAGCCCCAATTAAGGGGCCACGATTTCACAAAGGGGGGGGGGGGGCTTTGCCCCCCGCGCGCGGCGCACATGCGGTGCCCAGGCCACGCCGCCATGCTGGAAGGCGCCGCCGCGCCGGACCGTGCCGCCGTGCCGGATCGTGCCGCCGCACCGAACTGCGCTGCCGGCCAGGCCGGATTTTCCGAGCTGGGTTGGGTCGTCGGGCCGGGTCGCCGCCTGGTCCGGGTTGACCCGGTTCGGTCGACCCAGGGGGGGTCGGGCCGGGCCCAGACCCCCCAGTTTCGGACCACTTTCGGTCAAATGCTCATATCTTGGGATACGGGCCTCCAAACGACTCGCCGTCAGCGGCAACGCGATCCTTGGATCGAGATGGTCATTTCGGTATATCGCACTCAAGGTTTCGGATTACTTTATGTTGGGCCGAGTTGGTTTGTACACGAAACCAACTGGGCCCTCGGAGCTGAAACACTCATATTTTGAGCTACGGACGTCTGATTGACGTGCCGTAAGCTTTGTTGAGTTCCTCTTAGTGAGATGGATATTTTGGCATACTCCGCCCGAGGTTTGGACGCAGGTGGAGTACGGTCGGGTTGGTTTTGCCTTAAAAACCAACCGGGCCTCTAGAACGAAAAAGCCAATAACTCTCAGACCGGGCGTCCGATAGACACGTCGTCTGTTGTGTTGAGTTCCTGTTGACGATACGGAACTTTTGGCATCCTCCGCCCGAGATTTGGATGCAGATGAAAAGTGGCTGAGTTGGATCACACTGAAATCCAACCGGGCCCCTGGAACAGAAAAGATGATACTTTTCTGACATAACGTCCGTTTGACGAATCGTCAGTGGCGTTGGTGATCTCGTTGAGAAACGGTCCCTATGAATATACCATATGAGAGTTCGGGGTACAGTTGAGATACGGCCGGGTTTGGTTCGCTCACGAAACCAACCGGGCCCCTGGGACGGAAAGGCTAATAACACACAGACCGGGCGTCCGATTGACGCGCCGTCTGTTGCGTTGAGACCACTATGACGAGTCGGTCCTTTGAGATACTTCTTAGTGGGACTTGGAGATACTTGGAGTATCGACCTGTAGCTCGTGGAGCGGACCCTCCCAGTGACGAGCATGCGGAGTACGGAGACCGTGTAGCTGGCTGAGACCTGACGACTGCTTGACCGACTCGACTTGGAGTGAGTCGACTAGCCCAGTGGACGGAGCACTACTTTCTAAGGTGCAGTACCATGGAGGACGGAGCACTACCTGTGTGACAGTGTAGACCCACGGTACTCGTCCGGAGAGTACCTCAGCAGGCTACTAGGGGGTGAGAACTACTGTGTTTGGATGACATACCTCGGCGGGAAGCACTACTGTGTCTGGGTGGCTGACCCGCGGTACTCGACAGGAGGAGTACTTCAGCAGTCTTAGGTTAGTGAACAATACCTCAGAGTCGTGACAGGACAACTGTACACTCTAGAGACGGAGCTCTTTAGCAGTTACGGTTTCGATAATGAAAATCCTGGTTTGAGCTGACACTTTTGACCTTGTGTTTACCTCAAGATTGAGATGGGTCACTTGCTAACTTAGGTATATGTATGAGCATATACCTGGGTAGTGGTTATCCATTGATTTCACAATCATTGTGTTTTTCCTCATGATTGAGATGGGTTACTTGATAACTTAGGTATATGTATGGGCATATACCTAAGTAGAGGTTATCTATTGAGATCTTCTTTGTGGTTATCTTTGTTGGTTTAGTGAGACCTTGAGGGTCTCGGGGTCCCTACTGAGTATCGTTATACTCACCCCTGAACGGGCTATGCCCGCACCTCGTTGTGTTGGTTGCAGACGACAGGCAGTGCTGACGGAGGCCGAGTGTTCGAGGACTGGACGGTACGCGGAGGTGGACTACACGATGAGTCAGTACCCGGAGGTGGACTACACGACGTGACGACTCACAGAGGAGGTTGACGGGCGAGAGCGTGGAGGAGGGTATATGTACCTACCCTTCAGGTAGGATCCGTAGTGGACGAATAGGAGCTGCGCTATCTGTACCTACCCTTCAGGTAGGATCCGAGGAGGACGACCCAGGAGCTGCTTCCTTCTTCCAGCTGTTTTTCTTTTTTCTGTTGTACCTTGTTCGGTTGTAGTCGTACTTTCTTTTGGGTTTGTATTCTGGCCCATTTACTTTTCAGAATTTTCTTTTGTAATTAGGGTTTTTCTTCCACTTGTACTCTGTGGTGCTTGTTTTCTTTTATAAAGGCAATGTCTTCCCAGTTATCGGGATATTACGCCTTCGGTGCTAGTCGCCAGCCCCTGGCCTATGGAAGGCGGGCTTGGGGTAGTCACGGCACGGGCCCCGAGGACGGGTCATGACAATGTGATTATCCAATAAATGAGGCTAATATTCATTGTTAATATATATAATATTCATGTGATTTATTATTCATAAACACCATTTTAGTGCATTTTTCACATTGAATATCATTTCACATTAAGATTGTAATTCCTTCTTAAAATGCACTGTGATGTGGTACATTTTTTAACATCATTTAAAGTACCCAATGATATTTATTTTATTTTAATATTTAATTTTCGGGTTTCTAATTATATTGGGAACAATTCATACTTCTGGAGTGTTCGAATATTCACATTGGAAGACCACCAAAATGGGATTTCATGCAAACAATTCCGGAGAAGGAAGATTGGACATCGGCCCACTGATGAGAATGTGGGGCCCAAAATATAGTCCAAATGAAGCCCAAAATTCTTGGGATGATAGAATAAATATATAGGAACAAATAATTATTTAGTAAACAGTGATAATTTGGCATCCATGGTGGTTATTAAGGTGGCCCAATATGGAGATAAAATTCTGGGCCAGATTCTGGGGCCCATAAAATAATTCCACCAAATTAATCATATAATGGAAACAAAAAAATTCATTTGGCCTATAATATTTCAGAGAGCTAGAAGAAATCAGGATATTCACTTTTTTCTTCTATGGGGCACCCCAATTCGGCCATATATAAGGCCATTTAGATGCGTCTATTCAGTGGATGAAAGCTGGATGCCACCTCGGGTCAAGGATAAAGAAGTCCACTCTCACTTACTTTCCAACACCATAGGCCTACAATAATCAAGTGGGATGATTTGTACTGTTGGTAGTTTGACCTATTCCTTATTAGATTCCTATTTAAGGAAGTGTTAGTGAAGGATTTGATTGTTTTTAAAAGCTTTCTTTCATTGTAATGTTATGATGCGATTTTGTTGTCTCATGTTTGTCTTCCACATGTAAGTTATTTTAATTCATCCTAGTTTCTTAATAAATGTTCTTTTTCCCCTATTATTTTGTTCTTCTCCATCTCAATTTTATAACATTTCCTCATGGTGTGAATTTATTCACACGAATCCTTGTGAAATTATTCACACAACAGTGGAGTGATCATTTTCTTTTTATTGTTTTCTTTACTTCTTCAATTCCTCCCTCATGAGTCTACTTCCCGCTTCCATTAAAACCTTAGAATAAATGGAGGGCAAACCCACTTATGTATTGATCCAAGGGAGTATAAAGGGTCTGGATTGGATGTTATTTATCACCCCATTAATGTATAATCAGTTCTTTTAATTGAGATTTTTATTTGATGATTTTAAAACTTCTTCATCCTTGTTGAATTTTAAGGCCACATACTTTAAGTGCTAATACAATCCTTTACCATAGAGTGCCCATAAATTTTATCCTCCAAGTGTATAGGTGATTAGTATTATGGTGTGTTGGTATAAAATGATTTAGTGATGAAGTTGTTTGATCTCCTTAAATGAACTCATCTAAAATATAAGAAATTAAAAAAAATTGAAAAGGGAATACGTCCAATCCACACCAAGTGATAAGCTAGGATAAACTCATTATTTTAAATTGAATTCACTTAAGTCTCTTAGATTTCATTTAAAAACATCTTAAATCAACCCACGTTTTCCGCTTCATAGCCCAAAAAATCCATAGAATATATGTGTATGTAGGTTACTTCTTAGGTCTCTGAGGATTCAACAACCCAAACTAGACTACAAAGAGCATTCTACCTTCTTTTTTGGGTAAATTTGAGTGTGAATCAAATTTTGGCGCGGTTGTCGGGGACCCAAGTTCATCATCTCAATACCAATTATATTCTCACCCATTTCTTCTATTCTCACCCAATATCTCTTATCTTGCCCCTTTCTCATTTTTTTCTTTTGGCACATGTCCTCCTACACCTGTGATCAATCAAACCGTCTAGTTAGGGTGGAAAGTCCTAGGGTTGGGGAGTCAATTGAACCTAGGAGACTATTTCCATTAGATCATAATCCTCTTGATATTCCAGATTCCAAAATTGAGCCCATTTCAATGTAATGTCTTCAAAGAAAACAACTCATAAACCCAGGTGGAAACCAAAATGGAAACCCAAATGAGGCAGCCCCAAACTTGGGGAATGCAGTTGATCAAACCCTGAATGACTACCTCTCACCTGCCTAGACCAATGCCCACTCATGAATTAGACACAAGTCCCTAAGAGATGCCAACTACATCTTTAAACCCCATGTCTTAAATCATCTTCCCACATTCCATGGAATGAAGTCTGAGATTCCCTACTTTCACGTTAAGAAGTTCAATGACATTGTAGAAACCATGTGTCCCCCACATCAACTAGAATCAGCTAAGATGAGGATTTTCCTTTTTCTTAAATGATCGAGCTAAAAATTGTCTAAAAAATTTGAGACCATCATCCAACAACTCTTGGGACCAACTTCAAATAGAATTCAATAAAAACACTTTCCCCACCACAAAACAATTGCACTTAAAAAAAGTATCCAAATCTATTTTGAAAAAGAGGGAGAGTCATTCTATGAAACATGGGAGAGGTTCAATGACACTCTAAACATGGTCCCACACCATGGTTTTTCTATTCCTGAACAAGTGATAATTTCCTATGAAGGGTTGAGTCCAGGGAACAAACAATTCATTGAAATGATGTGTAATAAAACCTTTAAAAACAAAGCCCCAAATGATGCTTACAAGTATCTGGAAATCCTTGCTGAATAAAACCAAACATGGGGAACTTCACCTTATTTTGAAAATCCACAATGAACTAATAGAATTCATACACATAGAGGAGAGGAAAGCCTTAGGGCTAAACTCGTAGCACTATCTAGGAAGGTTGAAGAGATGGACCTTAGGAAAGTCCATGAAATCCACACTATAGAAACTATTTGCACAATTTGGGAAAAATATGACCATAAGATAGATAACTGCCCAAAAATTCCATCCATAAAGGATGTTCTTTTAGGAGGACCCCCATTGGAATTAAATTCTTTGAACTTTCAAAAGCCTCAATACCAAAACAAATCCAACCCAAGGTATAATGACCACCCAGGCTTCCCCTGGAAAGATAACCAACAACCTAGAAAACCACTGGGACAAAATCCTTACACCCATCAATACTACCAAACCCATAACCAGTTCCAAACCCAAACTATCCAATACCAACATCCACCGATCCATTTTCAACAAACCATCCCACCTCCAAAATATCCCCCAGAGAGAAAACAATCTTCTCAAGCACCAAACCAAACTATTCCATAAAGCCTACTAGAAAAACAGTGCAAACAAATGGAAAGAATTAACTTGGAAGTCTCTTCCCTTGAAAAATAACTTCAAACCATCAAAATTGGAAATGAACCCATGCCTACTCAGGCAGTACCATCCTCAAATTCAAGGGGAGAGTCATGTTGTACTCAAACAACTCATGAACAACTAAAGGTTGTGACTCTTTTAAGAAGTGGGAAATCAATTGAGAAACCCGAAAAACTAATTCAAAACCCATCTAAAGATTCAAACTTGGATGAAAATTTAAATGAACCAAATGATCAAACTGAAAAATACGATAACATTTTCAAAGAAACAACTCTTCAACATACAACCCCACAACCAGCACCATTTCCTCAATGCATGAGGGGGAAAATCAAGCCTGAATTGAGTGAAACATTAAGAGAAATATTCTCACATGTCAAGTTGAACATTCCCCTTCTAAATGCAATCCAAACCATACCAGCCTACTCAAAGTACATTAAGGACTTGTTCACTTTTAAAAGAAAATTTTCACATAAAAACCAAGTCCTTTTGGCTATAAATGTCAGTACCACCATTCAAGGGACCATTCCACCTATGTTGAAAGACATGGGTTTCCCTTACATTAATTTTGAACTATGAGAGAGCAAAGTTGTCAAGGCCTTGTGTGACCTAGGTTCTAGTGTTAATATCATCCCATATGATATGTACTACCAATTAAGCCTAGAAGAGCTCCAACCCACATCTGTCACACTTCAACTTGTTGATCGTAGAATTAGGGTTCCAAAGGGGATTTTAAAGGACGTTCTGGTAAAGGTTGAAAACTTCGTCTACCCTAATGACTTCATTGTCCTTGACAACCATTAAAAAATCGGAAATTAGGAACAAACCCCAATCATCCTTGGTCTTCCTTTCCATGCAACAATCAACTCTATTATCCGAGTCTGAAATGGGAACATGACCATCACCTTTGGAAACATGAGTCTATACTTGAACATCTATAATTCAAGATCACAAATAGGGGATGAGGAGTACATTCATTAAGTAAACACGATAGGAAGCATTGATAATGAATCCATAGAACATCAAGGAATATTTCATGGATGTTTAAGTTAGGATGATATTGATTTCCTTTGTTCACATGAAGGAATTTTATTTCTTTAGTTTGAATAATTTTCAAATTACTCTTATGATGAAGTCTTAGGTCCAACAATCAGTGAGACCTTTTAGAAAACCACTTTCATGGAGACCAATCAAACATCCTTACCTAAATCAGATCAAACAAATATTGTAGCTGAAAATTATACACATGGGGAATCAATCCTATCTAAAACTCTAGAAAACAAAATTGATCTTGATCCAATGTCCCAATATTCATCTGAAATTCTGAACCAACATGATCTTGAATTGAAGGAACTTCCCACTACACTCAAGTATGCCTTCCTAGGGGATAATCAAACACATCCAATTGTTATTTCATCTTATCTTGAATCCAATCATGAGAGGATTCTTCTAAATGCCCTTAGGAAACATAAGAAAGCCATTGGTTGGACCTTGTCTGATATTCCTGGGATTATCCCACTTATCAGGACTCATAGGATTGTTCTAGAATATGATTCAAAGTCATGTATTCATCCTCAACGATGACCCAATCCTAATCTCATGGAGGTAGTAAGTATGGAACTTCTGAAATTGTTAAAAGCTTGTATCAAATATCCCATAATTTAGAGTGAGTGGGTTAACCCAATCTAAGTAGTTCCCAAGAAGGAAGGAATCACAGTGATAACCAATAAGGATGGAGATATTCTTCCAACTAAGGTGAGTAGTGGCTGGAGAGTCTGCATCGACTATAGGAAGCTAAACTCATTTATCAAGAGGGGCCATTTCCCATGACCATTCATTTACCAATTCCTTGAGAGAGTGGCAGGTCATGCCTTCTACTGTTTCTTAGATGGGTACTCGGGGTGTAATCAAATTGAGGTCTCCCCATAGGATCAAGGGAAAACTACATTCACATGTCCATTTGGAACCTTTTCTTTCAAATTCATGCCCTTCGGTTTATGAAATTCCCCTAGAACCTTCCAGCGGTGCATGATGGGAATATTCTCAGACATTGTAGGGAATTTTCTAGAGGTCTTCATGGATGACTTATCTGTGTTTGGGGATACATTTGAAGGATGTCTGTAGAATATAGAGAGAGTCTTGTCAAGATGTGAAGAAAAGAATCTGGTCCTAAACTAGGAAAAATGTCATTTCATGGTTAATGATGGACTAGTCCTTTGCCATCTAGTCTCGAGTAGGGGGATTGAAGTTGATAAATCCAAGGTTGACATCATTCGTCACCTTCCATCACCCCAAACTTTCAAGGAAGTGAGGTCTTTACTATGACATGCTAGTTTCTATAGAAGATTTATCAAGGACTTTAGTTCAATCTCCCATCCCCTTTGTGCTCTCTTAGTAAAGGATGATCCATTTGTTTGGACAGAAAGCTATGAGGGTTCATTCTAAACCCTCAATTCCCCTCTCACCTCTCTTCCCATTATGAAATCTCTAAATTGGAACCTTCCTTTCAAACTTATGTGTGATTCCAGTGACTTTGTTGTAGGAGCTGTGTTAGGAAAATATTTTGATAAAACTTCTTATGTCATTTATTATGAAAGTTAATCCTTAAATGATGCCCAAATCAACTGCACCACCACTGAAAAGGAGTTACTTTCTATTGTATTTTCCTTAGAGAAGTTTAGGTCCTACCTCTTAGGATCCCCCATCACTGTGTTCACTTACCATTCTTCACTAAAATACATCTTCCAAAAACAAGATTCTATGACTAGACTGATTAGGTGGCTCCTTCTCTTACAAGAATTTGACCTCACAATCAAGGATAAAAAGGGAATTGAAAATGTTGTAGCTGATCAACTCTCTAGGATGGAATTAAAAGACAACTCAAATCTTCTTTCTGTGTCTAATTCATTTCCTAATTAATTCCTATACTCTGTGAGTGATTGCCCTTGGTACGACGATATAGCCAATTTATTAGTTACAGGAGTCATTAAAAATTTCTTAGAGACTCAAGATCGAAGGAAATTCCTTTCTGATTTCAGGCACTATGTGTTTGATGATCGATACCTCTATAAGTTCTTCCCTGACCAAGTCATTAGGAGGTGTGTCCTATAATCTGAACAAGAGTCTATCCTTAAATTCTGTCATAGTGAGGCATGTGGAGGTCACTTTTCCTCAAAGAAAACTTCTTCTAAGGTTCTTCAGTTTCGTCTCTTCTGTCCCACCCTCTCAAGGGACTCCAACACATTTTTTCAAAGCTGTACTAAGTGACAACAAGTAGGGTCAATCACAAAAGGGAATCAAATGCCACTCACTCCCATCTTAGTGATTGAAATCTTTGATTGCTGGGGAATCAATTTCATGGGCCCTTTCCCAAACTCTTGGGGATACCTCTACATCCTCTTAGCAGTTTATTATGTCTCAAAATGGGTTGAAGACTTTCCCACCATGTCTAATGACCATCATGTTGTGATATGATTTCTGAAAGAGCACATATTTTCTCAATTTGGAATTCATAGGGCTATAATCAGTGATTGAGGTACCCATTTCTACAACCATCCATTATCTTCACTCACTTCTAATTATGAGATTTCTCATAATGTTTCCCTTGCATTCCATCCTCAAACCAATGGTCAAGCTGAGTTAGAAAATAGGGAGATTAAGAATATTCTTGAAAAAATATCAATCCTTCTAGGAAATATTGGTCTGAGAAACTCTTGGATGCTCTTTGGTCATATCATACAACATAAAAACCATCCTAGGAATGTCACCATATAGGTTGTTTTATAGAAAAGCATGCCATTTACCTATTGAAATTGAGTATAATGCTTTTTGAGAAATTAATAAAATAAATTATGACCACTAATTGGCCAGAACAAAAAAGAAATTAGATCTCAATGAACTTGAAGAACTAAGGATGGAGGCTTATGAAAATTCAAGGATCAATAAAGATGGAGTTCAAGCCTACCAATCTAGGAATATCAAAGTCAAACATTTTGAACCGGTAAAATTCATGCTCTTGTGTAGTTCAAAACCTCATTTACACCTGAGAAAGTTAAGGTCTAGATGGTAAGGACCTTTCATAGTGCATCATGTGTACCCCCATGGGGCAGTAGAGATTCAAGATCCCACTAGTGGTCACATTTTCAAGGTTAATGGTCATAGGTTAAAACCATTCATTGAATCATTCAAAAAATAGGAAATAGAGGTCGAGTTAACTAAGACAACCTATGAACTGGGAAAAAATTGATAGATTTAGGATCCATGTCAAGCTAATGACATTAAACAAAAGTGTTGCATGGGAGGTAACCTGTGGTTTTCATGTTTCCAATAATTTTGGAATCATCTTTATTTTTCAAATAGAATTAATTAATCATTTTGATATTTAAAAATAAAAATAATAATATAATGTTGATCTGTTCTTATATTATTAGTGTGGATGGGTTTGAAATGGGAGCACCATATTCATCTGTGTCACGTGGTGTGATCCTTGAGTAATACCTTACCCAGAAATTTAAAAAAAAAGACAATGTATCATCAGTTCGTTTTATTTTTATGTGTTTGTAGGTTAAAATAAAAATACAAAAAATAAAAATAAAAATATATTAAGAAAAAAAGGGACATGTCATAGGTCATGGGTCAAACCCCATCACAACCGACGAAGCTGCGGGGAATCAAACCCGGGACCGAAGGGAGACAGGGGTGCGCACTTACAACTGACCTACACCTTTTTGTGCTTCCTTATTATATAATTTTCATATATATACTTATATTTTACTTTCTTTATTATATATATATATATATATAGTTTTTCTTAATTTTGATTGTTTTTTTCCCTTTTTTCCACTAGGGAATTCTTAGAGTGACATCGAGATCAAGGGACTAAAAGGGAGAAGCAAGAATTTCAACTTCAACCACCAGGTGGATTCATTCCATGATCCTTGTTTTAAATTTACTTTTATAACTCTCATTCTCATTCTCTACCTCTACACCATTTTAAATTTTCTTTTCTTTAAACACTGGGGACAATGTTATTTTAAGTTGGAGGGGAGATAAAATAAAAAATGATTTTGTGTCAAAAAAAATGAATGATTTGGAAAAACAATGTGTGTAAGTGGAAGGAAAAATCCATTTCACTTTGAACATGGTAATACACATTGCACACTTTGAAACTGAATATCTAATAATTTATCATTCCCCAATTATGATTTTAATTCTTATATAATTTCATGAGCATATATTTTGGAAAGTGTGGATGTCAAATGTGATATTTCATCATTTATATTTTCATCCAAATAAAAAAAATATCACAATGTACGTCCTTTGGATAGTGGGGTATTAGTTTTAGTTCATGGGGTTCCCCAAATAAATATCATAGTTTTGGTAATAATTTTATTTTTAATATGAGTATTCAATAAAATTAAAATTAAAAAAACAATAAATTTGCACGTAGATCAATGAAATAACCTAATGTGTGGCTCTCGACACTTGAAAATCGTGACTCCAAAGTTGTTTCGCCCATAGTTAGTAATTGTATCTCTATTTTTGATAATTTGATTTTGTTTTTGATTAATTTAACTCGATATGATTCCTGAGTAGGTGGGCTTCACTTGGTTCCCTAAGGTCTTTGATCCTTGGAGTCATCGACAAAGTCTCGCTACAGGGGTTGACTCTTTTGAGTGAAATTTCAATTACCATGGAAAAATTGAAAAAACAATAAAAAAAATAATTTTTTTGAATACTCATATTAATATATAAATGTGATTCCACCTAGTGCTTTCATCATTTCCCTCTTGAATAAAGATGAACCCCCTTGTCTAATATGATGCACAACACATCATCACTCTTAATTGATATTGGATGAAATATGGAAATTAATTTGAACAAAAGAATGGGCTTTGGATTGGGATCTACTTATGAAACTATAATGTATTAAAATATTTTGATGGGTTTCATGATTGTTTAGTATAAGGGCTATGGGTGATCATTGTGTATTAATTTTTTTTTAGAAAATGGAATTCGAATTTCATATTGTTGAGATATATTTTTCTCGAGACTAGAAAAACTCAAGTGGGAGGGTTTAATTAGCCCCTAAATGAGGCTAATATTCATTGTTAATATATATAATATTCATGTGATTTATTATTCATAAATACCATTTTAGTGCATTTTACACTTTGAACATCATTTCACATTATGTTTGTAATTCCTTCTTAAAATGCACTTTGATGTGGTACATTTTTTAACATCATTTAAAGTACCCAATGATCTTGATTTTATTTTCATATTTAATTTTCAGGTTTATAATTATATTTGTAAAAATTCATAATTGTGGATTGTTGGAAGATTTACATTGGAAGACCACCAAAATGGGATTTCATGCAAATAATTCTAGACAAGGAAGATTGGACACCATCCCACTGATAAGAATATGGGGCCCAACATACAATCCCAATGAAGCCCAAATTTCGTTAGATTATAGAAGAAATCTAGAGGAACAAATACTTTTTCAGGAGAAAGTGCTAATCAGGCCTTTATGGTGGTTGTTAAGGTGTCCCAATATAGAGATAAAATTCTGGGCCAGATTCTGAGTCCCATAAAATCATTCCACTAATTTAATCATATCTCGTCAACAACAAATACATTTGGACTGGACGTTTTCAAAGAGCTAGGATACATTCGTAGAAACACTTTTTTCCTCTATAGACCACTCCAATTCGGCCATATCAAAGTACATTTAGATGAGTCTGTTCGGTGGATGAAAGCTGGCTTCCCCCTCGGGTCAAGGATAAAAAAGTCCACTCTCCCTTATTTCCACCACCCTAGGCCTACCATAATCAAGTGGGATGATTTTTACTACTGTTATTTCGACCCATGCCTCTTGAGATGCCTATTTAAGGCAGTGGTAATAAAGTATTTGATCATTTTTAAGCTTTCATTCATTGTAATGTTATGTTGCGATTTTGTTGTCTCAAGTTTGTATTCCACATGTAAGTTGTTTTAATTCATCCTAGTTTCTTAATAAAATTTCTTATTCTCTTATTATTCTGTTATTCTCCATATCACTATGATACTGTTGCCTCAAGGTGTGAATTTATTCACACCAAACATTTTGAAATTATTCACACAACGGTGTGGTGATCGTTTTCTTTTTATTGTTTTCTTTACTTCTTCAATTCCTCCCTCATGGGTCTACTTCCCGCTTCCATTGAAACCATAGAATCAATGGAGGGATAAACCAATTATGGGTTGATCCAAGGGAGTATAAAGGGGCTATATTGGATGTTATTTATCACCCCATTAATGAATTATCACTTCTTTTAATTGAGATTTTTATTTGATGATTTTAAAACTTCTTCATCCTTGTGGAATTTTAAGGCCACATACTTTATGTGCTAATATAATCGTTTACCTTGGAGTTCTCATAAATTTGATCCTCCAAGTGTATAGGTCATTATTATTATGGTTTGTTGGTATAAAATCAGTATGTTATGAAGTTTCTTGATCTCCTTAAATGAACTCAAATATAAGAAATTAAAATAATTGAAAAGGGAATACAACCAATCCACCCCAAGTGATAACCTAGGATCAACTCATTCTTTTAAATTGAATTCACATAAGTCAATTAGAGGTTATTTAAAACCATATTAAATCAAACCATGTTGTCCACTTCATATCCAAAAACAATCCATAGAATTTACGTGTATGTAGGTTACTTCTTAGGTCTCTGAGGATTCGACAACCCAAACTAGACTACAAGGACCATTCTACCTTCTTCTCTTGGGTAAATTTAAGCGTGAATCTAGTATCATTTAAATTTAATTTTCATGATCAATTAAATTACATAAGATTATAGAATTGATAATTGGGTGCTACCATAATAAATATTATGTTTTGACATAGATCCAGTGAAAAAAATTATTTTTATCTATTTTCACGCTTCTACGGAGCACCCAATACTAATCAGTGGTATTAGAGAAATCATGAAGTTTATTAAGTTGAAATTAAATTTATATTTGTTATAATTTATTTATATAGCGTCAATACGGTACAAAAATTATTGTTAATACATCAATATGAGGTTAGGTGGACAAGGTATGGCTATTTGAAGATCAATGTCTTATTTATGGAATTAAAAATGAAATTATTAATTAGTGACACCTGTTGTGTTGCCTTCCGAGAAAGCATACCCAACATGAGGTGTATTCTCTCCACTAACCTAGATTCCCATATGGGTCATCCCACACTAGGTCGGGCTAGGTCTGGCTCTACCCAACAAACCTAGAGCCCCTCTTGGCGTATTTTAGGGATAGATATTTCCAAAAATTATGGAAAATTTCACATAATATTTTAAAAATATTATTAAATTATTTAAAGTATTATGGAACTACTTCACTTGTAAATTATAAATTAAAATTAAATTAAATTAAATTAATTTATAATAAATTCTCTTGAGAATAACTTTTTTTAAAATTAAATTTTTTATGTTTGTTTAATGCATGTAAACTGATCACGAGGTAGATCAACTAATGTTGGTCTAGTATTTAATAAAAGAATTTAATTATTTCAATATATAATGTTTGTAATAATTAATTAATAAATGATTATTTTCACATCATCCCTCAACCTCATTATATGTATAAGGCCTTGCGTGTCTATGAGAGATATTATTTATCTGTATCTCACATCCTCGAGACCCCCTCACCAATGAGTGAGTATTATTGTATAATAAATTGGAGGAAGGAGATGTAGTTTGCACCAATACATACTGATCCACTATAAAAAATTTGATTCATTATATGAGGTGGGCACTACAACTTGAGTTAGATAATACTCAAGGACTTTCCCCAAGGGTCTTAGTTGATCCATCATATGCTCGATGGATCATCCATTAGAAATAGCTCATGATCTTGTTGTTTATTTATCATATGCATGGTTTATTGTTTTTTTGTATGTGTTGTTTATATGAAATAGAATAAAATAATAAATCATCTTGTGTGGGTAAAAATGAATTAACACATGATGAATGTTTTCTATATATGCATAGTTAAGTTGTGAGTATGATCACATAGTAACAACCATGATAAATAGAAAATAATTTCATTAATTAAGAAAAAATAAAAAACCCTAAAATAAATATAAATTTAAATACCTTCCATCACTTGGATTTGAAAAAAAACACACGTATGAGGTGCTCATCAGCCATAGTTGAGAGTACTTCAAACTAGTGGTTAGTTCTTATGAAAGTGGTGGGTCGACTTAACTAAAATTTGATTCAAAGAAATAGTCTTGGATATATTTTTTAAACTTTATAGGCAAATAATTAATTAAATCAAGGTTATGAATTTAAAAATTTGGAACTTCACATAGTAGATCAAGGTTTCATGATTAAATATGTTTGGCTAGCCAAAAACCTACCTTAAAAATCTCTAAGTAGTGGATACCCATAACATGGACTGTGAGTAGAAGTTTTAGAGAACCCTTTCCACTAAAATATTCAAGCAGTAGAATATTTTGAATCTAGTAGTTGAGGGATAATTTGATTTGATAAAATAGAAAAATACATTTAAATACTAGTTAATATATAAGGTATATATCAATGGTAATCATGAAAAAATACTAGTCTACTAAATTTATTTATTATATATCTAATGAAAATCACACTCGCCAACTCAATATCATTGTGATATATTTTTTATAAAGAAAAAATCATGACCCCCATTACTTATAAGATTAGTATGGGAATATCTGCATAGTTCAATGCAAATAAAGAAATCTTTATGTGCTAAATTTCCCACTTCTTACTAAGCCTCCTTTGGGAGAAATTCAAAAAAAAATAATCATATATGAAGCATATCCATAATGAATTGGATGAATAATGCATTATGTTATCATTTATGTCTGGTTAATTATAGAAAATACATAAGGAAAAAGATCCATACAATAAAGGCAAGAAAGGTATGAGATATCTAGTTCACTATAAAGGTGAAGGTTGGAGAAATAGAATCAAGCTAGACCACATGTACTCAACATAATTGAGTATATTGTGAAAATAGAGTCCCCAAGGTTCAAACTAAACAAAAATATATCCATATATCTCATAATTGTATATTTACCACCTAAATTTTTAACCTTCATTATTACCTAAAATATGAATTGCATGAAGACGTCTCTTATTGATCTATTGTCTTTAGTTCACAAAGTTGATAAGGTTATGAAGAACACAAACTCTTTATTCCTTATAGTGAACAAGATAATAAAGGGAAAGGCGTTCAGGTTAATCAATAAACCAAATCCAAAGATGAAAATGCATCACCCCTCTAAAAATCCAAAGATACAGAGGTAAAGTTATGATTAGGAAGATATTTTCTTTGTATATAAAAATACAAGACACTATAAAAAGAACTACATTGGTGGGAAGAATAAGCAAGGTGATGCTTCCACTTTAGGTATATTTTTTATTGAATTAAATATATCTATTTTTAAAAGTTTATCGTTGGATACTAACTATGGATCACACATTTTTATTCAAATATAGGTACCAAGTAGATTTAATAAGATTTATAGGGTTGATGTGGATATTTGGGTAGTAAATGGTGAAAGAATGATTGTGTTGGAAATTGGGGATTATCAACTTATTTTCATAGTGTATTGGTTCTTATATTAAATAATTATTATTATATACCATCAATTACCAAGAAAAATATCTCACTGTTGAGTCTAGACACTAGTATTTTATTTCATGTTTTGAAATAAATATTATCTCTTTTATAAAGATGTAATATGTTGTTGTATGGTGTATATTAACAACATATTATATATACTTGAACATGAGAAACCAATTTTGGAAATCAATGAAAAATACAGAGAGAAAAACTCATATCATACTCATAAATTGAACTTCAAGTTTGGTTAAGTAGATTAAAATAATTTAAATAAACTACATCAATCATGGCATTTAGATTATATTGAGTTGAAACCCTTATATGTACTTCATGATTATTTATAAGGAAAAATAACCAGATTAGCTTTCACTGGGAAAGGAGAAAGGGTTATATAACTACTATATCTAATTCCCACCAATGTACGCCATCCATTTCTAGTAGAGGCAATGGATTTACTTTCCCACTTCACTAATTTTACTGTTACATTTAATGAAAATAGATGTATCTGTTTAAAGATGTATAATTTAGATTCCCTTAACATGTTTGAGAATATATGAATGAAGTAGAGAATTAGCTTGGTTACAAGATTTAGAATCTTCACTTAAACTATGGTGGATAATATCTTAACCAGGAATTCATCGATCTCTTAAAGGAGTGTGGGATATTCTTCCAACTCACTTCTCTTTATACACCACATGGGTATGACGCAAGTGAATGGATTAATTTTACCTTGCTTGATATAGTCAGATCAATGATGAGTTGTTTAATTCTTTTGAGGATATCTACTATATAAAGTGACATATATAGTAAATTGAGTACCAACGAAAGTGCCATACGTGATTATATTTGAGTTATGATATAGAAAGAAACCCAATATATCCCACATTCATATACGGGGATGCAAGAATTTTCCAGGACAATGCCTAATGAAAATATAGTATATTGAGGCATAAAGTTCATATTTATAGGTTACCTATATAAACCATTAGAGATAAAAGTGATTGTATAAATACAAGTCATATTTCATGAAATAGAACACAATTATAATGGATATAGTGGATGAAATATTCACTTTAATTAAGTTGAAGTTCCAGATGCATAAGAGTTGGTTTGGGAATAGTCTCTATAAGTGATAGTGGGTAAAGAAGAAATTCATGATACACAAGTACTACATAGGTCTACAAGGGAGGTTAGAAAACCATGAAGATATATTTTTATTATCACTAAGTTAGATTACATAATATTCCTTGAGGATAATTAACCTCTAGCTTATAAGGAAGCAGTACATAGAAAAGATACTTCTAAATGGAAATAATCCATGAATTATAAAACAGATTCCATGTACCAAAATCAAGTTTGTATTTTGTTAGAGCCACCAGCTGAGATAAAACATATTGGGTTAAAATTTGTATTTAAGAAAAATATGGACATGGATGGTTGAGAAAATACCTACAAAGAATGATTAGTTGTAATGTTTTTTATACAACATCAAGGAAATGACTATTATGAAACCTTCTCAGGAGTCACAATGATAAAATACATCCGAATATTACTTGTAATAGTTGTCTTCCATGATTATGAGATTTGATAAATGGATATCAAACCTACTTTATTACATGGTAAGTTGGTTGACGATGTATATATGAAACAACCATAGGTATTTATAATGTCTAAGATTGAAAATAAATTATACGGGATTCATGGATCCATTTTGGTATGAAAGATGGAATTACAATCATGGAATGTTCATTTTGATGATTCCATGAGAAATTTTGATTAATAATGAAATTAATACAATTTTCTATAATAAGGTCAGTGTGAGTTTCATATTTTTACTTGTATTATATGTTAATGACATATTATTATTGGGAAATGATGTACAAGTCTTGTAGTCAATAAAGAATTGATTAAATAAATACATTTCCATGAAAGACTTAGGTAAATCAAACTACATTCTAGGGATCAATATCTATCGAGATAGATCTAAAAGGATACTTGGAATAGATAAAATTACATACATTGAAAAGGTGAAAAAAGTACAATATGGAACAATCCAAGAGAGGAATTTTACTAATGTCACATTTCATTAATCTCTCTAAGAAAATGTGTCCAAAAATATAGTATGAGATAAAAGAATAAGTAGAGTTACATACACTTAGTCAATGGAATCTATAATTAACACCATGATATATACTTGTTTTTATGTTACATATACTTTAATCATTGTAGGGAGATATCAAGCTAATCCCAGTGCGCTACATTAGGTAGCAGTTAAGACTATACTAAAGTACTTAAGACATTGAAAGCATATATTCCTATTGTATGGAGGATATAAAAAGATAATGGTGACATGTTACATTGATTATATATTCCAGATAGATCATGATGATCTTGAATCATAGTTTGGATATGTCTTTTTCCTGAATGGTGGTGTAGTGAGCTGGAGATGCTTGATGAAAACCATGGTCATTGATTCTACATTATAATCTTGGTATATAGCAGCTAATGAAGTAGTTTGGATATGAATATTTTTCTTAGATCTTTTCATTTTACCTAGTATTTAAGACAGTGTAACTCTATAATATAATAATATAGAAGCAATGGTACTTACCAAGGATACTTGGTCACACTAGCGAAAAATGAATATTTTTAATAAGATTCATATCTTGATGGATTTCACTCAAATAAGTGAAGTATATATTAATAAAGTATCAAAAGAGGATAATGTTATAGAACCCCTAGCTAAATCCATGTCTTATAAGAAACATGATTTTAATGTGATAGCTAGCTAATTGAGAGTTATTAGAAGTTAGATCTCGTTCATGTGGGTGTGTTGTGAGAGTCAGTTCCCTAGACCTAACTCCTATTTTTAATTTTATTACCATTACATGATTAAATTTTGATATATACTATTGTTTTAACTTACCATGATAGTAATATTACTTATTCATGTACTATATATAGTAATTTTTTTATATTACATGTCATATAAAAATTTTATATAAGTTCCCAACTATAATGAGAACATTTAGATATTATGATAGTAATATTTAACATATTACATATGGTCTAGATGCATCATTCTAAAAGAATATAGATGATGTTTGAATATCATGTATTGGTGTCTCATTAGAATTGAAACTTATTCTCATGAATCTCAAATTTTATGATCTTCATTACTTGAGAACATGAGGGATAACTGTCAAATAGGAACACCACATGTTTTGGGTGACATTGGCCATTCCTATCTGAAGATATTTGTATTAGTCTCCAAACTTGAGTTTATTATTAATGCATGTCATTGGTTATGTACTTTGATTCATGATGAAAACCATTATATATTGTAACTATGGTGAGGTATATTGAGTTAGTTTCATCATTATTGATATGACACTAATTGAATAATAAAAATAGGATTTGTAAAATATGAGTAGAGGAAGAGATATCCTAGTCTCTATTGACCAGGATTATAGAACATTCATTTAATCAAGGGATATGGTAGAAGGTGGTAATTATATCTTGTATGGTCATATAAATAATAAATAAAGCATGTATGGATGGTTACACAAGATATGCATTCATCTTCATGATATATCATGAGACAAAGATATTATAATATAATTTTTATGTTTATAAGAGAGGTTATTATTTCTATGAATTAACCTTATCTCTTTTAGGGCCTTGATGTGATTCTAGACACTAATATTGGTTTGTAAATGACACTCATTTATATCATTAAAAGGGCTTGGAGGGTCTCACAAAAAGTGCTTTAAAATTTTTGGTCAATTTTAATGAATTGGAGTTTAGGACATGGTGGTCCCCAAGATGGGTCTCGGGTAATGTATGAGAATCAACTATGAAAATAAATAAATAAATTCAGTGTTATTTGAGTTTAGAATAGTAATTGTTGAATTTATTAACTTAAATTATTCACATGTTCTCAAGTGAATGCAAATAAAATATTTTACAAATGAATGTTAACTATTCAAGGTTCGTTAAATATTTTATGGGAGAGATAAACTAATTTATTGACTTGTACATTATCACTTAATGTAATATTAATGCTACAAGTAAGTGATGAAATAATTATCACACTTATGACATGCTTACTAGGTTATAAGTGTATGTTATTGTTTATTTAGAAGGTTTAACTTATTAAAGGGTCAAAGTGAAATTTTAACACACTAAAACCAACATATATAACAAAAATTGAGCCAAAATTCAAGGGAACTAATTATACCCTAAATTTGAGAGCATCTCCCTCTTTGATTTTAATTTCTAAAGTGGGATAGAGGATTTTGGTGCCCCCTAATCTAAAATCACCCTCTCAAATTGATTATATGATGCTCTAGAAATCATTAGTACATTGAAATCCCCTTCAATTCTATATGCTAGAACCCAAAGTTCTAAGATCGATATACCAGAAATCTTTTGATGCACATATAGATGATCAAGAGGGTTCCTATTTATTACCCTTCAAATAGTGATCATCCATGATGAGTAGAATATGCCTACATAATTAAGTTGAATGAGGTAACATTTTAACTTAATTTTTGTGATTAATTAAATTACATAAGATCATTGCATTGATTAATAAGAGCTATATTACTGGATATGATGTTACGAAGTCATGCTGGTGAAAGTTTTATATTTCTACCTGATTCAAAAATTTTGCAGATCACCCAGTACCAACATGTGGTATCATAACAATAATTTTATTTCTTAATTTAAAATTAAAAAAAGCTTTATAGGATTTAATTAGATAGAATTTTCATATATGGTGTTGGATGACCTATGGGATTTGGATCACAAGGGAGGGGGATGCATATAAATATAGTTCCAAAAAACAGGAAACAAAATTTATAAAAATATATAATATGTAGATAGAAAAATCCACCTATGGTTCTGACAAAATAATTACCCTGTAATGTCACGGGGTGGAAGCCCCCACAACTCATATGTGTAGTGGTTATATTATAAAAAAATACTTTTTTAATCATTAGTGGTGTATGTGGCACTACCTTCATAAAAAACATCCCTTATATGGGATGTGCTCCCTTCCTTGGGGTGGGTCCAGCTCTACCCCACCCGCCTAGCCCATCTGGTCCCAACAAAGCCCTAGAATGAATCTAGGGGTATTTATGTCCTGTAATGGAAAAAAACTATGGGAAATATCCAATAATATTTTGAGAATATTAATAATTTATTTAAAATATGTCTATAACTGTTCTACCTACAAATTGGGAATCAAAATTATTTTAATTTATTTAAATTCATAATAAATTCCCTTGAGTAGAATTATTTACAAATTTAATTTTATTATGTGATTTTAATGAATTTCGAATAATCATGATCTATACTGGACAATGTA
The DNA here is from genome assembly GCA_963277665.1 of Viscum album. Lineage (NCBI taxonomy): Eukaryota > Viridiplantae > Streptophyta > Magnoliopsida > Santalales > Viscaceae > Viscum > Viscum album. The sequence goes on along the minus strand of OY728127.1, from coordinate 1,187,911,301 downwards.
TGTAGGATATTTTTTATTTAATTATATAATTATTTCAATATGGACTGTTTGTAATAATTAAGTAATAAATGAAAATTTTTGCATCGTCTCTCAACCTCGTTATTTGAAGGAGATAAAATTTTCACCAATACATGGTGAAGTACTATCTAGGAGTTGAATGCATTAGATGGGGTAAGTTTTGCAACTCGAGTTGGGTAAGACTCAAAGAGTTACCCCTATGGTCTCAATTAATCCATCATCATCTTGATAAATCATCCATTAAAAATATCTCAAGATCATGTAGTTTATTTATCATATTCATGGTTTATTATTTTTTATATATGTGTATTTTATATGAAATCACATAGAATAACAAACAGTCATGAATAGGAAAAAAATGAATTAACATGTGGTGAATGTTTTCTAAGTATAAATTGTTATGTTATGAGTGAGATCACATAATAATAAGAAGGATAAATATAAACAAATATCATTTACTGAGAAAAACTAAAATCCCTTGAAGAAATATTAATTCAAATTCCTTACATCATTTGAATTTGAAAAAAAAACCATAAGTGTGAGGTGCTATTCATCCATGTTTGAGAGTTCTTTCAACTAGTTGGTGTTTTTTATGAAATTGGTGGATCAACTTAACTAATGTTTTATTCAAATAAATATACATATCAAGATGTTATATCCTTAAAGACCAAGAATTTAGTAGTTATAAGGTTATGATACTCCATATATCAAGAAGTTTTGAGTTAATGTGGTTAGCCATCTAAAATCCAACCTTAAAACTATTTGAGTAGTGGGATAGCCATAGCTTGAACTATGAGGAGAAGTTTTAAAGTATCCTTTACAATATAATATTCAAGTAATATAGTATTATGAATCTAGTTGTTGTGGGATACTGGTATTTGATAAAATTGTGGGACACCATTAAAGATTAATTAATAAATAATTTCTATATTATTAGTAATCAAGATAAAGTATTAATCTTAAAAATTAATATGTTATAGATCAAATGGAAATAACCACCACCAACTCAATATCATTGAAAAAAAATTAGATAAACAAAATATCATGACTTATAACTACATGTATTTTTCTTTGATTTATTTTAATAAATTAATTGGGAAAATACTAAGATCAAGCACTGAGACGACATAAGATTCTGAGGCCTGGTGTGCTCAGAATGAATATTTGAATAATGTTCATTTTTTAATTCAAAAATGCTCGTATGAATAACTATGAACTCTAATAACTCCTAAGAGGGTGATCAAATAAAAAATCTTAGGGCACCGTTGTGTCCAGAATAGCAGATTTACCTTAGGTGGGGCCTAACCTCGACCGGCGCGGGTCAAGGGTGAAAGTTAATCTTTAGACGCAACCGTTGTTAAAATATTTTAAATGAAATATTTTAATTTGAAGTTACATAGTTTAATTTCCTTTTTATTTGAGGTAGGTGTCCAGGGTTATAATTGACAACCCTGGAATTCCCTAAGAACTCTTGAAAGAGGAACCTCTAAAGAAGGCGTTGTTGAACGACGACAGATCGACGACATCTCGAGTACAAGGAATCGAGGATCGAGAATCGCAGATCGAGAATCGCAGATCGAGAATCGAGGATAAATGAACCAAGAAAATGAATTATCTCCCCATCAATGAATGATCTAATCCTAGGTAGGGAGTGTGTTTTGATTCAATTTATTCCCTACTCTTAAATTTCTCTGACGAACGTGAATCAATCAATGAATAAATTGATTCACGGATCTTGCGTCTTTTTGCAGGATGGGTTTTTGATTTTTGGACGTTTATCAGGAATTGAATCCACATTATAATTTATTTTAGTTTTGGCCTTTTGTTATTCAATTCTAACATGGATGGACTGAGTCCAAAAAGAACAAGTCCCAGATCCATCCAATTTAGGTGTTCTTGTGTTTTACCTCTTTTACCCAAATTATTTTTCATTTCTTCGTCAGGCGCACCAATCCAAAATGGGATCCGGATTCGCAACAGTTCAGGTTGGTGGCACCATGAGGTGAGGAAGCTTGAAAGATGAGGCAGGAAGAGGCAGTACCAGCCCAACAGTGTGGTTGGGCTAGGCAGACCCGATGGAATAGTCACTATGAGGGCGTCCAACGACGCCGGCGATCCACGGTCTTAGCGGGACCACTAAGGTGGATGGGATCCATGGTAGGAGGCTATGGTGTCTGATGGGATGTGGTATCAGGCTGTTTTGGTGACCCCAAGCAGCGGAGGAGGCCTATGGAGGAAGTGTCCATGGGCGGCGTTCATGAGCCATGGCCAGGCAGGCTATAGTGACGATGGATGACAGAGTCAGGCGAAGGGGCCAACGGTGACACGGCAGCAGGCAACAACCTGGAGCTGCAGTTAGGGTGGGCCAGGGTGGTGTAGACTGCATATGGGAGGAGAATCTGGTGGTGTAGCTGGCCACATTGACCAGGCGAGGATGCGGAAATAGCCGCATCCGGGTGGACTGAACTGGATCGCTCGAGCGGGTCGGGCTAGAGTAGGCAGGATGGTGCGGTAGTGGGTTAGGCTAGCAGAATGAGTCTAACCCAATCGAGGTAGGCAGGGTCAATGTCCGAGTCTGATTGGTGATCCCTGGGTTGGGTCGGGTTGGGCCGGTCTGCTCGGGTAAGACTGACTGGGTTAGGCCATACCCGAACCAACCAGCCCATTTTCACTAAAATGACCATATCATTAAAATAGAAGGTTTGTTTAAGGAGATGACTACAGCATTGGGACCCTTGTAATGAGATGGTCCTTTTGGGATGGATTTTTGGGTTTTTATTGTGGACCAATATAGCTACGAAGTTCCCTTTGGATTTTCATCGAGGGTTCGATGACATTACATATCAGTCTTATCAAGAGGCTAAGTCCATAATAGAGTTGTGACATCCTCCTTGGGATTGGAATATGGTCTATCACCCCTAATGGGGTTATTGAGAATTGACGTGGCCTTCGAGCACAAGGCTTCATTCCTCCATCTGGTGGGCCGTATTAGTAAGGTTCGCGATATTCTCTAAGGAGAATTCCCTACGTTATGAGCCGTATCTGTAGGGTTCATAGTATTCTCTGAGAAGAATCCCTTACATTGTGGGGTAATACAGATTAGGTTCACAGTATTCTCTAAGGATGATCCCCTCTATGTATATCATGATCTTGACCAACCTTTTCTCTTTGGGTGGGGCCCAAATTAATGGGACCTCTTGTAAGAGTCCTTAGTGATATCAAGGCTCAAGGAGTGAGATCTCCTGAAATGAGCGTGCTTCAAGAAGAATCCTTTGGTTGATGGTTGGTTGTGACTTATCCTTTCCACCTTGTGGTTGGTTATGAGTATATCAAGATATTCTTGGTATATGTGTTATAGGCATTTACCTATGTAGAGCCGACTATGTATTTCCTCTATGGGTTTCCTTTATGTTTCGATGTGTCCTACTGAGTATTATTTTACTCACCCATGCATGGGATTTTCTTGAATGTGTCATGTCTTGTGCAGACGTTCAAAGTTTTGACAAAGTCTAGGGTGTACCAAGAATAGGTTTTGTTCAGTTAGTCAGACAGATGAGGCATAACCCTACGTCTTCAGGCATCTTCCCTTCACCTACCCTTTAGGTCGGTTTTTTATGGGTGTGTTTTAGGGGGGATTGCTTTAACTTGTTTTCAGTCATTCTTTTTGTAGGATTGTATTTTGTCCTAGTTTTCCAACTTTTACTTTAATTTCCTATTGCACTCTGGTTTTGATTTAGATATATATATTTTTCTAGTGGTTTCCATGAATGGTTTTCTTTTCAGAAAATTTGGTCTTGGAGATGTGAGTGTGCATACAGGTTCATAGGAAATGCCTCCCATGTTCATGATATGCCTACTCAGTGCTAGTCACCAGCCCCTGGCTTATTAGAGGTGGGCTTGGGGAGTCATAGAATGGGACCCACTAGGATGGTTCATGAGAGAGTGGTATTAGATCATTTAGTTCCACATTAGGACTGGGAGTTTGTGGGATTGGTTTGCGAAAACATTGTTAAGTGTTTTGATTTTGGAATTTAGGACATGGAATCCAGTGTTGGTGTGGTAGCCAACGTATCCATGCACCAGGAATCCGGACACATTCTTTTTGACTTGGTATATGAAAACACTGGTTTTAGGGAAATTAATGTCACATTAATCATATAGAAATGGGTTTTATTTTCCATGTCCTTGTTAAGTCAGCTCTCCAGATATACTCTATTGACAGTGGTTAATCTTGATTTGTTTTAGGATTCCTCTACACAGACAGCTATCAAGGATTCTGATGCGTGATCATGAGGATGATCCCCCTAGTGATGAGGTGTCAATACAGGGGCCTATGCTAGACATGGAACCTCCGTGTGATTTTCCTGTTGTAGTGCCACCCATCGAGTAGCAATTCTTACCAGCTCTACCACTGGAGGATGCATGCAGGTTGAGTGCATTGCCTGAGTTTTAGAGGTAGTGAACTCCTAGGTTCAAGGTTGAGATAGACCCACAGGTATCTGAGGATTGGATGGAGGCAGTTACACTTGTCTTCCACCTTGTGGGGACACCTGTAGATCAAATAGAACTCTTAGTCGTGAGTCTTCTTCAGGGATCAGCGAGGCGATCGTGGAGCTTAGTGGTCTAGACACATGATGAGACAAATCTATCTTGGGTTGAATTTGGGTGCCTCTTCAGGGAGGAGTTATTTCTTGTGAATTTATGCTCAGTTCTCATATAAGAGCTCCTGCATCTGTACCAGGGAAGTCAGACAGTAGTGGAGTACTCAGTGAGGTTTACAGAGGATTCCTGTTACTCCACCTATATGGTATGAGATGTATTTTTCAAGTATCGGGATTTTGAGAAAGGACTAAATCATGATATCAGGAAATCTATGGTATCCCTTAGTATTCCTACTTAGGTTGGGGTACTGGAGTGAGCTCGTCTCATGGAGTGCTTTCTACTGGAGAAGACGCCAGCAGTGGGAGCTACCAGAAGGCACTAGGCAGATGAGTCTTCGGTGGTAGGTAGCTAATAGCAGATGAAGGGGACCAAGTGAGATAGGTCCTTCAGGAGACAACCCTAGGATGTGAGATCAGTGGTGCAAGGCTCATAGGGAAGATTGGGTAAGCTGAAGGACAGACTGTATTTCAAATGCAGTGGTTGGGGACACATAACTCTTGATTGAACAACACGCCATACGGACGATCAGTAGACGATCGAGGGACCACTAAGGTAGATGAATAGGTTTGAGAAGGGTGGTTTTTAGGGTAGCAGATGTGGAAGGAGAGCTGGTAGTGAAACAGGTTGTGGGAAGAGGTTCGAGTTACTACCCCCACCACCCCAGGTGGTCCACCACGGACCTTAGGGGATGGTAGATAGGGGAGAGGACCACTTTAGGCGATGGAGTCTTATGACTCTAGTACTATACAAATGATTAGAGGTAGGATCTATGACTTTTCCACCCTAGCTATAGTACTTATAGATACAGGTTCCATTCACTCCTTCCTTTCTACGGACCTTGTTCGGAGATCAGAGATTCTCATGGAGCCATTGGCTTGATCTTTACATTTAGAGACTCCTATGGTAGGGTATTTGATGATCACACGCTAGTGTCAGAAGTGTGAGATTACTCCTGGAGGTGAGATCTTTGGCTGGTATATCCTAGTAGTAGTTTCGAGGCCTTATGATGTCATTCTGGGTATGGAATGGTTATCCAATGTCCATGATCAGATTGATTTTTTTTGGTGTAGAGTGTGGTGTATCCACAGATATGGGACAAGTTTTTCCTTTATCGGAGAAAAGGAGACGCATGTAGCGTATGATGGACTTTCTCATAGAGGGGTGTAGCAGATTACTCACCAGTTGGCTAGCCTCACCCACAGTGTAGTGGAGTAGAGGAGTCATCAGTTTCTTGCAGTGGTGGATGAGTATGAGGATATCTTTCCTGAGGATGTTCCAAGATTACCTTCTCATAGGGAGGTTGAATTCTACATTGATATGTACCCCAGGATGACACAAATATCTAGACTTCCATATCATATGGCTCCCAGAAAGCTTCATGAGTTGAGGGTACATCTGGAGGATTTGCAGAGGAAGGGATTTGAGAGGCCGAGTGTTTCACCTTTTTCAGTCCTAGTTTTGTTTTCCTAGAAGGTAGATGGGTTTTTGAGGCTATGTGTGGACTTTCGGTGCCTGAATTAGTTGTCATTGAAGAACAAGTATCCACTTTTGAGAATTTAAGACCTCTTCGATCAGCTGAAGGGAGAGAGGTGGTTCTCAAAGATAGACCTCAGGTTTGGCTATCATCAACTTTGTGTATGGGGTGTGTATGTACCAAAGACAGCCATCATATGTCAGTTTGTACACTATGAGTACTTGGTTATTCCATTAGGTGTAACCAATGCCCCAGTTGTGTTCTTGGGACTCATGAATAGGATCTTCTAGCCATACCTTGACCAATTCATCGTGGTCTTCATTGAAGACGTCCTAGTGTACTCAACATCCAAGGAGGAGCACGTGATACACCTAAGGATGGTTCTATATACACTCTAAGAGAACCATATATATGGGAATCTCTTGAAGTGTCAGTTCTAGATTTGGGAGGTCTACTTTCTAGGACATTTCATTTCAGCGGCTGGAGTTTTGGGGGATCTGGAGAAGATTGATGTGGTGCTTTATTGGGAGCTTCTCGAGAGTGTGATTGAGGTGAGGAGTTTTTTGGGTTTGGTTGGGTACTTTCACGGGATTGTCCCCAATTTTTCTAGAGTATAAACACCCTTGAAAGCTTTGGCATGGAAGGGACAACCCTTCATGTGGACTGAGAAGTGACAGCAAATTTTTCAGAAGCTGAGGTAGAGGCTGACGTGCACTCCCATCTTGAGACTACTAGAGGAGGGTTTCGGGTATGTAGTATTCTTTGATGCATTAGGGATTGTACTTGGGTGTGTCCTGAGGTAGGGTCAAGAGGTGATTGCCTATGGTTCACAATAGTTGAGGCAGCATGAGAAGAAATATGTGACCCATGATCTTGAATTGGTAGTAGTAGTCTTCTCACTAAAGGTGTGGTGAAATTATCAGATGGGAGAGTGGTTTACTATATACTTAAAATAAAAGATCCTAAATTATATCTTTTCTTAGAGGGACCTGAACTTGAGACCGAGGCAGTGGCTAGAGTTCCTCCAGGATTATGAATTTGATATTTTCTATACTTCTGGGAAAGGGAACATTGTCACAGACGCACTCAACAGGAGATCCAGCTTGCAGTTGCTGAGTGAGGCATTAGAGTAGTTATCCACACTGCAAATATCCATTGTGAATGATGGTGGAGTAGCTAACCTCCAGTTTATGGTTGTCAACCCTCCACTCTTATAGTGAGTCAGGGAGGCAAAACTTGGGTATATTGACTGTGAGTCCTGACGTGGTCAGGTTTCCTCATATAAGGCCCTTTATTGATATTTCATAGGTGGGGATCATGTCGTTCTATTTAGAGGGCACACAGCTGTACTGGTGGAATTACAGGAGGAGGTTCTGAGGGAGTTTCAAAAATCCCCTTTGGTGGTACTTCCAAGTGTGGTGAAGATGTACCAGGACCTCCGACATTAGTTTTTGTGGTTAGGGATGAAGAAGGCAGTAGAAAAGTTTGTTTTTTGGTGCCTCACTTGTCAGCAAGTGAAGGAAGAGCATCAGGTTCCACCATGCTTGACTCATCCACTCGAGGTACCATAGTGGATGTGAGATGGGATATCGATGGAATTTGTGGAAGGTTTACCATGCACAACTAGGGGTATTGATTCCATCTAGGTGATCATTGACTGACTCACCAATTTGGCCCACTTCCTACCTATCTGAGAGTAGAGTTTCGTAGAGATCATGAGACACCTCTACATTCATGAGATAGTTTGACTTCATGGAGTACCTTCAATGATCATTTTATACCGTGATGCTTGTTTCACTTCCCGAATATGAAAGGGTTTGTAGGAGGCTTTTGGGACTCATTTTCAGTTGAGCATAGCTTTTCATCCCCCATATGGATGTTCATATAGATAGGACCATCCAAGTTCTAGAGTACATGCTTTGTGCCTGCATCTTAGAATTTGATCGAAGTTGGGAGGACCACCTATCGCTGGTGTAGTTTGTGTACAAAATAGCTACCACTCCACCATTGGTATGACACTATTCGAGGACCCGTATGGGAGACCTTACAAATCACCATTATGATAGACTATCCTAGGGGAGTCAGCACTTATGGGCCTAGAGTAGGTGCAGGCTACCACTGAAAAGGTACAGATCATCTAGGAGTGGATTAGGACTGCATAGAGAAGGCATAAATCCTATCCTGATAGAAGATGGATTCCCTTGGAGTTTGAGGAGGGAGACCATGTTTTCCTTCAAGTCTCACCTCGATGAGGATTGTGGAGATTTAGTCAGGGTGGAAAGTTTTCTCCGAGGTTCATCAGAACTTTTCAGATTCTGAGTAGAGTTGGAAAGGTGGCATACCACCTTTCTCTACCCCCATAGTTGCATTAGGTTCATGAAATCTTTCAAGTTTCACATTTGAATAGGTACGTGCATGATCCATCACACATCATTGACTTGGGTGAGATAGAATTTGATGATGGGGTGACATTTGTAGATTACTCATTGGAGATCAAGGATAGACAAGAGAGGATCCTTCATGGTGCACATTCGTTGGAAGCATGAGAATCTCTAAGATAGCATTTGGGAGTGGGAGGATTAGATTAGTTCCCAATACCCCCATATTTTTGTTGTGTATCCCTTGTTTTGACTTTCAGTGAAAGAAATCCCTAAGGTGGGTAGAATGTAATGACCTGTATTTGTCTCCAATTTATTTTAATAAATCAATTAGGAAAATACTGTGAACAAACACTAATACAGCACGAGATTCTTAGTTCTGGTGTGACAGAAATAAATTTTTGAATAAACCTCAGTTTTTAATTTTAAAATTCTCTTATGGAAAACTTTTAACCTTGATAACTCCTAAACGAGTGCCCAAATAGAAAATTTGAGGGAACCGTTGAGTCCAAAACAACATATTTACATTAAGTGGGGCCTAACCTCGACAGGCGTGGGTTGATGGTGAAAGTTAATTTTTGGACACAACCATCATTAAAATATTTTAATTTAATGTTATCTAGCATCGTTTCATTTTTATTTGATGTAGGGGTCCAGGGTTACAATTCAAGATCATAGAATTCCCTGATAACACTTGAAAGAAGAACCTCTGAAGAAATTGTTGGTGAACAATGATAAATCCACTCCATCTCAAGTCTAACGAATCGAGGATCAAGAATCTTAGATCAAGAATTGAGGATCGATGAACAATGACGACGAATTATCTCTCTGTCAATGAATGATATAATCCCAGGTAGGTCATATGTTTTGATTTAATTTATTCCCCATTCTTAAATTCCTATGATGAATGTGAATCAATAGATGAACATATTGATTCATGGATCGTGCATATTTTGTGGGATGTGTTTTTTATTTCAGGACGTTTTTCAGAAATTGAATCCATGTTAGAATTGATTTTATTTTTTGACTCTATATTCATTAATTCTAATGGGGATGGATTGAGGCTGAAAAGAACAAGTCCCAGATCCATCCACATTGGGTGTTCTTGTGTTTCACCTCCATTTCTTAAATTATATTCCCATTCTTCTTCGGGTGCACCAATCCGGAACAGGATCCGAATTCGCAATAGTGCGGCTTAGTGGGACCATAGGGAGAGGTCGTTGGTAAGATGAGATCAGCGGTAGAGGTGGCACCGACATGGTGGTGTGGTCAGACCAGGTGTACATAGAAGAATATTTATCGGTAGGGTGGGCGGGGGCGATGGAGATCCGCAGTCCAGGAGGGACTGTGGAGGTGGAAGGGAGCTATGGCAGGAGGCTGCGACAATAGATGAGACATGACATCCGGCCATATCAGTGACCCCTAGTGGTGGCGGAGGCTCAAAATGGTAGTGGATGCGATTGCTGTTTGGGAGACGCAGATAGTTATGCCACATCAGAGGCAGATGATTGCAGTAGTAGGTTGTGAATCGCCAGAGCCATGTCAGGAAAAGGGGCCCATGACATCGTGGTTGTGGACGACGACCGGGTGTTACGGCCAGGGCATGACACCATGGCGCACCACATAGGTCAGTAATCATGTGGTCCCATGGACCATGTGTGGGTGGAGCGGCCGACAGTGTTGCCTGTTGTGCGGACTAGGTGGGGACGCGGTAGTAGCCATGTCTGGGTGGACTGAACCGGCCCGCTCGAGCTGGCCGGGCTGGAGCAGGTGGGATAGGATGGAAATGGGCAAGGCCGAGCCTAGTAGTCAAGGGAGGTCTAGGCCTAGTAGTCTAGGTCGATCCCTAAGTCAGGTCAGACTTGGTGGGTTAGGTTGGTGAGCCTTGAGTTGGCTCAGGTCGGGTGGAACCAGACCCAGACCTCGTCAGCCCATATTCACTAAAACAACCATATCGTTCAAACGTAAGGTTCATTTGACGAGATGTTTGTGGATTTGGGACCCTTGAGATGAGAAGGTCCTTTTGAGATGTATTTTTTCCTTTTTAGTATGGACCATTATAGCTGCAGAGTTCCCTTTGGTTCTTTTCTTGAGGATTCAGCAGCATTGTATAACAATCCCCTCGAAAGGCTGAGTCTGGGACAGAGTTGGGACATCCTCTTTATGAATAGTGTGATACTCTATCACCCTAGATGTATTTTTTTAGTATTTTAATGACCTCCAACTATAGGGATTAATTCCTCCATTCGATGGGCTATATCGGTAGGGTTCACGGTATTCTCTGAGGAGAATCCCCTACATTATGGGCCACATCGGTAGGGTTCGTGGAATTTTCTGAGAAGATTACCCTAAGTTTTGAGGTAATACAAATTGTGTTTGAGGTATTGAAAGAAGGTAATATCCTCTATATATCACGATCTTGACTAGAATTTCATCTTTTGGAGAGGCCCAAATTAGCAGGATCTCTTATAAGAGTCCTCAATGACATCAAGGCTTGAGGAGTGAGATCTCCCAAAATGAGCGTGACTCGAGAAGAATAATATGAATGATGGTTGGATTTGACTTATCCTTTATACATTATGGTTGTTTATGATTGTATCTATATATTCTAGGTATATGTGTTATATAAATATACCTATGTAGAGATGAATGTGCATTCAATTGTGGTTTTCCTTTTTGTTTTGGGGTGTCCTACTGAATATTGTTTAACTCACCCTTGCACTGTACTTTCCCGCATGTGCCATGTCTTGTGTAGATGATCAATATTTTGATGGATCCCAGGGTGGACTAGGAATAAGTGGTGTCCAGTGAGATCAGACAGATGAGGTGTACCCCTACGGCTTCAAGCACCTTCCCTTCACCATCCCTTTAAGTTGGTTTTTCTGTGGATAAGTTTCAGGGGAGACTGCTTTTTCTTGTTTTCAGTCTTTCTTTTAGTGGGCTTGTATTATGGCCCAATTTATTTACTTGTACTTTACTCTCCTATTGAACTCTAGTTGTGATTTATATATATATGTATGTATGTATGTATGTATATGTGTGTGTGTGTCTAGTGGTTTTCATGCATGGTTTACTTTTTAGAATTTGTGGGCTTGGAGATGTGTGTGCGTGTACAGGTTCATAGGCAATGCCTCCCATGTTAGTTATATTCTTACTTGTTGTTAGTCACTATCCCATGTCCTATTGAAGTAAGGCTTGGGGATTCATGGTGTGGGACATACTAGGATGGGTTGTGACATGGCTGACCTTAAATTCCATATATGATACAGGGACTTGTGCATAGTACTATACTAAGAAAGGAAGGTTTATGTACTGGACTCCCCACTTCCAGCAAAGCCTCCTTAGGGAGAAATCAAGGAAAAATGGAATCCTTTAATAACCATTTCAATGATGAATTGGACGTATTTTACATCATCTCATCATCTATGTTCAGTGAATTAATGAAAATTCATGAGGAAAAATATGTGTACAAGATGCTTACTCGTCTCTAAGAATTATACCAAGAGAGAGAGAAAAATATTGGTATGAGATCTCTAGTTCACTATATAGGTTAAAGATGACATAAAGGAATTTATTAGGGCCTCATCTACTTAATATGATCATGTAAATTGTGCTACCAGAGTCCCTAAGGTTAGAACATAACCAAAATATAGTCACATATCTCATACCTTCATTTTTACCACCATGATTTTTTACCTTCATTGTTAACTACAATATGAAAAACATGAAGAATTCACTTTCTAGTCTATTGGGTTTATTTTTCTATGAATAAAAGGATATGAAGGGAATAAAATCTTTAGTATTTATGGTAAAGAAGAGAATTAATGGAAAGTAAAAGGGTTCAATGGCTAAAATAAATCCAAAGACGCCAACACACCACCCCTCTAAAAAGTCAAAGATACAAAGGTAAATAAATGAGTAGAAATTTGTTTTCCTTGCATGTGGAAAGAAATATAATGGAAAAATAATTTCATAGTTGGGAAGAAGAAACAATGTTATGATTATTCTTTAGCTATATTTTTCATTAAATATAAGATGTCTATTTCAAAAAGGTGTGTGTTATATACAGATTGTGGCTCATATATGTGTATTCAAATATAGGAACAAAGATACTTTAAGAATATTTCAATTAGTGAATTGGATCTTCAAGAATTTAATGGTATAAGATGGAAAGAATTAGGAGTTTGAGATTATTATCTTACTTTAATTAGTGTCTTTGTTCTATTATTAAATAATTATTAGTATGTACCTTTAATTACTAAGAACATTATCTCAGTGTTGATTCTAGACATTGTGGTATTTTATTTCATATTCAAAAATAAATGTTGGATCTTTTATATTGATGACATATGTTATGGTTTGGAACATATTAATAATGGATTATACATACTTGAACTTTATAGAATAATTTTTTAAATCGATGAAAAATCCAGAGAGAAAGACTCAATTCCTACCCATCTATGGAACTTCAATCTTGATCAAGAAAAATAAAAAATGTTTAAATAAACTACATCAACAAGGGTATTTAGACAATATTGAGTTAAAACCATTAGATTTATTTCATTCTTGTATCCAAGGTAAAATTTATAAATCATATTTTATTGGGAAGGGAGAAATGGGTATAAAACAACTGGAGTTGATTGATACTAATGTATGAGGTCCATTTATAGTAGAGTAAAGGGGTGGGTTTTCTTACTTCATTACTTTTATCGATGAATTTAGTGGATATGGATGTATCTAATTAATGAGGTATAAGTTAGATTCCATTGACATGTTTAATGGATATAATAATGAATTATAGAATCATCTTGGTAATAATATTATGAATCCATGCTCAGACCATGGGGGAGAATATCTTAACCAATCATTAATCAATCACTTGGAGTATGGGATAATCTCCCAACTCACTCTTCTTTATACAAATAAGTAGAATGGTGTGAGTGAAAGGAGGAATTGTACCTTGATTGATATGTTCATATTGATTATGAGTTATATAAATCTACCTTTATTTTTTGGGGGATATACACTCTAGACAATGACATGTACATTAAATCAAGTACCAACTAAAGTGGTAGATGGGATTCCATATTAGTTATGGTATGGAAAAGAAACCCAATGTGTTACAAATACTTGTATAGGGAAGTGAGGCATTAATATTACCTATATAAACCTTTAGATATAATGTTTATTGTGGAAATACATTCTATATTTATTGAAAGGGAATACATTTCCAATGGGGATTGTTGGAGGAAGATTGAATTCAATAAATATAAAGCTATAAATGCACAAGAGTTGGTACAGAAATAATCTCTACAAGAGATAGTGGGTGGAGAAGAAATTACAGAGACACAAGTACTATGTAGGTCTACAAGGGAGGTTAGATAACAAAAGAGATGTGGTTTTCGTATCACTGAGTCAATTCATACATTATTATTTGAGGATAATGAACTTATAACTTATAAGGAAGTAGTATATGGTAAACATTATTCTACATGGAAAGAATCCATGAATTTTGAAATAGTTTCCATGTACCAAAATCAATTCTAGATTTCAGTAGACCCACGAGCTGATTTAAAACCTATTGGGTGCAAATGGGTATTCATGAAAAATATGGGAATGGATGGTAGAGTAAATACCTAAAATCAAGATTGGTTACAAAAGGCTTTAGACAATATAAATAAATTAACTACAATGAAACCTTCTCACTATTCACAATGCTAAAATCCATTAGAATATTAATTGTAATAGAAAAATTCCATGATTATGAGATTTGGAAATTGATTTCATAACTACTTTCATGAATGGGAATTTGTTTTAAGATGTCAATATTACACAATTAAAAGGATTTATAATGTATAATATTTCTAATAATGTATTCAATATTCAAAAATTCATTTATGGATTAAGACAGGAGTCATGATAATGGAATTTCTATTTTTATGACACCATAAGAAAATTTGATTTCATTAAAAAAAATAAAGCCATGTTTCTATAAGAAGGTTAGTGGGAGTGATATCATTTTTGTAATATTATATATTCATGATATATAAATGAAATAGAAGTCATATAGTTATAAAAGACTAGGTTAGATTAATGATTCTCAATGAAATACATAGGTGAAGCAATCAAAATTCTAGGGATCAAGATCTGTTGAGATAGATCTCAAAGTTTGTTTGGAATAAGTAAAATTATATACATTATCAAGTTATTCAAAATGTGTAGTATATAAAAATCAAAGATAGAACTATTACGAATTCCACATAGCATTAAAATATCTAAGAAAATGTATCTATAAACATAGTAAGAGATAGAATGAATGAGTAGAGTTCCATATTTTTCGACAGTGGGATCAATCATGGACACCATTATTTATACTATGTTTGATTTAACTTATGCTTTAATCATTGTTGTTCAATATCAAGATAATCCATGAGAGATACATTGGGTAGTAGTTAAAACAATCCTAATGTACTTGATATGTAAAAATAATATTTTCATAGTTTATAAAGGATATGAATATCTAGTGATGATCAGATAAAATAATGTTAGATTCTAGATGGATCATGATGATCTTAAATCACATTTGAGCTATGTATTCTGCTTAAATATTGGTGGTGTGAGCATGATAATCTCAAAGAAATCTATGATAATTGATTCTATAGACAAATCTGAGTATATAATAGCTTATGATGTAGCTAAAAAATTAGATGGGATATGAACCTGTGTCTCTGTTCTTGGCATTATACCTAGAATTTTAGACTATGTTACTACACAGTATGATAACACAGAAGTAGTGGTACTTTTTAAGGATCCCAGTTCACACTAGAGGAAAAAAATATACTTCAGAAGCTTCATCACTTGAGTCATTTTACTCAAACATGTGAGGTCATTTTCAGTAGAGTATTCATAGAGAATAATGTGGTAGACACCCTAACTAAAACCCTATCTTAGTATAAGCTTGATTATAATGTGTGAGAAAACAGATCAAGAGTCGTTAGTAACTGGCTCTAGTGTAAGTGGGAATGTTGTGAGAGTGGGTACCAAACACCTAACTTATATGTGTATGTTGATTTCAATTATTTGTATACAGTTTGATATATACGTGTGATTTCATTAAACATAATAGTGATATTTCTTTTTTATATACTATATATGGAAATGTTCTTAGATTGCATGTCGTATCAAAAGGTTATAGTTGTTCTCAACTATAATATGAACCTCTACATACTATGATAGTAATCATTAACATATTTATTATGGACTAGATACATTATTCTAAAGGAACACATATGATTTTTGATTATCAGGTGTTGGGGGATCATATGGATTGAGACTTTTTCTCAGGATGTTTTTATATGGTGATCTTGAGTACATTAGATATTGAAGATGGTCTCACCAATAGGAACACTGTGTATTTTAGTTACCAATGGTTGTTCTTATCTTTGAACGTGTATATTAGTCTCCTAACCTAAGTCTGTTATTAATGTATATCATTAATCATATACTTTTATGAATGAAGATTACCATGAAGGATTATGTTAATGGTAAAGTAGCTTGTGTCAAGTTTATCATTGATGATATGACATTAATTGAATAATCAGGATTAGATTTTTTTTCCTTTTGAGTACTGTAAGAGATATCTCGGGCCCTATTAACCAGCTTGGTGGTACCTTCATTAAATACATGGAAATGATAAAAGGAGGTATTTCTATATGATATGATAAAATAAAGAATAAATAAATCATGTAAGGATGGGGACACAAGATATGAATCAAACTTTATGAGATATCATGGGACAAAGAGATTATATTACATAGTGTTTGTTCATACGAGAGGTTATAATTACTATGACTTAACCTTCTATCTTTAGGATCCTTGATGTGTTTCTTGGCACTACTCATAGTTTTTAAATGGAACAGACTATTATGGAGAAAAGGTCTTATAGGGTCACACACAAAGCTCTTTTAAAATTTTGTCCAATTTTAATGAATTATAGTTTTGGAAATTGTGGGCCCCACTATGGGGTTAGGTATTGTCTGAGTATAAACAATCACAATAAATAAATAAATTAAATATTATTCAATTTTAGAATAATATGTATTTAATTTATTATTTGAAATTATTCATAAGTTGTTAAGTGGGTACACAAAAAATATTTTACAAACTAATATTCACTATTCAAGGTTCGTTAAATATTTTATGCGAGAAACAAGTCCAGTTAATGAATTGTATTTTATAAAATAAAATAATATTGTTGTTACAAGTAAGTTATAAAATACTTATGGCACTTATAAGATGTTTAATATGTCATTGTAGGTTCTAGGTGTAGCGGAAGTGCGTGATTGGCATGTACCCAACATTTCAAATTACTGTAATAAATGATCAAACAGGGATCAATACGAATATGGATTCCAATATCCATAGAATTGAATAAATTTTTTAGACAAAAAAGAGAGAGGCTCGGAATCCATAAGAGAGGATTGACATATTTTGTTTATAATTAATTTAAATAAATAGAATTACCTCTAATGTGATTATTTCTTCGATGATGCGTTCAACCACAGATCAGAGGTCCACCTTCATTTCGATGTAGAATAAAAGGATAAGAATACACTAGTGATTATCCACATGTGCTCAACACATATTTAAACATCACCAAAGGAGTCTCCAGGTACTAGTGTAGAATATCCTTGCACTTGCGATGTCCACCTTCGATCACCTTGAGGATCACTTCCGAAGAGATTTCCTTGATCTGGTGGAGGAAGATCTCTCTTGTTCTTAAGATCATTCTTGGAGAGGGAGAAGTTATCTAGGCTTGAGAGATTTTTCTCCAAGGATGTTATTCACAACCAAAATTTCTAGAGTAATGAGAAAATAAACATAATTAGGTATTTATAATTCTTGGTTTAGAAATAAAATAATTTCACAAGACCCTTATTATTTTATTTAATCCCAATAAATTCCCAAGTCAAATAATAATATAAAAACTATTATTTATTGACATGTGGAAGACTTGTGGGTTAAAATTAAATATTATTTATTGAAATAATATTCAATATAATTATTTCTCACCAGACCCATAACTCGGTCCTCCAATACTCCACCATATTTATTGAACCTTGAATAACGACTATTTATTTGTCAAATAAATATATCTTCATTAATCTTCAATAAATATATAAATATTATATTCAATAAATAGAAAATAAATATTTATTAATTATTTTTCCCACAATATATTATCTCAAATAAATAGTGTCGAAATAATTGAGATCGGGCATCCTTGAATAATTATTAAACCATGACTGAGAATAATATTTATTCAACTTTTTGAATAATAAATAATATATTATTGAACTGAGATACTAGAAACACTTAGTGTGTGACCCTTTAGGCCTCTTTATCATTGTCATTAGGTGGGATTTCTTAAAGTCCAAGATTACTGTCTAGCAACGAGTCAAGGTACCCAACAGAAAGAAGTTAATTCCACAATGACATTGCACCTCATACGAATAGTTACCATGTAATATAATCCCTTTGCCTAAATATATCTAATTAAGAGGGTAGCATGAAAGTGACATCAACCTACGTGCTTGGTTTCTCATTCTTTGACTTTCGAGAAATAAAAATTTCCTATAGAACACCATGTCCAGGGATTTATTTAGGATATATCATTTCCATCAAAGGTCTTGAGATATCTACTTCCATAGAAGTGACAAATCCTTTATCGCATTATTCATTAATGCAGTATTACTCGTGACACACCCAATATATCCTACCTCACCGCGAACATATGTTGTCATGGTTTTCTTCAATGCATCTAATTATCTGATTCATAATACCCATTAATAATAATATTAAATTCTAAGGTCCAACACACATGTCCACAAATAGAAACATCCAATGAAACTTAAGAATGTGGATTTCCTATTGGCGGGTCTCGCTCTCATAACATCCTCCTAGACATTACCAATGGAGTACACTATGTGAAGGTGCCTCAAAGTCCTATGAGTCTCCACCCCTGGTAGAATGTATCATTTATGTCCTTTCAAATGATATCATCCATCTATAGAACATATATTCAAGAATAGTGTCATGGAACATCTAAGTTATCATCATATCAGGGATCCACTATGACCTTTTAGTGTGACAGCCACTCTTAGGACATTATCACATATAATGTCATGTAGAAGAAAAATCATGATGTGATAAGTAGTTTATTAATATCCATCCAATGAATACATGTTTATCATAAAGTGAAAAGAAGTTGGTTTCTATGGCACCATCTCCAATAGACTCCCACTTGCACTAGAGACAACTACTAACAACCTTTAGTCTGCTAGCTATCACGTGATATTCATGCTTCTTCTGAGATAGGCCCTTATTCAAGGGATCTTCCACATCCTATTTTGTGGACACTATGCTCACTATAACTTCACCCCTTTGATAGAAATCCTTCAATAGGCGATACTTCCAGAGTATTTGTTTTGTCCTTTGATGTGACCTTGTCTCATTTTCAAGAGTCCCCATTGTAGTATTGTTACAATACAATGTAATGGGATCCTTAATTCTAGGTAACACATCAAGTTCCTAGAAAAGTTCAAAATACATACGGATTCCTTGGATGCATAAAAACATGCTATATATTTAGACTCCACTGTGGAATCAATAATATCTAGATTCTTTGAACTCTTCTAGCTCATAGGTCCTCTATTGAGATAGAAAACATATCATTAATGTGAATTCAGATCATTCAGATCTGTCTGAAAACCAGCATCATCATACCCTCTTATGACAACCTCCTCATCTCCTCCATACACTAGGAACATATCCTTAGTTCTTCTCATATACTTAAGGATAGTCTTAATAGCAGTCCAATGTTGTTCTCCTAGATCTTATTGATATCTTCCTACCATGCTCAGTGCATAGGAAATGTAAATTATAGTATATAACATGTCATACATGATAGATAATATCACTGAATCATTTTGGATCTTACTTATTCTATCTTTCTACTATTGTGTCTGGGGACACATTTTCTTAGAAAGATGTATACCATGTGACACTGGAACCAATCCCCTCTTGGATTGTTCCATACTAAATCTATTTAGTATCTCGTCAATGTATGTACTTTGACTTAGTTCAAGCATCCTCTTGGATCTATCAAAAATGATCTCGATCCCTAGAATGTAGGATACTTCGCCTACGTCTTTCATGTAGAAGCAATTTTTCAACAAGTCCTTAACTGACTGCAAGACTGGTATGTGATTTCAATAATTAATATGTCGTCAACATACACTATGAGGATAATGACCGCATTCCCATTAAACGACATATAAACACATGGATCACATTCATTATTAACGAAACCAAGTTCTCTTAAAGATTTATCAAATTGAATGTTTCTTGACTTGGATGCTTACTTTAATCCATAAATGGATCTCTGCAACTTGCATACCTTTTTGGAATCACCTGGTGTGACAAACCCTTCTGGTTGTGTTATATAGACATCTTCCTGAAGGTTCCCATTAAGGAATTTAGTTTTGAAATCCATATTCAAAATTTCAAAGTCAAGGTAACCTGCTATGAAAATTATGATTCTTATAGATTTAAACAAGGAAATTGGTCAAAGGTTTCATCATTTTAAATTCTTTGACATGGTTTAAAACCTTTAGCCACTAGCCTTGCTTTATAGGTACTCACTCTACCTTCCATGCCCATTTTCTTCTTTAATACCCATTTATTTCCAATAGGCTTTACATCTACTTTCACATCAACCAAAACTTGGACTTGGTTCTTATACATGAAATCCATATAATAATTCATAGATTCTAGCTATATTGTAGTTTTTGATCTCTCTACTACCTCCTCATAGGAGACTGGTTAATCATTGTCCAAAAATATTTAGTCACCATACTCGGTGACTAGGAAACCATATCTTTCTGGTTACCTTACCTATAATGTACTCCTACATGATACATGTGTTTTATGAACTACCTCTTCCATGGGGACCTATAGAACTTGTTCCTATACCAAATCCTATGTATCTTGATCATCAACTTAATCGAAGTAAATCTTGATCCCGCTATCCTTTTTGTGTATTTTCAACCTCTCAGGACGAACGACTTTTCTGGGAACAATCATTCTCTTGTTTGAGGGGTTGTATATGTCGTATCCCTTTATTTCATTGGGATACCCAATAAAGATACACTTCGTGCCTGAGGGTTCTAGTTTGTTTCCTGACAAATCCTTAAAAAATTTCTCACATCCTCATATACATGTATATGACAAAGTGGGTTTATTTCCACTCCATATCTCAAAGGGAATCCCATTTGCCTCCTTAGTTGGTACTCATTTTAATGTGTACGACACTGTTTGCAATGAATATGCCCAAAAGGATAATGGAAGATCTACATGACTCATCATTGACCTTACCATGTCTAGAAAGGTATGGTTCCTCCTTTCACTAACACCATTCCATTGTGGTGTATAAGGTGGAGTTAGTTGATATAGAATCCCATACTCTTTTAAAACATCGATGAACTCTTGATTATGATATTCTTCACCTCGATCCGATCGAAGCTTCTTTATCTTATTACCAATATGATTATCTACTTAATTTTTTGATTCAATGAATTTATTAAGGGACTCTGAATTATACCTCATTACATAAATATATCCATTTCTACTCAAGTCATTAGTAAAAGTTATGAAGTAAGAATATCCACCTCTAACTTCTTCTGGAAATGGTCCACACACATCAGTGTGTACCAATACTAGAAGCTATGTGGCCCTTTCACCATGTCCACCAAATGGTGGTTTGGTTATATTCCTTTGTAAAAAAATTTGACATCTATCAAGTGGTTTTAGCTCAGAATCTTCAAAATAACTATCTTGACAAATATTTTTCAAGTGATTCTCATTTATATGACCAAGACGATGATGCCATAATTAGGTGTTATATGAGTCATGTGAACTTGGTTATTTATCAATTCCAAACACTTATTTTTATAATTTAATACATATATACCATTATTTAAATGCGCCATACCATAACATATGTTGTCCTTATGGAAAGAGCAGTCGACCTCACACCATTAGCAGCTCGCAGATCCACGTATCCTTTAGAAATTTTCCCAAATATACTTGGTTACTTCATTTTAATACATATGTGATCCACACAAGCTATATCTAGTACCCAATGTATTGAAATGGAACAATTTCACTCGATAATGAATGCACCTTTGGATTCCCCTTGCCTCTGGGTGCAGTTCCTCTCCCAATGTCCAGTATTTCCACATGCAAAGCATACTGCCTCCTTTTCCTTGCCCTACCTCTGGATCTTATTCTTCTTGGTCGGATGGTGCTCAGGGGCTTTAGACTTTTTATAAATATTGGGACCCTTTTCCCTGTCTTTCCTCTTCCTATTCACTATAAGAACTATTGTTTTTTCATGCCCTGTGTCCTTATATACTTGGTGAATTATGGTAAGAAGCTCCCATAAACTCTTCCCAATATTACTCATATTATAATTCATAATAAATCTATAGAAGGTCTTAGGCAGTGATCATAGTATGAGATCTGTATGTAACTCCTCTAGGAATTTAATCCCTAATATGTCTAGATGTTCAATGGAGCCAATAAGCATACCTACATGTGGTCCAACTGGCATATACTCTCCAAGATTAGTAGTGAAAAAGCATTGTAGATCTCATACCTCTACTATATCGCCTTCTATTGATAGATATCTTGAATTTGATACATCATGTTATAAGCATCCATTTCCTCATGTTTCTTCAAGAGCTCATTGGTCATGGATGATAGCATGATCCACTGAACATCCATAGCATCATTCATATATTTCTCATTCACAGAGAGTTCATCATCCCTCACCTCATTTCTAGCTATAACTATTAAAGGATCTTCCCACACTTAAAGTTTCCTCTCATGGAGAAGGATAACCCAAAGGCACCTTTGTCACTCCTTGATATTAGTGCCAGTGAGAAGGATTTAATTCTTGAGTACGGATCTCAATGATATGTTTGATGTCATGTTTTATGTCATTTCTAAAAATAATATGAATATTGTTTTAGTACTTTATCTTGATAAATATAGACAAATAAATAAATTAATATCTATTAGTCTCCTACTATTTTGTCTAAACCCAATACCCCTTACCATTGGATTTGAAATATAATGTTGCTTGGATATTCTAGTGGAAAGGATCCATATTTCCCTTCGCATCACCCCAAATTTGGATTATCAAGCAAATTAAAAGGTTTTAGTTAGGTATTCCAAATGTCAATTTCATTAACTCATATCTCCTTAATCTATTGAGTGGACACCAAAATCCTGAAATCCTTAATTTTGGATTTCCTCAACCTTTTCCGATTAGTTACACCAAGTCCTACTTTCAAAGTCAACCCATGATGTAAGCTAAGTCAAGTCAACCCAAAATCTCAAAGTAGAATTCCATGATAATTGAAAGCACCCCAACGTTGGTTGGTCAAGCACTTTGAACTATGATTCAATTCTGACTGAAGTAATGGAAGGCTATACCGAATTAATATTTAATTTATGGACTTTAATCTTTATGCGTAAATCTCCACGTATAATCTTTTCACATGCTTGTTAATATTTAGTGGGATATACTTAAGTGATTAACCATGTATAGATAATATTTATGCATAAGACATTTTTATTTTAGTTCCACCTTGTATGCTTGTTAGTTCATTAATTATGTGATCGTGTCAAACATCCATAATGAATAACCATACAACTGACTTAAATAAAATAATGTGTATGATCATGAGATTTTTTCTAAGGGTTAGTTTATCTAGTGGTTTATAAACTCACTTTTGACTTATGGAAAAAAAACTTGAACCAATTTTGTTTGTTTTTACAGCTTTCCACCTATCCAAATTTTTATCTCCTTGGATTGGTTTCACCTCGGCTCCTAACTTGAACTACCTCCACTGGCTTGGGAGCTACACCAATTATATATGATTTTACTGACACACAGGTGAGGGTTAAAGGGAGGTTTACATAAAATAAACCATAGGCACACATGCCCCACATATTAATGAGGAGAGAAGGCATGCAGGCCATCAACTTAAATTTAATAATAAATTAAAAGGATACCAATAACATACAAGGTCCTAGTCTAGGTCATGATAATCCACTTACATGAAACAAATTACACATTTGATAAAATTATCATTCAATTCTTTAATAATTATTATTAAGATAAATCTCACTCAAATTGATTAATTATTATCTTTAATTAATCAACCATTTTATCTTAATCATTTTCTGAATTTCCTTGAAATTATCATCCATAACCTTGTACATAACTTGTACCTTGAAGGTAACCCGGTGAATACCCATCCAATCCTTACCCAACATGTATTATAATTATATTTTTTTTACTCTTGTAACATATGGAATACATGACTTATCATGTACTTTCAAGACGTGTACTTCACAGATGATTTCATGAATTACATGACTTTTCATCCATGTGTTATGCTTCAATGCACTTGAGTAACAACCTATAATACAACTTATACCGGATATGAATATTTGAAAATTATGAAAATATTAATGTTTTAATTATTTATAATTTGGTAAAGTACACGACATGTAGATTTGATCTACATGGCGTCTACTATCATCACTGTCTTCTCTAAAGTACATTCCTACGGACTCAGTGTGTGTGACGTACTTCAGAAATGTTATAGTACACAGTGTGTCTAGTGGTCCATGCTCCATGTTGTATCCATGTTACGTGGTCACCAGTCGGTCAAACCCATGTATGAGATATGCGGTTTGGCCCTTGACCTGAAGGCACTATAGGCCATGTCTAGTGGACCACATGGCATTTAATCTGGTGAATGTGCATCATTCTATCCTGATCAACATGCGGTGTAAGAATTAACTACACCATGTGTCTTTAATGCACACATCTTGATTAATTTTTGAATTAACTCCCGGTGCATTAATCACAACTACAATTCATATAGCTCTATTTACACATCATGTAGATACAGTTACACAGTGTATACTGTTGTGCTATCTAGGTAGAATCATCGGCACCTCCAGATAAAATCCTCAATTTTATTACATTCATAAAATTTGATGTTTCTGCTAAATCTATTATAAATTATTTGAGGAAGAATAGATCTCAAAATTCAGATTAATATAATGATAAAACTTGAATTGAAAACTAAATTATCAAATGCGTAATACATCAATGAATTATTTAAAAAATTATAAACACTAACATTCCCCCCCTTTGATACCACTTGAAGGTTCCGGATGTAGTAGAAGTGCATGATTGGAATGTACCTGACTTTTAAAATTTCCATAATAAATGATCAATCTGGGATCAATACGATGATGAATGCCAGTATCCACAGAATTAAATCAAGGATTTAGACAAGAAAGATAGAGGCCTAGAATTCAGAAGAGAGGATCGACACATTTTTTTATAATTAATTTAATTAAATAGAATTACCTCTAAGGTGGTTCTTTCTTAGATGATGTGTTTGACCACAGATCAGAGGTGTGCCTTCGTTACGATGTATAATCCAAGGATATTATTCCTCTAGAGGTGATCCACATGTGCTCCATGTATCACTAGAAATCATCGAAGGAGTCTTTGGGTGCTAGCATGGAAGATCCATACGCTTGCAATGCCCACCTTTGATAGCCTTGAGGATTGCTTCGAAAGTGATCTCCTTGATCCATTGGAGGAAGGTCTCTCTTGTTCTTTAGAGTGTTCTTGGAGAGGTATAAGTTCTCTAGGCTTAAGATATTTTTCTCCAAGAATGTTGTGCACAACAAAAATGGCTAGGATAATGAGAAAATAAACATAACTGGTTATTTATAATTCTAGGTTTATAAATAAAATAATTGCACAAGGACATTATTATTTTATTTCATCCCAATAAATCCCCATGTTAAATAATAATATAAATATTATTATTTCTTGACATGTGCAAAAATTTCAAGTTATAATTAACTATTATTTATTAAAATAATATTCAATATAATTTTTTCTCACCGGACCCTTAACTCAGTCCCCTAATCCTCCACCATATTTTTTGAATCTTGAATAATGACTATTTATTTATTAAATAAATACCACTACATTATTCATCAATAAATATATAAATATTATATTCACTAAATAGAAAATAAATATTTATTAATTATTCCACCCATAATATATTCTCTCAAATAACTAGTGTCTAAATAAATGGGATCAAACATCCTTGAATAATTATTAAACCACAAATAAGAAAAATCTTTATTCAAATTTTTAAATAATAAATAATCTATTATTTAACTGAGATATTGGCTACACTTAGTGTGTGACCCTCTAAGCCTATTTCTCCTTGGTATTAGGTGGTCTTGCCTAAAGTCCAATATTACAGTCTAGTAACGGGTCAAGGCACCCAAGAGAAAGAAGTTAATGCCACAACAACATTGCACCTCATACAAATTCTTACCGTGTAATATAATCTATTTCCCTTGATATCTCTGATAAAGCGGGTTTCATGCAAGTGGAATCAACCCATATGATCTATTTCTCATTCTTTGATTTCCTGGAAATAGAACTTGCCTATAGAACACCATGGACATGTATTTATTTAGGCTATATCATTTCCATCAAAGGGAATGATATATCTACTTTCATAGAAGTGACAAATCTTTTCTCATATTATTCATTAATACAATATTACTCATGACACACCCAATATATCCTACCACGCTACGAACATATGTCATCACAGTTTTCATTAATACATCTTAGTGCACAAGTCATAATACACATTAATAATAATCTTAATGTCTAAGGATCAATACACAAATCCATAGATAGGAACATCCAATGAAAATTAAGAATGTGGATTTCCTACTAGCGGGTATTGTTCTCATAACATCCTCCTTCACATTACCAACACCATGATAAGGTTCCTTAAAGTATAATGAGTCTCCACCCCTAATATCCTATATTATTTATGTCCCTTTAATCATAGATTTATCTGATCTATCCTTATATTTTTTAGTATCATTTTAATTCCCTATTATAGATTCTTCTAATATCATATCATGACTCCAAATTATCATCTTTTCTTTAGGATCCAATAGTTAGAAAGACTTAACATCATAAATAAAGCCCTAAAATATAGATGTATTCACTATAGGATTTATATTTCAGTATATGAAATTAAAATTGGTTGTACAACCAAAGATATGTTGATTATTAAAATTAAAAACATTCTGACCAAACTAAAACACTATTAAAATTTTACCATCAATTGTAGAAGTAAGTTTTCAATTCATAATGTGTATTGAAAAAATCAATGGTTTCTTCTCAAAAAGAGTTTTCCAAACATGTGAAAATCATACCATATTTCTTTCCTTTTTATTTTACCCCTTTATTAGTTTCTAATAAATTCTCTTCTCATTAGGTAGGTTTCATTTGAATTTCTAGAATAAAGGGAGAGTTTTAATTATTGTACAGATAATGTGTTGTTATTGAAAACCATGTGATGGTTATATAGAGGGGCCAATGGTTTTTATAAATGTTTTCTATATGGTTGTGTCATAGTTTTTTCAATAGAGTTTCCAAACTATGTGTTGTGCCCAGGTGTGGCTAAGGGAGTTTCACGGTTAGAGCATGGTTTGGTAAACCATGTGGAAACCATGCAATCTACCTGGTATTTTAATAAGTGAAATCTACCTTTATACCCCTATAGGTTTTTAACCCCTTATCCACCTTTCTTTATCCCCATTCAAGATTCATGACCCTTGAACCTCTCTTTCTATTTTCCATCCTTACTAAGTGATTATGTATGCTCCATTTATGATTTTAGTTTTTTTCATCATGAAAAGATCCTACATACCACCTCCACTCATCATTTACTTCATACTTATTCTTTTTCATTCCATAAAAAGGTCTTGGTGAACTAGGTTTCATGTTGTAACTAATTTTTGTTGGATGCTTTGTGATTTTAGGGTTCATGTGGTCCTTTTAAAAGGATATTTTACCTTTTTGTTGTGGTTTAGCACCAAAAATATGTTTAAGGTAGGTTGAAACATGATTGAACCTTTAAATTAAAAATCATTGATTGGTTGTTTTTTTTTGAGTTCTGATTTTGACGCTTTATATTTATATAAAGCCTATTTAATTTTCCGTGTTTGAAAAATTTATTTTCCCTTTGTTTTAAAATTACTATGAGAGGTATTCCCATGCTTCCATTATTAAGACCTATTTTAATAAAAATAAAGAAATCATTGAACTTGTTTAAATTCCTATGAGGATATTATCAAAATGAATTTGATTTTTAAATAGGGATAGTTGGTGATTCAAAAAATGTTGGTTTATAAAAATAAGGTAATTGGTTCTTATTTTAAATGTCTTAATACCTATTAGTTATTGTGGAATTTGTGATGTTTTTAAATGGAAGTGTTGATTTCAAATAATGATGTTTCAAGGTTTATTTTAAAATAGTTGAATTAAGAAATTTTATTCAAAACTAGTTTCTAAACACATGGTTGGATCCTTAAAAAATGAGTCAAGATTGATGTTATAGCACCCTGATTATAAACCACTTGTGTTATGTTGTTCTTTATTGATGATGATGATGTAAAGGGGTTATTTATTGAGAGGGTTCCATAGGTGAGATTACATTTATTTCTTATGTTATTTATTTATTCATGACATGGACATGTGGATTTATTTTTTTTTTCTCCCCTTTATTGAGTTATATCATCAAAACCCCAGGTACTAAGTGGGAGATTTTGATGAGTACTCTACTAGAATAGATTACCCATTAGCTACTGCCTTGTGTATGATTATGCTCTACTAGTGGTTACCTCACAGTGAGACAACAAGGGTAACTCATGGTTGGCTGAAGTTGACTTTACCAAGGGTCGACCAATTCCATATTAGGTGTTCCATTAATGAGGTACATTATCATTCCATGTTAGAGCCCAGTGAGTCACCCATGATGCCTATTAATAATTGATGATTCCACTAGGGGATTTTCACCCATAGCTTTATTGTATCCTCCAACTCTTGATTAGTTTAGAGGAACCATTTACTTTTTTGTTTTTATATTATTCTTCATGATATGGGGGTGTCTACATTATATCTTTTATTTCGTATGGTTTTGATTTCCATTTTAAATTAGTTTTAAAAGGGGTTTCTGAAAATTATTGAATGATGAAAATGTTTTAGTTTTGTTTCATTATCTTGTAAGTCCACCATATTTAATGTTTTAAGGTTTTTTTCCATTTTAAAAATCATAGATTCTACCCCTTATTAAGAATGGGTTTTGAAAGGGTTAACCCCATTGTTTTAAATGTAATGGTTTTCAAAAGGTGATATAATGTCATTTGGATTTGAAAAAAATTAAAAACTTATATTTAAATATTTATTTCAAACTAATAGAAAATTGAATTATGTTTAAAGATTATGAATTGGGTGTGGTGAGGATACCTATTGGGAATTTTTGTTCATGCCTGTCATATTATAGCTTTTACAGGTTTTGGTTGGATGTGGTGGTTGGTTGTTGGCTTATAGTTTGGGGTGTGTTAGAGGCGGTAAGTGAATATGCTTCACTCAATTCATGGATATGGGTGGTTGGGTATTTGTTTTATTTTTTGTAAATTGTTCTCATGTTCTATCATGCCATGTAAAAACTCCTGTTTTGGCATTATTTTTTGGTTTTTATTTTAATGCATTGGTAGTTTGATTTTTATTTGATGTTGAGATGTGTTGGATGTGATCAGTTAACCTTGTTCATTATTCATGATCTTTTTTTACTATTTATTCCTTGTTCATTTTTGGTTTAATTATAAAACATATTTTCCTTTGTGCATGGAATCTCAAACTAATGAATTTTTATTCTGAATATCCATGTGTGTTTTTGTCGTATTATAATGTTAAAGGGAAAATCATTCCAAAATAAAAAAAATTGATTCTTTGGAACTATTTTCCACCCATGGGGTTCAGGAAAGCCCTTCGGGCCTAAAGGTAGGTCTAGTTGAGTATCGGCAAGAAGTTATTTTGATCTAGTTTATTATAAATGGTACCAATACCTAATTTTTATTTAGGGAGTCAAGTAGTATATTGATAGAACTATCATAATTCATTTGATTAGTCATGAGTAGGTTTCTAATAACCACCTTTTTTGACAAAACAGGAGTTGACAAGGATGTTCAGTGTGTGTAAGTCTGGAATTTGAACTTCGTTCTTAACTTATGTTGGGATTTTAATATCTCGCTTTGAGTATTTATGTTTTTTATGATAATTCATGAGTTATTTTGAGAGGCTCCACAATTAGAGTGGAATTTAGAAGAAATATGATGATACATGGTAACTATGCATGATTTGAAAAAACATGTGAAGATTATATAATCTAGTATTGGAATAATTGTATTGGTAATCACATGGTTATCACCCTATTTTCTAGACTATTTCTTCCAAACCATGTGTAGTTGTGAATTTTCATTTCTTGGAGTTTTAGTTAATTGATCTTCCAAATTTTTTCCATTCTTATCCATTATTTATTCAAGATGAATTGGGGAGTTTTCCATGGATGGTTGGTATTTTTTCATACTAATTTGATTTTGAATTTCAAAATAAAAACCTCAATGTGTTCTGTGGAAGAATGGGTGATTTGTGTAATTTTCAAGGAGGACAAACAAGTGGTTTTGAAACCTAAAAATTGGTTAAAATTTTGAAATGGTTTGGCCTTAAAGATGGTGTGTGAAATGTTTTAACAATCTTCCTGAGTGGTTTCTTTAAATAGTTTTATATTCATTAAGAATTTTTGAATTATGAAAATCCTTAAAAATGATTGCAAATGATTTTAATTAAGGAAAGAGTGTGGGCTCAGGAAGAATTTTATTTTATGAAAGGGGGAATGTGTAAAATGTTTAAAGGATTCATTGTGGGATTTTATCAAACTCCCTTGAGTTTCTTTAAATGGTTTTGATTTGTGAATGCTCTTGGGAAATTATTTTTAAATGTTTTGAAATTTACAAGTGAATGATGGTTGTTTTTTGGGTGAATTTTTTTTAAAAAAAATTGTGTGAGAAAAGAAATTTATTAGGATGTTTGATGTTAAAAACAAGGTCGTATGGTTTGTT
This sequence comes from Viscum album, assembly GCA_963277665.1. Classification (NCBI taxonomy): domain Eukaryota; kingdom Viridiplantae; phylum Streptophyta; class Magnoliopsida; order Santalales; family Viscaceae; genus Viscum; species Viscum album. The sequence continues at coordinate 1,187,880,602 of OY728127.1, read as the reverse complement.
TGTAAAGGGTTTTTGACCTTTGTGGATTGAATTCAATGTTGGGTGATTTTATAATGAAATTTTGGTTGTGTTCTTCGAAAGAAGGTAGATTTATTTTAAATGGTTGATATCCCTTAGTAGGGAAGTGATATTTTAACATGTTGTGAAATTTAAAAGGAATTTGATATGGTTTTCTAAATGAGAGGGAATGTTTCCAAGTATTGTTTTATTATGTTTTAACAATATGGTGGTTTATACATAGAAATGGATTTTTTATTTTAATGAGATATAGTTAAAGTTGTTTATTTCCCTATATAATTTGAAAATGTTTTGTAATGAAATATAGTTTGATGTAAACGTTTTGAACTTCTTTATGGGAAGGTAAAATGTTTTAGGGACCATTGATTTTGAAAAATGAGTTTTTATGCTTCTCATAAATTTTTATTGGTTTAAAAGTCTATTTTTTGGTGTAATAATTTTTTTGGATTTATGAATTGGATTTTTTATTATATTCTATATTAGGACTACTTAATTTGAATTTGATAAACATGAATGAACGGGTTCATGTTTTGTGTTATTTCAAGTATTCCATGGAAAATCCTTAGTGAGAGGTAGAAATTATATCTCTAGGGATGATCATTAGGGTGGTTCCTACTATTGTCTAGGTGTGATTCCTTAGAGGTATCATAGATTTGATAGTTTAAATAAAAAACAAGTACTTGGTGTAATTTAGTTTTGGAAGGTGGTGATTACCTGTTATAAGGTTTATTCATGTTAGATTTAGAGCAATCAATGATTTTGAGGAGAATCAAATTTTATGCGTATTATTGGGTATTCCCTTGGTTATTCCTTAAATAATTTTTCTTTTTATTTTTTGAATATTCTATTGCTCCATTTTTTGTCTGTGCCTACATGTATTTGATGTGATCTTAGCTCTGTGATGGGTTTCTAATTTTAAGGGGTTGCACAAGGTAAATATTGGGTGTGTATTTGGGTAATTGGTATGAATTCTCCTCCTAGCTCAGATTATGATATAGATAGTGTCCTATCTACTATTTTGGGTTCACCAAGGGATGGTTTTTTGGTATAAAGTTTTCAGGTTTCTCTCTCTTGGCCCAAGTCTAGATCCATATTTTTATTATTCAAGCATATTATGGCTTGAGATACTTTTGATTTTACAGATTTTATTTCATTTCTCAACTCTTATTGTTTTGTTTAAGGAAGTTTTTTTTTGAACTTTTATTCCATTGGGATATTTAAGAGTCTCTTTAGATAGTGATTTTTTGGTATATTTTTCTAATTTTTTTGGATTTTCTCCCGTGATCTTTAATTCTTCTATGAGTTTCTCCATGAGTGAATTTTTTCCCATGTTAGTTATTTGGGAGGGATTTTTTATTTTCATGAATTGGAATTTTGGTGGAATTTTTAAATGATGGGGATACCACCATGAATGTTTCCTTTTTTTAGCCTTGAATATTTTTTAAGATTTGATCTAGGGTCATGTATGGATGCTCATATGTGGGGAAGTTGGTTTCTATGATACATTCAACTTTCTTTTGAGGATGAAGTTATCTATTTGTTTAATGATTTATAAGTTTCTTAAATATATTTAATTAAGTTATATTGTTTTATATTATTAGTTTTTATCATGATTATTTCCTTATTGGGCGTCATGGTGACCCTTTGTTTTTAAAAATTGAAATGATTATGAGGAAGTTAAACCTCACCCTTCTTTAGGTTAACATTTTCTACTGGGATCTTTATTGGGGAAGAAGTAATTATAGTGGGAAGAATTGTGATACCCCAACCTCATTTTCCCCTTTTGTTTTAACTATTTATTGTTTTTTAAATAAATTGTATTATCTATGAGTGCTTTTACTTTGAATTTTGGAAAGAAGGGGTAAGTTTTTTCCATTGAACAATTACCACATAGTTAGTGAAAACTATGTGTTGTCAATGTGGAGGGGTTTGTAGTTTTTATAATATATATTTACACATTTTTTCCATGCTTCTTTCAAATTTGTGTCCACACTATATGTTTTTATTAGGTTTTTCTATTGGAGGGTGCATAATTGATGCATGGTTTGGTAAACTGTGCGGCAACCATGCGATCAGCCTATAATTTTAATAAGTCAAATTGAATTGTATTCCCCCTGCGGTTTCTACCACTTTGGTCACCCCTCTTCCTCTACATTAGAGACTTGAAACTCATGAGCTTCATCCCTTCAATTTCCCCCCTTGTTTGGTGATTTGATGGATTCCCTTCTTGATTTCAGGTGGTTTCTTCATGATAAGATCCTCTCGACCTCCTCCACTCTTCATTTCCTTCTTATTTCTTCTGGTTCATTCCTTAACAAGGTATTGGTAACCTAGGGTTCCTCTTATAATATATTTTTATTTGGGGAGTTCTAATTTTAGGGTTTTTTGGGTCCTTTAAAAGGATATTTTACCTTGTTGTGGTGGCTTAGTATCCGAAATAGTGGAAGTGACATGTTTATGCTAAGTTGCTTCATGTTTGAACCTATAAATTAAAATAATTTTTTTTATTGTTTTGAATTATAATTTAAACCCTTTAAATTTAAATTAATTGTATTTAATGTTCTATGTTCGAAGAGTCTAGTTTCCCTCAGTTTTTAAATTGTTATGAGTGGTATTCCCATGCTTCTATTATCAAAACCCATTTTCACACAAAGTTGTCCCTCCTAATGATTTTTTAATTCCAAATAGGATCCTATAAAAATGAGTTTTATTTCTAAAGATGGGTGGTTGGTCTTTTAAAATTTTATGGGTTATAAAGTGATATTACTTAGTTGTTTTTAAAATTTGTTAATACCACTTGGCCATTGTGGATTTTGTGATGTTTTTAAAAGAAAGTGTCACTTTCAAAGTGAATTTCAAAATATGTTTCAAGGTTGAATTTAAAATGGTGGAATTGTGGCCTTATAATCAAAATTGGTTTTCTAAAAACACATTTTGATCCTTACAAAATTAGTATGTTTTTATGTTTTAACACACTTGTTGTGAACCCCTTGTATTCTTTTGTTCTTTATTGATACATATGAAGTAAAAAAGAGTTTGTTTCTCTATAGGTTGAATGAGGTGAGATGATATTTATTTCTTATGTTTATTTATTTATTGATTATATGGATATATGTATTTATTTTTTATTTCCCACCTCCATTGAGTTAAATAATAAGAGCCTTAGGCACTAAGTGGGTGGTCTGGATGAGTGTGATTATTGCATAGATTATGCTCTAGCCAGTTCCCTGGATATTCTTGTGTTCTACTAGGTAATTCATCTAGGTGATATCATGAGATTAAGTTGGGATTGATTTTTGTTGAGTTAACATAGGGTTAGATGATTCTGTATTAGGCCTTTTATTATTGAGGTCCAATATCATTTCATATTAGAACCCGGTGATTTACCCAAAATACCTATTGGTTATTAATGATTCCAATAAAATATTTCCATCCATACCATAATTATATATCCTTACTCTATATTGGTTTATAGGAATCATTTACTTTATTATGTTTACTTTATTCTTCATGATATAAGGGTTACCATATTGTATGTTTTATTTCTTGCGGTTTGGTTTTGTAGAGTCCTAGGTTGGATTAACCGCTATGAATAGAGGGGTGAATCGGTTGTTTCTTTTTACAAATTACTTTTATTTTTAATTCAACATCTTTAATTTTTTAAGGTTATCTAACAACTAAATAATATCTCTCTATCTCACCTTTCTTTCAGTTTTTATGATGGCGAGAGTAGCACATGGGATTTACAGGGTTCGGTAAAAAGGTTACTCCTTTATTCAACTTGTTATCACCCCTCATTACAAAGTCTTCACTATCAAATAATTCATTACATTTAATTCCAAATACAACTGGAATATTACTTGCTTTCATCTCCAAATAAAATTCTTATATATGACTCCAACCATGATTCTCCTTCTACTTCCAGCTCCAACAGAAAGAATTCCACTACTCCCAACTCTAACTGAGATAATTCTGATCCTGGCACCAACCAGAGGAATTCTACTTTCAACTTTGAATAAGAGACTTCTTCGCCTCTTCTGGTTGATCCACTATAGTAATATTATTTGATCCTCCTCCGTAGTCTTGCAGGATCTGACTTGTTTGTGTATACTTCCAGAACCTTTAAAATACACTTCTCAATTAATTTGATCTCCTATATTGATCAGTTTCTTCAGTGCACTAAATGATCAACCAGTAATTATCCCTTTAGATGTTGTTGTAACAGACTAAATTAAATTTGTGCAAGTGGTTCACACAATTTCTTATTTATTATTTTATGAAAGATAAAACATTCCCAAATCAATCACCTATTCTCTTCTTAAAACCCTAAGACATATTATATTTGTATCATTATTTTATGTGTTGTCTTAAAATTCACTTTTGGGTGTCTCAATGGATTTTCATGTGTTTGATGATCATAGGAATGTGCTACCTTATTCTATTTGGTTTTTTCAAGTGCTTTTATTTTCATATATTCATTTAAGCATGCATGCACTGTTCACTTTCTTCTTTGGGTAACACGTAGTCTTACTCATGCCCACTATTCTTTTGTGAAAATATATCACACAATTTCTACTATATTCTTAATGAAATAGTGATCTTTGTAAAACTAAAACAACCTTATGAATGTATGTTAACATACATCATTCAATCATTATTTGCAAAACTTGAGTCACCTTTGTGTAAGTGAGTTGTGGTATCACAATGACCTAGAGAAAACCATGAAGGATTCATGCATCTGTCTCAAATTTCTTCATGAAACTCTTGAGTGTGTGGTTTACAAATCATGAGGTCATGGGATCTTCTAATTCTTTGTCAAATAAGTAAGCTTCGTGGTTTCTCTTCACATAATATAAGTTCAGAGATACTCTGTTTTACTTCATAAAAATGTGATCTCTCTCTCTCATGATCAGTATCACCACTCCCCAGCTTGGTACTCCTACTTTTATAGGAAAGTTAATCATTGTCTTGAACCGCCTAAACCCTAGAATATATGTAGCATCAAGGGATTTTCCAAGATCTAAAAAAAATGTTGTGTCATGGCCTTTGTTAAACATGAAGATTTCAGTGATCCCCAAATAATCTTACACCAAATTTTATGGTGTCTCTCCCTTCACAATGAAACTCCTCATGGTGAGTATATCATGTGCATACAATTATGATCATGTTATACTTTTTAAAACCTGAACTCAACCATACAAGTGATACATACATTTTTAAATTCATTTACATTCTGCCAAAGATAACTTCTTTAAATAATAGCATGCATGGAATCGATCATGGCATTAGATTGATCTTGAATTCCTCATATCTTAGTCATCATCATTGAATATGGTAGGTTTTCTCGATCATGGTGATGTACTCCTATGAAACCAAAAGACCCTTGAGTGGTTGAGATTGAAGATGAAGGCTCAAATTGATCAAACAACTCAGATTAATGAAATCATACATCTCCCAAACTGTCTACATATTTTAATAGTGTAGGAACATCATTCCATGCTCTGTTTATCCTACATAGATTCTCCAATAATTTGAGTGGTTATTAATATATAAATTTATTCCATGATATCTTTGAGACACCAGTGGGGGATTAGCATCCATAATGCATCACAAATGCCTCATGGGCCACACTGCACCTATGCTAGCCCACCGACACCCTGGCCTAATCCCTCTTAACAAAGCACACTTCTGTAGGCCTATACACCATCCCACTCACTCTGACGCCATGCGGGTTGTCCCTGGATAGCTTCCTTGTTTGTGGTTGACCTCTAGTCCCACAATTCCTTGATTGATACTGACCTAGTTTTTCTTGCGTGTTTGGCCCTTATTTTTTAATAAGGCCACTAAAAATTGTTAGAATGGTCTAAGTACAAAATTGATAAAAAATACTATATAAAAATTCATTTTTAAATCATGTTCCTCCTCTATATTATTCCTATAAAATGTAAATACATTTTACATGGACTTCTAATAAATTACTCTTTTAATAATCAGGAAAAATAATATTTTTCACATCCTTCTTTGATTCTCCATGAAAATAAATATGTGTATGGTCTTTACTTCTTTCTTTATTATTTTAAAAAGTGTCACTATTGAAACAAGTCTTAGAACCTAAGATCATTTCTATATTCATGACATTTACATGGAGAATTTTTCAAGTATGAAATCCAATTACATTATATGAATCTATAACAATTCTCCAAGAATCACCACTTCATCTCAACTCCTCAAACACATTTTGACACATCATTGACAATAAATGCAACACCTGGGCCCAAAAATCTCCCCCATTGTATTTTGTTGTTAATATCTATTCACAATTTTAAAATTGAATATTTGTGCCTCAAAAAATTATCCCCCTTATTGGAAATCATAATAAAAAGGATAAGTAGGATTTTTAACCATTTCTTTTTATTTTCTAGACAATCAAGATTCTCTTCCCCTTTAACTGATAGAAGGATGATACCACATGATATTCTTTTCAAAGAGCCATTAGTTGATCTACTCTAAGTCTATATGAGATAACATGGTGTAGAATACAAGAGAGATGAAACAAGGTTTTCTATGGTGTCTATAAACTTCCATTCATGTGATATCATGCAAAAACTCCCAATTCTTATTTAAAGGGGTTTTTATGGTGTTAAATTCATGATCCTTGGTCTTCTGATTTTAAATTTATCCATAATTTACACTTCAATAAAATTAAGTATAATGATAGATTCTTCTCAAGGTCCCCCCCCCCCATTAAGGGATTTACTTCTTCTTTTAATTTTATGGTAATAAATTGACTCTAGGAATTAAAATCTATTAATTATTTTTAGTAGTGATAGCCTCAAACTTCTCCTTCAATTTCTAACAAGTTAGCTCAAAACACATAAGATAATAGGGGATAAGGATGGACCTATTGGTTTTTCAGAAACAACATTCATGCTGAGAGCTACCTCTAAATCTGGGATATTATTCTCCACTAATCTTAGTATGGGAATATTTCTTTATACTCTTCCTCTTGGTTTGAGTCTCATCTATTTGGTTATCTTCTTTCTTCCCTTGATCTTCTTCTCTATGTTAAATAGCTTCTTCAAACTCATTATTCTAGAATTTCAAGTTTTCAAATATGGATAACTTCTCGTAAACTTTATCCTCAATTTCTGATACCACATTCTTTCCTTTATATTTACCAAGCTTCTTATTTTCCTACAATTTTTATCCAATTTTAATTGATTTTTCCAAACAACTAGACAATTGTTATTAACATTCATAATATTATCAGAATATTAACATGAGTTTACATTGGTTTTCTTTTGAAAAATATTCCCTTTCAAAAAATATGTAACTTATCCTTCCAACCTTGTCATGTATACCTCAGTCTTTCGACCTTTTAAAATACATCTGTCACGGACTACTTTCAGAATATGATTTTTATTTTTTGTAGATATTTATGGTGCATATTTGGTTATATGTTGTTTTCATTGAGATTTTTTCCTCATATGATCATTGAAACCCCCCATGATTATTGCCTCATTCCTAGTAAATACATGTTAAACCATCAAGAATAGTATTTGTAACCATACTTACCACAACACCAAAAAAATCCTTGAAACATTATTCTCATAAATTAGTTTCAGATGAATCTAAATCTATGTTGTAATTGTCTTATTACAAACTAAGCCGCACTTTTCTTGGGGGTTGTGTACTTCTTAGAATTTTCATCCCTTTTCTTGATATGTAAGACCTCCTTTCATTCTTCTTGACCTATATATACTCATTTTCAGTTTTCACATATGACCTATTAGAAATGACACATCTATCAAAAACATTAGGTTCACTTTGACCTTCCTTCTCTATAGATATTTTTATATTTTTAAATAGGATTTAGATTACAATAAGTATATATATTTACACAAATATAATATATATATATATATATATATATTAATTTATACTTTTTTATAATTATATACATAATTATAATTACACAAACACACACATATATATATATTATAAAATATAGTAATATGAACTATATAGATAAATATATAAATACATTAAATATAGTTTATATTTAAATTTATATATTTATTTTCCTATTATATAATTTATAATATATATTTATAATTATATATGTGTGTTTATAATATACATATGTATTTATAATTATATATATTTATATATATATTTACCTCAATTATAGGTTAATGTATATATACACACATATATATATAATGGTTTCCTTGCATATATATTTTATATATACATATTTATATACTCTTAAATATTATTTATATAACAATAAATATATATATATATATACAATTTACATATATTTTTAATAATTTATACTTATTTATAATTATATATATAATTATAATTACATGTGTATATATATATTGAAATATAATAATATGAACTATATAAATAAATATATAAATACATTAAATATATTTCATGTTTAAATTTATATATATATATATACATATTCACATTATATAATTTATATTATATATGTGTGTATTTGTAATTATGTGTGTGTGTGTGTTTACATATATTTATATATATGGTTATATATTATCAAATATATAAATAATATATTAAAATATCTTTATATATAAAATGTATATTTAAAAAATATAATTCATATTAAAATAAAAATTTATTATCAATTTTACTTTCATAATTTATATAAAAAAAATTATCAAATTTATATTAATCAATAAAAATATTTAATAATATATTTAAATTCATTAAAATGTATATGTAAAAATAATATATCAAAAATTTATTAAAATAAATATATAAATGAATTTATATTTATTTAAGTATATTAATATATATATATATATATATATTGGCATGCACTGTGGTTGATTGGTACTCACTGATGGACTCCACATCCAAGTGATGGAGGTTCAAATCCTAATAGCCCCTTAGGGGGATTTATGATGCATGCAATGACGAATGTGACATCCCTGCCTGACTCACTCGATAACAGTAGCCGAACCAATGGCCACATGGCCCCAAGCACGTCTCGTCGGGCACCAGAGGCTGCCAAATAGCAGCGAGGGTCTATAAGAGTAATGTGGGGAGACTATACCCTCGTAATTAGAGTCTGCAGAGTAGAAATAATAAGAAAATGTAAACAACATAATAAGTTAATCATCAAGACATCATAATAAACTATTAAAAAACATATCTAATATCATATAAAAAATGATTATGATCGTGTAATGCTATATAAAAAAATGAATAAAATAACCAAGCTATCTCCACTATCATTCCAAGCATAAGCTCAGTCCTCTTCTCCTGAACTTTTCCCTACCATAAGAAGTTAGGCGTTCAACACTGGAACCTTCCCTTTATCCCTACCCATAATCATGAAGTCTATTTAGGTACCAATCGGTGTCCCAAATAGGGTGTGAGATATACTCAATAGGCCACCACCAATTATTTCTATAACAAATCTAGTTTAAGATTACAAGATTTAATAGTATGTAGTTATTAAAGAAAATAATGATATAAATGATAATGTAATACAATTCATTCTATAATCACATGTTATAACAATAAATCTATAAATGATAAAAAACTATATAATAAAGCGAGAATCGGCTACATCCTATTCTAGCATATTAAGTATCAAGTATCTATGGAATACACCAACATATAAAGTATCAAGTAGTTAAGGAATATGCTAGGAAATCATGTATCAAATATCTACGACATACGTCAACATATCAAGTATCAGACCTACAAGGTCCTAGACCCAAGTTCCATAGCTAAGGCATCCTCTTGGATTCCATAGAGCTCATCCATAGAAAACATGGTATAATTTAGAATTATATAGGCCAGGCACCTAGGTACCAAGGTCAAGGTGTCTTCTTTGAGTCCACAAGGCTCATCCATAGAAAACTCAGTAAAGACTTTGGTGAAGCCTAAGGAGCATGTCCAAGGTGGTCCCATCAAGTTAGATCCATGGTCAAATTCCAAGACATCCAATATATAATAAGTGATTGGTTCATCAGTGTCATGCCATGATATATCACATTTGTGTCATACTGAGTCATCAATTGTCAACAAAATCCATAAAAGGATTTTAAGGGTCCATGTTAGTGTCCATTCCCTTTATCAGTTTAATCCATCATAATTATTTCATATAGATGTGATAAGGGAAGATGCCATGTTACTATACATGACTTTAATTAATTCCATTCACTGTATTATATAGGGTATTGAGGGTCCATGTTAGTGTCCATTCCACTTCACTAATTAATTTTATAATTAATCCTAAGCCCATGGGATTATCCATTTCATTCCACTACTCCCATTTATTCCATTTCATTACCCCTTTCATTTATATATGACAAGGTTCTAAACAAGGTACTCAAACTTTAACAATTAATTTTATTTCTATATGGATCACATTAATAAATGGTGAGCTGAACTCACCCCATGGGTAGTGTAAACGTGATCAATAAAACAAACCCACCACATGGGTGGTTTGGGTTAATGTTGATAACCTTAAACCTTGAATATGGTTTTAATAACATGTTTAAATCATTGGTAAAACAACCAATTTAATGATTTATTAATTTAAGAATTAATACCTTTAAATTCTTCCATGAAGCATAACAACAAAAAAGTATAAACACCCAAAATTTTAGGGAAAATGTATAGGCCAACTACCTATACGGTTCATACTCTCCTCATCTGTTGTTAGACTTTAATTTAGTCTAGAATAGGATAAATTGAATAAATAGATTAATTCCCTTATAATAGTTTATATTAGATCACACAAAAATAATGTCGAATATGGCAAGATAAAATGATAAAGGAAGGAATAGGATAAAATATCTTACTATTATGGATCCAATGTGACTAATGGAAAATAATTCTAAGCTTAGATGAAGAAGTTCTTACAAGGCCTAAGGTAGAAGATCTTTGGAGATCTCAAGCATGGAGGAGGATGTGCATGGAGAGGATAGAGAAAAGGGGTGAGGGGTTATGAGGCATTAAGGGGAAAATAGTGAATTCACCCTTTAAAAATGGGGGAAATGGTTTAGCAATAGGTTTTTTTCAAACCATGAACCAACCATGTGACTAAATTGATTAAGTGTCACTAAGGGTGTGGTATAGGTTCACAGTTTTCTAAACCATACCCAACCCGTATATGCTCACTATCCAAGAGGCTCCACACCTTGCATGGTTAAGTGCACAATTAGAAAAATCGTGCGCTAACCATGAGTTTCATCTCTACAACAATTCTAATTTTTTTTCATGGGCATGTATCCTTGATCACATGGTTAGTCAAACTAAGAACCCTTATAAGTGGGCAACATTATTTAACTATGAGGTTACATCTAACAATTCACCAACCATGAGCCTAATATACTTTTTCCAAAAACTAAAGATCCTGTATTTGAACAAGCTAAAGACATACCCGAACCCTTACTTAAACCTTTAATCATTTCCACAAGAAGAAAAGAAAATATTTATACTTCAATTTAAAGTTTTTATACCTCAAGGTAAAATCCAGGTTCTTAAAAACTCCCCTATTTAAAACCACGTGTCCCTAGGTTTCCCTTCCATGGGTGGTAAAACAGCCTCTGTGAATAACTCTAGACACTGAGCAAACACATTATCCCCTCTCTCTCTCTCCTAGGTCTCATCTTGTACATGTTCATGCTTCCATAGCACTTGATCTAAAAGAACTAACATTCCTCTAAGAGCCTTCATTCTCTGATCAACGATACATATAAGATGATCTTCAAAGTATGCATCTACCTCTAAATCAATAACATCATGCTGAATAATATGAGATGTGTTTGAATGTTAATGATTTAACTGGGATATATATAATACATCATGGATGTCTTAGTACCTCTCAAGTAACTACAAATGATTGATTACTAGCCTAAATCTCTCCAAAATCTCAAAGGGCTGGACATAACAAGGTGAAATATTACCCTTTCTCTGAATACATATATGCCCCAGTCTAGTTTAAAAATATAATAATACTCGATCCCCCACCTCAAACCCTAGTGTTCAGCGGTAGAGATCAGTATAAGAATTATTCCTAGGTTTATTTGTATCCATACTCTTCCTAATAGGTTGTACCTGCTCTGTGGTCTCCTAAATGAGATGAGGTCCTAATAGAGCTACCCTAAAGATCTAACCAGCATAGGGGTAAATGGAATTTCTTAACATATAAAGCCTCATATGGAGCCATCTATATAGTTTCATAAAAGTTATTGTTATAAGAAAATTCAGAAAGGGGTAGGTGTTTTTTCCAAGAACCATTGAAAACTAGGACACATGCTGAGAGCATGTTCGATAACACCTATATTGTACTCTCAGACTTCTTATCAGCCTGTGGGTGATAGGATGTACTCAACAGTACCTACGAACCCAGTTCCCTCTACAACCCCTACCAGAACCATGAAATAAATAGAGAATCTCTATCTAATATGATAGTACGTGTAACTCCATCAACGTTTATGATATCTCTGACATATATCCTTCCTATATTGTCCACTAAAAAGGTCTCTCGGATAGGTAGTATTTGAGAAACCTTTTTCAATCTATCTACAATCACCCATTCTATGTCACAACCTCAAGGTGACCTAGGTAATCTCATCACAAAATCCATAGTGATGCCATCCCATTTCAACTCAATAATAGGAAATGACTATAAAATCCCAACTAGCCACTAGTGTTCCACCTTCACCTGCAGATATGTGGAACACTGATTAATGAACCTAGTTATCTCCCTTTTCATAATCATCCACCAATACTAGTGGTGTAAATCATGATATGTATTCATATGTCCAAGATGTACAGCCCAAGAAAATTCAAGATACTCTCACATAAATTCCTCCCAGATGTATGTAGAAACCCAGATGCATCCATGAATGTGCAAGACCTCGTCTCCATAAATGTTCTAACCAAGAGGTGGTCTATTTCCTGAAACACTCTTTTATTAGACCAAGCCCTAGGGATTGAAAAGATTCCCCATCTTTACTCTATTAATAAGTGAATAGGTCACTGCTAAAGTTATAAGGATGGAATTTCTGTGATGATCCTCAACCTGTAACTATATCATAGAAAATCGGGTCCTCAAATATCACTCGCTACTAGCCTCCTGAACTGGCTATGTCTCACCCTTCCAGATCAGATAATCTGAAACAACATTTCCTTTACTAGGCGTATAAGTAATCTCAAATTCAAAAAATTGTTGGTGTTCAACCCATATTGTTTTCCTATGATTCAATACATGTTGAGTAAATATATACTTGAGGTTTTTGTGGTTCTTGTGCACCAAAAAACACTCTTCAAGTAAGTAATGCCTCCAACAGTGCAAGGCATGAACCATATCTTCTATCTCAAGATAATGTGTTAGGTAATTTTCTCATGAGGCCTCAACTAGAGAGGATCATACACCATGACCGGATCTCCCAACATCAGTGCATCTACCATCCTTATGTCTAATGAATCATCATAAAACGTATAGCTTCTACTAAGATTAGGTAATATAAGGATCAGTGTTGATGTCAATCTCATATTCATCTCTTCAAGGACTTCTTGCATGCTTTAGACCATGTGAATATGAAACCTTTCTTGGTCAATACTGTGAGTCATTTTGTAGGGTATGATAAATCCTAGATGAAGATCTTATAATATCCAGCCAACCCCAAGAAACTTCTCCTTTCAATGATGTTCAAGGTTTAATCCTAATAAAAAAATTCCTTCATTTTCTCTGAGTTGATAGTTACTCATATATCTAAAATAATGTGACCCATGAAGTGGACCTTATCGATCTAAAAGTGGAATTTTATGATCTTTTCATACAAATGGTGATCTATCAGTGTTCTCAAAATTATATCAACATGTTGGGCGTGTTCATATTGAGTATTTATATACGCCAATATATCTTCCATGAAGACTACAAAAAATGAATCTAGTTACGGTTGGAAGACCAGATTCATCACATCCATGAGTACTGTTGACACATTCATAATACCAAATGATATGACCAAATTCTCATACAATATATATATACTACGTAATTTTTTATGAGGTATATCAGATGGTATAATACAAACATGATAGTACCATGACCTCAGATCAATCTTAGAGAAAACCCTCACTCTATAGAGCTAGTCAAAGAGGTCTTATATACAAGGTAGTGGATACCAGTTATTAACCATAAGTGGGATGAACTGATGGTAATCCATAAACATACTGATGGTACTATCTAACTTCATGGTGAAAAGGATAAGTGAACCATGCGGAGAAGTACTAGGATATATAAAACACTTCCAAGTCCTCCAAATACCTCTTGAGTTCCTGTAACTTGATAGTAGCCATATTGTAAGGAGGAATGGATACGGGTTCTATTTCTGGAACTAGATCAATTTTAAAATTTACCTATCTCTTAGAAGATAGTCTAGAAAATTTATCAGGGAAGACGTCCCTGAAATGATCTACTATAGGAGGGAAATAAACCTAACACATTTTGTTATCATCCATATAAAGGATAGAAATCTAGGATATGACTCTACCCAGACCATGATGCCCAGGTCCAACTTGACCTCCCTGGACATCCCATTCATCCTTGTGAATATAAATATCACCCTTTGGTTATGTGAAGGATACCCTATGGTGATAACAATATACATAATAATGATAGGGAACCAACTAGTCCATCCTGAGGATGATGTCAAAACCTATCATCTTGAGGAAAAAGTGGTTCCATAAGAAACAATAGTTGCCTACCTCAAGGGCACATTCCTTGAATTGGCATACACTCTCCAATAAAATCCGCAATGGAGTATCGAGTGTCACCACACCATAGTAATACTAAATCTTTAGCCTAAGGCTATCTAAAATAACAATGAATATGAAGGGGTGGGAAGATTCTATATCAAATAGAGTAGAGACTGGAGTATAGACTACTAAGATCATACCTCTAATCATATATGTATTAGTGCTCTACTCCTCAGGGATTGGATACACAACATATATGTGGCCCTATATGTGGCCCTGAGTTATATCCTGACTACCCTAGGTAGGCTCACTCTGATGGCATATTAAATTAAGTGTCTGGCTACCTCAGCCACAACCACCACCTCAGCCTAAACAACCATTAATACTTTGGTTCCTTGCCTGTTGTGGAGCTATAGATCCTACTCTTAAAGGAAGATCTGGTGTAGATCCTCTTCCACTGGACATAGATGTAAAGTTCCTAAGAATCTATAAATATTCCCCATCCCGCCAAAATCCCTACACTAAACTGGGGCACTATCTTATTGGAATTTCATATAGACCTTTACCACACTGATATAAAATTTTGTGGCTACCTAGGTGCATACAATGACTATTACCACCTCTTAAAGAAAGGTTTAAGCAATGCTTCATACCTCTATGTTGAAGTGGTTTCGGGTCTTAGAGATGAATTTCCCTGGATCACACCCACAACCTCTCTTAGGTTATAGTCAATAATTAGGGCCTGATTTACTATCTCGGCGATGGTGTTCAAACAAAACATGTTCACCAATGATCAGATGTCATACCTGATACCATCTTAAAATCTCATATCCTTGGATAACTCGTCACCTAAAAGGATCAATATAAAACATTTGATATCCATAAAATGATCTGAATAGTCCATAACAAATATAGTTCTCTTCTCTATGTGTATAAACTCTCTGGATTTATCATCCCATAGCATCTTTGGAAAGATGTAATCATAAAACGATGTCTAGAAATCACTCCAGAACATTGTATGATGTTGATTATCCTAGGTCAACACATACCACCATATATTGGATGAATCATTTAATATATAATCTACAATTTGGACCCTCCTATCAGGAGGCATCTAAAGATGCTTAAAAATATATAACATGTATTACATCCATGAATCCACAGCATGTGGACCTTCATCCACTAATAACATGGGAATATTCTACTATTAAAATTTCGGCATCAAATATTCCATATTAGGGGTAGTTTTTGGGTCTCCCTACATGGTCTACATGATCCATAATATTCTCTCTCAAAAATAGCCATCATTTTCCTAATCAGGTATAATTGGAGGTGCCATAAGTGGTGCTAATGGAATTAATACTAGTGGCTCGGGACCCACCGCCTCTAGAGCATGATCATTTCCACCCTCCTGGTGAAAAAATTGAGGACATCATGGTAGAATAGCTCTATAAATTCCAATAACACAACCCATATATGATTTAATAATGATATAAATCATAGATAATAGAATAGGATAGGAATACACCTTTCTATAAAAAAGATACAACCCTCTGCCTGCTCATATGACTAGGTCTGGGAGGTATATAAGCCCATAAGGAATCATAATAGATACTAACTACTTCCCACTATTATGGTCAAGTTAGGGTCAAGTTCTCAATTTCATGTCACGGGTTCTGGTATACAATGTGTCTGTTGAATATTATAGAGGAAAACACTCTTAAATTTCAATTGGCATCACCATTTACCGAAAACCATTTCATTTAATCATTAAGGGTCGCAGTTCGTACTTGTTTATGTATATAAAATGGTCTAGTTATATGAGTTTCCATTCCAAATTCATGGAGAACTTACTTTATAAATTGCAAATGGAATGTCATGTAACTGAGACTAGACTTTTATATTTTAAATCAAGATACAACAGTTAATATATGATGGTTTGATTATATGGGTCATCCCTTCCAATTTATAAATTCCATACACTTTATAAATTGTTATTGTCACTCATTTAATAAAAACCATAAATGTTTCATCCCATGGAACCAATGTTTCATGGATGGAACATTTCAAATTGGATAATTAAGATTCCACCATCAAGATATATGGGAAAACACCATTTAGGTTAATGTAGTCACTTTAATAACCAATATTATATCATTAATACAAAAAGGAATGATATCATAAGAAATAAGACCAATAAACATGACCATAATAATAGAAGCATGGTCTATAAGTGAGAATGATGAAACTTTACCTAAACATGGTATATTAATAAAAATGGAACATAATCATGTAGTAAAGTAGTGAAATCTACCTAGCATGATATATACATGAAATGTGTATCTCTATGTTCCAACAATGATGCACGATTCTAATACTTACTATCCATATTGGGCCTAGGTAAAATTTGAATCCATATAAACAATAATAAAGACCACATATCATGTGTTTCACCTAACAGTGAAATTTATTCAACTGTAATAGGCATAATCCATAATAGAAATTCCCTTCCCTTGTAATTTGGATTCTCCCTATATGTGTCTTATCTAATCCAAAGCACAGAATCATTACCAAATTCCAACACATTCTAAGCCTTCTGTCTAATAACCCAAACAGTAAGACAAAAGGAAAAGAAAGATTTTATACCACTTTGTGACGTCTCGGCCTATATTACTCAATAATAGTAGCCAAACCAGTGGTCACATGGCCTCAGGCGCATCTCCTTGTATTCCATAGGATACCTACTAGCAGTGAGGGTCTGTAAGAGTATGGTGGGGAGACTATACCCTTATAACCAGAGTATGGAATGGTGGAAATAATAAGCAGATATAAACATCAGAATAAGTAAATCATCTAAAAATCATAATAAAATGGTAAAATCCCTATCCAATATCATATAAAAAATGATGATGATCGGGTAATTCTATACAAAAAATGAAAAAAATACTCAATATATCTCCACTAGAATCATGAGTATAAGATCAGACCATTGAACTTATACTTCATCCTAGTATACGAATTCAGGAATCCAGCACCGGACCCTTCCCATTGTCCCTACCTACGATCATGAAGCCTATACAGTTTCTAATCGGCAGCCTGAATAAAGTGTGAGATATACTCAGTAGGTCACCACCAGCATTTTCTATTACAAATCCAGTGTGTTCTTATAATTTCTAATAGTGTGCAGGTATAACAACAAATAAGGATGGAAATGGTAATGCAATAAAATCCAGTCTATAATGAAATTCTATAACAAGTAAATGATGCATAGCTTTATAATAGAGGAAGCATCAACTATGTCATATTCTGACATATCAAGTATCAAGAAGCTATAGCATAAGCTAGTATATCAATCATCAAGTATTTATAGCAAATTATTGGTTATCATGTATCAAAAAACTATGAAATACACTGGTATATCAAGTATCAGACCTACATAGGTCAGGACCCAGAACTCATGGACAAGGTTTCCTCTTCTTGTCCACAGAGCTCATCTATAGAAAAATTGGTATAATGTAGACCTACATGTCCTAGAAACCTAGGGCCCATGGCCAAGGCATCCTCTTCGATTCCACATATCTTATCCATATAAAAATCGGTAAAGACTTAAGTGGAGCCCAAAGAGCCCATCTTAGGTGGTTCCATCATGCCAAATCCAAGGTTACAGTCTAAGGTATCCAATATATAATAATTGAGTGGGTTTTTGGCATCATACCATGATGCCTCACGTTAGTTTTATACTAGGTCATCAATTATCGACATAATCCATAAAAGGATTTTATGGGTCTGTGTTAGTGTCCATGCCCTTTATAAGTTTAATCCATCATAATCATTTTTCATACATGTGATAAGGGAAGATTCCATGTTAGTGTCCATGCCTTTAATCAATTCCAATCAATGGATTATAAAAGGGATCAAGGGGTCATGTTAGTGTCCATTCCACTTCAATAATTAATTTCATAATTAATCCTAAGCCCAAAGGATTGTCCATTTCATTCTGAAACTCCCCTTTATTCAATTTCATAACCCATTTCATTTATAAATGACAAGGTTCTAAAATGGGTACTCAACCTTTAACAATTTATTTAATTTATATATGGTTCCCATTAATAAATGGCAAGATGAACTCACCCCATGGGTGGTGTAAATGTGATCAATAAAAAAACCCACCACATGGGTGGTTCAGGTTGAGGTTGAAAACCTTGAACCTTTAATATGGGTGTAATAACATGTTTAAATCATGGGTCAAACAACCAATTTAAAGATTTATTAATTTAAGAAGAAAAGATTGGAAATTCGGATGTGCAGCATAATGGAAACAATGTATAAACACCCAAAATTTTAAGGAAAAGTTATACACCAACTATATTAGACAATTAGTACTATCCTCTACTTTTTTCACCCATTAATTTAGTCTAGAGTGGGAGAAATTAAAGAAATAGAAAAATTCCTTGAAAATACTTCATATTAGCTCACATGAAAATAACGCCAAAGATGGTGAAAAAACCGAGAAAGGAAGCATATTGAAGAGCTTACCATTATAGATCCAATGTGACCAAAGACAAACTATTTTGAGCTCAGATGAAGAAGTTCTTCCATAGCCTAAGGGATAATATCTTGGGATCTCTTAGGCATGGAGGAGGTTGTATGTGGAGAAGAAATAAAAAGGGGGTGAGGGGTTATAAGGCTTTAAGGGAAAAGGGTTAAATTCACACTTTAAAAAGGGGGTACATGGTTTGGCTACATGGTTTGTCCAAACCATGCCCCAACTGTGCCAATATATTACCTATGTGGTACTAAGGGTGAGGTTTAGGTGTATAGTTTTCCAAACTATGTGCAGCCCATGCATTCTCACTATCCAAGAGGCTCCACCCATTGAACAATTAGAAAAACCATGTTCTAACCATTTGTTTCAAATCTAAAATAAGTCTTCATTTTTTCACATAGAAATGAGGTCTCCCTCATATGGTTGGTTAAATCATTCTCCCTTATAAGTGGGTTTCATAGTTGAGCCACATGGATACTACTAACTATGTTCCTCATACAGTTTTTCCAAAAACCAAAGCTCTAGGCTCTGAAAAAGCCTCAATACTCTCAAGCCATTCCTTAAACCTTTAAAAACTTATATATGAATAAAAGAATATTTATACTGAAATTTAATGGTTTCATACCTCAATGGAAAAGTTGGGTTCTTACAACACAGGTAGGTAGTGATGCATGTAGTGAAACTGGTGTTGTGTAGGGCATTTGGGCTAGAAAAATGGTTGTCCATCGGGTTATGTATTTTTATTTCAATTCATTGGGCCTTTGCGTCATATAATGGGTTCCCCCTCAACCAAGTAAAAAAGGGATGTTTTATTTGTTTAATAAAAAGGGGCTGACCCCAGACTGTTTTGGATATATATATTAGTATAATTATTGGTGTACCCCCTGTGTGTGGCAAGGTGGTATGGGTGGGTGTGGTTTGGGGTAGTGATTGTGGGGTCATGTCCCCAAGCCCGTTTCCTTCCATGCATGATTTGTAATAATAATAATATAATTGTTAGTTTTGTAACTTGAATCCATATATGGCCTGAAAAGCTCATGGTGTGATAAAATAATACAAATTGGGGGCAAAATTGGTGCCAGTATATTTATGTATATAAAATGTGTTTGTGTGCATGCGTGTACATATGCATGCATGCTTTCATATATGAAAGCATGTATGTATGTATGTATGTATGTATGTATGTATGTATGTATGTATGTATGTATGTATGTATGTATGTATGTATGTATGTATGTATGTATGTATGTATGTATGTATGTATGTATGTATGTATGTATGTATGTATGTATGTATGTATGTATGTATGCATGTATGTATGTATGCATGTATGCATGTATGTATGTATGTATGTATGTATGTATGTATGTATGTATGCATGTATGCATGTATGTATGTATGTATGTATGTATGTATGTATGTATGTATGTATGTATGTATGTATGTATGTATGTATGTATGTATGTATGTATGTATGTATGTATGTATGTATGTATGTATGTATGCATGTATGTATGCATGTATGTATGTATGTATGTATGTATGTATGTATGTATGTATGTATGTATGTATGTGTGTGTGTGTGTGTGTGTGTGTGTGTGTGTGTATGTATGTTTGTATGTGTGTGTTTGTGTGTGCGTATGGATGTATGTATGCATGCATGCATGCATGTATGTATGTTTGTATGTTTGTCTGTGTGTGCGTATAGGTGTGTGTATGTGTATAGATGTGTATGGTTGTGTATATATGTGTATGTAAGTGTATGTATGGGTATGTATGTATGTGTGTGTATGTGTATGTATGTGTATGTATGTGTATGTATGTGTATATATGTGAATGTATGTGTATGTATGTCTATGTATGTCTATGCATTTGTATGTATGTATGGGTATCTATATATATGTTTATGTGTATTTTTATATATGTGTATGTGCATGTGTATGCACGTATGTGTACGTAGGTACGTGTATGTGTATGTATGTGTATGTTTATACATGTCTATGTTTAGACAAGTGTGTGTATGTGCATGTATGTGTTTGTACCTATATGTATGTGTATTAGTATGTATGTGTGTGTATGTATATGTATGTGTATGTGTTTATTAATGTATGTGTATGGGTATGTGCATGTATGTGTATGGGAAATTAATAAAAGTTTTTAGATATTATTAAAAATATTTAAGTACAATTATTATTAATACTATATATATATATACAATTAATATTATATACATTTATATAATTAGTAATTTATTATAAATCAACAGTAGTTAAATTTAATTTTTAAAATTTAGTGAATTTTATTTCAATATTTATTCATTTTTAATGTTTTTTAAATTTATATAATTAATATTATATATTTATTTTTAATATTATTTAATTTATTCATTTTTAATTATTAAATTTTATTAAATTTTAAAATTTATTCATTTAATATTATTTATTCATTTTAAATATTTTTTCATATTTAATATTTTGCAATTTATTCATTTTTTAATATTTATTTACAAATTTTTTATTTATTAATTTTTAATAATTTTAATATGTTTTTCATTTATATAATTAATATTTATTCATTTTTATTTTTAATAATATTGTACTTAAATATTTATACAATTATTATTGGTTCAATTTTAATTAGTAATTTATTGTAGATCTTTTGCATTAAAAGGTAAATCTTAATATGTATTCATTTTTATTTTAATATTTATTTAATTTTCATAAGTTTTTATTTATATAATTAATTTTTTTTTCATTTTTTATTAATTTTTCAATTTATTCATTTTTAATTATTAAATTTTACTCATTTTTAATATTTTTCATTTAATATTATTTATTTAATTTTAATACTTATTCATTTTTAATATTATTGAATTTATTCATTTTTAATTTTTATTCATTTAATATTTTTACAATTTATTCATTTTTAATATTTATTTACACATTTTATCTATTTATATTTAATATGTTAATAAGTTTTTAATTTATATAATTAATATTTATTCATTTTTGTTTTAATATTTTTGTTTTTAAATCTTTATAAAATTATTATTTATTCATTTTTAGTTAGTAATTTATTATAAATCTTTCGTATTTAAATGTAATTTTTAATATTTATTCATTTTATTTTTATAGTTTTTCATTTTTAATATTTTTCTAATTTATATATTTAATATTAATTATTTATTTTTTATATTTTTGTGATTTATTCATTTTTAATTATTAAATTTTATCCATTTTTAATATTTTTGAATTTTTTTCTTTTTTTATATTTATTTAAACATTTTTATGTATTAATACTTAAAAATTTAAATATGTTTGTGATTTATATGATTAATATTTATTCATTTTTATTTTACTATTTTTGTAGTTAAATTTTTATATAATTTTTATTTGTTAATTTTAATTCATTTATCTTTTTAGTGGATGCTTATCTATGCTAAATTTAGCACTAATAAAAGTCAACATTATTAGTGCTAAAACGATAAGCACTGATAAAGCTACTTTTATTAGAGCTTTTTTGTAGCATTGATACAACGTTTTCCCCTATTTTAAAAGAACCCTAACTGATTGCGCCCCTCGCTCGTATTGTTTAAGATTTCATGGAAGCTGATCTTTATCGTGACATTGGGGAATATTTTGGACAAATCAAGACCCACCAAACTTTAGATATTCTATTTGAATCTTGTTTTTATTATTCATCACCAATCATGCTTGATTTCTCATTCTTTTTCGTTATTCTTCACGAACAATATGGTGTGTGTTGAGTTGATTTCTTCTCTGTTACTCTTGTCTAGCTTGTTGTCCTTTGCCTTTTATCTCAATCAAGGGATTTAGTTTTTTCCTTTACCATGATCTATAGGAAATTCCTTTCATCTCAAGGTTTATTCATCATCATTGGTTAAAGGAAACTGTTGAAAGGGAGTGAAAATTTGTTTTCTACAAAAACACATTAGTGTATGAATAGGCCAACAATGTTTTTAAACCTTTAAATTTATCATGGATATGGTTATATGGATTTAATGGAAGGGTTGATTTTTATGAATTCGTCTATTTATTTCAAATCATTCATTTGAATCATGTTTTGTCAATTATTTTCTAAACCCTTCTGAAATTTTGAAAACCATAGGAGGTTGATGGATTTCCCTTGGTTTGGAACACAATCATGTCTTTTTTAAACAGATTTAAAGAATTTTTAGTTTCTTTAAAAACACTACTTACATTTCAAAATATTTTAATTCATCAATTTTTATTAAATTATTTAGTTTAATCAAAGAAAACTTTTCTAAGAAGTAGGTTGGACTGTATGAATGGAATTGTGTGCTTAAATAAGTGATAAAACTACCTATAAACTATGAATTGGTTGATTATATTGTTTTCTTTGACTCGGATGTTTCTCTAATATAGTTTTTTATGGTCAAAGTATGATACATGAAATTAATTAAAATAAGGATAACATGTCTTCAAATAGCTTAGACACTACCTTATCTTCTTAGTGTTATATTCTCTACCGTATAACCTGAATGAATCGTAAATCATTAAACAAAATTTAACCCTTTGTTAAATATTGAATCGATGGGGATGTGATGATTGGGTTTTATTGATACATCTATATTTGAAAAAATATATATATTCTATCTGATAAATAATCCATCTATAAGTCCAAGAAATCATTACTAGCCTGTTTTTTATGTTTAAAAATAAAATAAAATAGATGCAAAGTAACATAAAGAATTTAAGATTTTAATATTCTTGAAATACATAAATAAATACAACTGATTGATTATTTTGATAGTAATAAATTATTTTTTTTCATAATAATAAATTTCATTTTCTACCTTGATGAATCCATTTGAAAAAATAGATTGAATTATGATATGTGACTTCTTGGGATAAAAAAAATAAGTGTTATTATACTTTTTAT
Source organism: Viscum album (assembly GCA_963277665.1). Lineage (NCBI taxonomy): Eukaryota > Viridiplantae > Streptophyta > Magnoliopsida > Santalales > Viscaceae > Viscum > Viscum album. The sequence goes on along the minus strand of OY728127.1, from coordinate 1,187,856,355 downwards.
TCATAAAATTTTTCATCTTCATATGTTCTAACAAGTTGTTTATGAAATAAAAATTTATATCAAATATGATGACTATATGTTTAAACATATAAAGATTAGCCTCTTAGAATTCTAAATTTGTACCTTCTATGTATTTATTTATTTATTGTTAAATATGAATATTATAGAACCAAATAGGATGAATATGAATTGAAAATGGAAGGATGCCAATCATATGAAAAAAGAGTATGAGGATGTGGTTAAAGAGTTCATCAAGTTTGCAACAGAGCATGGAAATGTCCCATCCCAGATCATTTGTCCATGTTTATGTTGTTGTTATTCAAAACAAATTTGTCCATAGAAGTTGAAAGAACACTTGAACTATCACAGAATAGATCAAATTTATAAATTTTGGGATAAACATGAGGAATAATTGAATATTGCTAGTGACTGAGATAAAATTATGGTTTATGGATTATCGTATTTGAGTACAACTGTAAATGATGATGAAGATCATATTGAGGAAATGATAGTGACAATTAAAGATGACCTTTTTTATTTTCAAATGATGTTTGATAAGTTAAAGAGTTGTGAAAATATTTCATTATATGATTTTTATACTAGATATACAATATTGGAAATTATACTAAATCTATATGATTTGAAAGCTAGAAATGGATAGAGAAAAACCATCTTTACATAATTAAATTATCTCTTAAATGAAAATTATGTTCAATGGGTATGATCTCTAAAAAAATACATGTATTCCCATATGAGTATATATTGTTTCACAAGGACCATGAATCACTTAAAAAATACGCTAAGTGGGGAAAGTCTTGATACAAGAAAGATGAATCAAGTCCTTCAATTTTTTTTGAACTTTCCTATTATTCCAAGGTTTATATGACTCTATGGGAGTGAGGAGGATAAAATTCAAATTGTGTGGAAAGAAAATAAAATAATTTAATATGGGAAAATTCATCACCCAAAAGACTCTCCTCAGTGGATGAAAATTGATCATGAGTATCCTAAATTTGGAGACAAGTCGAGAAACCACCATCTTTCATTATCTATAGATAAAATTAATCCTTTTGGTGTACAAAGTAGCACCCACAATATATGGTCAATTATGTTTGTATATTAAAACCTTCCATTGTGATTATACATGAAGCACAAATACATTATGTTGCCTCTTCAAATATCATGACTAAAAAAATATAGTAATGATATTGATGTTTAATTGGATCCATTGATCAGAGATTTGAAATTGATGTGGGATTTAGGTTTTACGTTGATGATTCTTGTGGAAATAATGATTTCACATTGAGAGATATGTTTTTTGGGGTGATAAATGACTTTCTTACTTATGGAAATTTTTTAAGATATAGCCTTAAAGTAATATCAAGGTGTCCCAATTGCGAAGAAGGTACAAACTCTGGTATGTTGAAACATTTCTTAATGATAGTGGTTCTAGGTGATCATAAATTCGTATCCCAATGACAAAAATATTTATCCTTGACAACATCATTCGATGGGAATTCAAAAAATATTTAAAAAACCTTTTCCATTAACGAGTGATGAATATTTTGATAAAGTAATAGATATTGTCACCATTTTTGGTAAATAATTTTCAAAAAACCATTAAAAATAGGTTGGAAAATGTGATCACTTTTTTAAATTACAGTACTAGAATTTTTTTTATACATCAAACATTTTCTTGATGTCATATCTATAGGAAAAAAATGTGTGTGATTTTCTCATTAACACATTACTAAATGCACATAAAAAAATTATTGAATTAGGGCCGGGTTGGGAATGATTGACATGGGGATAAAAGATGATTTGGAAATGGTAAAGGGTGAAAGACAAACCATTCTTCCACTAGAGGAATATACTCATTACATATAAGAGATATTTTAGTTTTCAAACTTCCTTAATGGTTTAAATGATCTTAAGGTTCATTCATCAAATATCAATAATATCGTGTTGATGACTGATTTGAAGTTAAAGGGCCTAAAATCACTTGACTATCATGTTTTGATACAAGATTTAATGTCCATATATTTACATTGTATTACACTTAAAAATTCATGACACACATTAATCGAGCTTTTCTATTTTCCAATGCTATGTTACAGACTTGGTGAAGTTTCAAACTATGGAAAATGAAATTGATTTCATATTTTGTGAATTGGAGATGTTCTTCCCACCACCATTCTTTTATATAATGTACCACTTAGATAGATTGATCTAATTATGTGGTTCTATAAATTATATATAGATGTACCTTATTGAATGATGTATACAGATTTTTAAACGGTACATCAAAAATTGAATTCATCCCAAATTTTGTATTTTTTGAGTGATATATTTTATAGGAAACCATTTAAATCATTACTAAATACCTATCATATGTGGATACCATTGGTATCCTAAAATATAATAACAAAATACACCTTGTGGGTGAAGTAATTTCCAGAAGTTATATTGTTTAAATTGCAATTGAAAAGCTGTATAAGGATCACCTATACATTTTACATAATAGTATAGAGGTTATGACATATGCTGGAAGTCACCAAGAAATTCCTAGGCATTTGAATCCATCAAGGGATAAAATATATATATCAAATACACTTAATCAATAGTTTATAGGAATGTTTTGAGACTATATTTTTAAGGAGGTGTATGAAAATCTTAATCCAATTTCAGAACAAATTTGATGATTAACCAAACAAACAACTGTAAATATATTATCCTACTATATTTATGTAATTAATAGTTATATGTTATATATAAAGGAACGGGATGAACGTAGTATGATGCTAAATATTGGAGTTACTCTTATAGAATAAACGATGCATGTATCTGGTATGAAGGATAGAAATCCAATTTTCTCGAATAAGTCATACTTTGGTATCGTTGAAAAAATATGGGAGTTGGATTATACAATATTCCAACAACAAATTTTTTAATAAAAATGGGTTGATAATGTGAGTTTAGTTTAAATATATGAATTGTGATTCATGGAATTAATTTCAATAAGGAAGAGTTCAATGATGAACTGTTCATAATGTAATCACAGCTAGTACAATTATTTTTCTCCAAATCATATAAACACAATTTTTTTAATTATTCTATTTTAGAATAAGAAAAATACAATCTCAAATGAAAATTTCATTAAGGATGACCCATTAAATGGGATTCCATAATAATTTTACGGTTGTCCCAATATAGATGGTGTATTTTATGTTAGAGGGGGCGTAAGGAGGGGATTTGGATACTCGATAGAATGGGGCCAAATCACTTCAATATTAAAAAAAATTGTTCAATGGTCATGTCAAATGTATCATATTTTTTTATACATTTTATTTCTTTGAAATATTATGTGTTCACAACTATATTTACATATTATAAATTAAAATTTTAACTACTTGTGAACATAATGAATTATCCAACGTCGGATGTTAGAAATATCAAGGAATTACATATTGGTAATGCTGAAATTGAGGAAGTGTTAGAATGTGAAAAAATATGGTTGAAAAAATATAGGAGTGGAATAACATGGGAGTCTTAGTAAAAATTATTAAGGTTTGAAGTAAAGGTATTAAATTTGTGGTTGGGTTGAATAAATGTGGTAAACCTGTTGACCCCAAAAATTCTATTTTCATTAATTACATTAGGGTCAACACTTGAATTCATATGATAATTAATATATATATATATGGAACAATGTCGTGCATGCATTGAAGACACTAATTTGGGAGGAAATTATGGAAACATTATGATACATTTTCTTTATTTTATTAAAAAATTAAAATAATTAAACATTGATTTCCACTTCATTAACCCTTAAAAGGTACATTTATATTAGATTATTTATAGATAAAATTTTCATTAATGTTCATTAGAAAGGATCATATATCATTTAATACACTTTAAATGAAAAATTATCTTAAGGATGTTGAGCGGAAAGTAAACCCATGCTCATACATGCACACATGATAAACCAAGATATAGGGTATGCATTCATTGGATGATGGGAGGAGGAAAATTTTAAGGTATTAGATTTATTAATAACTTTAATTTGTAATTTTTAATTTATTAAATAGTAAAGGAGCGTAGAACATAAACTATAGGAAAAATTTCATATTTCCATAGAATAATAGTCACAGTTGACAAAACTGTGGTAGTAGGCCTCCTCGTGTTTGACAATAGTCACATACCATGTCGATTATGAAGATATCCAAGAATTATAAATCCTTATTGATGCAATAATTGGATAATAATGGCATGGGAGAGGCCTACAGCCATGGTCCACATTGGACTGTGGTCGTACGGTGTACCAATGGCCATAATCAGCATGGATCATGGTCAAATGCTTATATTGAAAGGGATACAACCATGATTCATGTTGACCATGACCATTGACCATTATACTACCATGGTCCAACGTGAAGCAAAGACATAGGATTCCATAAAAATATATATGACCACAGTCCACCTAGACTATAGATTTAATCTGTCATAATGGCCACGGTTTACATAGGACATGGTAATATATACCTAGACCCACCATTTTTTTGTATTTTTTAAAAAGTAAAATAATTATAATTATATATAATTATATATACATATATATTTATATATATAAATATATATATATATATATATATGTATATATATATATATGCATATATATATATACATGTGGTCTATTGCACCTAAGTGGTAAAGTCTTATGAGAAATAGAGGAGAGGTCCTGAGATCAAACCACACTAGATTTATTTAATTTTTCAATGGTTATGGATGCATTCGTTTACCATAGTTGTGGATACCCTAAGCCCATGGTCTATATGGACTATCTCCATAAATATAATTGGTGTAGGGTTTGGACTCTGATCATGGTCAACATTGATCATGACCTTAGAAAAACCATGGCCACGATCATCACCTGTGGCCATAGCCTAAACCCTATACCAATGACAATAGGCCCCATTGAACTTGTGGATCATGTCCATTGGTTATGTCCAGAGTCTAGGGGCCTATTTCCATGGTTTTAGGCCATGGAAATATTCTATTTTTTCAGGATTGATAAGTAGTTTTCCTTGAAACAAACATACCCCTGCTATAAATATCGAATGGGGTACAATTCACTTCAAAAAAAGTACTTATTTTAAATATTTATTAAAACTTTTACATGATATAAAATAAGAAAAAATATTTTTTCTCTTATTTGTATACATATTGATGAATTGGAATCTCTAGAAATTTCCATCCCATATCATATTCTATGGAAGGAGACTCATGTAAATAAAAAAGGATAAAAAATATATGAAAACACACATAAATTTTTGGAATAATGTGTAAGTATGGTATAATAGAAAATTTATCAACTTTAAAACATTATTACATAATAATAACTACTTATTTTTCAATATTTTTTTTATCTAGTTTAGATGTAAGAATCATCATCGACTATACATGATGAAAAACTACTTTTAGAGGCTTTTGAGGCAGCCAAAATAGTATGGTCACATTAGGGGTATATGTTTTGGATTATCACCCTAAGAATACTATGAGAAATCAAAGATACAAAAGGATATAAATGAGAAAATGAAAGATATATAGGAACATATGGATGCTCTAGGAGAAAAATTTAGTTCGTAGTCTAGTGTGATAGTCCAATTATAGGGATCAATGAGAAGAAAAAACATAACAAAAATAACAACACGAAGAGCCACCCCCCATCATTGATGTTATCAATTCCCCTCAAAGGCCTACCATACCCAATTTAATATATTATTTCATAACTATATCTATTAAATGTGAATCATACAACCATTAACACATTTCTTATATTAAAAATATATAGGTTGAAATTGATTATTATTTATATATATCATCACCCACTCATCACCTTATTTTGAGAGGTATGGTGTAAAATATACAAGTAGATTTGATACACAATAAACAACTTCCATGAGATCATGTGAGAGTAGGGATTCATATAGCTCATGATCAGATTTGTGAGTTACTTGTTCCCATTTATGATCTTAATTTTTGCATAGTCAAACATTCTATTATAAATTTTGTAACATGGTTGTTTAATATTATAAATATATATAATGATAATGAGGAATATCCTTTATAACTTATTTTATATGAAAATTCTTTTATGGTTAATAAAAAAAGGTATGAACTTAGGTATGTTATTACATAAGTATAAATAGAATAGGTTGAATCATGACAGTCTAAGGCATCAACTAGCTAATAAAAAGGACATTCTAAAAGTACCGTTACCCCACCAATTCCACTATTGTATTTATTAATGTTTTAATTTCATACAGATAAAACATTCTAAGATAAAAATAATACCTATAGTGAATTTTTGGAACAAATTTAAGGAGAGTCTGCTACAGACATGAGCTATCTTGAGAATGTTAATGAAATTCTAAAGGGGAACCTCCCTTGTGAATGTATACATAAGGAACATTTAAATAATCTATGTTTCTAATAATTTATCAACTATATTAATTATAGTTTAAAACAATCATTTTTTCCATAGGTGTATATATCACTACAATGTAAAGGGAAAGTCCTACAAAGAAACATTTTCATTAATTAGTCCGCATGTCACTTATACACAAAATTTATCAATGTAGGATGATGAAATATTAATAAAAGTGCACCAAGTAGACAAGATATTTTAAAATAAAATAATGGATGGCAGACACCTCTTAATACCTTTAATGTAGGGGTAAAGCTTTATAATTAAAACATATAAAATATATGTTAATTTTTTTCCATTAAAAAACCCTTTTTATTTTTTTAATAATCACTTAATACTCATTGAAATCATTTTGGATACTCTAAATTCAAATTCTTTGGATCTAAATAATTGGTATCTGGTGAATCATCCACACATGTTGTCCCATATGAATTTATAATACAATATATTCAACTTTTATAAATAAACTTTAAATTCCATGTTTTATATTTTGTTTTAACAAGAATTTTTCTATGAAAGGGATGTGTTTCATTATCTTCAAAATCATTGTATGAATATGGCCACTACATATAAAAATACTATATATTACTTCAGCTATAAAAGTATTATGGTATATATAACAAGGTTTCACTATCAAAGCATATATCAAAACAAATTACTTATTTTTTTCAATGATTTATATAGTTTCTGAAAAAATGTAATGAAAATGATTATGGTTATTACATTTTTAAATTTATAAAATATTACATGTTCCATCCACAAACTAAAATCATCAAAGAAGTATTTTAGATGGAAATTATGATTTCATTTAAAATATTTATTAACTATTTTTTTGTTTATTTTTTTATAGTACTACCAATATTTTTGATAGTCCACATATTTAAAAGAATAATTTTATTTTTTTTAAGAATGAGTGGGAAGATTACATAGTGTCAAAATGTTTTCATATATCATAAAGAGGGAATTTCCTATCATTTTTTTATTTTTTTATTTCACAGTGATCATGAAGAGTTGTTTTCTCTACTTCTTATTTATTTAATTTTCTCATCATTTTAGGTAAGATTTATGGAGAAGTAATTTAATATTTAAAGGGTTTTTTCTAATTAGGAATAATATAAAACATTCGGATTGTTGTTTTAGAAAATGATTGTGTAGTAATATTATAGATGTGAGATTGAGAGCCCATTTTAATTCAAAATGCATGTCACATAATCAAAAATGAGAAAGAATGATTGGTTTGTCTTTATAATTTAAGACAATTATATGTGATAAATTTATGACATATAGTAATTAAATTTACTTCAATCTGAAACATGGTGTGGCTGGTATAACTGAAAGTGTGTGTTTTAATTTAAAAGTGAAATTTTAGTTCAGAACATGCATCACATACACAAAAATATCTAATATGATCATATTTTCTTTATCATTTAGGAAAATGGTCCTTAATTTGTTTTTGTAGGAATAAATCAAACATTAATTTGATACATAGTGTGGTCATTCATGATTGTATTATAAAAGTAACATTTTATCTCTCAACAATTATCACATAGTTAAAACTAAGAAAACAGGCTTATATTTTCTTGGTACTTTAGGAAAATGATTTGTGACTCATTTTTAACATATAGTTTTTTACCATATGTTGATCTGAAACGTTTTATGTCAATTTTTACTTAAGGTGTATTTTTTCATTTAAAAGAGCCATTTTTTGTCAAAACCTGTGTCACATGCACAAAACTGAGAAAACATTCTCAATTTGTCTTAATAAATTATATATGTGATTCATTTTTTATTTGTATTAATCCAACACATTTCAATTCTACATATGGTGTGATATTTATGACTAAAAGGGGATGTTCTCATTTAAAAGTAACATTTATGTTCAAATTGTGTGACATATACTCAAAACTAATCAAATGGACTCAGATTGTATTGATACTTTTGAAAAATAATCCATTATTAATTTTTAAAATTTAGGAATCAACCACATGTCAATTTGACACATTGTGTGTCTGGTATGAATAAAAGGTCATATTTTCAGTATAAAAGTAACATTTTAGCTCACACCATGTGTCACATTGTCAAAATCAAGAAAACATGCTCATATTTTCTTGATACTTTAGAAAAATGATTCATGATTCATTTATAGAATTCATGAATGAATCGATCATCAATCCAAAAATTGGTGTGGTTTAATTTACTAAAGGTGGATGTTTTCATTTAAAAGTAACTTTTTTAGCTCATAATGTGTGTCGCGTAGTAGAAACCAAGAAAAACGAATTAGAATGTGATTATATTTTAGTAAAATAATCTATTATTTATTTTTGTGTATTTAAGAATTAATGTCTCATCAATCTAATGCATAGTGTAGTTGGATTGACTAAAAGTTCATGTTATTAGTTTAAAAGTGTCATTTTAGTTCAAAATGCACATCATATACTCAAAATTGAGCATACATACTCATATTTTACTGATACATTATGAAAACTATCATTCATTCATTTTTTTACATATAGTAATTTGCCTCATGTTAATCCAACACATGGTGTAACTAGATTGACTGAATGTGTCTATTTTCATTTAAAAGTGGCATTTTAGTTCAAAACGTGTGTCGCATACTTAAAACTTGGAAAACACACTAATATTTTATTGATACATTAGTAAAATTTTATTTTATTCATTTTTATGGGTAATAATTAACCACACATCAATCTGACATACAGTGTTTCTGATATGATTGAAAGTTCATATTTCCATTTAAAAGTGACATTTAAGTTCAAACAGCTTGTCACATATTCAAAACCAATAAAAAATGTTTGTATTTTCTTGAAACATTAATATAATGATCTATGGTTAATTGTGACATTTAGGAATAAATAAAACATGAATCTAACACTTTTTAGGTCTGATATGACTAAAAATGTGTGTTTTTAACTAAAAGGAAACAATTTAGCTCAAAACAATCATCGCATAGTCAGAACCAAAAAAACACCCTCATATTATCTTGATAATTTAGATAAATGATTTGTAATTCATTTCTAACATGTGTGAATTAATTTCACATCAATCTAACACACTGTGTGCCGGGTATGACTAAAAGAGTGTTTTTTTAATTAAAAGGGACATTTAAGTTCAAAACATGTGTTACATACTCAAAACTAATAAAACACACTAATATTATCTTGATACTTTATTAAAATGATTTTTGATTAATTTTTTATGTGAATGAATCAACAATATATCAATCTAACTCATGGTGTGGTTGGTATGAATGAAAGTTCATGTTTTCAGTATAAAAGTAACTTGTTGTCTCAAAACACATGTCTCATAGTCAAGAAAGATAAAACAAGATCACATTATCTTGATAATTTAGTAAAAGGATATGTGACTCATTTTTGATTTGTAGGAATTAACTACACATTAATCCAACAAATGATGTGGCTAGTATGATTGTAATTGTGTGTTTTCATTTAAAAGTAATATATAAGTTCAAAATGCATGTCACATAATCAAAAACAAGAAAATGATATTATGTTGTATTGATACTTTATGAAAATGAGAATTAATTTTTGTCATGTAAGAATCAACCTCATGTCAATCTGACACATGTTGTGGCCAGTATGACTAAAAGTGCATGTTTTTAGTATAAAATTAACATTTTAGATCAAAATGCACATCACATAATGAAAATTCACATCACATAATCAAAAACAAGAAAACATAATCATATTTTCTTGACGATTTATGAAAATTATTCATGATTCATTTGTGACATGTAAGAATTAACTACTTGTAGATCTAATATATTGTGTGTTCAGTATGGGTGAAAGTGTGTGTTTTTATTTTAAAGTACATTTACGTTAAAAATGCACATCACATACTCAAAACTAATAAAACTCACTTATATTTCCTTGATACTTTAGGAAAATTATATGTCATTCATTTTTGACATGTAGGAATCAAATGCACATCGATCTAACACACGGTGTGGTTAGTATGACTAAAAGTTCATGTTTTCATTATAAAAGTAATGGTTAGCATAAAACGCACATCACATAGTCAAAAGTGATCAAACATTATGGGATTGTCTTGATACCTTAACACAATTATATGTGATTTATTTTTGACATTTTGTAACTAATCACATGTCAATCTGACACATGATGTGGACAATAATATTGAAATTGTGTGTTTTCATTTAAAAGTGACACTTAAGTTCAAAACATGCATCACATACTCAAAACTAAGAAAAAAACATAAACATTCTAGATACTTTAGGAAAATGATCCATGATTCATTTTTTATATGTATAAATCAATTTCAACTCTATCACACCCTAACCTTCTATTTCCCATCTAATTATGATTTATTATCATTTTTTATTTTAATTTTCCATGTTTCTTAGTTTTTTGGGTGATAGAGGATTTCAAGGAGTAGGTTTGGGTAGATTATTAGGATCTATGAGAGTCATGAGGCTCACCATGGCCTCCCCTATTCCATGGTATACTTTGTCTAGCCATTTTGGCTAGACTATAGGGATCCACGTGTCGTGGATCTCCCCATAATACACAAAGGGTGGCCCTGTCCCTATAGACGAGGTGAAAATATTTTTGTGGTTCTATCCTAGTGCTCATTTTGGTTGGGCTAATGGAACGACATAATGTTGTGGTCCATGAAGACCACGCCATGGTGGTACTCATTTTAGAAAAAAATTAAATTTACCTTATTATACATCCCCTTTTTTACCCTCACACACAAGTCCTTCCCACTTCCCTTATCTTTAACATGTCATGAACCACCCAGGGGAGCTTAGTCGTGCCTCCCCCCTCCACACCTCTCCCTCTTGTTGTGATTTTCTGGGGTTTTTGTGTGATTCGAGTCTGGGTCTTCAAGGTACGACCTCCTCCTCATTCTTTCTTCCTTCTTATTACTTTTTCCGTGCTTCCCTCAGTGTGTGCACACCATATGAGAACCCTAAATATAATATGGTTTTTATTTATATTGATTTTAGGTACCTAGGGTTTTTTAGGCTCAATTTAAATCCTATCCTAGAAGTGTTCATTAAATGTGATGAGTTTAACTCGATTTAAGGTAGTTTTCCCCTTGTATTTGGCCTTTAAATTCTGGAACTTTTATTTCTTTCATTTTTAATATCTTTTTTGGATTTGAAATAATTATATAAAGTAAGTTAAAGGATTATTGAAATTAAAATAAAGTTTTACTTGATTTTAATTCATATGAAAAGGTTTTCTCAAAGTTGGAAGCTTGGTGAATTTTTATTAACTAATCTCACACACCATATGTTTGATAAAAATCTAAAATGGACTTTTTAAATAATTTATATGATTTCAAAAGGTGTTCCGGGTCTTTGAAGTAAATTTTCAAAAGGATTTTTAGATTTAATTTTCATTTTACCTAATTATATGAAATTCCAAGTATTAATAAAAAATTTCAAGAATAATTTTGAATAAAAAAATGTGGGGGTGGAAATTTCCTTTTGACATATTTGATGGTTATACACATATACATGGGTATAAATATACATATATATATATATATGTATAAATTCACATGAGGATATGTGAATTTTTACAATGAGATACATATATGTGTCTGTAAATATATATGGGTATAACAATGGGGAGATCTTAAATATTTAAATTATGTACTCAAGATTCGTTTTCAATTATCGTTTAAATTTGATTTCTAAAATAATTTGTAAATGAATATTTGGTATGATTTACCTTGATTTATATGTTTTATAAAGGATGTTTCAATTTCTTAAACCCATTTTATGATATTCTTTATGATTTATTATATGTCTCTTGGATATTTTAAAAATTTTCCCTTGAATTTATGAGAAAATAGTTTAAGGAAGCATGTATAGATGTTGCAAAGTAAAATTTATTTGATGGGTTGTTCAAAATCCCTTTTAATCTAAAATTTGATATCTTTGAAATTGCTAGAGAATATAGGAGTGTGGGTATCAAATAGGGGAATACTATATTACATATCGCTATGGAATTCACTACACTAACTAAAAACTTATACTTGGATAAAGATCATAGTGTCGTGGAAGGGAATCACCACACTATTGGACCAAGGCATGTACTCCTTAGTGGTGGATTAGATGTGGTGTCATGGACAGAGGCTACCATTACACTAGGCCATGACATGTTATCCTTAGTGGCTAGTGCATGTATCAGATTTTGACCAATTAGATCATGAGATGATATAAGGATCTAGGGTGTCTTCTAACCATAGATAACCTAGGACTTTTCCTATGGTACATATTTTTAAAATGATATTTTTATGGTACTTTATAACCTTTTATACAGTGTCAAAGTATGAAGTTTGTTTCTTAATTCTTTAAAATCATAAAGATCATTAAGAAATGAATGTTTCTAAAATGGTTCATAATGAGTTTTTTAATAGGTTTTCAATAATCATGGCATAGGTTGATAAAAATATTTTCTAAGTAATTTTTTCATATAAAAGAATATAAAAAGGAATTTTTATGAATATTGAAGTTGTGACACTAGTATTCTTATTAAATGAAAACCATATTTTTAATAATTTATTTCAAACTAGCATAAAAAGGATCTTTTATTTAAAGACATTTCTTGAAGTATGGTTTTATTTAGTGTTCATACTAATCACTTTTTCCATCCCTATATATATCATTTTACTACAGGTTTAGGTTCTTCTCATGAACACTTGTAGAGATTTTTTTAGTTTGTTGTTGATTGGTGACTCATGGAGTCACATATAGGTATATCTGTTGTTTTATTTTATTTAGTTTTATTTATTGCATTGGCCAAAAGTTCCCTTTTCCTGATTTCAATTATGGTTATTAGAGGCTCACTATTCATGGGGTGGGAAAGGCATCTAATGATGGTTTTTTCCATAAAGGGAATTGGGGGTCAACAGAGGGTTTCCTTTTACATTAAGTTTTTTAAAATTATTTAAAATGTATTTATGTTATATTGTTTCTTTTTTATAGGTGAGTGGACTTATGACATATAGATTGGTCATGAATATTTTCCTATTTTTTATTTAACCATGATTATTGGGAAAATAATCGCTAGTGATTTCTAATGATGCCTTTGATGCTTGTCATCAGCCCAGGGGGGGTCGAGGATTCTCATCGGCGTGTCATGTTCTGTTTAATAGAGGGATGGCTTGTTTTGGCTAATGAAAAATGATATCAAAGTCACGTTCTTAAGAGGGACTAGGTTTCAGAGTTCCATTTGTTATTTGGGATGTCTGGTAGATTGGAGTTATGATCATCAGATCTCGGGAGACATTTCATGGGTTGGTGCCTAATCACCACAACTTGTGATGAAACCTAAGTTTCCATATGATGTCAAGATTTGGATTTTTATTCTAAGTTTTGTTTTTTTATTTTTTCAATGAATTTTTCATCTTGTTAATAGTATTTTAGATTATTTAAATAATTTCTTTGTTTGGGGGTGAAAATGGGAGTGAACTAGAGTCACTCGGTAAGATCACATGGCCTATAAGACCATTTGGAGTTTCATTTCCTAATTCAAAAAAAATTATGATGGAAATTCAGGATTGGAACATGGTATATTAAATCATGTGTCTAATTCATGCACAAACACAAGTCCCTCATGAGAACATTTTTGGTGTTGTGTGAAGTTATTGATTAGGTTTTTATTTGGGTTTAGTAAAAAGAGGTTTATCTTTAAATAGTAAAATGGTTTGTCATTGAAATTGATAAATGGGATTTATGATTTTTAAAGAGGTTTTTTTAAATGATGTTTTGATATTTAAACATCAAATGTGGAGGATTTAGAAAAGAAAATTGATTTTGGATTTGGAAAATGGATAAATGGATTTTACAAAGATAAATTGGTTTTAAAATAATGTTGTTGAGATTTATAAGAAGATTTTTTTAAGATGAATTGAAATGTCTTTTATATTTAATGGTGATAGAATTATTTTATAAATGAATTTTTAGAATTTTAAAATGTTTTTCAAGCAGGGTTTTGAATTTTGAAAAGATCCTCTAAAGTTTTGTTTTGTTTTTTTAATTGGGAATTGTTCTTTTTAATATTATTTTTAGGGTATTTTTGTTTGTGATTTGGGTCATTATATTTGTTTTTACCTATGGTATATATGGTTTGGTATGGGTTGACATTTGGGTGTGTGTTGATTTAAATTTCATGCTGTTGTATTGATTTGTTTTCCTCCTAGAAAAGTTTTAGAAGATTTTAAGATTTATGTGACTTAGGATGGACTTCAGTTGTGTCTCATATGGTTGGGGAGTGTGATATTTTGGTAGATGGTCTTGCTCGAGAGTTCTTAGTTGTTCCCCAATTGTCTTTCAGTGAGTGGATTATTTTCCCGGAATATAGGGCTAATTATTTGTTTGGATTTTGTTTTTTAATTATCCTTTATCAAAAACTTAGTTCAAAGATATTCTCATCTACCCTAGGTCCATTTATGTTTGTGATTAGTGGGGCCATGTTAGTGATTTTTATTTCAAGGGGTCTGCCTAGAGTGGGTGGTTACCCTTCTCATTTTGGTCTTGGTGGATGTCATCTATACTATTAGGGGTGAATTCCTGGTATACTTGGGCTCCGGTGGTTTGGGTTCCCTTATGAGTTTAGAAATCCTTCTTTCTCCAAGGATGGTTGGGCCATTTGGAAAGCATTTTTTTGTCTAGTTGTGTTTTAGGTTGGGTAATAGTTTGAGTGAGACTGTTTAGTGTGTTTCTCCTTGTCCATTTCCCTATTTTTTCTCCTACCATGATTTTTAGTTTGTAGTTAGGATACTCTTGAGTGCATGATTTGTAAACCTATATGGTTAATTCAATGGAAATTATGGATGCATCCTTGATTGAGTGTTTCAATTGAGATCCTTTGATTTTCTGCTTTTTTTAGTCATGGTGTTTCCTTTGGGGTGTTTTTTGGTTCCATCAAACTTTGTGTTAATGAAGCTTTTATAGTAGGGAGATAGGGTATCATCCTTATTAATCCCTTTGTTTTTTCCCTTAAGTGTTTGGAATTCATTTTGTGGCTCTGAATGGGAATTGAGATTTATATATGTTTATAGTCTTGGAGATGTTTTTTTGTTGAAGTGAGTATCGAGCCTTGGGTAAAGTTATGGAATAATATTTTAGAGAAATTCTAAAATGGTAGGGAGACAACCACTTCTCTTTAGCCTTGATTACTTTATTGATTCGGTTTAGAGTCCCTTATGGATGCTCATTTTTATGAGAGAGTGTTTGATAGTGTCTCTTGAGTTTAGAGATTCATCGGGAGTTTAATTGATATTGGGAGATAGTTATGATTCATTTTGGTTAGTGTTGTCAGTCTGGTGTCATGAGATTAGGGTGTTCCTTGCTTTTGGAGAATTGGGTGATGATTAAGGAGGTAATAACTTGTTTTTTCTTTTGATCAATGGAATCATATGATACTTTATCAGGGTATAAATTTTTATGGTGGGGACTATTATCACACCCCAACCCTAGATTTCCCATGTGATTATGTTTTATTATCAGTTTATATTTAAATTTTCCATGTTTCTTGGTTTTATAGGGGATAGTTTGGGTCAAGGAGTGGGTTCATGTGACTTAGGAGGATTTGGGAGAGCCTGGAGGCTCACTATAGCCTCCCCTATGTTGTGGTGTCCTTGGTTTGGGCATTTTTTCTAGACCACAGGGAACCACATGCCATGGAGATCCCCATAGAGGGCTTGGAGTGGACCCTATCAAAAAGGATGACGTTCGAACCTCCCTGTGGTTCTTTCCTATAACATATTTTAGTATAGTCGATGGAGTGGCACTATGTCATGGTCCATGCGGACCATGTTGTGTCAGCACCCAGTTTTGAACAAAATCATAAATTACCTTTTTATCCCTCCCCTATTTTTACCCTCACATGATCCCTCCCTCTTTCCCTTCTCCTTGACACATCTTGCACCACCCAAGGGTGATTGGCCACACCTCCCTTCTATTTTATTCTCCCTCTCATCATTATTTAGTGGGGTTTATACATTATTTGATTCGGGGTCTTCGAGGTACGACCTCCTCCTCCTCCTTTCATATCTTCTTCTTTATTTTTACTCACCTTCCTTACAATGTTTGATCTATGGGAAAACGCTAATCAGAAAAGGGTTTTTTTTAATTATTGGTACTTGGGGTTTGTAAGGCTTGATTTAAAGCCTATCCTAGAACTATTCATCAAAGCCAATCATTTTATCTCTATTTACAGTTGGTTTCCACTTTATTTGGAATTTAAATTCTAAAACCTTTATTGATTTCATTTTTAATATATTGTTTTGATATTTGAAGTTCCTTACATCTGGAGAACTACTGAGTTGAATCAGTGATGATCTTTTATAATATCAATTATTTTGAAATTAAACCATATAACTTCTTAGAGTTTTTACCCTTATCAACTTTATATAAAAACCTCACAATAGCGCAATAATAGTAAAGTAAATCAAAGAACACAATATTTATAAGGTTTGGTCTAAGCACTAGTGGAAATAGTGATTTTAACGTCGATGAAATGATGTTGGTTTTTTTGAACTGATGCAAAAAAGTATGTGCAGGAGATTTTTGGCATCAGTTTTACTAAAAATAGACGCCAAAAAAATTTACATGGTTTTTGGCATCAGTTTTGTAAAAAACTGATGCCAAAAATAAAAAAACAAAATATTTGTCACATTGGTTTTTACAAAAAAATGACACAAAAATAATCTTTGGCATTAGTTTTTTAATAATCGATGCCAAAAATATTTAAAAATAATTCGGGATTGAGAAACCCTCATTTTCTTGGATCGACGAAACCCTCCCACTCGTGAAGAATCCCTCCCAAATCATGAAAAATTTGAAGGCGAACTAGTGATATCCAATGGTATTATTGTTGATTTTCTTTTATTTTCATGATATTCAGTCTCCATTATGTGTCTTTATCGATTACTTCATCATATACACATTATTTTCTTCTTGAAAAACTATTTTGACCCAAACCGTAGTTTGATTTTAGTTTCTTTTCATATTTAATGTTCGTTTTTACAATCAATTTTGTATAGATCTTGCAGGTAGTGTTTATTCTTGCAACGCATTCAACGGACAAAGTTTGGATTATGGATTAATGAAAATTTGAACTCTTAATTTTATAAGTTGTTTTTTTAATTTGGAAGTTAAATTATTTATACTTGAAAACCTATTTGCAGTCTAAACCGTGGTTTGATTTTAATTTGTTGTTCATATTTAATGTTCATTTTTAAAATCAATTTTATATAGATCTTGTAGGTAATATTTATTCTTACAACACATTTAAGGTAAGGAGTTCATATTAAGGACCAAGGAAAATTTGAACTCTGTATTTTGTAAGCTGTTTTTTTAATTCACAACCCTTATTATTTGTGAACAATTTATAAATTGTAAAAATATAATACAAATTTTTTAATTCTTTTATTTTATATTTTATTTTAATTTTTGATAGATGCATGGTGATTATTAAAATTAATTTAATATAAGAATAATAAAGTACTTATATATATTAGTTTTTATATTTATAGTTTAAGAAAATCTATTCATTTTTGAGTAACCAATATATAAGAGAATCTATCATGCAATGGAATAAACCATATATATAGAGTAACCCATAATTGGATGAATATATCATATAGTAGGAAAAAATAAATATGGAAAATATTATATATATATATATATAGAAAAATATCTTATACATGGTCCTACTATAATTGATGATATAAAATATATATCCAATATGATTCAATAAAATATTTTTGTGCAGGTTGAGATTTAGTCATAGCTAATGATATAACATATATCTTAGATTATGACATAGAATAATACTATTATATTATATTTACGTTGCTATATGATACATATATTTCATAACCTATGACTACAAACACACATTATGTTATCAAATAACGTAATGTCAGGTGGAGTGAACTGATGACATTTTTATTGTAATATAATTCTGCTACAATAACCATCAGTTGAACACTCAAATTGTATGAATGAGTATGTAAAATCATATATTGAGATAGATATTATTGTTATAGTATTACATCATCCTGATCAGAAGCTATGTGTGAGTATTAATGATGTTTTTCAATCTATTGGAGATATAGTGCTGAGATGTGAGAATTTTGTATCTATTACAACCAGTGAGTTTCATTTGTAACATAACCCAATATTTAGTAACAACTATGTAAAATAGATTAATAAATTAATGCAATCCTCAATACTTTTGACACACGCAACACTGAACTAATGTAACAACTATGTAAAATGAACTGATAAATGTTAGATGATTGAAAATAATTAAATTATAATATCAATAAAACACATGTATATAATATGAAAATAAAAAGTTTACTATTTGTAATTTTGTTTCATATCTGATGTTTTCTATCTGATTATCAATAGTTTTTATTAAATGTGCTTCTGTTTAGAGTTTATCAGTTTATGTAAATATATTTAAATGTTTATATGTTTTAATATTTTTACCAATTATATTGTGATATCAGGTATTTAATGGATCGTAATTAGATAAATTTATGAAGAACCACTGGTGAATATGAAAAAGAAATTGATAAATTCTTGGAATTTTCTAAACAAAATATTCAAAACATTGATTTTATTTTGTTTCCAAGTGTGAAGTGTTTGAATATGAGAAATTTAAACTCTATAGAAATCAAGGATCATCTAATTTGTTATTTTTTTAGCCTTAATTATACACATTGGATCTAGAATGGTGAAATAACTGTAAATTCAACAAATAATTTGGATGAAAATATTCATAATGTGACAGAGGATCGTATTGAATATTTAATTCATGATTTAGGTGTTGAAACTGTTGAAAAAACAACAAGTGTTGAACGACTGTATGGAGACTCTGAGAAACCATTACTTCTAGGTTGTAGTAAATACACAATGTTATTATCCATTTTTATATTGTATAACTTTAAATCAAATAATGTTTGGAGTGATAAAATATTCTCTAACTTACTTGTACCTTTAAAAGAGCTACTTCCAGATGGCAATGGGCTTCTAGATTCCAATTATGAGGGGGAAAATATTATTCCCAATGGGATTAGGGTATAAAAAGATACATTCTTTCCCTAATGATTGTGTGTTGTATAGGAAAGAATATTAATTTTTATCAAACTATCCTACATATTGAACATCACACTATAAGATGGATGCAAAAGTCAATTCAGATTCATTATCAGGTGCTGACATATAACCTCATGCTAAATCAAATAATTTATTCTAATAATCCTTTCATATAATTCTGATAAATTAACTCTAATTCATTTATAGGTACAGAAATAAAATCTATTGCTAAAGCAATTTGGTACCTTCCAACAATTCCTCATTTGAAGCATCTATTTTCAAGTTCAATTGATGCAAAAATGTTATGATAGAATTCAGATGAACATATATCTGATGGTAAATTATGTCACCCTACTAATTCATCACAATTTAAGTGATTTGACAATCAATTTCCTAATTTTAGAAGTGAATTTTGAAATATAATAATGAGAGTATGTACAGATGGAATGAATCCATATCAGAGCATAAGTAGCCAACACAGTTTGTGGTCTATTTTTTTGGTAGTTTACAACTTATCCCCATAGATATGTATGAAGAAAATATATGTTATGATGATATTGATGATTTATAGACCAAAACATTCAAGAAATGATATAGATATGTATATTTCACCATTGATTGATGATTTGAATCTTCTATGGGAGGCAGGTGTTAATATTTTTGATGCATATAAGAAAGAGTATTTTCTTTTGCATGCTATGATAATGTTCAGTATAAATGACGTTCTTGCATATAGAAGCTTTACTAGATACAGTGTTAAGGGGCATAAATATTTTCCAATTTGTAAATAAGATGATTTTTATTATCAATTGTAGAATATAAAAAAGAAAGTGTTCATGGGATATCAATGATTTTTTAGAATTGATCATCCTTATCGTATATTTAAAAATGCATTTAACAGTTTACAGGAATTCAATCTTCCCCCAAATACATTTTCAGTTGAATAATATTATAACATGGTAAAAAATATTGATTCGATATTTGGAAGGAAAAGTAGTTCTAGTCTTCAAAAAAATATCTTGAAGAAACAGTCTTTTTTTAAATACCTTATTGGATATTTTTAGAGATAAAACTTAATGTTGATGTTATGAAAGTTGAGAAAAATATATGTGATAGTTTTATTGGGACTTTATTAGACATAAAAAGAAAAAAACATATGGATTGAATTATAGATTAGAATTTATAGAAATGGGAATACTTTTGGGGTTATCTCTCACTATGAAAGGAAACAAAACATATTTACCTCTGGCTTGTCACACATTAAGCAAAAGTGAGAAGTTGAATTTTTCTCAGTGTTTGTATGGTATAAAAGTACCCAAGTGGATATTATTCAAATGTGAATAATTTCGTGTCCGTGAATGATTCAAAATTAATAGGTATGAAATATCATTACTATCATGTATTGATTCAATAATAGCTACTGGTCGCACTGCGTGGTATATTGTTGTCATCTATCAGAAATACTATCAGCAGGTTATGTATGTTTTTCAAATCCATTTGTATCAAATTTATTGATACAAATTTGTTAGATGAGTTGGAGAATGAAGTTTTTCTTATACTCTTTTAACAAGAAATGTATTTTCCACCTACATTTTTTGATATAATGGTTCGTCGGGTGATTCATTTGGTGTGGGAGATAAGAATATGCAGGCCTATTTATTTGCGTTGAATGTATCCTTTTGAAAGGTATATGAAAATTTTAATGGGATATGTTAAAAATATTTATCGACTGGAGGCCAATATTGTTCAAAAATATGTATTAGAAGAGGTGATTGAGTTCTGTACTGAATATTTGTATGAAGTGGAGCATATTGGTCTCCCTATATCTCGACATTTGGCAGTTGATAGTGAAGGTAGAGGGATTTGAGGTGTAAAGGTAAATTTTATTCCACGTGATGAAGTGATGAAGGCACATTTATATATTTTTAACAAAACAAATGATGTTTAGTCATATATATCATCACATATTACTAAATTAAAGAGATGATATAGAAAAAAAAATGAAAAATGGTTGATGATTGAGCCTAAAAATACATTTGTTTCATTATTTAAAGAGAAAGTGAGAACAGATATATATTCATCATAAATGTTTAAATGGTCATCATGGGGACTATCACTTAATGTTATAACATGAAATGGTTTTGATATTAATGGGTACACAATTTACACAAAAAATATGGATGAAAAGAGTACCGTTCAAAATAGTGGTGTGATGGTTATCGCTAAAGCAGTGTATTTTTCAAGTGCAAAAGATAAAAACCCAATTTCTGCTTCGTTGGCATATTTTGGAGTTCTCGATGATATATGGGAAATTTATTATTCATGTAAAGACCCAGAAATTTCAAGGGAAATTTTTTCTTAATTTTTTTGGAATTTTACGAGTCCGCAGTTTCTGACGGCGCCCGATTCTGAGGCACGGTGTGCCCAGAATCATTTTCTGAAGTTTTGTTTAGGTATGTTCAGTAAACATACATGAGGGTTTTTCTAACTTTTGAACCGGTGCTCGGAATCGAAATCCGAGGACACCGATGAACTCGCAGCGCTGGTATTCGCTTAAGGGGACCTTTACCACAGTTGTGTTTTATGCGGGTTGAGATTTAATTTTTGGGGAAATTGGAAATAGTTAAATAAAATTGTAGAACACAAATTCTATTTATCTATCTTAGTTATATCCTACAAAGGAGAAGTTATTGGTGGGTCCCACACCCCCATAACTTTCCATGTTTGGATATTTGGGAGGTGGGGCCCACACGAGCCCCAACCTTTCATCTCCCCATAACTCCCCTCAAACTCCATTAAACCCTTGTTTAATTCTTGGAAACTTCCCCCCTTTAATTTCTAGGCTCTTCACCTTTCACTTGGTCATTAATAAGACAACCCATTGAATTAATAATTTTTTCACCACAAATTAATTAATTACATTGGTATGAGTTTGAATTAATTTGAATTCATGGTAAGTTTATTAAATTGGGGAAAGCCTCATTTAAATATTTGCTGGGAAAATATTTTGGTGGAACCTTTGGATTAAAAAGAGAGCTTCATACTTTGAAGAAGAACAACACCCTCTTCGACGAAGAATGCCAATTCCACGAAGAACGACGATGCACCTTCTTTTCTTTTCTCCGTGTCAAGAGATGAGATGCCACTTCCTCTTCGGACACACCCCGACGTCCACAGAATCGACGTGCGTTCTCCGTGACGCCGTTCTCCACGACGCCATCTACCACGACACTCGTCTTTTGCGGTTCGACGACGTGTGATGTCTTTTCGAGGTAGGGGGATTTTGTATATTTTATATATGTGATTTATACCCTCGAGCATGGGCGTTTAATTGGTTGGATGATTATTTGAACCACTAACATGGTGGGTACGGACTAACGAACAAGTCCTGACCCATCACCGTATCCTTCTTGATGCACGGAATGTTTGGAGGTGATGAAACAGAACCACAACAAAGATTTGGAGCTTTCGCAATGGAGTTCAGGTCTCGAGATGACCACTGGTGTAGATGGAAGCTAAAATAGACCACCAGAATAACTCCGGTGGCCCGCGGAATTTTGTGAAGGCGCGGGTCGCTGGCGCGGCGGTGCTGGCGACCGGAGGCGGTGGCGCCCTAGCGCGCCGCTAGTGGAAGTCCATCATGGAAACGGCCACGGAAGAGGTGTAGTGGATCCTGCGGCAGAACAGGATCTGGGAAGGCGGGGCAGCGCCAGCTGGCACCGCCAGTTGTAATTAACCCCCCCCCCCCCCCCCCCGCTCCGCACAACGCGCTCGACCCACTGGCTTGCCAGTGCCCCCCCCCCCACCCGACCGAGCCAGGGCATGCCATGTGGGCCAGGCCGTGCCATCTGGGCCAGACCCAGGCCAGGGTCGGGTTGACCTGGTTCGGTCAGCCCAGTGTGGGTTGGGCCGGGTCGGACCGGGCCCAGACCCCCCCACTTCGAACCGTTTTCGGTCATTCGCCCATAACATGAGCTATGAACCTCTGATCGACACACCGTCAGTTTTATTGGAATCATTGGATCAAGAAGGTCATTTCAGTATATTACACTCCAAGTTTTGGAGAAGTTTGTGTATGAACAGGTTGGTTCGAACCGAAAACCAATCGGGCTCTCGGAGCGGAAACGCTTATAACTTAAAGACCGGACATCCGATTGACGTGCCGTCAACTAAGTTGGATTAATTTTGATGACAAGTTTCTTTTGGAATACTAAACTTGAGTTTTGGACGTAGTTGGAGTATGGTCAGGTTGTTTTTAGCTTAAAACCAACCGGGCCCCTCGAACGGAAAAGCCAATAACTCTCAGACCGGACTTCCGTTTGATAAACTATCAGCGACATTGGTAATCTCATTAAGAAACTCTCCCTTTAAGTATACCCCATGGGATTTCTAGGTAAAGTTGAGATATGGTCGGGTTGGTTTGTACATGAAACCAACCGGGCCCCTGAGACAAAAAGGCTAATAACTCACGGACCGGGCGTCCGATTGACGTGTCATCTGTTGGGTTGAGACCCCTATGACGTGGTGGACCTTTGAGATACTTCTTCATGGGAATTCATGATACTTGGAGTATAGAATAGTATCTCGTGGATCAGATCCTCCCAGAGAACAATCATACAGTGTATGGAGACCTAGTAGCTGGCTGAGACCTGATGACTGCTTGTCCGATTCGTTTCAGAGTGACTTGACTAGCCCAGTGGGGAGCACTACTATGTGAGGTGGCAGACCCATGGCAGAGGAGCGCTACTATGTGAGGCGGCAGACCCGCGGTACTCAACAAAAAGAGTACCTCTGTAGGCTATCAGGGGGAGTGCTACTATGTAGGGGTGGTAGACCCATGGCAGGGAGCACTACTGACTGAGGCGGCAGACCCGCAGTACTCGACAGGAGGAGTACCTCAGCAGTCTAAGGTTATTGAGTAGCACCTCAGAGTCGTGACAGGACAACTGCGCTCGTAAGAGGAGGAGTTTTTCAGCAGCCGTGTTTTTGACATTGTGAATAAAAGTCCTAGATTGAGCTGAGTCAATGACCTTTGTGTTTTCCTCATGATTGAGATGGGTTACAAGATAAATTAGGTATATGTTTGGGAATATACCTAAGTAAAGGTTATCTGTTGAAATATTTCTTTTTGGTTTATCTTTGATGGATTTAGTGAGACCTTGAGGGTCTTGGGGTCCCTCCTGAGTATCATTATACTCACCCATGTACGGGATATTCCCTCATCTTGTTGTGTTGGATGCAGACGACGGATAGTGCTAACTGAGGCAAGGTGTACGAGGACTGGAAGGTACCTGGAGGTGGACACTCGGCGTGGCGGCACACGGAGCAGACCGATAGATGCAGAGTGCTGAGGAGGACATTTGTTCCTACCCTTCGGGTAGGAACCCGGAGGACGATCCAGGAGCTGCTTCCATCTTCCAGCTTTTTGTCTTTTCAGATGTACTTTCTTTCAGTTGTAGTTATACCATTCTGTAGGGCTTGTATTTCGGCCCCCTGTACTTTCAGCACATTTGTTATACTGCTTTACTTAACGTTTGCTTCCTCTTGTACTCTAGTTGTGTGTGTTTACATTTTATAAAGGCAATGTCTTCCCATTTTTTAGGGAGTTACACCTTTGGTGCTAGTCTCCAGCCCCTGGCCTATGGAAAGCAGGCTTGGGGTAGTCATGATACGGGCCCCGGGGGACGGTTCATGACAATACAAAATTTTGAGTCACAGTGTTTAAGTATAATTGTGTTGATATTAATAGTGATGTGAAACATGATGATTATGCATTTACACTTGTTGATTTGAAAATATTTAATTACAATGAGGAACAATTTATCATGGAGACACATGCAAAGCTGATATTTTATGTCATTGATCCATTGAATGATCAATGGACTGTTGTTTTTCAAGGAAAAAGAAACCATTTAGGCGATGATAATGATGTTGATGATGTTATTGATTTACATGAGTCTTAATCATCAATTACAAAATTTTCAAATGATTACAATGACTACAAGATAGATAGAGTTCATACAGTACATAACGATCATGATGTAGACATATGGGAAAACACTAAATTTTTCTTCTAATTTTTTTGGTAATTATTTATATTTTTTTCTTTTTTTGAAACATAAAAATGTGTGACTCTTTTTTTACTTATTTTTTTCATTCTTGTTTCTAAATATTCAATTTTCAAATAATATGCAGGTACACAAAAATTTCATTACACTTGCTTGTGTTAATTTTAGATACAGATAGAGAGGAGTAGTTACTGAGGTATATCTATTTTTCATATTTTTAAATATTCAGTAATATTCTTATTTAATGAAATAAAACTTTTAATTTAATTTTTTTTGCAGGACTACTGATGCATCCTCAACGGAAGAGACTTATCCTGTTACTATAGAGAAATCAAGTTTTCAATTTGGTAAATGTGGTATTACACATTTACCAAAACTATTACTTGCTCTTAGAGATGAAAGATTACATATTCATTTTGATGATGATGGTAATGAAACTGGACCAAATGTATTTTAGTTTATCAGTTATATATCAATGTAGAGTCATTGTAGGATTAGTATTTTATATCCTGATTGGAAATCCGTAGATAGGATTGCGAAACAACAACTTTGGGAGGCCGTGATGGTAAAATATGTCAATTGATTTATTTTATCTCATTTTTTGAATATTATGCATTTTAAATTACATATTTCATTATTCAATTACAGATTACATTCAATATTTTTGTAAACAAAAGAAATTAAGAAAAAACATCTCTATTTAGTGGGGTTCAATGGAGATATTTTAAAACAAAACTGAAAAAAAATTATATTTTTGGAAAGAAAAAGTTTAAAAACCCATGCCTTAAGTATCCGTATATATATGCAGATACATGGAAGCAACTTATTGACACCCATCATGAAGAAAAATTTCAGGTATAATAATTATTTTATATTATAAAATTTATTATATATTTATCTAATTACTAATTAGTTTATTTTTATATAACAGGACTCCAGGAGATCTCACCAAGATATCTAGTTGAAAAATGTATACCCTCATACTTTATCACGTGGAGGGTATCCATATTTAGATCAAAAAATGATTGAAGAAAAATTTGAAGCATTAAGAGCTCGATCTAGTAGTGGTTCAGAAGTGGTCTAGTTTGGTCCTCCATCTCCTCCCACTTTCCATGAAAAATGGAAACAAGTGAGAAGAATGAAAAAATGAAAAGTATCTTATAGAGGAAGATCAAAAAGTAACTGATAAAATTTTAATTAAATATTATTTATTTTTCATGAATTTTTCTATTTTATAAATTATAAACACTAATATAACTTTTTCATTTTTCATTTTAGGTTAAAATTTAGGATCAAGAGACACAGGGCTCCTTTATAACTAAGGGTTGGATGGACAATCTAGACACTTCTTTAGGAAAGGTAGAACACCCTGACTGTGTTAGAGGATATCAGATGGGTGTTAGTATTCGTAAAGTTTTTTGTTAGATTAAGAAATAAAAATATCCAAAAATAGAATCCTTAAAAATACAAGCTGAAAGAGATGAAACAGTTTGTGGGTGATCAAATTCAAGCAACTGTGTAGTAGGCTTTGTTAGAACACTTGACAAGACAGTAAAAATTTGCATAGCCTTCCCAGCCTACCCAGCCTGCTCACATTGATCCTCCACCTCCATCCCAGCCAGACTACCCTACCCAGCCTACTTACTTTGAACCTCCACCTCTATCCCAACTAGACTACCCTACACAGCCTACTTATTTGGATCCTGCACCTTCATCCCAAATGTACTACCCTACCTAACCGATCTACTTTGATCATCCACCTCCTTATTCAGACCAAACCATATACAATGAGTTGTTTGTTGTAGATCCTCATATACATATTGTTGCATTAGGACTCATATATTTTTTGGGGGATTTTGTACATCACCATCCTATAAATATGGGTCATGTTAGAGTATCATTACTTGATATTATATATCCTAATTCTCAACCTCCATTTCTTACTGTGAATATTACCAATGTTGGGGACTTTCTGGGTCATTTTTTAGTTTTCCTAACTATTCTTCTTCATTATATTTCATATGAGGCATGCATTTTTTTAAATATTAATTACATATGATTGAAAATTAATTATATTTTTTTATAACATTTAAATTATTTAGGATTATCTAAAAGAAAAAGAAATTGCACAATTAAAAAAACATGTTCTGGAACAATCAACTGTAGATACTTATAATATTTCTTATAGGATATAAAGATTATCTCCGGATTCTTCTTCCTTGAAAAATATCTATGAGTTTTGGATGTATTCCAATATATGAAGAAGATATTATCTATTGAGATTATTCAAATAAGATATCATGAATCCAGTTTAATTGTTAGAGCTCCTCCTGAATATGGTATGGTTTTTTTCGATGTAAGTAAATTGATGTTTGAATTTTTACTTTTTTAATAAAAAGATGGTTTAAATTAACTAACTTTATTTTCTTTTTAAGTTTTTTATCTACACATTATTCTTGTAGAAAATGATAGAACATTTTGTGGTTTTATAGATCCAGAATACATTTCCATGGAAGTGAAACATGGGAAGAATCTTAATAGAGTTGCATATATATGTGACAGATTATCACATATAGAGATTGGATGTTGGTTTTTTCCATTTCTTGATATGTAATAAAAAAAGAATAATTATGAACTTATGATCATTATAACATAATTAATTGTGAATTTTTTTTGTATTCTAGGGGCATTGGATGTTAGGAATATTTTTCCCAAGTGAAGGCACCTTATAATGGGTTTTCTCTTTATCAGGGAGTGTTCATAAAAAAATTCCACCTTATTAGACATATAAGTTTTTTTTTCATAAGCTCATTATGTTTAATTATCATTGTTTATACATTTATTATTATTTAATATATATGAAAATGTAGTTCATGGAAAAAATTTAACAAACAACACATGTCGTTAAAGAAACCAAATGCAATCAATTATGTGAAAATAAAGGTAATTTTTTTTTATATGAGATATTGTTCTAATTTTTTGATATATATATATATATATTGTTTTTTATTATTAAGATAATTTTTTTATAACTACAGTGTCATCATAAACAAGGACATGTTGAATGTGGGTATTATGTTCTATGATTCATATACGAGATAATCACAACTAGAGTTACTACTAAATTTCATAAGTTTAGTTATATTAATTTTTTTATATATTATGTCATAGTATTCTATTTTTAATCTAATATAATTCAATGTTATTGTAAACATTTAATGATATAGATTCTTATACCCAAACTAAAATTACCCATCTTTAATCTTAGTTTTTGAACTATTTGTTGAGTCTGATTATGATTTGAGGTATGTATATTATAATTTTTATGAATAGTATATTACATTTTCCTAATAACATGTGTTCAAAAAACTTAATATTTTGTTATAATAGGTGTTTTGACATAATGATATCAAATTAATGCTTTAAAAATAACGAAAAATGATAATTCTATAAATTTTAGGTATGTATATTTGAAATCTTCTTTATAATAAAATGTGTAGATAATTTTTTATTTAACTAGATAAAAGGATGAAAGTTTTTTTAGTTTTTTACTTAATGAGTATTGATGTTTGATTTTTGAATATATTTTTTTATTATAGGGATTATGATTATTTGGGAAGTGTAATATTTTTAATTTTCTAAAAAAATTAATTTTTAGCGTCGATTTTCATAAAAACGACGATGAAACATTAAAAAAAATACCATATGGTTTTTGGCATTGGTTTTCATTAAAACGGACGCCGAAAATTGAGCGTCGGCTGGTTTTCAGTGTCGATTTTTAAAAAACTGACATTGAAAAGGTTTTTTTTACGTCGCCATTATAGATTTCAGTTAAAAACCAACGTTAAATCCATTTTTTCACTAGTGAAGTGTGGGTGACTACATCCATTCCATGGAAACTCCCATTGGTCCATGGAAATCCACTATGAAAGAAAGTGAATAAAACTGAGCTAACTCCCGTTAAGCTTCTTATGTCTCCCAATATGAAATTATACAGACTATCATCAGTTAAAAATAATTTCTTATATTCTGATCCAACACAAGAATGAGAAACTTTGGAAACATATCACAATATTTTTTTTATAAATTATCCATTTGATTTTATCCATACGGTAAGTGTCCATTCAGTGTGTTCTAACTTTATCTGGTGAAACTTTATCTTGTGCATCTCAAAATATAATGTGCTTATAATATTTGATCTATACAATGAAAAGAAATTGCACCTATAGCCGCTAACTCTATTCAGAATCATTGTCTATTGTACCTATGACAAGATAAATTTCATATGATACCACTGACTAGGATTTCTATCTGGTAACTCTTCTCACTACACCTCTGCCTGGTGTACTTTTTCTTCAACCAAGATATTTCTTGGTTTGAAAAATTACACTACTCAAAAAACTTTAGTGTTTTAGATCTCTCATAAGGGTGAATAGTGTTTTTCATATTGTATTTTCACCCCATTTATAATGTACTTCAGGGAGAAAAGGCGAGAACTCAAAAATAATTTCCTACTCAACTCAAAACTCAAATTCGAATTATCTTACTCATTTGAAATTCCCATAATGCCACTATAGTATTCTATAACATTATTTAAGCTTCATGAATACTCTAATGTCAAAAACCTTCTTCAAACTTCCTTAACCTTGAAATTTAGGAACTCCTTCAAAGTTCTATATCTCTTCTATAAATTTTTTTTGAATGAATAGATAAATGTTTTAATAGTTAAAGTCTTTGATTAGTTTAGATAAAGATTATCAGAACACCAAAGGGAGATGTATGTCTAGTGTCTTTAGAAGAACATTTTGTATAGTGATCGGATTTTCAATCTAGTGAGCATTTTTTATTTACTCAACTGGTGAACCTCCCTATTCATATCCTCTTTATCCAATCAGCATTGACCAAATTACTTGTTTAGGTAAACTCTAACTCTATCTATATGGTTATCTTCATTTATAAAAGTTGACTTATGTGTTAGAAAGGTTCTTTTTGGTACATCTTTCCTCATTATACACTATATACAGAGTTTGGATCATAAAAAATAAACCATGTACAACTTCTCATATTCATTTTTACAATGACAACATGATTGATTTCCTAATGTTTGTTTGTATAATTATTCTTAAACAGATCATCATAACTTTGATAAACTCATTCCAGTGATTTCATTACTCATTTTCCTTCTTTATCTAATTCACTTATGTTTGATGATCTTTGTAAATATCTATAGGAATTCATCTTATGTTGGAGGGGAAACATCTCTATCAATCAAAACTTGATCTGATTGTCCTTCATTTGATGGACTTGAACTGACAAATCTTGGTCTGATAGTCTCGGTACTATATCATCCTTCCCTTATATATAGTCACCTCAATCGCCTCTATCTATTAAAATTGAGTCATTGAATTTTTGAAAACAAAATACTTATATCACAAAATAATTCTTCTTTGGGTTATGTTGGCTCAAAATTTTATCTCTCCCACATTATTTGATTCCAACATCCCTTCTACATCTGATAGCATTTAGCAACATGTTTTTTTGATCACCATTGCAGCTTCAAATTTATATTTCCACTAAAACATCAATCCTCTTGCACCATTGTACTTATTACACTTTTTTTAGATGTGTACAAACTCAGTTCTATAGACTTCTTATTGTTCATTATTTAGTGAAATCATACAATTTCAAATTTTTAAACTTTGTATGTACTCGTCATAGATTATGAAAATCTTCATGATGTTAGGAACTTAAAGATCGGTATAACATCATATGAATAATGGAAAATTTCATACACTTGGTAAGAAAACTTTTCTTAACATTCTCCAGTAACTCATTTTCTCTTGAAATACAAAACACTCAAAAACAAGATATGATGAAAAAAATACAAAACATTTTATAAAACATCATAAAGGATCTTAAATATCCCCCTTTGGATTTTTTAGAAACATTCTTATCAACTCTTTTCTTAACACTCACAACATATTTTTCTTATAAAGGTTATTAAACCACAACCTTTATCATAGAGAAAGTCTTAACACCACACTTCTGGATAAAGTAATGTTTTTGAAGGAATTTCATCCCTTGGTGATAAGAAATTTTGTGGCTATGATAAGATAAACTCCCCCTCAACATTTTACTCCCCATTTCTATGATAAAACTAGCATCATATTCATAAAATAAAATAGTAAAATGTTATGCAACTTCTTATACCCCTTTGAAAACATAATCCAAAGAAAATTAGGCGTACTTATTTAAGAACATTTGAAAGTCATTGGTGGAGGCTGGACATATAGTTTCAGCCTCATTTCTTCAAACCATTCTCATGGTAGAGCTTTGGTGAAAACATCTAAAATTTGATCTTTTATAGGAATATATTCAAGAAAAAAATCTCCACTAGTAACTTTTTCCTTAATGAAATGATATCTGATGTCAAAATGTTTTGATCTAGAATATTGTACAAGATATTTAGAGAGTTCAATGAAACTTTGTTTATCACAAATAATATTCAATGGGTTTCCTACATTTACCCTAAAATATTCTAGCTAAACTGTCATCCATAAAATTTGTGTACATACTTGGGTAGTGTAAATATATTCTACTTATGATTTTCTCAATATAAAAAAACTTTTATTCTTATCGTTCCAACTCACACAACTTTCCACCAATTAGAATGTTACTCCTAATGTTTATGTTCTATCATTACAATCTCCAACCTAATCAGCATTAGTGAACCTATAAAAGGTTAACTCGGGACTTCTTTTATATATCATACCATAATTTTATATTCCTTTAACATACCTAGGTATTATATTAGCTTCCATCAAGTTGTATTCCTCCGGATCACTCTAATATGCTGCACAAAATGTAATAGCATAAACAATGTCTGGTCCTATGGCAATATGATATAGTAAACTTCCTACTAATCATAAAAAATCATTATGATCCACAATTTTTCCAACATTATCCTTACTCATCTTTATCACAATGAAAATGGGAGTGAAATCTTCTTTAGAATATGTCATTCCAAAATTTTGTAATAACTCCTTGGTATAACCTTTTTATTAAATTGTAATCCCAAAAATAATGTTAACTCTCTGAGAATTGACATATAAAAGTTTTCCATAATTTGTTCAGTGAACTCTTTATAATCTTTATATGTGTTCCCTGCAAAAATTATGTCATCAACATAAACAATAAAAATCAGGGTACCTGTGTTTGACTTTTTTACATATAAGTTTCTATCAAATTTTCCTTTAGAAAAGTTCAATTGCTTTAGGAGACTATCAAGTTTTGTGTACCTATAATGAGGATCTTTTTTTAACCCATAAAAATATTTCTTCAACTTTCACACCATGATTTTATCATTTTCATGTATAAATACACTTGGTTTCTCAATATAAACTTCTTCCTCAATCTCTCCATTTAAAAAATATGGCTTGAAATTTATCTAATAAACTTTTTAATTTCTATGAGTAGAAACTACTATGAAAATTATTATTATTTCAAGTCTCACAACAAGTGTAAATTTTTTTTAAAAATAAAAACCTTCAACCGATGATTAACCTTTAAAAACAAGTTGTACTTTGTTTCTGAAAAATTTACCATGTTCATTAAGTTTATTTCTGAACACACATTTTGTTCCTATAACATTCTTTCATACCAGTCATGGAACAAGATCCCATGTTTCATTTTAATCAATTTGTTCTAACTCTTCATTCATCTCATTTAACCACTCTTTATGTTCAAGTGCCTTTGAGACTAATTGCTGCTAAACCTATGAGATAAGTGACGTCTCATTCTCTAATACCAACTTTCTCTTTTTTTTTATTGGTTCTTGATTTCCAATGATTTTTTCAGATTCAACCTATTTTTGTAAATTTCAGAACATTAGTGATTTTCTGTAAATATTATTTTCCTCTTCACAAGACCGATCTGAATGACTTTGTATAGGAATAGGAGCACTATAATCATCCTTTAAATAATCTTCTTTTGATCTGAACATTCCATATTTATTAATAGATTCCTTATCTTCTTCACCTTCTTTTGTTTAGGAAGTCTATTTTTCAAAAGCATTGACATAAAAGGAATAAAAAAACTAATGTTTTTGTTTATTACAACACTTATAACTTCTTCTATCATTTTATTATCCCTTGAATATTCCTTCTTTATCTTTTTCATCAAACTTTCCAAGATCAAGTTTTTTTATTTTTATTAAGTATCAAATCCCAAAAACATCAAAGTATTCCACTGTAGGTTTTCTCTTATACCGCATCTCATAAAGAGTTATTTTAGATTCTATCATTAAAAAAACATTTGTTTTGTATACGTACATCATTATTAATGTATTCTCTCTATAAAAACATAAAAAATTTATATTTATCCAGCGTACTTCTTCCCATTTCTACTAAACTTCTATTATTCCTTTTTTCCGCTCTATTTCTTTTGTAGAGTATATAGATCACTGAATTGATGTTTTATTCTATGTTTCTTTAAATATGATTCAAAATCATTTCTTGTGGACTCCTTTTAATTTAATTTCTTTTATTTAGTATATAAACATGCATCTCCCTCTCAATTTCACTTTTTAAACATCTAAACAATTATACAGCCTCTAATTTAAGTTTCTTGAACATTATATTGGTCATCCAAGCGAAATCATAAATGAAAGTAATAAATTATAAAATCACATTTTTATGATTTATGTCACATCATTCCATAAAGATCATAGTGAATAATCTCAAGTGGTCTGGTGGATTGGATTTTAACCTTCTTATGTCGTCAACTAACCATCTTCCCTTTCTGACATGTTGTGCAAACAATATATTATTTTTTTAGCGGTGGTATGTTTCTTAAAGTATCTAATTTGGAAGCTTTTCTAATAATTTTCTATCCAAGATACCCAAGTATTTTATACCACAACTTATTTTCATCCACTATACTTATGTATCAAAAGATAAAAAGATCTCTAATTCAGAATATATCTTCATTGGTTCTTTCTCCCTTAGTAACAATTTTTACATCTTTCAATCATCTAATAATACAAGAATATTTTCTAAAGATAAAATCCTTACCATCATTACAATGTTGGATAATACTCGATAAGTTGTTCTTGATCTCATCATCATATAAAACTTCCTTCAACATTAGTTTCTAGGTTTCTATCTTATCTATTTCAATTCCTCTAATTTTTAAGGAACTACTATTTCTAAAAATAATTGTTCCACCTTCACGTTCTTCATCATTTTTCCTGATTTTCATATCACCTATCCTATGTGAGGAACAACCACTATCAATAATCCAAGGTTTATTCCTTTTTATAGATTTTGTAGTAGTCTCAATAACAAAATCTCTTTTCTATATTTTCTTCTTACCGAATTATTTTTATTTATTAGCATAAGAAAATTTACTTGAAATTGTTTTCATACATTCTTTAGTATAGTGAACTCATTGATCACATCTTCCACAAACTTCCTCTGGGGTCAAAATGATTTTTTTGTTTAATTTATTACTTATGATTTTTTTTTTATTTCCTTATACGGTGTAGGAAAGTGACTCCTTTTTATTACACTATTTCTCCCCCTCATTTCAGGCCTATTTCTATAGAGAGACATATTGTGCCAATATTTATATCCTTTATTCCCATAAATACCACAATTCCAAAAATGTTGTCGGATCTCAATCTTCTGTAGAAAAATGTTTTTTCTATGTGATGAGTTTATTGACATTCAGTATTAATTACATCCCTTTATCTCCTTGGGAATGGGGAAGTATTATAATTTTTATATTTTTCAGTTTTTATTGATTTAGTTCATTTCTCACATCCTCTTTGAACCCAAAATTTCCCACAGTTATTTCCAACACAAGAATGGTTAGAACATTCAGATGAACATTTATATTTGGAAAGTGTGATTTCACCTAATTCATTGTATGAGTAATTACACCATCTTAAGATGTTTTTCCTTTAATTACAAAGAATTATTTAAATTACTACTTAACTTTCTTAAGGAGTTTTCAACATAAAGGCATCTTGAATTTGTTTTACATGGTTCATCTTCTTTGACTATAAGTTTCTTACCAAGATAATTCACCATATTTCCGTGTTCTACAACTTTTAACTTGAGGATTATAATCTCCTCAATGTATGCATATTATATTTTATGAAAATATTCCTTTGTTTTTTTCACACTTTCCTTCTTCAGTATTCTGGATTATTTCTTGAGTTTTTTTCTCAAGACATGCCATAAGTTCTGATCTAAGCTGATATTCCCTATAGGTTTCTTCACCTTATTCTTTTTCACTATTAGATGTATCTTACTTTCTTTCAACATTATTAAATAATATTTTGTTCCTTTTAAATGAATCATTTTATGATAAACTATTATTAGAATAATCATACTCAATTTTCTTTCACAATATACTTATTTTGTTTCGAGTGAAATTTTTCTTATGTCAATTGGATTGTTAGTCTTCCATGGAAGTTTTGTTGAACTTTTTCAATAAAGGATTTTATTTTTAATCATCATCATTTTCTACATATTTCTTCTTTGGACAATTCATAGAAAAAAATTCAATACATCCACACTTGAAAATTTTAAGTGGTATTTTTACTCTATATATTAATCTACCTATTTGGTAATTTTTTTAGATAAGATACATGATTCTATCATTCATTTCATCATTTCTATTATCTTCTAAATCACTAAGTCCAACAATTGTATGATCAAAATCATGGATTTTTATTTTTCTAATACATTCAAAATATATTTTATCCTTGATCTTCTTTTGCAATGTTGGAACTTTCCTTATCTCATATGAAATAAGAAATTTATGAAATTAATTATGAGAAAAATAATATTTTTATTCTAATGTAGAGATTTTAGGATCTAACTTGTCAGGAAAGTTCCTCATTAGTTTCTTAATGATGGTAGTATAATCTCTAATTCTAATAAGAAATTCATTAACTCCTGTAACATTCTCATAAAAATATTCTTTTCCAGACATTCTGATGTCTCCAAACATACTTATCTAGATTTGAAGTTTCACTTTCTTCACTTTAACATTTCCCTCAAAGATACTTTCAATTTTTTCCATGTTTACTTATCTATCTTGAGACCCATCACCTTCATATAAACATTTTTTGATAAGGCCGTAAGAATAGAATTTTGTGCTTTCCCATCAACCTCAAGATTCATTTTTCAACAAATGAAATATGAGTATCTTTCTCAATGAGTGAAAGACTAAATGTAGATGAATTGATTAGCTCTATTGTAGGAGAGAGAAGATTGGTAATCAATATATTTTTACAACCATGATAATTTTTTTCATCGAAGGTAGAAATACCACTGTTGTCCATTGAGTTGAGATTATCCATAATAAGGGAAGAATAGGGGGAACCTAGTTACTCTGATACCACATGAAGTTCCTTAGGATCATGATAACCACTATATAGGGGGGTGAATCAATGGTTATCTTTTATAATTTAAATTATTTTGAAATTAACTCTTTAAACTTTTTAGAGTTTTAATCCTCATCAAATTTATATAACATCCTCAGAAGCATTCAATGATTGGAAAGTAAAGAAAGGCACACAAGATTTACAAGGTTCACCCATGGTGTGGGTGACTACGTTATTTCTATGGAGACTCCCATAATTCTATGGAAATACACTATGAAAGAAAGTGAATATCACTTAACAAACTCCCATTAATCTCCTTATATATCTCGATAAAAAATTATACAGACTCTTGTTAGTTATAATTATTTTTTTATCTTTAGAGCCAACATAAGATTGAGAAACTTTGGAATCCTCTAACAATAATTTCATCTGGAAATCATTTTATTGATTTTATTCATATAGTAAGATTCCATATGGGGTTTTAGGCCTTAATCTAGTGAAACTCCATCTAGTGTACCTCATAGTATATTATACCTCTAATGTATGATCTATCTGATGAATAACCACTACACCTCTAGCCAGTAACTCTGTTTGGAATCTTTATCTATTGTACTTGTGACAAGCTGAACTCCATATAATACCACTGACTATAATCTCTATCAAGTAACTCTTCTCACTACACCTCTATCTAGTTTGCTTCTTCAACCAAGATATTCCTTGGTTAGAAAACTTACACTTCTCAAAAAAACTTCAGTATTTCAACTCTCTCATATGAGTGAATAGTGATTTTTTATTTTTTATTGTACTTACACCACCTTTATATAGGTTCACTTCAGGGAGAAAAATTGGGAACTCAAAAAATTCCCACTCAACTCAAAACAATTCCCACTCAACTCAAAAAAATAAAATTCAAATTTTACCACTCATTTGAAATTCATTGGATGCCTCTACAACATTTTAGAAAATTATTGAAGCTTCATGAATACTCTAGCATCAGCAACCTTCTTCAAACATTATTACCATTGGTTTTAAGATACATCATCAAACTTACTTATCCGAGTAAGAAAAAAATAATTGAATGAACATATCAACATCATCATTGCTATAGTATTTACATAGTATACATAAATCCACTCCGAACTTCTTTAGGATAATGTTTTCCCAATGTCTTTATAAAATTTTGTTTAGTGTACTGATTTTCAATCTGCTGAGTATTTTCTATTTCTTCAACTAGAGAACCACTTTTTATCTCTTTTTTTATTGATTAGAATTGACCAACGTACTTGGTTTAGTAAACTCTAGCTCTCTCCATCTTGTTCTATTCATCTATAAACTCTAACTGATGTGTTGGTTATTAGAGTTGGTACCCTGAAACCAACTTTTGTATAATTTATGATAACCAGAATTCATTGTTTTGAATATTAATAAATTTTTCGTCACATAATTATTGTTCTTCTACATAACATATCATGAGATAATGTCCTAAGATTAATTTTCAAACTAAAAGGTCATAGCAATTCTCCACTATGATGAGAACCCATAAGTGTCACAAATGTATTCTTAAATATATGTTCTATAGCTGGATGAAATTATTTGAGGTACACAAATGATATAGGCTATCATGGGTAGTGACTCATAGTAATTTTATCCACCTTATCCTGGTATACACCCTTGGTAATATCTAGTGTAGGGTATTATGAGAATGAGACATGCAAGTAGGAAATCCACATTTATATGTGTCATTGGATGTTCCTATATGAGGATGTGTGTACTGATCCTTAGAATTTAAAATTATTATTAATGAATTTTATGAGTAGTGTAGCTTGAAGTATTGAAGAAAACCATGATGACATACGTTCATGATAAAGTATGATATGTTGGGTGCGTCACGAGTAATACTTCATTAATGAATAATGTGAAAAAGGATTTTTCCCTTCTATTCTTTAACGTAAGTTGAATCTTAGGCCCTTTCATAGAAATAATATAGCTTAAATAAATCCATGGCCATGGTATTCTGCATGAAAGTTGATTTCCTTACATTCAAATAAAGAGACATTGAGCATATAGATACATGGCACCGATATTCAACCTACTTGATCAGAGATGTCATGATAAAGGGATTATATTACACAGTTAACATCTTCATGAGTTATTATGAAATTGTGGCATTAACTTATTTCTCTATGGGTTCCTTGGTATGTTACTAGATGTTAACCTTGGATTTTAGGTTGTTTCACCTAATGCCACTGAGAAATAGGCCTAGAGAGTCACACACTAAGTATATCCATAACATTAGTTAAATAATATTTTTATTTATTATTTAACAAGTTGAATGAATATTCTTCCCACGTGTGATTTAATAATTATTAATTTTTTCTTTATTGCATATATCATGTCACTAGTTATTCAAGAGAATATTTTATGATCATAAAATTTAATAAATATTTTTCTACCATTTAGTGAATATAATATTTATTTATTTATTAAAGATTAATGTAATGATATTTATTTAATAAGTAAATAGTCATTATTCAAGGCCTGATAAATATTATGGAGGAATAGAGGATCGAGTTTAAATGTCCAGTGAGAAATAATATATATTGAATATTATTTAAATAAATTTAATTTAATTTAATTATAAAATTATTTTTATTTTTATTACATACATGGGGTTCTGTAGAGATTACAAAAATAATAAGGAACATGCACAATTATTATTTCCTAACCATAGAGGCATATAAGCCAAATTATTTTAATTTATTTCAGAGCCTTTTTCATTTTTTGTGTACAACGAAATCCAGATAGAATCCACTTAAAGCCCTAGGGAGTTCCCTCTCCAAGAATTCTCTCAAGAATAGAGGTTTTTCCTCCTCCACCACCACTCTCAAGTCTAGAGAGATAAAATAGAACACTTCCTTTAAGAGATTCTCGATATGATCAAATATTAATGGCACAAGTGTTAGGATATACTGTGTTAGAACCTGAATATTCTTACAGCAATATTTAGAAGCTTGTAGAGCACATGTGGGTCACCATTGGAGGGAATCTACTCAGGATTTATAAAACATAATGACGATACGATAGAGATACTTTTTTATTCATTAATGAAGAAATAATTCCATGAAAGGTAATTATTAATTGTTTAAATTAATTATAAATAATATTTGATGGTATTGCACTTGGTTCCAGTGTTTTTATCTCGTTAATTAATATTTTATTTTATTCTGTTGATCATGGCATTTATTGTTACGTAAATCTCATATTAATCATCAATTACAACAAAAGGATGAGTTGGGAATATACCATTTGGTGCTTCCACTCTGCCCAAAACCTAGAAGTGGTATCAAAGGGAGGTTGCATAATTATTTATAATTATTTAAGAATAATTTATTTATTTTCACATTTATCATTAGTTTTTAATTACAGATTAATCATTCTTAATCTGAATCATGAGATCTTCTTTTCTTCTTCTTTATTATCACAAATATAAACAAACCGATTAATTTTATGAACATATAACATTTAAAGATCTCATTCGTAGGTACCTAGGATTTTGGTCCAATAGCACAAGAGTACCCATCATGTATCCCATTGGTGGATGTCGTGTACCCGTGTTTAATGTACCATGAATAAATTCATAATTAATTCAACCCATGTGCATTTATTACATGTGGTGTATTTAAATAAACACCATGTGTTGACTAGGCCAATATGGGACATGGTTAGAAAGACTATATATCTTATAACATCTGTACACTATGTTTAGTCCTTTAGTCAGAGACGAGCCATGTATTCACTTACACGGCCTAAATGACTGGTGACCATGTAACTCAGAGACCACATGTCGTTTATTTGACGTACACATCATGTACTCCAATTTTTTTTTGCATGGTTAAACGTTGAGTCCCTAAGAATATTTCATGTATAGATAGTGAGAACAATACATTTCATGTATCTGGATTGTACATGCCATTTATTTTACCAAATTACACAGAATTAAAATTAAGTTATTATACTACTCAAACCTTATCAACATGTGTTTTGTGTGGTCATTATGTTGATAGTGTATGTCATGTAATGTTTTATATATATATAAATGTCTAATTAATTTCTAAATAATTTTTGGATCTGTATATTCTGTATAATTCATAATGCAGTCATTACTCTATGCACATTAAAACATAACATGTTATGTAAATACCATGTTTTCCATGTGGTCATTAAATTGAAAATACATGCCTTAAAATTATGTGATAAGTCATGTATGCCACATGTCACAAGAGTAAACATTATATGGATATATTACATGTTGGGTAGTTTGGATGGGTACTCATCATATTTCCTCCAAGATATATTTTTGTACACGGTTAATTTTCAATAAATTTATTTAATTTTTTTAAAATTATGATGTATGAGAATCTTAAGAAAAATTTGGATGGTCATTAAGAGAAAATAATTTATTAATTAAAGAAGATAATTAATTGATTTGAGCGTAATTTATCTTAAATAATAATGATTAAATTGAAAGTTATTTTTATTAAATGTGTAATTCATTGCATGTATGTGGATGATCATGAGCATAGAATAGACCTTTATGTGTGATTGGTTTCATTTTAATTTATTATTAAATTAAATTATGGCATGTGCAATGTCTCTGCTCTCATTATGTAAGGGTGTATGTGCACATGGTTTCTTTTATATAAAATTAAATATAATAGATGGAGCTCCAAAGATAGTAGAGGTAGTTTGAGTTTAGAGCCAAGGAGAAACCAAAACAAGAGAGATACATAGGTCGAAAAGTGAAAACTACAACATTAACCATTAAATGGTTCAATGTGTTTCTTCGCCTAGGTCAACAACTAGTTTATCATTTACTAGATGAACTAACTATTAGTAAAATCTCATGATCATGCCACTTATTATTTTATTTATATCAAGTTGCAAGGTTATTTCATTATGGATGTTTGCTTTCAATCACATGAATTAATGAATTAACAAACATACAAGATATAACTAAAATAAAATGTCTTATGAGTAAACATTATCCAAGAAATTATTAATCACTTATGTAAATCCATGTAATATTAACAAACATGTAATAAAGATAATAATTGGAAATTTATGCATAAAGATAAAATACCTCAATTATATATGTTTATTTGGTATATCCTTCCCCTACTTATGTTAAAATCGAACCATAGTTCAAAGTGCTTGACCATCCCAAGTCAGTGTGATTTTAATTATCAGGGGATTCTAACTTAATGTTTTCATTTAACTTAACTTAGTTCACATCAAGGGTTGACTTACAAGGAAGGACATAGTGTAACTAAGAGGTAAAGATTGAGTAAATGAAATTGAAGTATTTCTGGATTGGGGACTCCACTCAAAAGATCAAGGAACTATGAGTTAATGTAGATAGCATTTCGAATGCCAACAATAAACCCTTAAAAATTCATGGGCAACCAAATTCAGGGTGAAGAGAAGGGTAATATGGATCCATTCCACTATAATGTTTAAAAACAGTATATTCTGAAGCCAATGGTGATGGTTATTGGGTTTTGATAAAATAGTGGGAGATTAATAAATATAATATTTATTTATTATCTACTTTTATAAGATATAGTACCAAAAAATTGTCTTCTTATTTATAGGTTAAAAAATAAATATGACTTCAAACATTTCACTATGATCCATACATGAGAAGGATAACCTTCTCATATAAAAAAATTATAAGAGTTTCAAAGGCTCTTGCACGTTATCCTATGCCATAAAAGAAAATTGTATGTGCAAGAAAACCCTATTTCTGAAGCATATGGCCAAAAGGATAGTGAGGAAGAGTTATCTCTCTATG
Organism: Viscum album; assembly: GCA_963277665.1. Classification (NCBI taxonomy): domain Eukaryota; kingdom Viridiplantae; phylum Streptophyta; class Magnoliopsida; order Santalales; family Viscaceae; genus Viscum; species Viscum album. The sequence goes on along the minus strand of OY728127.1, from coordinate 1,187,813,425 downwards.
ATAAACATTTGAAAAATTCTAAAGATGTTCAATATTTCATGATATCATCCATGAATAATGAGATTCTTAAGAAACATGAGGACATGGATGCATATCATGTTGTCTCACCTTCAGGATCTCTATCAAGAGAAGGTGAGATAAGAGAGATACAAGATCTCCATTGATCATTTTATAACTAAGATTATAGATTTATCACTAAATGGGCCTTATGTAGTAAAACTTATTGTCTACATCGAATGATTTGACATCTTAGGGATTAAATTCTCAGATGATTTGTGAATATATCTCATGATTTCCTTACTAAACAAGTCCTACTCTACTTTAACTATTAATTATAACATGAGCAATAATGAGAAGATTCTTTAATAACTTCTTACTTTGATTCGTCAAGTGTACCGGGACATAGGGAATGAGAAATACACAATACTTATAGTGAATATGAAAATTAAGAATAAGGAAAAGGGTCGAAATACTCATAATAATTCTAAATATCCCAATCATCATCCTTCCATGAAGAGAAATATCCAGTGACAAGGGAAAGAAAAGGAAGCAGTATGTTTTTCATGTGGTAAGAAATGCCAATGGAAGAGAAACAACACCCTAAATAAATGGTAATCTAAATGTGTGCTTGTTATCAAGTGTAATATTTCAATATCTAGACATTGGGTATTAGGTATATCTTTTGGTGCTTACATATCTATCCAAATGCTCGAACCAAGTAGATTTAAAATGATTGATAAAGGAGAGATGGATTTGAGGGCTGTCAATGGTGCAAGGATGGCTACTCTTTCCATTGGAGACTACCACCTTTCATTGACAATAGCAATTATATTAGTTTTAAGATATTGTTATTATGTACCAATTGTTACCAAGAATATAGTTTTTATATCATTCCTAGATATGAATGGTTTTATTTTCAAATTTGGAAATAAAAGTTGTTATTTTATAAATAAAACATATGTTATGGTATGAAACAATTAAATAAATGTCTTTATGTATTAAATTACAAACAACAATTATTAAAAATTGATAATGAATCATGTTCGCACAACTCATATAACACTCAGCTATGGAATCACTATCTTGGTCATGTAAACGAGAAGCGTTTGACAAAGCTATGTTAAGATGGTTATTTAGACACTTTTGAGCTAAAACCACATAAAAGATGTCATGCTTGTTTGCAATAAAAAATTACTAAAACAAAATTTAGTGGAAAAGGTTAAAGGGACAAAAAGATTATCGTATTGGTACACACCGATGTATGTTGACCATTTCTAGTATAATCTTGAAGTCTGTATTCTTACTTAATAACTTTTACTGATGACTTGAGTAGATTTGGATATGTATATTTTATGAGGTATAAGTATGATTACTTTGATAAAGTCAAAGAATTAAAGGATTAAGTATATAATCAACTTGGAAATAAGATAAATAAGCTTTGATCTGATCAATGTGGGGAATATCTCAATGAAGAGTTTATTGACATTTTATGGTAGTTTGAGATTCTTTCTCAACTAACTACACCTTACACACCATAGTGGAATGGTTTTAGTGAAAGGATGAATCATACCTTGATAAACATATTAATTTCATTGATGAGTCATGTAGATCTTCCATTATCCTTTTAGGGATATTCATTACAAACTACAACATACACATTAAATTGAGTTCCAACTAATGTAGAAAATGAAATTCCTCTGAGTTATAGAGTAGAAAGAAACCCATTTTTCACATAATCATATATGGGGTTGTGATGTATTTTTTAAGGCATTATTAGGAAACAAACTAGCACCCTATGGAACAAACTATATCTTTATAAGATATCTTAAGGAAATAAAGGGATACTATATATACAACCCCTTAGACAAGAAAGTGACTTTTGCCAGACATGCCATATTTCTTGAGAGGGAGTACATCCTTAATAAAGATAGTGGTATAAATATTAACTTCAATGAATTTGATGTTGAATAAACATAAGATTTGGTACATGAATAGATTTCATCGGTATCCATAGAAGAAGTTGTTTATGAAACACAAGTACTGCATAGGATCATCAGATAGGTAAGAGAACCAGAGAGATATGGTTTTCTAATAATCAAAGATGGTGCCTCATTATTAGTTGAAAATGAAGAACATATCTCCTATAAAGAGAAAATAGAGGGATCATAAGTTATAAGATTGGAATAATCCATGAATTCTGAAATGGATTCCATGTATCAAAACTAAGTTTGTGTTGTGGTTGATCTTCCAGTTGATGTAAATCTTGTCAGTTGTAAATGGGAATTATAGAGAATACTGGAAATTAAAGGTAAAGTATGTACTTAAAAATAAAGTATAGTATCTAAAGGTTTTAAATAACATCAATGCATTAACTATGATGAAACCTTCTCCCGGACTTCCATGTTTCAATCCATTAGATTTCTACTTTCTATAGCAGCCTACCATGAGTATAAAATTTTTCAGATGAATTTCAAAACAACTTTCCTTAATGGGAACCTTTAGGAAGATTTATATATGACACAAATAGAAGGGTTCATAAATCCAAGTGACTCCAAAAGTATTTTTAAGTTGCAGAGATCTATTTATGGATTGAAGAAATTATCCAAGTCATGGAACATTTGATTATATAAATATATAAAATAATTTTATTTCATTAAGATTGAATGTGAGATGTGTCTTTATAAGGGGTTTAGTGGGAATGTGGTCATTATCCTATTATTATATTTTTATGACATATTACTTATTGAAAATGATATACCAGTCTTACATCCTGTTAAGGAATGATTAAATAAGTGTCTCCCCATAAAGGATTTAGATGAAGCAGCCTATATTCTAGGGATCAAGAACATTCATGATAGATCCAAGATTCTTCTTGGACTATTTCAAGGTAGATAAATTGACTAGATGTTAAAGATATATAATATATAACAATCCAAGAGGGGATTGGTTCCAGTGTCACATGGTATACATCTTTCTAAGAAAATTTTTCTTCATACGTAGAAAGAGAAATAGATAATGAATAAGATATCATACGCCTCGGTAATAGGATAAATAATGTATGTCATGGTATGTACTATACTTTATGTTTATTACCCATTAAGTATGGTAGGAATATATAAATCCAATCCCGGTGAACAACATTGGTCTGCTGTTAAGGATATCCTTAAGCATTTGAGAACAACTAAGGATATATTCCTAGTGTATGGATGATAAGAGGAGATAGTCATCAGTGGTTATACTGATTCTTGTTTTCAAATAGATCTAAATGATATGAATCCATAAATAGGGTATGTTTTCTGCCTTAATGGATGATCTGTGAGCTTGAAGAGTTCAAAGAATCCATTTTTCAATGATTCTACAGTGGGTTTTGAGTATATAGAATCATATAATGTAGCCAAATAATCCCTTGGGATTCGAAGCTTTATCTTGTAGCTTGATGTGGTACCTAGTTTTAAAGACCCTATCACATTGTATTGTGATAATACTACAATGATTTCACTTGTAAAAGAGACACGATCACACCAACGAACAAAATACATACTCTAGAAGTATCACCTTGAGAAATTTTTCTCAGAGGAGTGAAGTTACAGTAAGCATAGTTTCCACAGAATAAAATATGGTGGACCCCATGACTAAAGGCATATCTCAGCAGAATCATGAGTATTATGTGAGAGCTAACGGACTGATGGTTGTTAGCAGTTGGCTCTAATGAAAATGGGAGTCCGTTGGAGTTGGTTCCCTAGAACCATTTTTTATGTACTTTATGATAACCTATATTCAATATTTCGAATATTATTAAACTTATTATCACATCATGATTTTTCTTCTACGTAGCATAGGAGAAGATAATGTCCTAAGAGTAAATGTCACACTAAAAGATCATTGTAGTTTCGTGCTTTGATGAGAACCTAGAAGTTCCATGATGGTATTTTTAAATATATGTTCTATAGATAGATGAAATCATTTAAGAGACAAAAATGATACAGGATATCATGGGTGTATGATCATTGGACTTTGAGGAACCTTCTCATGGTGTACTCTATTAGTAATATCCAGTGTAGGATATTATGAGAACAAGACCCATTATATTTTTCATTGGATGTTACTATCTATGGACATGTGTATTGAACTTAATAATTTAATATTATTATTAATTAATTTTATTATCCACTTACTTTTATGTGTTGATAAAAACTATGGTGACATTTGTTCGCAATGATGTCGGATACATTCGGTGCATCACGAGTAAAATATATTTAATGAATAATGAGAGAAATGATTTGTACCTTTTATTCATTAATGGAAGCTAATATCTTGGTCCCTTTGATATAAATGATATAACCTAAATAAATCCATGGTCATGGTGTTTTGTGGGAAAGTTTATTTCCAAAAATTCAAAGAGAGATACAATGATCGTATAAGTTGATAACACCAACATGCAACCTTCTTGATTAGAGATATCACAATAAAGGGATTATATTACACAATAAGTGTCTGCATGAGGTATTATGATGATGCATCATTAACTTCTTTCTCTATAGATGTCTTGGCATATTGTTAGACACTAACCTTGGACATTATATAGTTTCACCTAATGCCACTCAGAAAGAGTCCTAGAGGGTCACACGCTGAGTGTATCCAAAACCTTAGTTAAATAATATTATTATTTATTATTTAAATAGTTGAATAAATATTATTACAATATGTAGTTTGATAATTATTCATATTTTATTGATTTCATATATTTAATCACTAGTTATTCAAGAGAATATTTTGTGATCATAATATTTAATAAATTTTTATTTTTTTAGTGAATATAATATTTATTTAACTATTTTTAAAAAAATAATATAGTGATATTTATTTAATAAATATATAGCCATTATTCAAGGCCTGATAAATATTTTGGAGGAATTGAAAACTAGGTTTAATGGTCTAGTGGGAAATAATATATATTGAATATTATTTGAATAAATATTAATGAATTTAATTCACGAGTTTAGAACATGTCAAGAAATAATATTATTATTATTATAGACATGGGGTTCTGTAGGGGTTAAGGAAATAATAAGAGTGCATGCACAATTATTATTTTCTAACCCTAGTGGTACATAAACTCAATTGCATTATTTTATTTTAGATCCTTTTTCATTTTTTATGCACAACGACATCTGGAGAGAATCCTCTCAATGCCCTAAAGAGATCCCTTTCCAAGAACTCTCTCAAGAATAGAGATCAATTCTCCTCCATAGTGCCACTCATGTCTAGAGAGATCAAAGATAACCCTTCTATATAGAGATTCTCGAGGTGATCAAAGAAGAATGATGAAAGAATTTGGATCTACAGTACTAGAACCCAGAGATTCCTATGGCGATGTTCAAAGGTTTATGGAGCACATTTGGATCACCACTGTAGGGAATCTACTCTTGATTCCTACAAAACAACAAAGGTATGACATTGAGAAAATATCTGATTCATCAATGAATAAATAATTCCTCACAAGGTAATTATTAATTTTTTAAATTAATTATAAATAATATATGATGATCCTGCACTTTGTTCTGGAAAATTTCTATCATTAATTAATATTTTATTTAATTCTATTGATCATTGAATTTATCATCATGTTGGTCTCAGATTAATCACCGATTACAAAAAAAAGATGAGTTGGTCATGTCCCATTTGGTGCTTCCATTGCACCCAGAACCTACGTTGGCAGGGTTCTATCTGGTATATCTTTCTTTAGCATAAACTTCATACAGATCTTGAATCACAAAACCTCATCCTGGTACAACTTCATATAATTTTCGTTTTGTTGACATCACTATTTATTTTCCAATGTTTATTCATCTAAGGAATTTTAACCGATCATCATAAATTTTCTAAACATATTCTAGTGACTTTGTTACTCATTATCCTTATCTTTCCAATGCACTATTGTCCAATGATGTTTGTAAATATCTATATAAATTTATCATTTTTGGGAGGGGGTAAATCTCTATCAATAAAAACTAAATATGATGGTCTTTCATCTTATGGACTTGAATTGATAGATATTTACCCAATTGACTCAATCTAATGTTCTCCTTCCGGACTGTCTAGTCACCTCAACAACCTTTATCTAGTAAACTTGAGTCATTGACTGTCCAACAATATTGTTGCAACTTCTAAAGACTTCTGGCATAAAAGACATCTCTATAAGGTTATATTGGCTTGAACATTGATCTCTCCGACTTTTTCTAATTCCAACATCCCTACTCTATTCAATAATATTTTTCAATATGATTTTTGGATCACCATCATAGCTTCAACATTTTACTATTACTCAAACGTCAACTTCTCACACCATTGTACTTATTCCACTTTGTACAGATGTGTATAAACTCAGTTCCATTAACTTAATGTTATTCTTTATTTAGTAACATTATACAATTTCAACTTTGTAAACTTCATACATACTCATATTGGATCACATAAATCCTTACAATTTTAGGACCTTGTGGATTGGAATAGCATCATCTGACTAACAAAAATTTTCCTACACTTGGTAAGAAAATTTTTCTTAACCATATTTAGTAACTCATTTTATACTGAAACAAAAAACACGTGAAAATAATATATGTTGGAAACAAATTCAAAACATTCAAAAGGATCTTCAATGTTAAATGATTATATAAAATATGTTAAAGGATTATTGAAAGTAAAATAACGTTTTACTTAATTTTCATTCAAATATAAAGGTTTTATCAATGTTGGAAGCTTGATGATAATATTTTTTAATTAATCTCTCACACCGAATGTTTGATAAAAATCTTGAATAGCCTTTGTAAATTATTTATATGAATTCAAAAGGTTTTTTGGGTCTTCAAAGTAAATTATAAAATGGTTTTTTAGTTTTACATGGTATTTCAAGTAATTTATTGAAATTTAACGTATTTATAAAATATTTTAATATTCATTTTGAATAAAAAATATGGGGTTTGAAAATGAATTTTGATATAGTTTATTGTTATACACATATACATGGGTATATTTTTGGGTCTAAATACTTATTTCTACACTACTTTGGAAAATAAAAATAGACATATTTTTTTAATATAATTTATCTTAAGTTGGTTATCAAGTGAAATTTTTCAGTTTTTTAAGTTCCTATGAATAGTTATTCTAATTTACATTACCTTAATCAAAAGTAATTTTCTATGTGAAAGTTTAAATGGGATGGAAGGTATTAGTATGATTTATTTTTCAAAAGGACCTATGCATATCATAAATATTTCAGAATGAGTTTATTTATGTTTTTTTAGAAGGAACATTGTAGTGTCATTGTAAAACTTCATTGGTAGAAGCTAAATAAATAAAAATCGATCAAAATGTGATATTTGTGTTGTTGATGCAGTTGAAACTAAATCCAAGAATCGTGAAATTCAAAGGATAGAGTTAGTTGTGACCTATTTCTATAATTAGTTCCATTATATCAAGGTGAAAAATAAAAATTGAGAAATTTATCTAAATATTTCATATTTTTTGAGGGTTTCAACTTCTCATTTCCTTGGGTGCTTCCATTTTCAAACTTTTCATAGAGTTTTCAATTAATAGAATCTGTGTGTGAAGATATATTGTAAATTCTCTTATGATATTTCTATTTCTTTTTTTGTTGTTCTAATATGTGAGATTGATGGGTTATGAGGATAATTATACTCATTTCATTTCAATATGGTGTGATCGAGAGCTTCATAAATGAATACAGAAGCTATTCCGGTCAGGTTGATTGAGGGATTTTAGATTTGGAAGAAAAACCTACTGATAGGTTTATAATTAGGGATACCTAGAGTTTGGGAAATAAAATTTATTTCCTATTTGGGTTAAAGTGAACCCCTAAATTTGTTGAGGTGGTGTTTTTCTTATTATATCCCTTTCTGGGAGTAAGTTATATCATGTAATTTTAGTTTCCACGTATATAATTTATATATTTAGTATAGTAGTCAATGCATTTTTTCTCTATATAATTATATATTTACATTTTAGATCTTAGTTTATAGTTTTTTATTTGACTTTATCATAAGAATATCATTCTAACTTTTGGAAGGAGTTTGTTCCATTTATTCATTGATACAACAATTTGAATTATCAATTAGTTCAAATAACTCCAATTTACCCCCCCAACTGTAGTAAAATAGTCATACATTCTTGGTAAACATTTTGTAATATAGTAGCTCTCTACATATTTATTTTTTCTAAAACTAACCATATTGTAGAGAAAAGATTTTTTTATTATGGAAGGTTTAACTGTTGGCACATTAAAAAATTTAAATCCTAGAAGATCACCAATTTTTGATGGGTTTGACTATGTATATAACTTTTTTGTTATTGCTGGTAGCTACAAGATTCTTAATAAGTAAGTTAAAACTTTTAAAAGAGATGAAAACACTGAGTATCAGTTTAATTATAGAGTTTGGAAAACTCTTTTATTCTCAATGATGAGTAATATCTACAATCAAACATCTTCTTTTGAAATGGTGAATTGTATCTAGAAAAAGATGGAAATGACACATTTTAGATCTTCAAAGTTTTTAGAAACCATAAGGGTTATGATTTGTGTTGATAATCAAGCTTTTTATTTCCTACCTGGTGAGTCTGTTTCTTAAATACATCATAGGTTTATTACCATTGTATATAGATTGTAGTTTCTTAGTGAGAAGTAGTTATTAGATGAGAAGCTTATTACAAAGATCATAGATATCATGCCTATAGAGTGGGAATCTAAGAGAAGGATCATATAAGACATGAAACATATAACTAAATAGAGTCTTTATGATCTTATTTGAATTCTTATGAAATATTAAATAATGTTGAAGAGGGATGTTGAAAAAGAGAAAAGAAATAATGGGATATCTTTTGCTTCAATTTTTAGAGAAGTTATAGTTGAGAAAGCTAAGTTTGGTGTAATTGTTTCGAAATCTAAAAATTCTAAAAGAAAATTTAAGAATGAGTAAGATTATAGTACTTATAAGGAAAGTGAGAATGAACATGATTCTCTTTCTATGTGTATGAATAGTATTATTGGAAAGAATAATTTTTGTAACAAGTATAGAAATAATTAGAAAAATAAAAGTGAGAGGAAATATTATTCTGAATTTTTTTCTATGAATGTTAGAAAACATGTAATATAATACCTAATTGACTGAGGTTGAAAATTAAGGAATGAAGTTTGAAGAAATACTTTAAATGTAAAGGAAATAAAATTTTGAAATCTATGGGAACCAAGACTGTTAGTGGTGGAGACACATCATCAGATACTTAGTCACATGAGAGCAGTGACAGTCAAAAGTTTATTAGTTTTTTAGATAATATTCCAAATTCCATTCAATGTTATATGGATAAGGTATCTGATTAATCCCTTAATAATTTTACATTGAAATTTAATTATCATGATACTTTAGATTATGAATTTAGTTCTAATTATTTGAAGGATAAAATGTCACTTCATCAGAAAAACGTCTACTTAATTTTACCTCTGGAATGGAAAATTTTGATAAACTATACAAAAAGATGAATCCATGTATAAAAAATTATGGAATGGGATTCACATTGGAAAAGCCACATTTATAACCAAATTACATTGTTCCTAAAAGTGAAACTTTTTCATTAAATTTACAATATTAGGTCAATGAAAGAAAAAATATTCCTTAAACCATGTTCAATATTTTGGTTTTCATTAATCTTATATTTCTAGATGATTTGTAGTTGTACAGCATAAAAGAGTTTGACAGGTGTGTATTCCTAAAGATTTGTTTTTAATACTTCTATATACAATCAATTCTATGTAACAGAAACATTGTTTTGAAATTTTCAGGAATGAATTTTGAGTACAAACAACTGGAACATTTGGTACATAGATAGTGGAAATTCAAGTCATATTACAGGAAATAAGAAGAACTTCTAATTTTTTTAAAAGTTGAAAGGTGGGAAAGTGAATTTTGGAGATAACTCTTAGGGATAAATCATTGGAATTTGTGATGTTGAGTTTCTTGGTAAGATATTAATTTCAAATGATTTATATGTCATAGGGATTAATCATAATCTCATTATCATAATTCAATTATGTGATGAAGGTTACCTTGTGAACATTTGTAATGATAAATGTACTATTCGATGTTCAGAAGGTAAGTTTATTATTTCTTACAACTTGCATGAAAATTTTTATACCTTATACCTATACTACCATAGTAATCAAGATATATTGTGTTTAAGTGAAATGGAATATCTGTCTTGGTTGTGGCATAGAAGGTTATGACACTACAATGTTAGGACTTTAACTAAACTTTATAATAAAGGACTTGTGAGGGATCTACCAGAACTCAGAATTAATTCTCCAAAAATATGTGATACCTGTAAATATGTTAAGAAAAATAAGTAACATTTTAAATATATTAGTTTAATATCAACTTATAAAGCTTTATAATTAGAGCTCGTGTATTTATTTAGCCCTATACAGACTGGGAGTATCAGAGGCAAACACTATGTGTATGTCTTAACTGATGATTATACTAGCTATACTTTAGTCTATTTTATAGAAAAGAAGTTATAATCTCTTTAATGTTTTAAAGGTTTTTTTTATCATGTTAAAAATGAGAAAAATCTACCTTTGATTACTATTCAAAGTGATTATGGTGGTGAGTTTAAAAATTCTGATACTAAAATTTTTGCGGTAATAAAGGCATTACTCACAAATTCTCAGCACCAAGAACTCCTTAGTAAAATGTAGTTAAACAAAGAAATAGAGTTCTTTGGTAAATTACTCAAACCATGTTGAGTGAATACTCTATTTCTAAACATTTTTGGGATGAAGCTGTTAGTACTACGTTCTAACTTATAAATCATGTTTTTCTTTATCCTTTTTTGAATAGAACCGCTTATGATTTGTGAACTATATGAAAGATAAAACATTCTTACTTTATAGGATTTGGATGTAAATCATTCATTATGAATAAAAAATATCATTTACGTAAAATTTTATCCAAAGTATGATGATGGAATATTTATTTGTTACACTACAAAAATTAAGTCTTATCATGTTTTCAATAAATGTACAAACACTTCTAAGGAAACATTACATGTTAAGTTTGATGGAGTAAATCCTTTTTTTCAAAGATACATTATTATATCCTTTGGATTATGTTTTTAAAAAAAACTTCTTTTTCAAATTATGAAACTGATATACAAACCATGTTGTAAAATTCTTCAGATGGAAGATTAACAGAACTTCCAATTCTGGATGTTTTCCTTCAAATAAGTTCATCCTCTTGTTGTTGGACATTGTTTTTCTTATCCAAGAAACTAGTTGATATTAAGGAATCATTTCATTGAAAATATCACTGGATATGTAGATCAACTATTCAAAACTCATATTTCCTTAAGAGGTGAATGGGAACATTGTGAAATGAATCTTGTATTAGGAAAATGTGAGATAAAATCAATGAATTCGAATGGAAATTTTTTTAGACTTTGGTATAATGACCTAAAGATATTTTAGTAATTGGAGTTGTGTGGGTCTTCTAAAATAAGTGTGATGAAAATGGAATTATAGTTATAAATAAGTACAGTCTTATTGTTAAATGTTATAATCAAGAAGAAGGTATAGCCTGTGAAGAAACCATTGCCCCGATAGTTAGACTTGAATTTTTTCAAATACTTATATTAAAAACTCATCTAAATTTAACTCTTTATCAAATGGATGCAAAGTGTACTTTCCGTAATGGATTTGTTTAGTATGAATTTTTTATAGAACAACCATCTAGTTTTTAAGACACAAGATTTTTGGGACTTGTATATAAGCCTAAAAAGACACTCTATGGACTTAAAAAAGTATCAAGAACTAGGTATTATTGACTTACTAGATTTTTTACTTTAGTGTGATTTTGTTAAGGGAGCAGTTGATCTAACCGATTTTATAAAAATATTTTTTACAAACACCCAAATTTTTCAAATCTATTTCAATGAAACAATTTTTAGTTCAACTTAAAAATATATTTCCAAAAAAATTTCAACACTTATGAAATCTAAGTTTCAAATGAGAATAGTGGGTGAACTTAGTTTTTTCCTTGATTTTCAAATTTCTCAAATACTGAAATGAACATTTTTATATCAATAAAAGTACATTATATACTTACAGAAACATTTTGGTTTTAGAAATTATAAGAATAAAAGTCCTCCTATTAGAACTTCTAAAAATCTTGATCTTGATGAAACTAGGAAGCCAGTTAATCAAAGTCTTTTTAGATGGATGATAAGATGTTTACTTTTCCCCATATCTAGTTGAACAGATTTGATGTTTTCTATGTGTTTTTGTAACATATTTCAAGCCAATATGAAGTAATACCATCTCAAATATGTTAATCATATATTCTATTATCTTAAAGGAACTTCAAATCTGGGATTATTTTATTCTCCCATAAGTGATTTTGAACATAAGAGTTTTACAAATGATGATATTGGTGGATGTAAATTTGATTGAAAATGTACATCTTGAACTTTAGACTTCTTGGTTGAAGCTTTAATTTCTTCGTTATGAAAAACTAAATATTCAGTATGACTTTCCACTAATGAAGATAAATTTTTAGCAACTGGAAGTTATTGTGATCAAGTGTTCTATATGAAACAAACACTCACTAATTTTTTTTGTGTTTTACTAAGACTCCTATTATCTGTGATAACACTATTGTTATAACTTTTGCAAAGAAACCATCATATCACTCATGAGTAAAAAAATGATATAAGACACCATTTCTTTTATAATCACATGAAAAAAAAGATATTGTTCTTCAATACATGAGAACATAAGACCAACTTACTGATATTTTCACTAAACCTCTTCATTCTAGAATATATTGAACATAATACTAGAATGATCAATATAAAGTGATCATTAGTCTTCTTCTTGTTTTATCCATCTCTTTATAGTGAAAAGATCTTCAAAAAAGGGGGGGATGTTTGTTTTTTCTAACTTTTATTTTCTATTTGAAGTGTTTTATCAGAAAGAATATAACAAGTTCAAATTTTATATTTCGGAAGGTATGTTATTTTATTTTTATAAGGTATATTTTTTAAATAACATACATTTTAAACAAATTTTGAAAGTAAGTTTTTTTAATTCTTAAAATGAATTTTTGACATCCTACTTTTTATAAAGATTAAATCTTAGTCATTGGTTTTTTAGGAAATCAATTTATCTCTCTTTCTATCTCATTTTATATAATGGCATTGAGGTGGGACTTTAGAGCTTATTGAAAGGAACTATGAACAACTATCATATCTTAGTTTTTTCTTCTTCCTAATTATTTTAGGTTCTTCTGATTCTCTAATCTTTTTCCATTTAGTTCCCATGGAATCATCAAGTGATATCATGAGGATAGAAATTTTTAAAGAGATGTTGGTTGATTATAATTGGTTTGATAATTATTAATCCATATTGAGTTATATTGTAATATTTTAGGGATGGGAATTTTTTTCCTTGAAAAAATAAAATTATTATCTGTATTATCTAATAGATTTCAATGAGTTTTATGGTAGTGAAAAGTTTAGTGATCATGATGGAGTGAAGAAAATTTCTTTCGATTTATTTAAAAAGTCTTATAGATTGTCTATGAAGAGGATGGTGAAGCAAGCTGGTATAATCATATAAGTGGAATATCTTTTTATTTCCCATAAACAACCAGATGTTGCAGGATCCTTTATCAAAGTTTTAGCTAAACAAAATTTGTTTGAGGGGAAGGAAAATGTATATAAAATAATCCCTTATCTATGTATGCATGGATTGTGTTTTAGTGGGTTCAAGATTTCATCTTACTAAGAAAAGTATACAAGGATACAATCAAGATTCAAGATATGTATATCTTATATTTCATGTGCAATATGAGAAAGTTTGATCTTGTTCTGTTTTTCTAGAGTAATATCAAAGAAATTTTTTATGGAGTTAGTTGGCTGAAAATTCCTCCTTACCTGATGTTTCTTACCAGGGTGTTTGTCATGTTTTTGGAAGTCAAAAATATAGAAAGTCAAGATCATCCAGTTAGGGAAAAGTAATACTTATTTAGTGAGGAAAAAATATAAAAATGGGGTTAGTTTATGTTTCAAGTAAAAATAAGTTAATAAGAAAGTCAGTTGAGGCAGCATTAGAAGATCGTTTACAATCTATGAAAAGTAACTTTAAATAAAGGAAAAAATAATCATAATCAGATCAAAAATATATCAAATTTACATGGAAGAAGGTAAAGATTATAATAGATTAATATTTTAAAGAGTTCTTGATAAAGAAGAAAGAATGGAAGGATTTTTATCCTTAGTTTGGACTTTATAAAGTTGAAGTTTTTTCTTTAAGATAATAAATGGATAAGAATTTAAAATAAGAATAAAGAAGGAAGAAATAGTTGATAAAAAGGAAAAATAAAAATCGTTCAAGATTTTTATAAAGGGTTACTAATTAGAGAAGATGTTGTTATTCATGATCCTCCTAAAAAGTAGTGCAGTTATGTTGAAGATACTGGAAAAGGAAATGATGTTGTTGTTTCAAAATTAAGATCTTCTTCATTATCTTTTCCTCCTCACATTTATGAGAAATGTTCCAAATCACATGATATTCTAAGATATGATTAAGTCTCCTAGTTAAAGAAAACATTTGACCTGAAAGATCATTTTCTAGAGGAATCTTTTGTACATGATTCTATGTCAACAACCACACCTTCCTTATAAAATCATTCATAATGAGAAACTAAAGGTGTAGTTGAAGGAATTTTTAATTATTATGACACATTAAAGTTCATATGTGATCAAAAGATAGAAGATGCATATGTTTATGTTGATATATAAGAAATTTCACCTTAAAAGTTTGAAATTAATGAGGAATCTTAGCACCAAATCATCAAGAAAACATATCTTCTATACATTTCTAATAGTTCTACTGATACTATAATGTATCATTCTAAAAGGATGGAGGTGAAGTTGAATTAATTCTATGAATTAATCAAAAAAATTATATGGTATTTTGGATATCTTTATATATTTACAAGCTTGGTGAAATTTTATTCCATGAAAAATTATTCAAGTTCAGGATATCAAGTGGAAGCAACAGTTGATTAAATCTTTTGTAGAAGCAAATTTTAATTTCAAAAATCTAAAAGAAAAATATTATATATATTCAAAGAAGTTGTACAGTGTTATAAATTAGGTGAATGAATCTGAAATAGATATGATTTTTTTAAGAAAAAGTCATCGGAATTGGTATATTCTACAAAAATATTTTCAATTTGATAGAGATTGTAAGACTTAAAGATGGATAATGTTCTAGAGTAGTTACTAATATGAAAGTTCTTTCCATGAAACAATAGGAAGAGATGAATGGTTTGAGGAAGAAATATGAGTTTCAAAATGGTAAGGTTGAAAATATGGAGAAAGGGTTGAAGAATATAAAGCACGCTATCAATAAATTTTTCAAAAAGGATTAATTTCTTTCAGACTTTCCATTTTGTAAAATGTTGAAAATTTATTTGATATTTGAATCACTGGATATTTTGATGAATGATTCCTTCAGGATATTTTACATATGTATAACATTTATTGTTATCTTTTCTTTAAAATTTTGTAGAGAATTTTTTTAGGTGTTCTTACTTTTAGGTTCATCTACTCTTGTGTTGTTTTTTAAAAACACAAAGAGGGAGAAGAGTAGAGTAAAACATATTTTTAAAAAGGGTGAGTTTTGTAAGTATGTGTTGTTAAGTTGTTTAATCTTAGGTGTTTATGTTTTCTCTTCATTCTTGTGCCTTGTGATTTTCAAAAAGGTGTTGATTTTTGGGTCTAAAAACTTGTTACTACACTAATTTTGAAAATCACAATACGCATCTATATTGTTTTTGATTTATCTTAAGTTGGTTGTAAAGTGTAAGTTTTGTAGTGTTTTAAGTTCCTCTGAATAGCCATTCTAATTTCCTTCACCTTAATTATAAGGACTTTAACAACTGTAAGTTTTTCTAGGATGTAAGGTGTTAGTAAGTTTTGTTTTTCATAAGAACATTTTCTTATCTTAAATATTTTTAAAAGTGTTTCTTTGTGTTTTTTTTCAAAAGTATCATTGTAGTGTGGTGTTGTTTATTTTGTTTGTGGTTGAATTGTAGGTGTTGGTTTGTGGAGTTGTAGGTTTTTTGGGGTTGTTCTGAATCTTGCTTTGAACCTTGTTTTGGGTACCGACAAACCATAAACTGGCATTTAAAATGGAAAAAATGATTAGCAGAAGTAATGTTGTTCAAATATGTGTGATTGAGGGTTCTTGAGGCTAAGTTGGCTGAGGTTATTCTGATCTGGTGAGATCGGGGGCTTCTAAAATGAAGTCAAAAGTTATTCTGATCAAGTTGATCAAGGACTTCCAAAATTAGAAAATATACCTATCGGTAGGTTTGTAAATAGGGATACCTAGAGTTGGGTCTAAAAACATCCTTGTTGATTTTGGTTAAAGTGAAGGTCTCACTTATTTGAGGTGTTATTGTTCTTGTTATATCCTTTTGTGGGAGTAAGTTGTATCTTTTACTTTTAGTTTACCTGTATATAATTTTTATAGTAAATACAGTTGTCTTGGTATTTTCATTGTTCATATTTTTCTATTTTCATTTAAGTTCTCAGTTTATAATTTTTTTGCTTTTACATTATCAGAAGGCGGTTATTCTTTTCATTTGTTGATACAAGAGTGTGAATTATCAAGTAGTTCCAAAAATTCTAACTCACCCCCCACTTGTAGTGAATTTATCATACATTTTTTTTAGACATATACATTTAGATATATACACAAATTCATATGATGATATGTGAATTTTTGAAATGAGAGACATACATATCTGTGTGAATGTATATATGCATAACGATGGGGAAATCATAAAATTTTTCATTGGGTAATCATCCTTGTATGTTTTGAAGTGGATTTCTAAACTAAGTTGTAAAGGCTTGGTTGGTGAGTTTTACCTTAATTTTCATGTTTTATAAAGGATGTTTTAATTTCTTAAACCCATGTTGTGATAGTTCTGATGATTTATTATGTGTCTATTGGAAATTTTAAATGTTTTCCTTGAATTAATATGAAAATGGTTTAAGGAAGAATGTGTTTATGTTGACAAGTGAAATGGATTTTGAGGGGTTGTATAAAGGCCCTTTTTATATTAAATGTGATATATTTGGAATGGATAGAGAATTTGAGAATCTAGGTATCTTAGAAGGAAAACTAGATTATGTATCACCTTGAAATTCACCACACTAACAATGCACTTAGACTTGGAAAAAGGTCATGGTGTCGTGGAATGGAATCATCGCACCGCTGGTCCAATGAATATACTCCTTAGGGTGGATTAGATGTGGTTCTGTGGATAGATGCCACTATACCACTAGTCCATGATATATTCTCCCTATCTATTCGCCCATGAATCATATTTTTACTGATTATATAATGGGTTGATACATGGATCTAGGGTTCCCACTAACCTTAGACGACCTAAGGCCATTTCTATTATGCATATTTATGAAATGATTATTTTTATGGTATTTTATTTATTTTTATAAACTATCAAAGTATGTCACCTTCTTCATTCTTCTTTATAAGTATAAATATTATTATGAAATGAATTTTTCTAAAATGGTTCAGAAAGTGTTTTTTTAATAGGTTATTCAATAAAGTGGTGTATGCTGATAAAATGTTTTCTAAGTGATTGTTTATAATTAAAAAAATAAAAGAAATTTTTATGAATATTGATGTTGTGACAAAGACGTGCTTATAAAAATAAAAAAAATTAATAATGTATTTGAAACTATCATAAAAAGGATCTTTTTTAGAGACTTTACTTGGGGCATGGTTTTATTTGGCATGCCTATTGAGATTTTTTCTCACATATATCTATATCAGTTCAGTACAGGTTTTGGATCTACTCATAACCACTCTTGGAGCATTGTTTGGGTTAGGATGGATGGTGACTCATGGAGTTGAGTGAAAGTATGTCGATTGTTATGGTTTATTTAGTTTTCTTTATAAAATCATCCATATATTCCATTTTCTTATTTCATTTATGGTTATTGGAGGTGAACTATTAATGGGGGTCAGGAAAGGCTTCTGGTGGCGGTTGTTTTCACATAGGAATTTGGGGTGAGATGAGAGATTTATGTTACTTCAATTGTTTGTTTAAATTGTTTAAAATATATTTATTTTATACTGTTTCTTTTTTTATGACACTTGGACCTCTAACATAGGGTTTGATCATGATAAATTTTTTATTATACTCTGATTATTGAGAGAAATCATCCCCAATGATTTATTATGATTCCTTTGACATTTTTTGTCAGAGTGAGGGGATTGGGGATGCTCCTTTGGTGAGTTTCATTCCATCTTGGGATTTTGATGGAGGGGTGTATTTGATTGGTTCTTGAAAATTTTAATTCGACACATGTTTTGGATGGTATTACTGAAAGTGCATTTTTTAGTATAAAATTACCATTTTACCTCAAAACACATGTTACATAGTCAAAACGGAGAAAACAGGCTCAGCTTGTCTTCATACTTTAGAAAAATGGTCCAAGATTTATTTGTGAGGTGTAGGAATTAACCATGCATCAATCTGACACATGTTGTGGTCAATGAAACTAAAAGTAGATGTTTTCTTTTAAAAGTGACATTTAAGTTCAAAAGACACATCACATACTCAAAATAGAGAAAACATGCTCAGATTGTTTTGATAATATAATACAACAATCCATGATTCATTTATGATATGTAGTAATCAATCACATGTCAATCAGACACAAAATGTGGTTGTTATGATTGAAAGTTCTTTTTTTAGTTTAAAAGTAACATTTTAGCTGAAAACGTGAGTCACATACTCAAAAATAAGAAAATTAACTCAGATTGTCTTGATGTTTTAGGAAAATGATATTTGATTCATTTATGATGTGTAGGAATTAACCTCACATCAATCTTATACATGATGTGGTCATTATAACTAAATGTTCATGTTTTCATTTAAAAGTGACATTTTATTTCAAAATATGTGTCAAATAGTTGAAACCAAGAAAAGGAACTCGAATTTTCCTAATACATTAGAAAAGAGATCTGTAATTCATTTGGTAATGGATTTTATCAACGCTAGTTGTATCACTCATAGAGGCAGCCTTTATTAGCACAAAAATCATGTTGATAAAGGATCCCTTTATCATCACTTTTTTAGTGCTGATAAAGGGTATCTTTATCAATTCTTTTCTTAGTGCTAATAAAAAAGGATGGATTTTATCAGTATTTCAAACATCATTGCCTTTTTAGTGCTAAGAAAAGGAATTTCTATTGTTGATAAAAGCATCAACTATAGTAGTTTTGATACTTTTGGACAAAGATTTATAATTCATTTATGACATGTGATAATTAACCTCACATAAATTTGACACACTATATAGCTAGTATGACTAAATGTGCATCACATTCTAAAAATAGAGAAAATGTGTTAGGAGTTTTGTATTACTTTTTAATATGTTTTATTTATGTATTATGTTATCCTTTATGTTTTATCCTTCATGTTTTCCTTTTTATTTATTTTTATTTATGAATTATTATATAAATTTATGTTTTCCTTTAGGTTTTATTTTTATTCTTTATGTTTTCTTTTATTTTTTCCTTTATAGAGTGTTATTTATGTTCTTTATAGTGTTTTCCTTTTTATGTTTTATAGTGTTGTTTTTTATTACTGGTACACACTTATTTTCTATGAGTTTGAGGTAGTGTGTTCAACAACTGGTAGTGTGATCGGTCCCTATTAGAAGGGGGACCCAAGGACAGCATAATATAGGGCCACCCGGTCTCCAATGAGTTTTATTTTTTTAGTGGATTGAAAATCATAAATGTTTATAATAAATTGTACATGTCAATATAATTTTAATGTATTGAAATTTTTTAAAGTAAATTTATTTGTAATTTTATTTTTTTATAATGTAAATTCATTTATAATATATTATGTTTTATTTATTTGACTATTGTAGTGTGTTGTTTATGTAGAAACACATTTCTATAGTTGAGGACCATTATCAATGCTAAAACTATCATTGATAAAATATAAATTTTATTGGTACTAACTCTAACACTAATAATAAACGTTTTATCAGTTCTTTTTTAGTGTTAATAAAAGCTCCCATCTTTTATCTATACTAGAAACAAACTGCTATAAATCAGGTGTTTATCAGTGCTCAAAATGGGATTTTTTAGTGCTCAAAAGCGCTGATGGGATAAGCACCCTTAAAATCCATTGGCCTTTAATAGTGCTAACAAATTCACTCGTAAAGATCACATTTATCATCACTAAAAAATGTGGTTAAAGACCGTCTTTATCAGCTCTTTTCTAGCATTGATAAAATTAGATAAATATTTTTTATTTTTTTCTCTCGCTTACCCCCCCTGTCAGTGATCTCAGATAACTCCCTCTCCTCACACATGATATTGGTCAGCACCCCCTTTTTCTAGTGCTCATGACCCCTTTTTTCACCACTCAATGGTTGACCCACTACCTACCCACCCATGCATGCCTGGACTTGACCCTGAGACCTTCATGTGTAAAGTGAATCCCTTTACCACTACTCTATCTTATTTTCTTCTATATCTTACGATATTTCTATTTATTTATATATATTCACATATATCTTTTTAAAGGTCGAATTTATCAGCTCTTTTGTTAGTGTTGATAAAATTGGAGAAATATTTTTATTTTTTTGCTTGCTTATCCCCCCCCCCCCCACCCCCGCACTGCTTGACCCCCTGTCAGTGCTCTCAGGTAGCTGTTGCTCTTGCTCCTACATGATACTGGCCAGCACCTCGTTTTTTCAATGTTCGTGACACCCCTTTGCCACCACTCAATGGATCACCCACTACCAACTCACCCACACATGCCTAAACTTGAACTTAAGACCTCCATGTGTAAAGTGGATCCCTTTACACTATGGAAAAAACCGTTTGTTACAACAAGCTAGATTTCCATCGCAAATAGCCTTATCGTAAGGCTTATTGGTGATGAAATGTTTCACCCAACACAAATAATAGTGAATAAATGAATATTGTTGATGGTAAGGTATTCTTATTGCAAATACCTTTGGTTTGGTTTCACCCCATATGGAATGAAGCACTATTTGCGATGGGAATCCCTCTTCGTCACAAATACTCTTTGAGTGAGGGTTATTTACGATGGGGATAAATATCCTCATCGCAAATAATACATCAGTAGTAAATTATTTGTGATGGGTTACATTGCAGATTACTTTTATATCACCGCCTACTTTATTTATGATGTGTACTTTTGTGACAGGAATCATACCTCTTGCAAATAATATGTAGACAGAACACTATTTGTGATGGAACCCGTTGCAAATAAGTTTTTTATCACCGCCACCTTCATTTATAGTGGGTACTATTTGTGATGGGTTCCATCACAAATAAAGATATTTAGGATGGAATTCCAGTCACAAAAAGGCTTGTCACTTCTAATCTTACCAATATATATAAGTCCCAGCTGACTTTTCAATTTAGATCCACTCTTCGGCCCTCTCTTCTCTTCTCCTATCCTTTATTCTTCACTCCTTGATTCCTTCTTTTAAAAAGTTTTTTTTATAGAGAAGTAATCTTTCCTGATTCACAAAGTGTCAATTTTGAGGTATTTATTTTAATTTTTTTAATTGTTAATTTTTTATATATTAGAAATTAATGTTATTAATTAGCATTAATTAGTTTTAATTAGTAGTAATTAACAGTAATTAGCATTAATTAATTATAATTAGTAGTAATTAGTTGTAATTAGTTGTAATTAGTTGTAATTAGTTGCAGCTAGCATTAATTACTAATAATAAAGGGTAATTAATTATAATTGATCAATACATAGTAATAATTAACAAAATTTGGTAATAATTAACATATCTTAGTAATAACTAAAAATAATTTATAGTAATTGGTAATAATTAACTGTAATTAGTAATTAGTAGTAATTAAAAGTAGTTTTTAATAATTAGTGATAAATATACATAATTTTAAAAAAAATAGTAATAATTTTCAATAATTTATAATAAATAACAGTAATCATCCAGAATTAGTGATAATCAACAAAAATAGTGATAATTAGTAATAAATTGTAACAAATAGTAAAAATTAGTCGTAATTACCAAAATTTGTAATAATGAGTACTAAATTAGTAATAATTTGAAATAATTAGAAATAATTAGTTACAATTAACAAAAAAATAGTAAATAATTGGTGATATTTAGCTATAATTAATGATAAATACCAATAATCACTAATAAATTACAGAAATTAGTTAATAAATTATGAAAAATAGTTATAATTATTATAAATGAGTAACAATTGGTCGTAATTATTAGTAATTAATAAAAATTAGTGGTAATAAGTTAATATTAGTTGTAATTAGTAAAAGTTAGTGTTAATTAATGATAATGAGTGAAAATTAGTGATAATTAATAAAAAAAATTATGAGTAATTAGAATATATTATTGGTAATTATAGTTAATTAGTGAAAATTAGTGGAAATTAATTGTAATTAGTAAAAATAAGGGGTAATTTACTGTAATTAGTGGTAATGAGTAGTAATTATCTATAATTAGTAAAAATTAGTGGTAATTAATAAAAATTAATGGTAATTAGAAAAAATTGATGGTAATTGGAATCATTTAGGAAAAATCAGCAGTAATTAGCAATAATCGCCAGTAATTAGTGATAACTGCCAATAATCATTTATAATTAGAAGTATTTAGGAAACATTCATGGTAATTAGTGGTAATTCGGAAAAATCAATGATAATTAATGATAATTAGAAAAAATTAGTGAATTTTGAGGTAATTAGGAAAAAATATTGATATTAGTGGCGATTAGATAAAATTAGCGAAATTGACGGTAATTAGAAGTAATTAGTAACTATTAGGGATAATTAGGAAAAATAAATGTTAATTGGTGTTAATTAGGAAAAATCAGTAGTAATTAGAAAAATTATAATGTCCTATGTTTCTAAAAGATAAAACTATGTTATATAGTGTATGTGATACGTAACACTGAACCCAAACAAATAATAATTATTTAAATATGATTGTTTTAAGCTCTCCATTAAATATGTGGATATAATTTGGATTTACTACTTTATGAAATATATATATCCTACTCATCATAAATGAATTGAAAAATTCTCATCAAATAATCATTTAGGTTTTTGGTAATGACCTTTTATTCTTCAAAATAGATTTTCTTCAAAAATGTTTTTTATTTATTTTTATGAAAAAAATATTGTAATTATTTTCTATAACATTTATAAAATGTACTGGATAAAGTGAGATCTATTTTTTATATCATCATATCACAATTTAATTAGGTTTAAATTTTTATATTTTTTAGAAAATATAGATTTTTCACAGATTAGTGAAAAATACCCTTTTCTATAAAATTGTCATTTCTATTGATAAATTAAGTAATATAAAATTAAAAATATTATTTTAATTTTATTTTGAGGTAACATAAGTATTATTTATTGATATTTAATTTAATTAATTAAATTTAGGTATTATTTATAAAATATTTTAGATAAAGTTTATATTTAGTCTTAAAGACACATTTTTTTGAAAACTTCTTCAAATGCATAATGTTTATCTATTAAAATTAATTAAAATAAAACGTAATTAAGAATTATTTAAATTAAATTTATAGATTATGTGCCTATATTTATGAATTAAAATTAATATAATGAATATTACTAGTTATAGAGTTAAAGTAAAATCATCTTTTCCTTAGAAATTCATTTTTCAGAAAACTGCTTTCCATCGCACTTGTGAGTTTTATATTAAATTAAATTCATCCACCTTTGAGAATTGATTTTGATAAAATGTATTCCATATTTAGAATCATTATAATTAAAATTAGGTAATAAGGTCAACTTTATTTTTTAACAATATGAATAGTAACCGTAGTAAATATTTATTATCATGGTAAAAGGAAAATAGGTTGATTAAGGGTAAAAATAATTTAACAAGGACTAAAAACAAAGTAAACCTAAAAGTAAGAATATTTATATTTTCATTTCAATATAATTATTACATTTTTGTTGTCATTTTATGACTAATTAAATAATTATTGTTTCTAACGGAAATGGGTTTTCCTCGAGGAACCAGAAACACCCGATGGTTCTATATCTGAAGGGACCTGCTTTCCAAATGTCAGTTCTCATAGAGTACTTTGACCAATGATTCTTACAAACTCACATTGGTTGAGAGTATGGAAGTTTGGGTTTATCACACCCTTTTGGGGGGTATTATTTTTTAATGCAGGACTCTCTTATAGATTTAAGATATGTTCATGAATCCTTCATTATTCCCCAAGTATGATACTGGTCAACCCAAGATTAAAAATAAATTATTGATATGTTAAAACCTTAGAATCATATGTATGTATCTAAGGTTCTCTATCAATGTTATCCTCCCATATAATACTTAATGATTCTTTAGTTGTTATTATGATAAGGCTAGTTTTCTAACCACATAGTGGGGAACTCTAGAGTTTATTGTCATCTAGGGAAACTAAAATTCACTTTAGAGTTTTTCATCATCTAGGGATATGGGATTTGTTT
Organism: Viscum album; assembly: GCA_963277665.1. Classification (NCBI taxonomy): domain Eukaryota; kingdom Viridiplantae; phylum Streptophyta; class Magnoliopsida; order Santalales; family Viscaceae; genus Viscum; species Viscum album. The sequence goes on along the minus strand of OY728127.1, from coordinate 1,187,788,754 downwards.
TGATACTCATATTTAACCCATATATTTTCTTCCTACATATCCTTATGAAAGTAATCAAAATCCATGTAGTTCGGTACCACTTAATTGGGCACATCATACCTTTTAAGATCATATGATAAGGACCCACCCATACATTTTAACGTCACGAGGCAAGGACATCTAGGTGGAAGATGACTCATCAAATATTGGTGTGGGACTTATATCAAAGTAGCCTGAGGAACCTAAGATTGATATGGATATTTAGGTTGAATTATAACCTACTGGGAATGCGGCCATGAAGGAATAGGTTTTATTTGAAGTGTTGTGTTTGAACCTCATAAAGGCTTCTTGCATATCCGATTTGAATGAGAATCAAAGCCCACATAGTTTGGTATGTCTCTTAGGGGATTATTTCTCTTTTATTAGATTAATTTTGGGGCTTATTTCTGAAGAGTATTCCCTTATAAAAGGTACCATGATGGTTGTATTAACCAATGGTGATTTAGGGGCTTAACTCAGGGCTTACTTCTAAGAGGATGCCCTAATTAAGGGAATTATGATTGGGGATTACTCCTGAGGAAGTTTCCCTTTGATCTTGGTTCTTAATTGGTCTTCCTACATATCCACATTTTATTTTAACTAGGAATCATATTTCTCGTGGTTCAATCCTTTAGGTGGATCATGCGAGTGTCGTGATCATCACTAACCTCTAAGCCCACAAGATTCATGCTCTGTGTGAGAAACAAGAGGAAGACAAAGATTAGAGAAACCACACATATTGCCTCCACTGGTGGAAGAGGTCAGGGCCACAGTGGAGGAGGTAGAGGATGCATCACTTCCCTCTATTTACTTTACATTGGATGTGAGTCCAAGGCAAGGAAGGAATGAAGGTGAAGGATGTTATCGTAGAGAGGAGCCAGACTGAAGCCTCCTACATGAATGGATAGGGTATTACTCCAGGAGGGATTACCTTAAATGAGTCTTATAGTGAAGGGGTAAGTATCACTCTATATTGAATGGAAAATCAAGTGTGATCATTATCCTCCCTACTAGAAACCGGAGGCTCTAGGTCTTAGAGGCGATAAAGGACGGACGTGGTCTTATCCTCAAAATCCAAGATCAGGAACTCCTAGACACTATTCCTAGGATAAGAGACCCCATGACCATGGAAATTCAAATCCAATGATTCCCATATGATCCTTACCCTCTAGTAGGAAAAGTATGGGAAACCTCTAACCATATAAATACAAATCCAAATGGGAGACACACTGATGTGCCTCTTCCCAAGGTTTTGTAAATTTGGAGGTCTTGGTAGAGGTTTCAACTTGGTCTCTTTTAGACATGGGATCCAATAGGGGTGGAGCACTACCATAGGTGGTTTGGTATAGGACTTAAAGTGTGGATTGCGTAGGTCTTTTACGTAGGTGCACAGCATAGGTGTGTCGTGTAGGTGTGCTTCGTAGGGCCTAGGAGGAACTCAAAGTGCTTCACACGAGGAGAATAGGCCTGTACAAGATGCATATGCTTCGACAATGGACTATCGGGGAAACGAAACTTGGGAGATGCCTTAACCTAAGCACCTTGGACCTCCTATGGAGTCCCTAGAAGGGTCTTTCATAGGCCCGTGATTAGGGAGAGGGACCTCATGTAGGTGATTTCTCTTTATGGGAGAATAGTCCTCGTGCATGTGTCTTTTGTTTTTAGGCCTTGGAGGGAATTTGATCTTGATTATACCCTTTAATTATCTCTACTATCATGTTTCATAGAGTTACCTAAGAAATTTCAAGGGACCTGGGTGAAGGGGTTGTGCAATGAGAGATTTGGGGGATCTTCCAAAAATTTTGTTCTTGAAATGAGGAGCCAAAGGGAACTATTTATAGGAAAATAGGGGACCGTAGTCGAAGGAGGTTGTTCATGAAATTCATGGGCATAGGTCCACAACACAGGTGTCCCACATAGGGTGTGTAAAAACTTTTGTTCCACGAAGGTGGTAGGCGTAGCTGCCCGACGTAGGTGTACAGTGTAGAGGGGATATGCCTTCTGGGCCACGCAGGTTGTGTGCGCGTAGGGACACCTGGTTGAACTACCTTGAAAAATAAAAATCTCTATACTATAGGTGTTGTTCCCCTACACCCATTCTCAAGATTAGTTTTGGGCTACATTATTGACCCTTCAGGTTGGTTCCTTCACTACAGTCACTGACCCCCATGAAAAATGGAGAGTCGCGCAATGAACTTTTTGAGCCCGATCGAGGACTTTTTTGGTCACGACACGTGGAATAACTATCTTTTTTTTATTCTTCCATAATGATGTATTTTTACTCAAACATATCATTTGGTGTCTAAGTGAGGTTCACATCTTTAATTATGTAGAAAATTTTATGCAACACATTTCACTATTTCTACAATGATTTCGATAAAAATTATATTTTGAGGCATTAAAACATAAATTGTAGTTGGGGTAATATATAGTTTTAATCATTACGATGTTTTTTTTTATTTATTCAAGAATTTTTTAAATAAAGTATATTTTAATTAAATATTATTATTAAATAGTATACATTAAATTTAAATGATGATATAATTTTTTATGAAATCAAATGTAATTGTTATAAGGGTTTGAAAACTGTTATTGTAAAAAAAAACTAGTATTTCTAAATAAATGTCAATTCTTATTTTAAAATTGAAAATTCTCCTATATAGAATATTATTTGGATTAAATAAATATTTTTTTAGAATAATCACAATGAAATTATCCAAACGTAAATTTTTCATAATTCTCTGAGACAATTGAATTTTCAGGTAAAAATTAAATATGGTATAAATATACGGTATGTATTATGACATCATAATGATCCAAAAGTGATGTAATAAATGTTTTAAAGCGTATACACAACCAAATCTATGTTTAAAATTTAAAATAATGTGTTTTTTATGTTATTTTATCAAATTTTGAAATCCTTTATGAATCCTCCAAAACCTATATTATATTTTAAGGTTTTAAAATAATTTATTTGTAAACATGACTCACTTCAACATCACCAAGTGTAATATTTTAACGATTTTGGGACCTTAACTTATAAAATAATTAAAACCACTTCTATTTGTTAAAAACCATGGGAAAACGATGGGAAATTTTGTGGTTTTGATTATTTTATTATATAGAGTCCAAAACCTATATTTTGGAATTAATAAATAACTCCCCACTCTTTTCCTATATAACCCACTCAAACTCCCATTTCTATTCACACAAAAAACATTGATCACATCATTAATCTATCATTCCCTCTCTAGATTCATCCCAAGGTGTTGGGCGTAGTGTTGAATTTGTTTTCAATAATGTGCTAATATGTGTATGGTAAAGAAATGATTGAAGTGGTGGTGATTCAAGCATTGTTATTGACCCAGTGAGAAGGCCACATTGATTATGGATTTTACTTGTTGAATGAATGTCATGATTGGACATTCATTATAAAAAAATCAGACAATTATTGAACTGGTCTTAAGTTCCAAGACATGTGTCAAAGAATGACACACATTGTTACAACATTTGAAGGAGGCCAAGTAATACTATATTCCATGGTGAATTTGGAAAATCCATCCAATAGCTTCTAGTTGGATGAAGTTGGTGAAAAAAATTAGATGATTGGTTGTGCTCATCTTAAAGGACCAAGACATTTTTTAAGGATAACACATTATTTTCTACAATGTTTACATGCATTGTGTTTCAATACATGAGGAGTTGAAGAGGATATTCATCCATGGTTGGATGAAGGAAGATGCTTAAAGTGATTTGGAATTCATGTTCCAAAAGGAATAGAATAAGAGTAAAAGAGAAAGCATGCATGGGTTTGGAATGTACTAAGTGCAATATGGCCATTCACTTGATATTGTATTGTACATTTGGTTTTAACCAAGTGAATTTTTAATTGGAATACTTAAAAAATATGGGCCAACCATGAAAGATGAATGGAGGCCTCAAACCAAGGCACATGTGGGACACAGGGTTGACCACGTCCAAGGGAGGCCAGCCGAGTCAGCCTGTAAAAGGCATGAACATGCCATGTGTAAGCTTGATGAAGAACATGGGGATAAGCTAGTGTATAGTGCGGGACAAAGACTGAAAAGGGTGGGCACAAAGTGCGCCCGCATAGAAAATAGGTACGGGCTGGTACCGTGGAGGGGCGAGAAGATTTATAAGACTCCATTGATAGTGCTTGATTGATATATCATGCTCCTCCCACGTCTCGTATTTGATGTGGGATGGACTCCATGTGAGAATTGTTCATCATTTAAAAACATGGGAATGATCTACACCGTCCATAAAATCTCACACAAGATCTTGGTCACACATCTAATCCACATCTCGTGATTTAATCTTCATCGCCCATGTTTTATCAGAGCTGATCATATGATCATCGATCGACCACGTCTTTATCTTCTATCATCGATCATAAGAAGAACCACCCCACGTTGTATTACGCCGAAGATGAAGTCGAGCCTCCATGATCTTGTCTTAGGCCATCATTGAAGGTCTCACTTATTGCATTATGGTTATAAGGAAGCCACGAAATCATGCATGCAATTGTATTTGCATTCATGAAATGAAATCAAGAAGATCAAATGTGGCTGAAGAAAATGAAGTTACGAGGCCATGCCTGGGAGCTCGAAGCACTTGAGAAAATTTGTTGCATATTATTCCTAATGCATGAAAATGATCTTATTAATGATAGACCGCTCATTTGAAAAGTAAACATCCACAGGTTACACCATATCTTTTACTTGGATTTGAAAATTTTAAAGAACCGAAGATCTCGGTTACTCAAGGTAGGATTTGAGGAGCATATCATGTGGATATTTGAACACACAAAATATCTCATGTTCACCCATAAAAATAGAAGCCCAGGTCTGAGGAAACCTATTGCTATTCACATCTCTTAGGGTGTTTTTGTTTCAAAATAAAAATATAGCATGCCTCCTTCGTATCTCTACATGAAGAAGTCGAGTCCCACAGGCCTTAAACAAGTGTTATTCACTATTGAAGAGTCTTATGAAGAAGGATAACCACACCCTCTATGTGAAGAAGAAACCTCGATCATGCGACAGGTTTTCCCAAACCCTTGTTGTGTCTCATGAAGGTTTTGCCACTGGTATTCAATTGATGCAACTGCACCCTTGTTGTTCTATGCGAAGACCGAACCACAAACCTTTCCTAGTTTTGTGAAGAAGAATCGCACATACTGTGTGTAGTAGACCCATGCACTACCTACACAAAGAGGATATCCATAAACTGTTTACGGTTCTTGAGGGGTGAAACGCGAACCAATATTGTTTGTGATAAGGAGCCGTGAACCATCTTGGTTTGTGAAGAAGACCTACACACACTGTGCATAGAATAAATTCACACCCTCAGTGTGAAAAAAATAGAACATGAAAATCATAATAAACCCGAGGTAGTGTGCGTGTGGAAAGAATAGTGGAGAATACATTCATGATGCCCATGAAAAATCATGTGCATGATTTGAGACACCTGAGTGTGCAATAATAATCCAAACAATGGACTACACCCATTTGGTTTTGAAGAAAATACATGCATGAGACACACAAAATGAAAGGAAAGAACTAATCCCATGTGTCTGCAAAAAAAAAGTTTGTGAATAGTGCATGTATAAACTAATTCATGACACAAAATATAAAAATAAATAAAAATTGAAGATTGTGTGTGCACTTGTGAAGAAGTAAGTGAGAAAAAAGAGGTAGAGAAAGGGGGTTTGTGTGTGCAAGAAGAAAAGTAAGATTATGTGAATTCGTTCATGCCCATTCACACATGGAGAAGTTATTGGGACACCCAAAATATGATTTTTTTTTTGAATTCCATGAAATCCATGCATGAAGTGGATTTGAATTGAGACTGAAGCTGGGAAGAACTAAGAAGATATTATATCCTAGTTGATAGTGTTTGAGAATTAAAGAAAAGAGATAGAGCTGATGTTGTACAAGATCATTATTTCATATTTATATTCTTTAATAAGTTAGGTGTACCACTTTCCCACATATTAGTGTGGCCGGGTCTTCATCATAAGAAGAAAGAATTTCCCAAGCATTGTTGCACTAAAGAAACTGATCAATACAAGTGATCATAATTATTGACCAAGTCCAACAAACTTCACTAAAGGTTGTTGAAGATTCTTGAAGTGAATCAAAATCATTCAAAGGAGGAAGCTACTCATGTGATTCGGGAGAAAATATTATCCTGTGAGACTTAGGAATAGAAGACTTCAGTGAGAATTTGGAGTAGGCCAGTGAGACTCTGATAAAACTATGAGATGCAGTATAAAGAACCTCTTGTGGGACTTAGGAGATATACAATGTGACTCTGTATCGACCATTATAATCGTTAATATGATTATAGTGGATAATATGTGTTAGGGAGAATAACCAACATAGTAAGGAGTAGGACTTTGTACCAAACCTTGTAAATCCTTATGTTTGGTGCCTTTAAATTTACAGCATCATTCGAGGTAAGGCCGAGAGACACAAGAAGAGTGGATCGGGGCTTTAACCAGCCATAGAGGTTTAATTGAAAAGAATCAATTTGTAAAAAAATTAAATGGATCATTGATTAACCCCCTCCCCCTCTCAGTGATTCACACTGATCTGGTCACTTCACAAGGTTCCCCCAAGCTCTCATGAAGCTCTTCCCAAGCTTATGGAATCACCATCCCAAGGTAAGGGATATCGCTATCTTCTTTTTGTTCAAACACCTCTTTTATGTTATGCCTATTAATTTACATTTGTTATTATTTGGGTATTTTTTTCATAAATCCCTATTACATCCCTTTTTATTTCTATGTAATTATAGAGATATTTCACTCTCATTAATCCCAACCATGAGCCTTTATGTACACCCGTTATGTTGCCGAAATTGTCCTGGGATTTTCCATACCAAAAGTGAGGGACCTCTCCCTCTTCTTTTCAATTTAAGAAACTTAATTATATTAAGAATTTTGAATCTAAATTGGTTATGTTTTAATGTACTTATAAATATCCCTATACTTTTCATGTGATATTATTTGAATGATATATCATTTATCCCCCTCTCATTATAGCATTTACCTAAGTCATTACTATGCTGAAATCCTCTCTCTTCTTATTTATTCAAGCATATTATTAATTTTATGCCTTTTATTTCCAATTTCTAAAATTGGGATATATTTCTACACATTCCTATTATTCTATAATTGAATTCAAAATGATGATAGACCCATTTATCTATCATTAAACCATCTTATGATACTTTATATACTGTTGTTACACTACTGGAAATAGTATATTTCCCAACGGTTCAGAACCGTTGGGATAGGCTGCAGAACCGTTGGTATATCTTATACCAATGGTTCAGCCAACCATAGGGAAGTAATACATTGGGAAAAAGTTTTCCCAATGGTTTATGTAGAACCGTTGGGATAGGTTAGTTACAGCAACCTTTCCCAACGGTTTGGTTGAACCATTGGTATAAGTTTTTCAAACGGTTCAACCAAACCGTTGGTAAAAACCTCTTCTATGAACCTTTTCCAACGGTTTACAAAACCGTTGGGAAAGGGTTTTTACCAACAGTTCTCATAGAACCGTTTGTGAAAACATCCTACAAAATGTATGCCAAAGGTTTGAAACTGTTGGCATAGGCTATGCTGTGCAAATTGCACAGCAGCCTGCAATTTTCATAGCATGGTCTGCAATCCCATTCCTGCATGTTGTAATGTGTTGTATGACAACCCTACTTTTATTAAAAACTTAAACATGATTTATTACATAAACTATTCACTTGATACAACATGGAATATAGAGAGTTCTAGTGTCTTTGGGGCTTAGGATCATTAAATAACAACTTAAAACATGAAATACATCATCTTTATTGAAAACTTCCTTTACATGACCACTACATTCCCTCGTACTTAGCATTGCATTGGATAACCTGAGGACATGCATAAGAAAAGGGTGAGCTATACAGCCCAGTAAGGGAATACACATGGAATAACATGAGGAGTACAATACATGTCAGATATCAGGTATATCAATAGAGCACAAGAGAAACATGAACATAAAGGCATGATAAATCATGGTAATCATAACATGGAAATGTGGCAACAACACTTAACATGGAATTAGCATGAGCCAAGGCTCATTGCACATGGAGCTTGAGTAAACCCTCATTGCACATGAAGCATTATTAAACCCTCATTGCACTTAAATTAGCATGATTCAACACTCATTGCACATGACGTATCCTGATACTATACTTTACCCAATGCATTGGAGCGCTGTAAAGGCGCACCCTTCTTAAACATTTCATTTCATACATAAGTGTGCAACATGGATCATAAAACATGGATTCATTAAACATAAAAATTTATTCCATGACATAGGAATGTGGAATTCATTCATGAAACTTTATAATCAATAAGTAAATGTGCATAAAGGTGAATACCCTTAATGGAGAAATGGGCATGGTATTCACTACACAATGGCATTGGCTTAGAAAATAGGTGCAATTTCGGCAGCGTAACGGGGTGACATAAAAATTCATAAAAATGGATGATGAGAGAGAAAGGGGTGTCTCATCATATTTAAATGAAATGGATAGTAAGGGGGTTATATAGATACATGTCCAAACAATTGTAATGGAATTTGTAAATGAGGAGAGATAAGTTCCTTTCGGAATTTCGGCATAGTAACGGGTGTACATGAGAGGCATTTAATGACAGAGAAAGGGGTATCCCATTATTCAAAAAATAATAGGGTAGTATGGGGGAGGTGAGAAACCATACCCCAGCGTTTATAATTGAAATTAAAAGTGCATAACAATATTAATAAAATTTGACAAAAATGAGAAAGGAAGAAAAACCCTTACCAGGAAGTGTGCTTCCAAAGGCTTGAGAGAGGCTTGAGAGAGGCTTCTTAGGAGCTTGGGGCACCTTGGGAGGATTATAGAGAGAGTGGGGAAGAGGTTGGACAAACTCTAAAGGCTTTTTGTGAGTGAATTCTTTATTATTTAGGTTTGGGACCCCTTACATTAAACTAATCCAAACCACAAATCAGCTCATAGTTTTTGCCCATAGTTTTTGGAAAAGGGAAGAGGAAAACAATATTTATAAGTCCAAAGTCCTAACTTCTTAAAATAATGGGGTTACTTATGTGGAGGTGAGTCACACTCCCATGGAAAATAATTTAAAAATACAAGATGTTTAATAAGACTTGAGGGGTCCATTAATACTTTGTAAAATAAGTCAAACAAACCCAAAATCACATTATTTTAATGGTAAAACATATATTGGCCAAACATAAATCTTATAGTATTTTATTACATCACTATTGGGTCATTATGATGTCATAAAACACATTATATATTTAAACGGTATTTAATTTTTACCCAAAAATTTGACTGTCTCAGAAAATTATGAAAAATTCACCATTGGATAATTTCAACTTCCTGATTCCAGAAATAACATTTATTTTATCTAAATAATTTTATAAATATGTTAATTTTCACTTTTAAAATAAAAACCTTCATTTGTCGAAAATTCACGGGTTTTGAAAAAAATGGCTTTCAAACATTTATAAAAATTACAATTGCATTTCATAAAAATATAAGATCATTTATATTTAATAAAAATTAATTTAATAATAATAATAATAATAATATTTTATTAAAATATTATTTAATTCGAAAATCCATCAAAATAGATTTCTTAGCTGAATATTAACTAAAAATACTATTTGTGCTTTAAAAAAACTATTTACAAAGTGTCAATAATGAAAATAAGGTATATTCATTATTATATAAAAAAAATATACATGAACATAGTACTAGAGATTTGTTACATAACCCCTTATAACAACCGCATAAGACCTAAGGGTAAGGTGTACGATGGTGACAGACTCTTGGGGTGGCTCGGATAACATCGCTCGAGTGGTAATCTCTATCAACATCCACTTTTCTTGTAGACGGTCCTGTTTAAGCTTGACATGATGAAGCTTAGCTTGGGCTTGGTCAAGAGTGAAGCCCAAGGATGCCACCTCTTTTCCGAACTCCAATAAATGGTCTTCGTATGGAGTAATTCTACTGGATGAGGTCATCGCTTCCTTTGTGTGAGTAAATTGGATTTGTTAAAGCCCTATATTTATACTAATCATGTGATCACTGTTCAACAACTATATTAGAAACGGTCAAAATTATTAACATAAAACCAAAGAAGTTGACATTTTATATAAACATTTTACATAAAGGGACATTTAATTAGATCAAGAGGTATTTCCATTAATGAAACTTTGGGTTGTTACAATATTCCCCCCTTAAGAAATTTTTCCCTCGAAATTTTCCTTTCCCCACACTAAAACAAATGTGGGTAACTCAGCTTCATCATTTTCTCTGATTCCCAAGTCGCTTCTTCAAACATGTGGTTTCACCACAACACCTTGACAAGGGGAATTGTCTTATTTCGTAGAACTTTTTATCTATGATTTAATATCTTCACTGGTTGCTCCTCATAAGAAAGATCATCCTCCAACTGTACCACCTCAGAAGAGAGTACATGTGAAGGGTCCGGTATATACTTACTTAATAGGGATACATGAAAGACATCATGTATTTTGGTCATGGTAGGTGGAAGTGCTAGTTGATAGGCCACAACCCCGACACAATCAAGAATCTCGAAGGGGCCGATGTACCTTGGACATAACATACCTTTCTTCCCAAACCTCATGAACTTCTTCCATTGAGATATGTGTAGAAACACCACATCTCCAAATTTAAACTCAAGGTCTCATTGAAGATTATCTGCATAACTCTTCTATCGACTCAGGGCTTCCTTGATATGCTGCTGAATGGTTTTCACCTTCTCCACCATTTCCTCAACCATTTCCAGTCCAAGCAGCTTATGTTCACTGACCTCATCCCAACACGCCGGTGTTCTGCACCTTTTCCCATAAAGGGCTTTATATGGTGCCATTTGGATGCTTGAGTGGAAACTGTTGTTGTAGGAGAATTCAACCAGTGGAAGATGTTGATACTATCCTCCTTTAAATTCTATTGAGCATGCTCTCAACATGTCCTCAACTATTTGGATAGTCCACTCGGATTGGCCAATCAGTTTGAGGAAGATAGGTCGTACTGAAGTTCAGTTCAGTATTCAGAGCATGTTGAAGACTCTTCCAAAACTTAGAGGTGAATCTTGGATCTCGGTTAGACACAATAGATAGTGGTACTCTATGCAGCCTTACCACTTCCCTGATATATATCTATTCCAGTTGATCCAATGATAAATCCTCCCGAATAGCAATGAAGTGTGCAGTCTTTATAAGAAGATCCACCATAACTATGATCGCATTGCTGCCTTTAGATGTCCTCGGAAGTCTGGTGACAAATTCCATGGTGATCTTCTCCCATTTCCATTCTATTATGGGAAATGGTTTCATCATCCCCTTAGACATCTGCCTCTCTACCTTCACTTGTTGTCACACCAGGCACTTTGATGTATATTCAGCGATCTCCTTCTTCATATTTTCCCACCAAAAGTTTTCTAGGAGATCTCGATACATCTTTGTGCTCCCTGGGTGAATAGAGAAATTTGAACTATGTGCATCATCCAAAAGTTACTTATTCAGCTCTAGACTTGATGGAACACATAGTCTTTTCCCAAACCTCACAATTCCTTCTTCATTAACATTAAACTTCGAAGATTTACCTTTTTCGATAGCTTTCACTTTTTCCTGAATTCCCACATCATCCTTTTGATCATCCTTTAACCTTTACAAAAGAGACGGTTCAGAAATAATTTGTGAAAGGATTGATGATGTTCCCTTCTTTATGATTCTCATGTCCGTCTTCATCAAGTCTAAGAAGATTGGATCCTTTTCAATTTCCATCAGTGATAGAATCGCTGGGTCCTTTCTACGTAAGGCATATGCCACCTTGTTCGCTTTCCCAGGTTGGTAATGTATTGAACAGTCATAATCCTTGATGAGCTATATCCATCTTCTCTGGATCATATTAAGCTCTTTCTGTGTGAATATATATTTAAAAATCTTGTGGTCAGTATATATCTCACATTTCTCCCCATAGAGATAATGCCGCCGGATTTTTAAGTCAAAGATCACTGCCTCTAACTCCAGATCATGTGTTGGATAGTTTCGCTCATGGATTTTCAACTGCCTTGAGGCATAGGATATCACTTTATCATTCTGCATTAGTACACAGCCTAAGCCCTTCTTCGACGCATCACTGAATACCACAAAAAGTTCCCCACTTGTGGGTAAAGTGAGCACGGGCGCAGTGATAAGCCTCTTTTTCAACTCCTTGAAGCTTTCTTCGCATTCATCACTCCAAGCAAACTTTACTCCCTTTCGAGTTAGCTTGGTAAGAGGGTTGGAAAATTGTGAGAAATTTCTCACAAATCATCAATAATATCCAGCTAACCCCAAGAACCTACGAATATCTGTTACCGATGTTGGACTCAGCCATCCCTCAATTGCATCTGTTTTGGAGGGATCCATAGATATCCCATTTCTTGTGATGGTATGGCCGAAAAATGATACCTCCTTCAACCAGAACTCACACTTACTATACTTTTCATAGAGATTCTCCTTACTCAAAGTCTCTATTACAGTTCTTAAATGCTCCTCATGATCCTCCTTAGTTTTGAACTATATTAGAATATCATCTATAAAGACTACCAAAAATTTGTTGAGGTAATCTATAAAGACTCTATTCATCAAGTCCATGAAGATTTCTAGAGCATTAGTGAGTCCTAAAGGCATTACTATGAATTCATAGTGCCTGTATCTTGTATGAAAAGTAGTCTTATGGATATCTTCCTTCTTCACCCTTACTTGATAATATCTCGAACACAAGTCCACCTTGGAGAAGTATTGTGCTCCACACAGCTGATCGAACAAGTCATCAATTTGTGGGAGAGGATACTTGTTCTTTATCATGATTTTTTTGAGCTCACAATAATCAATGCAAAGGCGTATTGACCCATCCTTCTTCTTGACGAAGAGGACTGGTACACCCAATGGTGAAGCACTTGGGCGTATAAACCCTTTATCCAGATTCTCTTGTAGTTGTTTCTTTAGCTCTTCAAGATCCATGACAGCCATTCTATATGGAGTCTCGGATATTGTTAGATCCCCTGGTATAAGTTCAATTGAGAATTCAACATCTCTTCTAGGAGGAAGACCAGGAAGTTCCTCGGGAAACACTTCAGCGAATTCCCTCACAATAGGAATTTCTTCAAGGATAGTTTCTTCCTTGGACTCAATCATCTGAGCCAGATACGCATGATCATAGGGTATTAATATCCATGCTTTAGATGATGGAGCTAAAATAGATTAATCTTCCTCCTTACACTTGTAAATAATCGGGGGTCGATTCTCCATATAGAGTGTGATTTCCCTTTCCTAAAAATTTATGTTGGCTCTTTATAAGAAAAGTCAATCCATGCCAAGAATTGCATCAAATTCCACCAGAGGGAGTATTACGAGGTTCGCAAGGAAATTAAATCCATAGATTATAATAGGGGAGGACTTATATTCCTGGGATGCAATGATTTCCTCATTTATCATACTCACCGACATCTTCACTTCCATGATTTGTGGTGGGGCTAGGATTGTTCTACTAAACTTTTGAGATATAAAAGAATGCATAGAACATGAATTAAAAATTACGTTTTCTATTCTTTAATTAATAACTAGTGTACCTATCACCACTTCATTACTGGGGTTCACTTCGGCAGAAGTGATGAAAAAACTCTTCCTTGCTACCTTGGAGGTTATCGGTTGCCTTCAAAAACACTTGGATTAGGGCACTGATTTGAAAGATGCCCCGGTCCTTTGCATTTGTAGAAATGACCAATGCGTTGAGGTTCAAACGGATCATTTCTCTACTCTGTCATAGCCACGGGTCTTTCTTCCCAACAGTTAACAGCTTGGTGCCCTTCTCTTCCACACCAAAAGCATTTCCTCGTCCCCTTGAGGCAATTTCCAGGGTGCTTCTTTCCGTACTTTTGGAAAGTGGGGTGTTGGATCTTCTTAGCACCGTTGGATTTATCCATCAGACCGCCAGTATTGAAGTCCACCTTACGCTTCTTGTCCCCATGATACCCCTATGATTCCCCGATCTCTATTTCAACCTTGAGGGCACATCGGACAATTTCCTCATAGTTGTCAAAGTCACAGATCGCTAATGCTTTTTGTAGGCTAGGCTTCATCCCATCAAAGAAGCAGTCAACATTGCATTCAGGGGTAACGACAAAGCCGAAAGCATATCGTGCAAGCCTTGTGATGTTTTACTTGTACGCTCCAATAGATTCTTCACCTTTTTTCTTGAGGTAAAGGAATTCCCTTTCCATCTTAATCAGGAGGGTGCGCGGAAAATATTTATCGAAAAACATCTTCCGAAAATCCTTCCATTCCAATGCATCGATCTCCTCCTCCGGCTTCATATTTTTGATCAACGTCCACCATTGATCAGATTCACCCTCCATACAATAAGCCGCCATGATAACCTTCTCTTGTTCATAACATTGAAGGATGGAGAATATCTTTTCAATTGAGTTGATCCATTGTTTAGCGATCGTGGGATCGGATGATCCACTAAAAGTAGGAGGCATTTGTCTCATGAAGCTCTCGATAGTGACTTGTTCTTTCTTAGGGGGGGGGGGGGTTGAACGTTCCTCTTGACCCGTGTTTCTATTCAAATATTGAGTTATCTGAGAGAGAAGTGTGACAAAGTTCATGATTCCTACCCCCATTGGATTGGGCATCTCATTAGTACATTCATCACACTGATCTTCACATCGGTTGTTAGCCCGAGTCCTCCTATTACTGGCCATTGGCTGGAATAAAAGGAAAGTTAGGTGTAACACATAAAGGGTAATCCAAAGACAAAATTTGATGACTTATAAATTAAATTTTATTTCCTTAACTAATGAATCTATAGGCTTCAATCTAGGCTTTTCGTAATCTACTTTCTAACATATATTCTTAGGGGGTTTTTTTATTCCCTTAATAAGGGTTCATACTAAGCTTGTGAATTTACCAAAGCATGTCCCCTGGGAGTGTCATAACCAAGAGTGCAGCAAGGCCCTTTTTCGTGCACCAGTTCCCGTTCGAGTCTTAGCTCAAAGCAGTGTTTTCGGGTTTTACCCCTAGGATACATCTGTGCCAGAGCCACCTCTGCCTGGTTGTATCCAGACAAGGATGTATTTCCATGATAACCCACTTACTCAATACTCACCAAAATGTAGAGATGTTTTTATTGTACTTAGTCTTGTATCTAAGGATTTACTAGGGTTTTCTAATCCTAATCCCAAAAATAACTAAACCTATCCTCTGATACCAACTATGACAACCCTGCTTTTATTACAAACTTAAACATGATTTATTATATAAACTATTCACTTGATACTACATGGAATATCGAGAGTTATAGTGTCTTTGGGGCTTAGGATCATTACATAACAACTTAAAACATGAAATACATCATCTTTATTGAAAACTTCCTTTACATGACCACTACATTCCCTCATACTTAGCATTGCATGGGATAACCTGAGGACATGAATAAGAAAAGGGTGGGCTATAAACCCTAGTATGGAAATACACATGGAATAACATGAGGAGTAAAATACATGTTAGACATTAGTCATATCAATAGAGTACAAGAGAAACATGAACATAAAGGTATGATAAAGCATGATAATCATAACATGGAAATGTGGCAACAACACTCAACATGGAATTAGCATGAGCCAAGGGTCATTGCACATGGAACATGAGTAAACCCTCATTACACATGAAGCACGAGTAAACCCTCATTGCACTTGAATTAGCATGATTAAACACTCATTGCACATGACATATCATGATACTATACTTTACCCAACTCATTAGAGCACTATAAGGGTGAACCCTTCTTAAACATTTCATTTCATTCATAAGTGTGTCACATGGATCATAAAACATGGATTCATTAAACATAATAATTTATTCCACGAGAAATGAATGTGGAATTCATACATGAAACTTTATAAGAAATAAGTAAATGTGCATAAAGGGGAATACCCTTGGTGGAGAAATGGGCATGTTATTCACTACACATGGCATTGGCTTAGAAAATAGGTGCAATTTCAGCAGTGTAACGACGTGACATAAGAATTCATAAAAATGGTTGATGGGAGAGAAAGGGGTGTCTCATCATATTTAAATGAAATTGAAATTAAGGGGGTCATATAGATACATTTCCAAACAATTGTAATGGTATTTGGATTAATGATACAAAAGTATTGCTTGAATATAAATGAGGAGAGAGAAGTTCCTTTCGGAATTTCATCATAGTAACGGGTGTACATGGGAGGCATTTAATTAGAGAGAAAGGGGTCTCATATCATTAAAACAATAATAGGGTAGTATTGGGGAGGTGTGAAACTATACCCCAGCATTTATAATTGAAATTAAAAGGGCATAACAATATTAAGAAAATTGGACAAAAATGAGAAAGGAAGAAAAACCCTTACCAGGAAGTGTGCTTACAAAGGCTTGAGAGAGGCTTGAGAGAGGCTTATTGGGAGCTTGGGGAACCTTGGGAGAATTCTAGAGAGAGTAGGGCAGAGGTTAGACGAACTCCAAATGCTTTGAGTGAGGAGGAAGTGGGAGCTTGGGTGGCTTTATATAGGAAAGGTGAGTGAATTCTTTATTATTTAGGTTTGGGACCCCTTACATTAAACTAATCCAAACCACAAATAAACTCATGGTTTTTGCCCATGGTTTTTGGAAAAGGGAAGAGGAAAAAAATATTTTATAAGGCCAAAGTCCGAAATTTTTAAAATAATGGGGTTGCTTTTGTGGAGGTGAGTCACACTCCCATGGAAAATAATTTAAAAAGACTAGATGTTTAATAAGTCTTAAGGGGTCCATTAATGCTTTGTAAAATAAGTCAAACAAACCCAAAATAACATTATTTTAATGGTAAAACATATATTGGCCTAACATAAAGCTTATAGTATTTTATTACATCACTATTGGGTCATTGTGATGTCATAAAACACATTATATATTTAAATGGTATTTAATTTTTACCCAAAAATTTGACTGTCTCAGAAAATTATGAAAAATTCACCGTTGGATAATTTCAACGTCCTGATTCCAGAAATAACATTTATTTTATCTAAATAATTTTCTAAATATGTTAATTTTCACTTTTAAAATAAAAACCATCATTTATCAAAAATTCACGGGTTTTGACAAAAATGGCTTTCAAACCTTAATAAAAATTACAATTACAGTTCATAAAATTATAATATCATTTATATTTAATAAAAATTAATTTAGTAATAACAATAATATTTTATTAAAATATTATTTAATTCTAAAATCCATCAAAATAGATTTTTTAGCTGAATATTAACTAAAAATACTATTTGTGCTTTAGAAGAAACTATTTACAAAGTGTCAATAATGAAAAGAAGTTATATTCATTATTATATACAAAAATAATAATATTCATGAACATAGTACTAGCGATTTGTTACATAACCCTTTAAAACAGCCGCATAAGACCTAAGGGTAAGGTGTGTGATGGCGACAGACTCTTGGGGTGTCTCGGATAACATCGGTCAAGTGGTAATCTCTATCAACTTCCATTTTCCCATAGACGGTCCCATTCGAGCTTGACATGATGAAGCTCAACTTGGACTTGGACAAGAGCGAAGCCCAAGGATGCCACCTCTTTTCTGAGCTCCGATAAATGGGCTTCGTATAGAGCAATTCTACTGGATGAGGTCATCGCTTCCTTTTTCTGAGTAAATTGGATTTGTTAAAGCCCTATATTTATACTAATCATGTGATCATTGTTCAATGACTATGTTAACAATGATCAAAATTATTAACATAAAACCAAAGAAGTTGACATTTTATATAAACATTTTACATAAATAGAATTTAATTAGATCAAGAGGGATTTCCATTAATGAAACTTTGGGTCGTTACATGCTGTAATTCTCCATTCCCTCTCCTTTCCAATTATTTAACATATAATTTATACACATTTAACATTCCACCTTGGAACTATACACATCCATAATTAAATCATAATTCATAACGTAATTATAAACATGCATAATTGATTTAAAATTCAATTTAAAACTTAGATGAAAATTATATGTCAAATCTAGAATTCAATTCATAATTGAATACATACATAATTTTATTATAAATTATCAATAAAATATATAAAAAACTGAATAAGTAATTATATGTGTTATACACAATTAAGAATACATACAAGTGGTTTTTACTAAAAATGATGTCCATTTTAAACATTATACATACACTTGGAGTGATACTGGCCACAACGTCTCTTGGATTGAGGCGGGGTTGACTCATATACGTCACATATGACCCATGGATTGTTGTCCTAAAGTATCAACATATTCTGAAAGCTTTTGGTCAGTTTTCCGTATGCCAGTTGTACTTTTCACATAAAGTGTTGTCCATTTCAAATAAAACTGAGATACTTCGAGTTGTGACAGACACACTGCACCTCGGATTTAAGCGTGGATGACTCGTAAACATCACATATGAACCATGGATCGTTTTCCTAAAGTTTCAATAGAATCTGAATGCGTTTGGTCAGTTTTCCGTACATCAGTTGTTGTTTTCACTCAAAATGATGTCCATTTTAAACAAAAGAGAGACACTTTGAGCGGTGTCGGCCACACCGCACCTCGTATTGAGGTGCGGTTGACTTGTACATGTCACATATGACCCATGTATCGTTTTCCTAAAGCATAAACACATTCAGAATGTGTTTGGTCAGTTTTTATTATGTCAGTTGTTGTTTTAACTTAAAATGTTGTTCATTTCAAAAAAAAATGAGACACTTTGAGTGGTTTCGGTCACACCATGCCTCAGATTAAGGCGGGGTTGACTCGTACATGTCACATATGACACATTGGTCGTTTTCCTAGACTTTCAACACATTCTGAATGCGTTTGGTCAGTTTTCCATATGCCAGTAGTTGTTTTCAATTAAAATGTTGTCCATTTCAAATAAATGTGAGAAACTTTGAGTGGTTCTGGCCACACCAGGCCTCAAATTGAGGCGGGGTTGACTCTTACACATCACATATGACCCATGGATCACTTTCCTAAAGTTTAAACAGAATCAGAATGCATTTGGTCAGTTTTCCGTATGTCATTTATTATTTTCACTTAAAATGAAGTCTATTTTAAAAGAATGAGAGGTAATTTGAGTGGTTCCAGCCACACCATGCCTCGGATTGAGATAATGTTGACTCTTACACATCACAAATGACCCATGGATCGTTTTACTAAAGATTCAATATAATCCAAATGAATTTGGTCAGTTTTATGTATGTAAGTTGTTGTTTTCACTTAAAATGAAGTCCATTTTAAACTAAAGAGAGACACTTTGAGTGGTTCCGGCCACACCTCACCTCATATTGTGGTGGGGTTGACTCTTTCACGTCATATATTACCAATGGATTGTTTTTATAAAGTATCAACAAAATAAGAATCCGTTTGGTCAGTTTTCTGTATGTACTTAAAATGTTGTCCATTTCAAATAAAAGAGAGACACTTAGAGTGATCCCGGCTACAATGTGACTCGGATTGAGGTGTGGTTGACTCTAACACGTCACATATGACACATGGATCATTGTTTTAATGTTTCAATAGAATCCGAATGTGTTTGATCAGTTTACTATATGTCAGTTGTTGTTTTCAATTAAAATGAAGTCCATTTTAAACTATAGAGAGACACTTCGTGTGGTGACGGCCACTCCACACCTTGGATTGAAGCTGGGTTAACACGTACATGTCACATATGACCCATGGATCATTTTCCTAAAGTATCAACTGAATATGAATGCGTTTAGTCTATTTTTTGTATGTCAGTTGTTGTTTTCATTTAAAATGTTGTCTATTTCAAATAAACCTGAGACACTTTGACTGGTGCCGGCCACACCTGGCCTCGGATTGAGGCAGGGTTGACTCATACACATCAAAAATGACTCATGGAATATTTTCCTAAAGTTTCAACAGAATATTAATGCATTTGGTCGGTTTTCCATATGTCACTTGTTGTTTTCAATTAAAATGAAGTCCATTTTAAACTATAGAGAGAAATTTCGATTGGTGGCGGGCACACCCGGCCTCGGATTGAGGCTGGGCTAACTCGTACACGTCACATATAACCCATGGATCATTTTCCTAAAGTTTTAATGGAATCTTAATCCATTTGGTCAGTTTTCCGTATGTCATTTTTTGTTTTCACTTAAAATAAGGTCAGTTTTAAACGAAAGAGAGACAATTTGAGTGGTTCCGGCCACACTGTGCCTCGGATTGAGGTGAGGTTGACTCGTACACATCACAAATGACCCATGTATCATTGTACTAAATTTTCAATAGAATCTGAATGCATTTGGTCGGTTTTCCGTATGTCAGTTGTTTTTTTCACTTAAAATGAAGTCCATTTTAAACTAAAGAGAGACACTTTGAGTGGTGTCGGCCACATCGCACCTAGGATTTGGAAGGATTTGTCTCGTGCATGTCATATATGATCCATGGATCGTTGTTCTAATGTATCAACATAATCATAATCCGTTTGGTCGGTTTTCTGTATGTACTTAAAATGTTGTTTATTTTAAACAAAAGAGAGACACTTGGAGTGATCCCGGCCACACTGTGACTCGTATTGAGGCATGGTTGACTCGTACATGTCACATATGATCCATGGATAGTTGTCTTAAAGTTTTAATAGAATCCAAATGTGTTTGGTTGGTTTTCCGTATGCCAGTTGTACTTTTCACATAAAATGATGTCTATTTCAAATAAAACTGAGACACTTAGATTTGTGATGGCCACACTGCACATCGGATTTAGGCGGTGTTGACTCATAAAAATCACATACGACCCATGGATCTTTTTTCTAAAGATTCAATAGAATCTGAATTCGTTTGATCGGTTTACCATATATCAGTTGTTGTTTTCACTCAAAATAATGTCCATTTTAAACAAAAGGGAGACACTTTGAGTGGTGTCAGCCACACCGCACCTCGTATTGAGGTCGGTTGACTTGTACACGTCACATATAACCCATGTATCATTGTCCAAAAGAAAAAACACATTCATAATGTGTTTGGTTGTTTTTCCGTATGTTAGTTATTGTTTTCACTTAAAATGAAGTCCATTTTAAACTAAAGAGAGAAAATTTGAGTGGTGCCCACCACACCACGCCTCAGATTGAAGAAGTGTTGACTTGTGTACGTCATATATGACCCATGGATCATTGTGCTAAAGTATCAACACAATCAGAATCCGTTTGGTCGGTTTTCTGTATGTACTTAAAATGTTGTCCATTTTAAACAAAAGAGAGACACTTAGAGTGATCCCGGCCACACTGCGACTCATATTTAGGCTCAGTTGACTCATAAACATCACATATGACCCATGGATTATTGTCGTAATGTTTCAATAGAATCTGAATGCATTTGGTCAGTTTTCCGTATGCCAGTTGTACTTTTCACATAAAATGTTGTCCATTTCAAATAAAACTGAGACACTTTAAGTTGTGACGGCCACACTGCACCTTGGATTTAGGCGGTTTTGACTTGTAAACATCACATATGACCCATAGATCGTTGTCCTAATGTTTAAATGGAATCTGAATGTGTTCGGTCAGTTTACCTTATATCAGTTGTTGTTTTCACTCAAAATGATGTCCATTTTAAACAAAAGAGAAACACTTTGAGTGGTGTTGGCCACACCGCACCTCAGATTGAGGTGGAGTTGACTTTTACACATAACATATGACCCATGTATCGTTTTCCTAAAGCATCAACACATTCAGAATGCAATTGGTCAGTTTTCCGTATGTTAGTTGTGGTTTTCACTTAAAATGAACTCCATTTTAAACTAAAGAGAGACACTTTGAGTGGTGTCGGCCACACCGCGCCTCAGATTGAGGCTGGGTTTACTCGTGCACATCATATATGACCCACGGATCGTTGTTCTAAAGTATTAAGACAATCAGAATCCTTTTGGTCGGTTTTCCGTATGTACTTAAAATGTTGTCCATTTTAAACAAAATAGAGACACTTAGAGTAATCTCAGCCACACTGTAACTCAGATTGAGGCGCGGTTGACTCGAACACGTCACATATGACCCATGGATCGTTGTCCTAAAGTTTCAACATAATCCAAATGCATTTGGTCAGTTTAATGTATGTCAGTTTTTATTTTCAATTAAAATGAAGTCCATTTTAAACTATAGAGAGACACTTTGAGTGGTTCCGGCCACTTCACTCCTCGGATTGAGGTTGGGTTGACATGTAAACGTCACATATGACCAATGGATCGTTTTCCTAAAGTTTCAACTGAATCCAAATGCGTTCAGTGGGTCTTTCGTATGTCAGTTGTTGTTTTCATTTAAAAGGTTGTCTATTTCAAATAAACCTGAGACACTTTGAGTGGTGTCCGTCACACTTGGCCTCGGATTGAGGTAGGGTTTACTCGTACACATCACAAATGACTCATGTAACGTTTTCCTAATGTTTCAACAGAATCTGAATGCATTTGGTCGGTTTTTCATATGTCAGTTTTTGTTTTCAATTAAAATGAAGTCCATTTTAAACTATAGAGAGACACTTCTAGTTGTGTCTGCCACACCGTGCCTTGGATTGAGGCTGAGTTGACTCATACAGGTTACAAATGACCCAAGTATCATTTTCCTAATGTATCAACACAATACGAATGCATTTGGTCAGTTTTCCGTATGACAGTTGTTGTTTTCAATTAAAATGAAGTTCATTTTAAACTATAGAAAGACACTTCGAGTGGTGTCGGCCACTCCGTGCCTCGGATTGAGGCTGGGTTGAATCTTACATGTCACAAATGACCCAAGTATCATTATCCTAAAGTATCAAAATCCATGAAAACAAACAATATATAAAAATAACACAACTCCAATACTATACTACGGGTCTAGATAAAACCAACAACTAGAATAGATTAAACATCAAATCTCAGTAATATTAGTCAAAAATGTAATGGATAAACTTGTCCCACATCACCATCACCATCATCACCATCATCATCACCCTCTCCCTCATCCTCGCCCTCCTCAACGCCTTCCTCCTCGCCCTCCTCCTCACCCTCGCCATCCGCCTCTCCCTCCTCCTCTCCCTCGCCCTCCTAAGTGCCAACTCTAGCATGCCAGCCAATATACAACTCATGCTTGTTGGATCTCCAAATATCGCCTAAATCTTTTAGACATTCCAGTCGTGCACCCTCACCATTGGGAAAATTAAGTCGAAGCTAACATCAAAATATTAATTCATATAAATACAAAAATAATTCATGGCATTAAATACAATAGATTTTTTTACCCATATCTCTTCCCAAGCTCTATCCTTGACCTCATGTGGAAAATGTCTCCATGGTAGAGGGCTGACGGGAATGATGTTGGAGTATTTGGAAAGCATCGCCAAAAAACTCCGACATTGCTACCCTGTTTTCTCAACCATTTGGTTGTCTTCATTGTAATTTACCATAACCTGTGTGTGGTGGTTCCACACTGCACGCATGCGTGTATGCCCCCGCCCCTGCCTCCTGTCATTACATGTATCTATCATGTAATAAAAACAAATATTTTATCAAAACATTTCATAATGAAAATAAATATTGCTATAAAAATTTTTTAGGGTTCTATAAATATACCTGCACCAGTCTGATCGCTGATCACCGCTGGATCCACAGAAACAGATGGAACACCCTGTGGTGGAACAGGAGTCGAAGAAGATGGAATATAGAAGCTCATAGAGACAGAAGTAGAAGGAAAAGAAGATGGGACAGCTTTATTACCTGATTCTGACTGGGGAGTGGGAATCATCATGGGGTATGAAAAAGATGGGTCAGAAGTTGCAGAATTTGGAAAAAACATAGGAGGCCTAAATATCCTGTGTGTCCTTAATGACACACCGGGATCAGAATGTGGGAAGGACAACATGTCAGTGGGAGGGGCAGGGTCTAGTCGGGTATGCGAAGCTGCTCGTCCACCTCTAGTACGAACCCTCCTCGTACCACCGGATTGAGTATTAGGACCAGTACTAGGCTCCTCATCGAATAACTATTGACGTATAGGTAGATCCTAAAAAAATGTTTACAAAAAAATTAATCACATGACATTATATATTATTTAAATATATATATATATGAAATAAAGTACTCACTGTAGGAACTAATGTTGGAACACCCATCTCCGCCATTCGACGATTGTTCTCCATCATTTTTTTCCTTCGTCTCTCTTCAATTGGATGCATTTCCTACTTTTGAAAACAAATATGTAATTAATTAGAAAAAGGAAACTAATGTGCAACCCAAAAAACTAAATATATGAGGGAATAAGGGGATTCATTGGTAATTTAGCTATCAATTGTTTTAGAAGAGCTTGAATGGATTTAATAAGTCATACAAGTTGTAATGTTCACCAAGTTAGAAATATTGTTTGACTAGGTTTGAATACAGTTCAATTCCAAATTAGAAAATGCAATTCAAATAAAATTGCAACCAATAAACAACCCCCCCCCCCACACACTTGGACATCCCCCACCCCCACCCCACTTGGACAACCCTACCCCCACCCCACTTGAACAACCCAGCCCCCCCCCCCACCCACCTACCCCACTTGGACAACCCTAGCCCCACCCCACTTGGACAACCCAATCCCCCCCACCCTACTTGGACAGCCCTACCCCCACCCCACTTGGAAACCCACCCCCCCCCCCACCCCACTTGGACAGCCCTACCCCCACCCCACTTGGAAAACCCATCCCCCCCCCCACCCCACCTGGACAGCCCTACCCCCCACACCCCACTTGGAAAACCCATCCCCCCCCACCCCACCTGGACAGCCCTACCGTCACCCTACATGGACAACCCATCCTCCCCCCCTACACACTTCCTAGACAGCCCCTCTCCCACCCCACCTGCACACCCTCCCCACCCAACTTGGACAACCCTGCCTGGACACCCTCCCCCACCCCACCTGTACACCCTCCCCCACACCAAACAGTCCTACCCCAACCCCATTTGGACAACCCATCCCCCTCCCCCACCCTACCTAGACAGCCCCTCCCCCACCCCACTTGGACAGCCCTACCCCCACCCCACACCCACCCCACTTGGACATCCCTATCCCTACCCCACTTGGACAACCCAACCCCCCCCCCCCTCCACCCCACTTGGACAGCCCTACCCCACCCCACTTGGACACCCCACCCCCCCCCCACCCCACTTGGACAGCCCTACCCCCACCCAACATGGAAACCCCCCCCCACCCCACCTGGACACCCCTACCCCCCACACCCCACTTGGAAACCCCCCCCCCCCCACCCCACCTGGACTACCCTAACTGTATTTATGGATAACCAACTAAATCACGTCAATTGAACTTAAATTTAAAATAAAGCAAGGATAAAATAACTTAGGATCATATTTACCTATTCAATATCAACCAAAATTATTCTATACAGATAAATCACAGCAAAACCGCAACCTAAAATGATATATTGAGTGTGTTCATAAGGGAAGCATAACACACAATACATTGCAGAAAAATGGAATGAAAAAATCTTAAATAAATGAAGGCACACCTACCGATTTAGAATGGAAGAACAAAAATTACTTGAATCAAAGATAGATGTCCCGTTGGAAATTAGAGTCAGCACCCTCTAGAGTAGGTTGGGAAGTAGGGTTCGAACTGTAACCTAAAATTATATATGACTTATTTTTGTAAGGGGATCATAATACACACTTGATTTCACCAAAATAGAATGAAAAAATCTAAAATAAATTAACACACACGTACCGATTTAAACGGGAAGAACAAATATAAAATAAATGAACTCACACATATCAATTTAAATGGGAAGAAAAAATCATTGGAAACCAGACATGTTGTGTTGGGAAGAAGTGTTTGTGTTGAGATTTAGAGGCAAACCTTCCAGATGGTTGAGGTTTAGGGAAAATATTTCGAGAGGGTGCGTCCAACTCTCGGTTAGGGAAAAAATTTCGATATCTCTAGAGTTACAGATCGATGATATTTGGGGATTTTATTTCCCAAAGGTTTAATGAAACCGTTGGGAAAACTCATTTTTTCCCATCTTTCCCAACGGTTTCATCAAACTGTTTGGAAAACTCAATTTTTACACATCTTTACCAATGGTTCAAAAGAACCGTTGGTATACAAGCATTGGGAAAAGCATGATTTCTCGTAGTGTTATACTACCGAAATTTCACTATAATTTTTCCATGCTGAACCTTTTTGTTGTGAATACCATCACTATTTCCACTCAAGGGTATTCACCTAGACATGCCTATACTTATTTGATTTTGTAAATTCATGTATGTAACCCACAATCCTTAATCATGGGATTAAATTTGATAAAATCTATTTTTATGTTATATGATCTATGTGGCACATTTATGCATGTACATGATATGATTATAATGGGTGCACCCAGATAGTGTCGAGTAATCTCTTTATATCTTAAATGGTGGGTGCACCCAGAGAGAACCCCAATGCATTTGATAAAATTTTAGTATCATGATATTCCATGTTTAGTGTATGGGTGGTTATCCTAAGCACATTATGTTATGTTGTCTTGGTGGTTAACCTTGACCTATGTTTATAATGTCATGTTTAATGTTGTTGCCACATTTCCTGTGTTGCCTTTATGTCATCATTTTATATCATGCCTTATTGTTCATGCTTATGATTCTGACCACTTTTATGTTCCTTGTAAATTCTTATTGACAAGAATGTAATACTATTTTCATCTTATGATTCTTTTATATTCTCTTACTGGGATTTATAACTCAACCATTTCTTATATATGTCCTCAAGTTATTCCATATAGTTTTATAAGAACGATGATTTATAATAGCATGTCAAGGAAGTTTTCAATAATGTTGTTGTATCTAATGTTCAAGATTTTATGATATGTACCTAATTACCAAATACACTAGACTTCTTGA
Source organism: Viscum album (assembly GCA_963277665.1). NCBI lineage: Eukaryota > Viridiplantae > Streptophyta > Magnoliopsida > Santalales > Viscaceae > Viscum > Viscum album. The sequence continues at coordinate 1,187,761,663 of OY728127.1, read as the reverse complement.
TCTTTTATGTTGTATTATGTGTATTCTTATGCAATAAATCAAGATTTAATGTTTAATAAAGACATGGGTCGTCATAGTTGATATTAAAAAAAATTCAGTTATTTTGGGATTAGGATTAGAAAACATCAGATAAAGATTTATGGATAACACTAAACATAAGAAGTTGTCCCTAAATTTTGGTAAAGTATAAGTAAGTGGTTTCCAAGAAAATGCATCCCTGTCTAGATATTATAAGTGGATATGGTTCTAGTACAGGTGTACCTAGGGGTAAAACCCAAAAACACCACATTGAGCTAGACTCGATTAAGAACTGGTGCACGATAATGAGCACTGTTGCACACCTGGTTTGACACTCATGGGGGATATGCTTTGGTAAATACACAAGCTCATTAAAAACCATTATTAATGGAATAAGGATTCACATAATAGTCTATGTAAGGAGATATATAATGGATAACTTATCTTAAATCCTTGAAATTCATAAGTTAAGAAAATACATTTCATTTATAAGTAATTCTGTTAATGTTATTTTCTTCCATGTTATGTGTATAATAGATTAAAATTACTCATCTCTAATTCTACCTTTATTCTAGTTAATGGCTGGAAATAGGAAAAACCTAGTCAATAACCAATGTGATGTGAAATGTGTTGACTACCTAAATGAGATTCTTAACATGAAGGGATCTCATGTAAGACATATTGTGATTATGCCAAACCAACTATCAAAAATCACAATTAACAACTGGAAAATAGTTGAATATCGAATGAAATCAAAGAATATGAGGATGAAATCTCAAGTAATTTAATCTAATAAAGGGGATAAAGGAAAGAAGATTCAATTCTCTATGTGTCAAAATGGTGGAAAGTTACACCAAGAGAAATTCCAAAGGAACACGAAGGTGTTTTAAGTGTGAAAAAATAGGGCATAAAGTAGCTATTTTCCATAAAAATGAAGATTATGATAGAAGGGAATAAATTACATCCTATGGAAACCATTGTTGTTTAGTATCTTATATGTGGAGAATGTGGGAATTATTAGAGTTAATTCTCAAATCCAAGGGTTAAATCCTAGATTGGGGAAGTACCTATGCTATGGAAATCATTGAAGTTTAAGGATTTGAGTGTTTATGTATTAGTATTTGAGATTTATGTTGTATAAGTAGTTTATAAAAGAAATTATAGATATAAGAATCGTGAAATATCTAAGGATTTTTTCGAAGTATTTTTCTTTAAGGATTTGAAGCACGTGTTAAATATTACTAATAACCTATAAAATGATTGTTTCCTCTGGAATTGGGGATGACCTTGTTGATTTAAGGTTCAAACATTCCAATCGGTTTCTAACGGGTTTGTTCATAGAACTGGAAATATCCAATGATTCTATATCCATTTGGACCTACTTTCCAAAGGTAGGTGCTCACTAGTTATGGACCAATGAGGCTTAAGAATTTGCATTGGTTGAGAGGATGGGAGGTCAGACTCATCACACCTTTTTTAGGGGAATTATTGTCTACTTCGGGTCTCTCTTTATAGATTTAAGTTATGTTTGTGAATCCTTATTAAATTACCAAGTATAAGAATGAAATTTCCTTTAGAACTTGCAATCAATGATTGATATGTAGGAATTTTAGATAATCTTTTTATATGTATTTGAGGTTCTTCATTAATAGAGAATCATCTGTATTTGATAAAGATTCTTAGTCATTGGTATCCTTGAATACATTATATAGAAGTCTCTTGGTCATTATGATGACCATACTATTTTTTAAGCCACTCAGTGGGGCACTTGAAGTTTATTGTCATTCAGAAGGACATGGATCATTTCATAGTTGGGATCATACCCATAGATGGGCTACCTACGTATCCTTGTTTAGGGAAGGAATCAGAACCCATGTAGTTCAAGTAAATAGGTATGAGGTTTATGCATGATTTATGGCCCAAAGAAAGATGTCATAATTACTTTTACACTCTAAGCTCACGTGAGTCATGTTTGGTGTGAGAAACAAGAGGTATTGGTTAAACCTGACAATTGTGCCACGAAAGATGCAATCATGAGAAATAATGTGGGAATTATGTATGTGTGACTGCCCAGATAAATTAATATTAGGTATGGGATTTACTTTAGGGAAGAAAAACAGGAACAAGGTCCATAAAGGTATATGTGTTTTATGGAAACTTAGATACTTAATTTAGGACCTAATCCTGAGAAGGATGCCCAAATTAGAAGGGTCTTCATTAATGGGTTTTTTTCCTGAGAAGGAAGTCCAAATCAGAAGAAATTAAGACTGGTTAAGAGAAATTTATGACTGGGGATTACTCCTAAGGAGGAGGCCCAGATTAAAGGAACTTGAGAACTGGGGCTTATTCCTGAGAAGGAGGACCGGTTTAAGGGGAATTATGAATTAGGGGACTTGGGGCTTACTCCTAAGGACGATGCCCAGATTTGGGAAATTTTGGATTAGGGTTTACTCCTAAAAAGGAAGCCCAGGTTAAGGGACTGGGGCTTACTTCTGAGGTGGAGGCCCAGGTTAGGTATTCTTTCATCTTAAAGGATGAGGTTGAATGAATGAAATCTCTAACCTTAGTGATATAAAGATATGTAAATCACAATGTTTTGAGATATGTTCCACAGAATTCCTTTCATAGAAAGAAGCCAACCAAGAAATCATGTCATAAATGACTTTAAAGAGAGCTATGAAGGCTTAACCCTGAAGAGGAGAGGTGGAATTGAATAAAATAAGTGAAAATAGGAAGGAGAGGCACCCAAAAAAAAAGGGTGTGCAAGTCCTTCCTGGGCGTGCAAGTCATGTGTGGATGCACAAGTCATGGTTGCGCAAGTATAGCTGTGCAGCATATGGGTACTTGCGCGATGGTCAACCCATGAGGTAATACTTGGGCGAGTCTTGGATCAAGCCTTTAGTATTATCCCTTGGGGCTTCCAGAAGAGTGGCGTGCAAGTTATGATTAAGGAGTAAGGTGGTGCACAAGTGTAGTCATTTCCCTTAAGGGATGACCACCTAGGAACGTAGGTGTTGATGATTTTCAACACTTAGGCCCTGTTTCCCCTCTTTAGAGCATCCTTTCTAGGTAAAAAATTACCTTAGAAGTGTACGGAAATCTTCGAGAAGAGACTAGGGCGTCGAGAGCTCAAATATGGGTTATGGAATTTTTCGTCCTTGAAATGGGGGGCCCACAAAGGGTATTTATAGGCTGCTGAAGACCCTGGGCGAAAATCAAAGAGGGCGCGCAAGTCACCTGTGCGACCACTAGGCAGCGTGCAAGTATACTTGCATGACTATGAGGGAACTTGAACGACACAAGTTGAAAAGAATCCTTGTTCATACCTTTGTCAATTTTTGATGTTTCATTAAAGGATGAATCAATTTTGGAATAAGGAATTCCCCTTTTTCAGTCATTTAGACTCTATGAAAAAAAGGAGCATCAACAAAAGTCCCCCCTTAGAGTTGGATCCGGAGAGAAAAGAGGATTTGACTCTGAGGAAAAAGAGAAACCAAGGGTCTGGTAGTTTAAAGTCAAGCATGTCGGACATAAAAAGGCTAATGTTTAAGGTCAAAATATCTTTGACAGAATAAATTAAAATTGACTCAATTCCTTGATAATTTATCTGAAAACATGTTACCATATTCAAGTATGAGGGAAAACATGTAAACTAAGACTTAAGAAATTTTGAATCTGAAGAATGATATGAAAAAGGGATAAAAGGCATTAGAAGAAGTAGTTCCCAAGAATGAAGTTACAATTATTTAACAAACCCATTAGGGGGTTGAATTATGCAGGTCCACCTAAGGGCATTGGCTGCATAGTCAAATAATAGCATCTTTTGAATGACAGCTCCATTATGTAGACTACTTATGAAAGGCCGCCTAGGGGCACGTGCTGCATAGTCAGGCAAAAGAACTCTCAGAAATTTACTTTTCTAGTGCTAAAAAGCCAATGAAAGTTTATAGAGATTCAAATTTTCCAAAGTATGTATTTTGCTGTATGGAAAGAGGTACTTGAATATGGAGAAGATATTTCCAAAAAAGATTGTCTAAGAACTGGATGAATGTCACTCCTACGAAGGTCTAACCCAAACGTAGGGAAGGAAAGTATAAACCATAGACTTGAATAATTTCATATCATGAAAAGGGAATATGGGACAAATATGTTAAGGATGGATATTTTTACGGATCCCTACATATTGTTGTTAAGAAAAATAAGGACAAAAGAGGTTTTTCTCCCAAGAATGAAGTTACCACCATTTAACAAACCCGTTAGGGGGTTGAATTATGCAGGGCCGCCTAAGGGAATTGGATGAATAGTCAAATAATAGTATCTTTTGGATGATAGGACCGTCATGTAGACTACTTATTCAAGGTCTCATAAGGGCACATACTGCATAGTCAGGCGAAAGAACTCTTAGGTATCAAACATTTTGTGACCAGAAGTCAAGAAAAGGGTTATGAAGATCTGAAAATATTTAAGGTTAGGGTTATGACACATAAAAATGGGTATTTTACAATGTATGTGAAGATACATAGATGAATTCTAACCATAATCATGTTATTTCTGGGTCTTGAATTGAAATGATGGACTTCACTACGTATCCCATAAGGATGGGAATCAAGCCATACGTAGTTTTTGAAATACAGTTTAACGTCATATGGGACAAGAGTGTAGGAGATCTTAGTTTAGGGTCCTATAATTTGGACCATGATAAGGAATACACAAAGTGTATTTTATAAACCTGATGTGAATGAAGACAAGGGTTTTCATATCACATTCATATTTTCACAGGGGACTTTTCAGCCAAGGGACTGAAAGTGGAATTTGGGGTTAGGCCCAAAGACTTGGGGCTAGATTTGAGGGGCACTCGAACATTCCTATGTATCCCATAAGGATGGGAATCAAGCCCACATAGTTCTATAAATAACCTTTGTACAGACACTACTACAAATACGGCCTTTATCAGCGCTAAAAATGGTCTTTATCAGCGCTAGAAAAAGCGCTGATAAAGCCGACGAAGATAAAGGGGGGTCCCCTTTACCAGTGCTCCGAAAAAGCGCTGATAAAGACCCCTTTTATAAGTGCTAAAAAAAGCGCTGATAAACAGGGTCTTTTATCAGCGCTAAATATAGCACTGATAAAAGTACCCCTTTATCAGTGCTTTTTTTAGTGCTGATAAAGGGGTCCTATATCAGCGCTTCCTTTATCAGCGCTTTTGTTTTAGCGCTGATAAAGGACCCTTTTATCAGCGCTTTTAAAAAAGCGCTGATAAAAGTTAAAAAAAATTAAAAAATACTACCGATCGGGGGGGCTTTTATGGCGCTTGAGCCCCCCCTTTTACAGCGATTTTCTGCCCCTGTACAACACCCCACGCACCCCCTTCACCCTTTAACACCGCTTGCTGCTAAATTCCCCCATGCGCGCGCGCCCCTGCCTCCCCCAGGATTTGAACTCGAGACCTCCCCCTGCGCGCCTAAGCCTTTACCACTACTCTATTTTGATTTGTCTTCCAATTCATGATATCTCTATATATATATATGTATATTTAGTTATATTTATTCGTATAGTAATATATATTTATATTAATATATATATATATATAGTTATATTATAATATATATATATAGTTATATTAATATATATATAGTAATATTAATATATATATATAGTTATATTAATATATATCTATATCTATATATATATATATTTAGTTACATGTATTCGTATAGTAATATATATTTATATTAATAAATATATATAGTTATATTATAATATATATATATAGTTATATTAGAATATATATATATAGTTATATTAATATATTTATAGTAATATTAATATATATATATAGTTATAGTAATATATATCTATATCTATATATATATATATATATATATTTAGTTATATTTATTCATATAGTAATATATATTTATATTAACATATTTATATATATAGTTATATTAACATATATATAGTTATATGAATATATATATATATAGTTATATTAATATATATATAGTGATATTAATATATATATTTATAGTGATATTAATATATATATATTTATAGTAATACTAATATATATATATATGTAGTTATATTAATATATATATAGTTATTAGATTAATATATATATATAGTTAGATTAATATATATATATAGTTAGATTAATATATATATAGTTAGATTAATATATAGGGATATAAATACTCATTGTATTTTAAATAAAATGGATGTTAGTTATTATTTAGATAAAGCTAATATATTTTATATGTAAATATATTTTATTATTTATATTTATAATTAAATTTATAGGTGTGAATATGTAAAAAAATATGAATATATTGTTATATATTTGATTATAAATAGCAGTGCATTATAAAAAATGATGAAATTTCAAAGACATAATATCAATATTAATGTAATACCTTGGAATAAATTTAGACCCCACCAAAAAAATCCAATAATACCCCCTTAAACGAGGCTGAAAATCCACAAAATGTTAAAAAATCGGGGTACCCCGACTAAAAACTCAGTTTTGGAGGTCTTCTGGGCCTCTTTTGGCCTCGAAAGTCCCTTGACTGGGTTGCCCCCGGGTCACAACAATGTATATCTCATCGCAGGCTTCGATTTGATATGTGGTAGAGCTCAAACGGACACCCGGATCAAAAGTTAATGTCGTTTGAAGTTTGAGTTGTGTTTTCAACATATTTTGGATCTTTTTTTAATTTTTTTAATTTTTTATTCTTCAAATTGTTATTAAAAGACTATTACCCCATAATAATTAGCAAATTATTAATAAAAAATATTTTTTAATTTTTTAAGAATCCATTTTCATTAAATATCTTATATATTAAATATAATAAGTGTAAATGTACATTTATACTTCTCTAAAATATATTTAAAAATTATATATTATATTTATATATCAATATAACTATATTTAAATATTAATATATTAATATATTTAAAAAAAATTGAAGCCGACCCTTTATCAGCACTTTTAAAAAAAGCGCTGATAAAGGCCCCCCCTTTATCAGCGCTACTAAACAAGCGCTGATAAAGGGGGTCCCTTTATCAGCGCTCAAAAAAGAACTGATAAAGGGGTGCCTTTATCAGCACTTTTCTTAGCGCTGATAAAGGCACCCTTTATCAGCGCTTTTTTGAGAGCTGATAAAGGCACCCCGCTTTATCAGCTCTTTTTCGTTAGCGCTGATAAAGGGGGGCGCTGTGAAAAACTGTTTTTGTGGTAGTGAGATTTGGTTCATACAAATGATGGGTGAAAAGGGGACTTTAGTGCAATGATGGTTTGACCCAAGATAAAAGGTTTGGGAATTTCCCTGTATGCATGTAGTCTTTGGAATATAACATGATTGGAAATCAATGAAAATAATGATTCCCTCTCAGGTGAAGGTATCAAAGAATGTCGTAGTTTATTGTCATACAGGATAAAAGTGTTATACATTTTAACGTCATATAGCAAGGACAAAGGTGAACCAATGTGAAGATATTGGTTTTGGGCTTGAACCTCAAGAGGTTGCCTACGTACCCAGCCTAGAAGGCAAGGATCAATGTCTCCGTAGTTCAATTAAAAAATGAATTAGTTATCAAGTCGTTTTTTGAGAACAACGACCTAAAATAATGGTGTTGGGACTTATGCATGATTAGTGGCCCATAGAGAGTTTTATGGTTGACGTTTTCTCTAAGCTCACATGAGTTATACTCGGTGTGAGAAACAAGAGGTAGCAACAACCTAAATGATGCACAGTTTAATTTCTTATAGGACATATGAAGGGACTATGCAGTTTAAAGTCTTGAAGTGAGGAATGTTGGTGCTGCACAGTTTAGTGTCATGTAGCAAGGACAAAATACAATTTAATGTCATGTTGGACAATAAGGGTGTTGTACAGTTTAGCGTCATGTAGCTAGGACGGTGAAGGGGACATAGTTTAACATCATGTTGGACATAAGTGAGAATAGTTTAAGGTCATATGAATGGACTGTACAGTTTAACGTCATGTTGGACGTATTAGGGACTTTCTCATAGTTTAACGTCATGTAGGATGAAAGTGCAAATAGTTTAAGGTCATATGCATGGATCGTAGGGATGAAAATAGTTTAAAGTCATATGAATGGACCTTAGGTTATGTATTTTGTGTTTATACAAAATACGTCTTTAGAAATATGGCATTGGTTGGAGTCATGATGATTTCTCCATCCATTGAGATTAAAAAATATGCTCCATTGGAGTAGACCTTATGTATTGAGTAAAGTCCTTCCCACTTTGGCTCAAGATTGGGCGGTTTCTTTTCTGTTATCATTGGAGTTCTGAGAACCAATACCAATTCTCCCTGAATAAATGAATGAAGACAAAAAAAAATTTGAAATCTCGTGCTATTCGATTCTGATAGACTTCCAAGTGATGCAGGGTGCACAATCTTTTCTCGTCTAATCGTTCCAATTCATCCAATCACTTTTGAGATTTTTCATCTGTAGATGACTGATCACAAATGGATACTTTGAGCGAAGGTAATTGAACTTCAATGGGAAAGACTGCTTCTATTCCATATATCAGTGAATATGGAGTTGACCGTGTTGCAGTGCGGGTGGTGGTCCGATAAGCCCATAAAGCATGAAAGAGTTTGTCAGGCCAAGATTTCTTATCTTTGCCCACCATCTTTTTAAGTATGTTTGATAGAGTCTTGTTGAAGGCTTCTATCTGGCCATTGGCCGCTGCATGATACTGAGAATAATGATTGGATTTGATGTTGTATTCTTGATACAACTTCTTCACCTCAGATTAATAGAAGTTGGTGCCATTGTCCGTTAATATGGTTTGAGGAACACCAAATCTGGTAATGATGTTTGACTTGATGAAGCTAACAATGATTTTAGAAATAACTTATTTGAGAGGTATTGCCTCTTCCCATTTGGAAAAAAATTCAGTATCAGTAAGAATATACTTAAACTGATTGGCTGTAGCTGAAGGGTAATGTCCCACCACATCCATTCCCCATGTGGCAAATGGCCACGAGTATTTAGCCGTATGAAGAAACTATGGGGGATGATGAATGAAATTGGCATGTATTTGGAATGAATGACACTTCTTCATGAAATCAACACAATCTTGTATCATTGAGGGCCAAAAGTATCCAAGCCTTCGAATTTTATTAGACAGTCTATGTCCAGACTGGTTGTCACCACAGACTCCTACATGTACTTCTTTCATGACAGCCATTGTCTCTTCACCATCAATGCATCTAAAGAGAACTCCATCAAAACCACGCTTGTAGAGAATTGTCTCTAGGTGATCTGGGCCATCATAAAGAGTAAAATTGACCACATGTCGCCGAATTTGTTCTTTCCCAGCTCTATCAGGCGGAAGTGCTCCATTTTGAAGGTATTCTATGATATGTGTCATCCATCCTGTAGTATGACCATATGGCTCGGGAATGGGACTAATTTCATTGATTTACTCTGTTCTGGTTCGAACATAAAGTGAAATTGTATGATGGTGGGAAATTCTAATGCTTGTCTCATCCTGATTTGGATCTTCTAGAGCTGTGTCTATGTTAGCCAATGCATCAACTTGAGCATTTTGTGATCGCGGGACATAAGAAAATGTCAGTTCCGTAGGAAATTCCACCATTAACTTTATGACATAATCATACAAAGGGATCAATTCTTCTTTTCTGATTTCATAATCCCCATTGAATTGTTTGATTACCAGGTCTGAATCACCTTTCACCTTTAAGTGATTCACTTGTGCCTGAAGCGCCAACTCCAAGCCTGTGATGAGATATTGGTATTCCGCTTCATTATTAGTACCGCCTTCCCACAATAATAAGGAATTGGGTAGCACTTCATTTTCTGGGGAAATGAGAACAATTCCTAACCCAACTTTGTTGAATTTAGGATCTTCCATTTTCTTACCTGTTGGACTTCTGGAAGCACCATCAAAAGACATTTCCCATACTTGAGGACTATCCTGAATAGAGAATACTTCCTCATCAAGGAATTCAATATCTGAAGATGTATCTTCTACTGACGGATGTTCAGCAAGGAAATCAGCTAGAGCTTGGCCTTTTATTGCCTTTTGAGACACATATTGGATATCAAACTACTGCAAAATAACTTCCCACCTTTCCAGACGTCCTGTAAGCATTGGAAGACTAAGGATGAATTTGAGAGGGTTATTGCGAGATACCATTTGGACCTCGTGATGTTGCAGGTAGTGTCTCAACTTCCGAACTGCAAATATTAATTCTAGGAAGCACTTCTCAATACTTGAATATCGGGTTTCTGCTTCCAGCATAGTCCGACTGAGGTAGTAGAGGTTTTTTTCATTCCCATCATCATTCTTCTGAGCAAGAAAGGCACCCAATTATTTCTCTAAGGATGTAATATAGAGGATAAGTAGTCTTCCTTAAACAGGTGGAATTAGTACCAGTGGACTCAAGAGGTATTTCTTGAGAATATTGAATGCTTCTTGACATTATTCAGTCCACTCGTAAGTGACTCCCTTATTCATCAATTTGGTGAAGGGTAAACTTTTTCTTGCAAAATTGGCGATGAAACGCCAAATATAGGCTAAGTGTCCTTGAAGCCCTCTCAATTCATTCAAATTTCTTGGAGGTGACATACCAAGGATTGACTTGTTCTTCTTAGGATCAACTTCAAAACCACGATGGCGTACAACAAAGCTTAGAAATTTTCCTAAGGTTACCACAAAAGCTCATTTTAAGGGGTTCATCTTCAAATTATGCTGTCAAAGCTTGTGGAATATGATTTCCAAATCAGCCAAGTGATTATAATTTTGCATAGATATGACCACCAAATAGTCCACATAACATTCAACAAAATTCCCTAAAAAGGTTTTCAAGATACGATGCATGGCACGCTGATATGTTGTGCCAGCATTCTTTAGGCCCAAGGGAATTACCCGATAGCAAAACACTCCCTGAGGAGCTCTCAAGGCTGTAGATTATTCATCTTCTAGAGCCATTCAGATTTTATTATACCCGGAATATCCATCCATGAAGGAAAGTGCTTCATATCCAGTTGTTGCATCAATCAAGAGTTCTGTAATCGGAACTAGAAAATCATCCTTAGGACAATGCCGATTAAGATCCCTAAAATCAATGAAAACTCTAATTTTCCCATTCTTCTTATTCATAGGGACAATATTAGTCAACCACTTGGGATATTGAACTTATCTGAAGAAGTTAGATTGGATAAGCTTATCCACTTCAACTTCAATTTTGGAAGCATAAGTTGGGTGTGTTCTTCTTGCAGCTTCCTTAAATCCTCGATGTTCTTTTGGAAAACCCAAATGATGAGTAGCAACTTCAGGATCAAGACCCAGAATCTCTGTATAGTTCCAAGAAAATATATCTCAATTTTTCCTTAATAATGAAATATACATATCTTGCTCTTCAAGATTCATGGCCGCACTAATTAAAGTGGGATGTGGATCTTCTTTCGTACCCAGATTTATTTCTCTGAGTTCATCCACGGTGGTAGAGATACCCTCTTCAAAAGTTGGAAGAGAATCCCTGAGATCTTCTTCTTATTCTTCAACATGTGTTATTTCTTTTGTTTTTACTTGTATAGAAGATGATGAACTAGAATTTCCATGGTCATAAGAGATGTTAAAATTTGAACATATTGAAGAAGAAGCTTCCATTTCTAACCTGATTGATGATGAAGGGTCTTCTCTGGGTAATAAAGAGGACATGATGGATTGGGAATTGACATCATCGTTCACCTCCGATGTTGCTATAACTTCTCCTGGCCTGATTGGCGAAGTATAGACTTACTGGATTTCAGCAGATGAAATGAAGACATCACCATTTGGGATTTCATCATTGCTTGGTGGATCACCAATTTCTCCCATGTTTCCTGGCTCGATTGCCGTAATTGACATTATGGAATTTTCCATAAGAGTATTTTGATTTGAGTCTATCCTGTCAATTTGACTTATAGGAAACACATAATCTGAACTCACATATGTAAATGGATTTACTGGAATCTTTTCAAAACCAAATGGAGCATTAACCTTCGTGACCTCCTCTATTGTGGATTTCTCCTCTCCCTTCATGTGATAGAATTCCACCTCAATGTATTGAGATTCACATGTCTTGAATGGGGATTTATCACCATACAATGTCCCAATTTTACCATCAAAACAATATTTAAGACATCTATGGTATGATGAAGGGATAGTTGCATGTTGATGTAGCCAGGGTCTTCCAAGAAAAATATTGAAAGTTTTATCGTGATCAACAACCATGAAATTTGAATTGAATACAAGGTCACCAAACTGAGTTCTGAGTGTAATCTTGCCCAATAGTTCTTGTTCATTTTTATCATACCCTTGCAACATCAAAGTAGAAAGAGATAAATCAGATTCGGTGAGTCCCAATTGACAAAGTGTATGAATGGGGATGAGGTTGACTCCTGAACCATTATCAATAAAAGCTCTTCGGATGTCTACACCATTGACCTTTCTAGATAAGTACAAAGGTCTAATATGCCCATGCACAACATCATCTTCATCTTCATTTGTGAAAGATATCACTTCATGACATTCTGCAAGATTATTCTCTACGTGGTAGACTTCAACTGCAGCAATTCCGGTTTCAAACTCTTGAGGACTTGACAAAGCCTCAATGAGTGCCTCCCGAAAATCCTTTGATAGATTCAATGCATCCAGAATTTATAGCATGGCCAGAACATGGGCCATGTGTTTCAATACATCATACTTTTGATCCAAAGGTCTGTGTCTCCCAACAAGAACATGTGGTTTAGCAGGTGACTTGGATGTTGATGCTTTGGAAGTAGATGCATCTTGTATTGAGATAGGAGTTGGAAATACTCTTGGCATTGAAATATTGGACCAATTAGATCCATTTAATCGTTGAGAGGATGAAGGTGGAACCTCCAACCGATCCTCCAGAATAACTGTGCCAGGATTGAATCTGCTATTGGAGGAAGAACTTGTTTGTTCTTGTTGAGCTCGTTGAAGGGCTCTACCATGAGTTTCTGCTGCATACACAGTTCTCGCAGGGGTAGAATTGGAATAGTGGCTTCTGAGATATCCACGTCTTCCTCTATATCCCAGACCCCTGGAACTTCCTCTAATTCCTTTGTTTGATACAGGGAATTCAGGCTCATTGAGATCAAAACTGCGACTGGCATAAGGATCTTTTAAGTGAATAATATTAACAGAACATAAGATCAACTCTTCATCCGATGAAGACTCTGCCTAACTATCCAACTTAGGTTGTGCCGTTTGGTGGAGCAGTGCCTGTTGCTTCGAAGTATATGGCATAAAATCTGCCAGAGTCAAAGACAACATAGGCTTTGATACATACTCATCTTCTTTTGATTCTTCTTTTTACTTTGAATTATGCTTCCCTTTTGAGGATTTTTCTTTTGATGGATGTTTCACTGCGGCATTTATAGCAGAAGACACAATTGGTTTCTTCAATTGCGTTCGCAAAATGGAATGAGTTCAGTTGATCATTTTTCTAACCATCCAATCATCATATTTCTGCGCATTTTTTTTTGACTTCTTACCACTCGCCTTCTTCCTCTGGATCTGTAGCAGTAACACATGATACCTGAGCTAAAGAACCCTTCAATTTGACTTGTCCCGAGTCCACCAATTTTTGCAGGAGGTCCTTGAAGACAAAACACTCCTGGATAGGATTCCCCAACATCTGAGGAAATGGTCAATAACTGGTATGGTCTTCATCTCCTTCATTGTTTGGCCTTTTGGGCCTCAGCAGCTGAACCAAATTATTTTCCAAAGCCAAAATGAAGTAACCAAGAACTTGTTCATTTTGAAAAGAATAAACTTTGTTTTTTAGCTCATCAAATTGTTTCCGTCTTTAATCTCTTTGACCGTCTTGACAAAACGGCCTTTATTACTGATGCTCAAGAGGTGGAGCCCTTCAAGAAGATGAATGTTTTGAAGTAGAAGCAAGTATAGGTGCTTGTTTAAGCATGACTGTAGCAGTATCTGCTCTACCCATTCTCCTTCCTGGAGATAATGAAATTACATGAGTTTTATCCTTAGTCTTCGTAAGAGAATCTTCAATGTTATGAGCAATCTAAGTAAGGTCTCAAAACCCTCCTGTGTATTTCACAGGGATCAACGGTGTTCATAATTCATCCCGCAAATTTTCCACACAGATTGGAAACAGTTTCTCTTGAGGGAGTGCTAAGCTCAGGGAATATGTTAATCCCTTCCAGTGAGCAATGAAATCTAAATCCCTTTCATTCTCCCTTTTCTTACAGTTTGTAAGTTTAAAAACTATTTTCTTTGGAAACGTGGAGCTGAACTGAAGAAGAAATCGTTGATGGAGATCTTCTCATCTTGTAATTGACCGGGATTGCAAGCTTATGTACCAAACAAAAGCAATCCCTTGTAATTACTATACAAAGCACCGGAGCATAACTGCTTCTTATTGTTGAGGGGTTCCCATAATGGGATCACAACAAGAAACAAAATGTGTTAAGTGTTGCTCAGGATCTCCCAAACCATTAAATATTGGGAATGTGGTACTTGCAAAATTTGATGGGGGAGGAATATCATCAACCCATTCAGGGTAAGATCTCTTTTATGGTTGAATTTGAGCACACTTACCCTCCATAGCCTCCAAATGAGCTATCAATGACTCAATAATAGTTATTAAATTTTGAGAAACATCCGGTTGAGCTTGGACCTGAGTAGGTGTACTGAATGGAGCCTGGATAGGTATGGCGGCTGGTACTGCAACTGATGGTAGCACCACCGACTAATGTTGTGCATTACCCATAGGATTAGACCTGTGAGGTTGTACTGGTAGAGGAGGATACTCTTGATCTATCTTAGTAGCTGCAATAGATTCCCTTGGCTGACTGGCTCCAGCACACTTAGGAGGAAGACTACCCTGAAGTAGTTCTGCATTTATCCTCCTTTATTCCTTCATTTCTTCCTCCTGTTATGCAAACTTTTTCTCTAATGAGAGAGACTGTACTTCTCTATAGGAAGGGTCGGAAGTAACCTGATTCTTTCCTTTCCCCTTGTTGGACTCCTTTCGGAGAGGGGGAAGTGGGTTACTTAAAGGAACACCCAGATTTTGGGTAAGCCTTTGATTTTGTGTACACACACCTTCTTTATTTATGTCTATGTGTACAACTTCTTGTGCAGGAACCTCTTCATATGATCCCACTGAATGATCCTCATCTGGGGGATCAGCAAAAATGGTATTAATGACATTAATTGATTCATAACGCATTTCATCCCTTCTATCATCATTTTGGTGATATTGTCTTCTTCTATGTCCTTGAAGAGACATTGCCTTCCGTTGATTCAATCCCTCAGGAACTTCTTGGTGAACCGTAACTTGGAGATAATCTACTGATAATTTGGATCTTCAATCCTCTTGGGGATTATTCCCTAATCAAGAGAAGACTAACTTTCTCTAAGGGAGGGATTAGGGATTTGAAAAAGTCCCCAGTCTGGTGGACTGAGGCTGTTCCTGCTGTTCCTGCTCAACCCCTCGAATTCTATTTGTTGATTCCGAGGGTTGGGTTAAAAGAGTCCCCAGTCTGGCAAGCTGGGGTGGTTCCTGGCATGCTATGTCTGAGAATTTCTTAAAAGTTCTCTTGATCTTGTGGGCCTTAGTCCAGAAATTAGATGGATGCATCAATCTACATCCACTTTTATCACCCAATTTAAAAGATTGTTGGATGATTTCTAACACTTCTGTCACTTGATGATGTGCTTACTCCATACGAGAGGCCTATTCAATATTCTTGTTTGCTTGATGCAGGAGTAATTCAACAACTTGTTCTCTGTACACTTGATTTTGAGAAGTACTAGTTGAGGCATGTTCTTGGGAAAACCTTTGATTACAAACAAAGCCAATTGACTGTGGTCGGCCATGGGCAATAATAATGCATGAGACCATTTTCAGCGGGCTTTGTTGATTGGTGAGCACAATGAAATGAAATGCTCCATGAACACACCATCCTCTAATATGAATACCAGATGGGGCATTGGAAATTAACTGACACAATCTTCTTAGTGCACCAAGGCATGAACGCTGAAGGGATCTCTGCTACTTTTCAACCTTCGGATATCGAGAAACTGATAGAGATTCCAAGTCAATTTGGAATTGTAACCCTTATATTATCTTAACATGATTTTCATATTCATCATAAGATAATACTTCCTTTTTCAATTGACAAAGAGTTTTCTATATGTTGAGATGAATATCATGAATCCCATCTTCCGTCAACATCTATGGAATGTCGTACTAAGAATTAGCCAAAGGCAAGAACATAACTGGTACTTCACCTTTCACCAGTTGTTTTCTCATGTTCATCATTTCATCTTCATCATTCAATGAAGATTATTCTACCTATTTAGACCAGATCCGGTGCTTCCTTGTTGCTTCATCAGATTCAACAAGATTGGTAGAGAATTCACTGATCAAACTAGAAGGTAAATGACCCAGGGGTGGTTCGGAGAATGACCAACACCCCAGACTATCTTCTGATTGAGACAAGTATTTCACTTACTGATGGTAAAGCATCAGACATGACTGGCTTCACATTTGCAAGTGCCTCAAGATAAGACGGCTTTCTCGTCACTGCATTGTCCTCTAAAGAATTTTCCATGCAATGCGAATTACTACTGCGGAGAGGACTTTCGCTGCTAAATTCATCATCATGGGGAGGACCACCATGGTGAGTTATATAAAAAGATGAAACCTCTTTCTCCTTGATCTTCTGGCCATACAGAGGGTTACTATGGCTCTCATCTGAAGATGAAACTTCGAGATCGATCGAACTATCATGAAGAAAGCCTTTATGAGGAAGTTTCTGATGAATACCTTCAGAATTAATGTTCCCACTATTGGGAAATAATAGAGAAGAATCTTGAGTTGCAACAAATAATTGTCTAATTTCATCAAGAACTCCAGCATTGAGCAAGGCCTTATTACAGATTGGCCCTTGATTTCTTGACTGTGCTTGGCGGGTCTTCTTCTTAGACTCCTTCTTACTCACTTTGGAAGGTTTATATGCCTACTCGGGAGGAATGATCAGGTTAGGCTGATTATCTCCACTCAAAACAGGTGTATGTGCCTGACTTGGTTGTCCATATGATATGGGGGAGTACGCGCCACAACCCTCTTGGACTGGAACAGAGGAGTATGTCTATTCCGGAGTGATATGTTGATGTGTCACTCCACTGGTAGGGATATATTTATGTGTCTTTCCCTGAGATGCTACTTAAGCTGTTATAATATCCTGATAGGCATCCAGGATATTAGCAGAGATTTGATTCTGCTCTTTCACCATTGACAGAATGTGCTTGGTGACTTCAGCTGCTGGAACGGAGATATACGTCCATTCCGTGCTTGGAGTAGGTGTATGTTCCTGATCTTATCCTCTTTTTCCTATTATTGAATCCTGGTAGTACTCAAGTGTGGGGGTAGAGAGTTGAGTCTGCCTCCTGTTTGTCATTGGGGCTTTCCAATTGACTTCCCCGAGTGCTACCAAATGATATTTTTGGTAGGTTTGATCAATAATAGCTGGTGTATGTGCCTAATGATTGCACTCCACCGAATTTGGTTGATGGTATTCCTTCAATACTGACAGACGAGGCTGCTGGCAGGATTGATGAGTGTAAGCAGGTGTATGTGCTTGTTTACCAGTTTTCAACATGTTGGGTTGGCGGGCTTCATTGTATGTAGTCAGATGAGACTACTTACTAGCTGATGATTTATAAACAGGTGTATGTTCCTGTCTATAGTACTCTTCCAGAATTTCCTAGAGGGATTGTTGTGATGCTGCCAGACGAGTCCACTGAACAGCGGAACTAAAATGGACGAGTGTATGTGCCCGCTCATTGTTTTCCACCAAGTTAGGTTAGTGGACTGCTCTGGAGATGGCAGAGATGAGAACCTACTCACTATTGACCGTATTTTGCCTCTCTCGATTCGTCTTGCCTGCTCGGGTTCGAGGAACATGAGCTGAACGCCTGGAGACGATATCCTCATCATTTTGAGGGTGCACTGCCGCACGATTCTGGCGATGATTTTTGATGGGATCCCTCAAGAAGGACTCCTATCTCTTTGAATTAAGGCCCTAAGGGACCTGCTCATTCACCTCCCCAGAATATGGGAGGGACTGGAGATTTCGCTCCAGGGATAACGACCCGAAACGGTTGAAAGTGGTGGTTGGCACCACGTGCTTCTTGATCGCTGGTCGTTGCTGTCCGGACAACCAGATTGAATTATTGACTTGCAGGGCTTTTCGACCGGCCTCCAGAGTAGGAATAGTACCATGTTGATAGTACTCCTTAACCAGTGCATTTGATACCCAGTGTTGAAGATGCTGAGTAGGTGACATCATCCTCAGAGCGGATGACGATCCAGGAGGAGTAGCAGCAGTGGCATTCGCAGTAGAGGTATTCACAAGTGTGAACTTCAGAGAAGCCATTTTTGTAATGTATAAGATCTTGTAAAATAGTGCCTATTTGATATAACATACATAATCAAGATAAATTCATCCATTACATCCTTTGGATGAGCACATATGTTATTGATTGCTTTGTTGGCCCTCTCATTGAGTTTAAATAGGGGCCTAACAAATAAGTAAAACATCATTTTAACTTGGTTAAGGATTCACCTAGGGTTCCCCTTTTTTTTCCTCTGGAATTGTGGATGACCTCGTTGATTTAAGGTTCAAACATTCCAATTGGTTTCTAACGGGTTTGTTTGTAGAACCGAAAACATCCAATGATTCTATATCCGTTTGGACCTACTTTCCAAAGGTAGGTGATCACTAGTTATGGACCAATGAGGATTAAGAATTTTCATTGATCGAGAGGATGGGAGGTCGGACTCATCAAACCTTTTTAGGGGAATTATTGTCTACTCTAGGACTCTCTTTATAGATTTAAGTTATGTTTTTCAGTCCTTATTAAATTACCAAGTATACGAATTATCTTTCCTTTAGAACTTGCAATCAATGATTGATATGTAGGAATTTTAGAGAATCTTTTTATATGTATTCGAGGTTCTTCATTAATAGAGAATCATCTATATTTGATAGAGATTCTTAGTCAATGTTATCCTTGAATAAATTATATAGAAGTCTCTTGGTCATTATGATGACCATACTGGTTTTTAAACCACTCAGTGGGGCACTTGAAGTTTATTGTCATTCAGAAGGACATGGATTATTTCATAGTTGGGATCATACCCGTGGATGAGCTACCTATGTATCCTTGTTTAGGGAATAAATCAGAACCCATGTAGTTTGAGTAAAGAGGTATGAGGTTTATGAATGATTGATGGCCCAAAGAAAGATGTCATAATTACTTTTACACTCTAAGCTCACGTGAGTCATTCTCGGTGTGAGAAACAAGAGGTATTGGTAAAACCTAACAATTGTGCCACGAAAGATGTAATCATGGGAAATAATTTGGGGCTTATGTATATGTGACTACACAGATAAGTGAAGATTAGGTCTGGGATTTACTTCCGGGAAGAAACCCAGGAATAAGGTCCATAAAGGTATATGTGTTTTATGGAAACTTAGATACATAACTTAGGACTTAATCCTGAGAAGGATGCCCAAATTAGAAGGGTCTTAATTATTGGGTTTTATTCCTGAGAAGGAAGTCCAAATCAAAAGAAATTAATATTGGGTAAGAGAAATTTATGACTGGGGCTTACTCCTAAGGGGGAGGCCTAGGTTCAAGGAACTTGAGAACTGGGGCTTATTCATGAGAAGGAGGCCCAATTTAAGGGGGATTATGAATTTGGGGACTTGGGGCTTACTCCTAAGGAAGATTCACATATTTGGTAAATTTTGGATTGGGGTTTACTCCTGAAAAAGAATCCGAAGTTAAGGGACCGGGGCTTACTCCTGAGGAGGAGGCCCAGGTTAGGGATTCTCTCATCTTAAAGGATAAGGTTGAATGAATGAAATCTCTAACCATAGTTACATAAAGATATGTAAATCATTAGGTTTTGAGAGATGTTCCAAATAATTACTTTCAGATAAAGAAGACAACCAAGAAATCATGTCATAAATGACTTTTAAGAGAGCTCTGAAGGCTTAACCCTGAAGAGGAGAGGTGGAATTGAAGAAAATAAGTGAAAATAGACAGGAGAGGTACCCAAAAAAAAGGGGTGCGCAAGTCCTGCCTGGGCACGCAAGTCATGCATGGGCGTGCAAGTCATGGTTGTGCAGGTATACCTACACGGAACATGGGTACTTGCATGACGGTCAACCCATGAGGTAATACTTGGGCGAGTCTTGGCTAAAGCCTTTAGTATTATCCCTAGGGTATTCCAGAAGAGTGGCGTGCAAGGTCTGATGAAGGAGTAAGGTGGCGCGCAAGTGTGGCCATTTCCCATAAGGGATGACCACCTAGGCGTGTAGGTGTTGAGGATTTTAAACACTTAGGCCTTGTTTCCCCTCTTTAGAGCTTCTGTTCTAGGTAATAATTTACCTTATAAATGTTCGGAAATCTTCGAGAAGAGACTAGGGTGCCGGGAGCTCAAATCTGGGTTCTGGAATTTTTCACCCTTGAAATGGGGGGCCCACAAAGGGTATTTATAGGATTCTAAAGACCCTGGGAAAAAATAAAAGAGGGTGCGCAAGTCACATGCGCGACCACTAGGCGGTGTGCAAGTATACTTGCGCGACTATGAGGGAACTTGAGCAACACATGTGGAAAATAATTTGTGTTCATGCCTTTGTCAATTTTTTATGTTTCTTTAAAGGATGAATCGATTTGGAATAAGGCATTCCCTATTTTTAGTTGTTTAGACTCTGTGATGAAAAGGAGCATCAACAATGATCTGGTGATGAAGTGATATTTTATAAAACACGTGATTGATGTATTGATAACCCTTAATATGTTTTTGATGTTGGGATAAATATAAAGAGTATTAGTATTATATTTATAAGTATAATATTTAAAATAATTGAAACCACTTTTTATTATTTATGTGATTAAAGTTTAGCATGATTAAGGACATTTTGGGAAAACATATTATAGGATCAAATGTTTTTTTATTTTTAGGTGATTAATGATTTTTTGGAAGATGCTTCATTAGGTTGAAGCATAACCATTAGGTTTAATATAAAGGGTTATTTGAGAAGAATGCTCTTATATTTTTGGAGGTTTAAGATGAAGGGTATGAGACAAACTTTGAGGTAATTTTTTTAATGTTTATGTTATTTGTGTTGTTTGGGATATAGGAGTACTTATTTAAGGAATAATCTATAATAAACCATTGAGATTTTTTTATTTCATTTTAGAGATTAATGTATTAAGGTTTTTTAAATTTTCAGTATCATCTTACTTCATGATAACAATTTTGGATTTAGTATGAAGAATATATTGTTATTATTTGTTGTTTTATGTGATTTTTTAGAACCTTATTTTAGTGTTAAAGTCATTAAAAAATTCATCTTGAGTATTCATCATTTGGAGAAAAGATGATATTATAGTAGAAACTGATTAAAGGTTGAAATTATACTTGTCAATAAAGTATATTTCCTTATGTCCCTAGTCTAGATGGTAAAATAATTCCTTAGATCTAGGAAAAGAATCTGAAAAACAAAATATTATCATATTATGATCATTTCTGATGAATTGATGGTCTTTTTATCCATCACAAATTTATGGTTTTATGGTCATTGACTTTCTCCTAACCATGTTCTCTATCACACTATATTAGTTTTTTGGTGTTATTTTTCTATTTCATGCCTATGTTATCACTTCCCACTAATGTTATCCTATTTGTAAACCTAGTTATGTGATGACCTTCGTAGTTCCCTTTCATTTTAAATGGATGTTTTATTAACCCCTTTTACAATGTGGGTTTTCAATAAATATATTTTCAAGTGTCAAAACATTGCTTACCGAGTTCAAGTTTAAATTATGAGGAAAAAATTTATTAAATGTGGGAAGAATATAATTCCCTTAGTTTTTAAAAGAGAAAACTATGTTTGATATCATATGTGACACACAACACTAAACCCAAACAAACAATGATTATATAAATATGATTGTTTTAACCTTTCCATTAAATTTATGGATATAAGTAGGATTAAAAACTTAATGAAATATATATATATATATATATATCTGTGTGTGTGTCCTACTCATCATAAATTTATTTATAAATGCTAAGTAAATAATCACTCAATTTTTTGGTAATGTCCTTTTGTTAATCAAAATATGTTTT
This sequence comes from Viscum album, assembly GCA_963277665.1. Classification (NCBI taxonomy): domain Eukaryota; kingdom Viridiplantae; phylum Streptophyta; class Magnoliopsida; order Santalales; family Viscaceae; genus Viscum; species Viscum album. The sequence goes on along the minus strand of OY728127.1, from coordinate 1,187,739,386 downwards.
CTTCAAAAATGTTTTTTATTTCATTTTGTGAAAAAAAAAATTATAATTATCTTATAGAAATTTTAGAAAATGTATTTGATAAAATTAGATCCAATTTTTATATCATAATATCACAATTAACTTAGGTTTAAATTTTGGGATTTTTTGGAAAATATAGATTTTTCAGTGAATAGTGAAAAATACCTTTTTTATGTAAAATTGTCATTTATTTTCATAAATTAAGTAATATAAAGTATCAATATTATTTTAATTAGATTTCAAGGTAACATAATTATCTTTTCTTTATATTTAATTCAATTTATTTCATTTAATTTATTTTTATACCGGATTTTAGAATAAGTTTATTTTTAGTGATAAAAACACATTTTTCTGAGTACTTTTTAAAATGCATAATGTTTATCTATTATAATTAATTAAAATAAACCCTAATTAGAAATAATTTAAAAGAACTTTTTAGATTATATATCTATATTTATAAATTTAAATTCATATAATGAAGATTATTATTTATAGAGTTAAAGTAAAATCATCTTTTTCGTGGAAAATTCATTTTTTTAGAAAACCGCTTTCCATTACACTTGCATGTTTTATATTAAATTAAATTATTCCACCAATATGAATTGATTTTAATAAAATGGATTTCATATTTTTAATCTTCATAATTAATATTAGGTAATAAGTTCAACATATTTTTTAAACAATATGAATAGTAACCGTAGTAAATATTTATTACCATGGTAAAAGGAAAATAGGTAATTAAGGGTGAAAATAATTTAAAAAGGACTAGAAAAAAAGTAAAACTAAGGTTATGAATATTTATATTTTAATTTCAATATAATAATTATATTTTTTTCACTTTATTAATTATTAAATAATGATTTTGATAAAAAAATAGATTTTGAGGCATTAAAACATAAACTGTAGTTGGGGTAATATACAGTTTTAATCATGACACACATTTTTTATTAATTTAATAATTTATTAAATAAAGTATATTTTGATTAAATATTATTATTAAATAGTATATATTAAATTTAAATGATAATATAATTTTTTATGAAGTAAAATTTAATTGTTATATGGGTTCGGAAACTGTTATTGTTGATAAACCGAGGATTTGTCAATAAATGTTGATTATTGTTTTGAAAGCGAAAATTCGTATATTTAGATAATTATTTGGATAAAATAAATATTTTTTATGGAATTAGTACGTTAAAATTATTCGAGGCTTAATTTTTCATAATTTTCTAAGACAGCCGGATCTTCAGGTAAAAATTAAATACATTATAAATATATGGTGTGTATTATGACATCATAATGACCCAAAAGTGAAGTCTTAAATGATATAAAGTATATATAGGATCAAATATATGTTTACTATTTAAAATAATGTATTTGTTAGGTTATTTTATTAATTTTATAAAGCCTTTATTAATCCTCCAAACCTATATTATATTTTAACGTTTTAAAATCATTTCATTGTAAGCATGACTCACCTCCACATCACCAAGGGTAATATTTTAATGATTTGGGACCTTTTAATTATAAAATAATGAAAAAAAAATTCTACTTTGAAAAAAAATAGAAAAAAAACATAGAAGGGTTTGTGGTTTTGATTATTTTATTGTATAGAGTCCAAAACCTATGTTTAGGAAATAATAAAGAACTCCCCTCTATTTTCTTATATAAACTCGCCCAAACTCCTATTCCTATTCACTCAAAAACTATAGATCACATACTTATTTTTCTATCCCCTCTATATATTCCTAAATTGGTTCCCCCAATCTTTCAAGAAGCTCCTCCCAAGATTTTGGAATCACCCTCTCAAGAGATCTCCCTCTCTTCTTTTTGTTCAAACACCTCTTTTATGTTATGATGCTTAATCTCAATTTTTTACTGTTTGGGTATGTTGTTTTACATCCCTATTACTAAATTTTTTTATTTAAATGTGATTATAGACCCATTTAATTATCATTAATCCCTTCCATGAGCCTTTATGTACAATCATTATGTTGCCAAAATTATCCTGCGATTTTCCACCAAAAGTGAGGGACCTCTCCCTCTTCATTGAAATTAAAGAACCTTAATTATATTAAGCCTTTTTAATCTCAATTGGTCATTTTTTATGACAATATAAATATCCTTCTATTTTCCACTTTATTTTCTTTCAATTAGAGATCATTTATCCCCTCTCATTATAGCATTTACCAAAGTCGTTACTATGTTGAAATCCTCTCTTTCTCCACTTTATTCAAGAATATTCTTTATTTCATGCCTTTTATTTACAATTCTTAATGTTGGGATATATTTATACAAATCCATATTACTAATAATTTTATATCCAAATTATTATAGACCCCTTTCTCTCTCATTAAACCATTTTATGAACCTTTATGTACTATCGTTATGCTGCTGAAATTTCACTGTGATTTTTCCATGAAAAACCTTTTTGTTGTGAATATCATCGTTATTTCCACTCAAGGGTATTCACCTAGGCATACCTATACTTATTTGATTGGGAACTTCCATTTTTGTAACCCAAAATCATTAATCATGGGATTAAATGTTATGAAATGTGTTATTATTTTATATGATCTATCTAGCACACTTATGCATGTACATGATATGATTATAATGGGTGCGCCCAGATAGCATCTGGTAAGCCTGTTATAGCTTACATGATGGGTTCACCTAGATAGAACTCCAATTAATTGGGTAATGTTTTAGTCCCATGAGATGACATGCTTAGTTTATGAGAGGTTATCCTAAGCACATTATGTTATGTTGTCTTGGTGGTTAACCTTGACCTATGTTTATAATGTCATGTTTAAAGTTTTTGCCACATTTCCTGTGTTGACTTTATGTCACCATGTTATATCATGCCTTATTGTTCATGTTTATGGTTCGGATCCCTTTTATGTTCAATTTAAATGTCTATTGTCTAGCATGTAATACTATCTTCACGTTAGGGTTCTTTTATATTCCCTTACTGGGCTTAATAACTCACTCATTATTTATGTATGTCCCCATGTTATCCCATGCATTTTTAGAAGACTGGTGATTTATAAGAACATGTTAAGTGTTTAATAATGTTGTTGTATCCCATGTTCAAGATGTTATGTTATGTACCTAATTCCAAAAGACACTATACTTCTTGATCTTATGGGTTGTATTATGTGTATTATTATGTAATAAATCATGATTTAATGTGTAATATAAACATGGGTCATCATAAAAATTATCAGTAATTAGGAAAAATTAGAAGTAATTAGCAAATATTAGTGGTAATTAGCAAATATTAGCAATAATTAGTAGTAATTACAAAACAAAATATCATTAATTAGCAAAAAAAATTAGTAATTAGCAGTAATTAGAAAAAATTAGGAAAAAATAATAGTAATTAAGAAAAATCGGGAAAAATTAGAGGTGATTAGGAAACATTAGAAGTAATTAGAAAAAAAAAATTAGCGGTAAATTAGTGATAATTATGAAAAAATAGCTATAGATTAATGGTAATTATAAGTAATAATTGACCATAATTATCCTAGTGATAATTATCCAAAATTATCCACAATTATCCACAATTATCAATAGAAGGCTGACCAAGGGGCGTGAGGGAATCATGAAGCGGAGGGTGTGAAGATGATGACAGAGTGAAAGTATTGTGGTTCCCCTGAGTTCAGACTATCAGAGAAGGTAAATTCATGGGTAAACCTGTGAGTAATGGAATATCAAGTATACGTGAGATATAATAATGAAATTCTTAGTTATTTTTTCCCGTTTTGGTTCAATATTTCATTATGGTAAAATAATGTTTTACCAATAATCGTACTATAAAGGAATGATTATCGATAAAATATTATTTTATCACAGAGAAATATTGAACCTAAAAGGGGAAATAATCCCCTAATAGTGTCATTACTATCTCTCACATCTTCTTCCCCTTTCATCACTCATAGGTTTATATATGAATTTCTCTTCTACAATCGGTATGAACCCAGAGGCACTGAAATTATTTCCCTCTAGCATGGTCTCAATCACCATAACTCTCTACTTTCCTCAAGGGAAGCATGGAGTATAGGTGATATAGGCAGTTTCAGACTGAAAGTATTCTAGTGCCCCTGCATTCAAATCATTTGGAGGAGAGACAGTCATGGGTAAACCTATGATTTTACCTATAACGGACTCTCCTCTGAATGGTCTGAATGTAGGGGCACTATAATTCATTCACTCCATAGTCATCATCATCTACTTCACTCTCTGCTTCCCTCATGCCCCTTGGTCAGCCTTATATTTAACTTAATGGTAATTAGAATTAATTTTTTAAATTAGAAAAAATTAGTGGTAATTAGAAATAATTAATGTTAATTCGATTGAATTGATAATATTTACAACTACTTTGTAATTTTTTGATTTCCAGATTTTTTTTGGATCATCTCTTCCTTATATCATATTAATCATAAGAAATATTTTTATTTTCTTTTTTTTAGAAAAATATAGAATGAGGAAGTAGATAACAGTCTTTATTACAAGATCGTGATTGGATAAATCATCATAGAAATCCTAACGGTTTTGGTATAAATCTTATATATATTGAGGGTGTTAAATATTTTTTAACATTTGAATCATAAAAACTAGAATTTTTTTAGAAGGTACAATTAAGTTTCCATGTAATAAATGCGATCTTGGGAGATTTTAAGCATTTAACAACATTGGGGCCATCTATTACATTTTGGTTTTTATAAAGATTATGTTTTTTGGAATCAATATGGTGAACATTGTTTCAGAGAAGATAATTATAATTTTGTTCCAGGTCCATGATGGATTCAAACTTTAGTACATGGAATTTTTGGTTCGTCTTTTAAACAAACATAAACTCAAAATGATATTGATTTAACACCTGATTTAGAACTATCTATATTTTATGATATGTTTAAGTCTGTTGAGGATGCATTATATACGGGTTGAAAGATAAGAAAATTTGAAGCAGTTGCAAAATTTAGGGTTGTTAAATCCGATAATGGAATTTCAAATAGTTGTTTTGATCATATATTGTCTTTGGTTAAATCAATTTTACCTGAAGGAAATGTGTTGCCTATAAATTTATATGAGAGTAAGAGGCTGGTTCATAATTTGGGTCTTGGTTATCAGAAGATTCATGCGTGTTCAAATGATTTTATCTTATATTATAATGAAAATGATTCATTAGTTATTTGTCCTGCATATGGAAAATCGAGGTACAAAGAGTCTCAATAAGGGATGTCTGGATTGGTTCCCATTAAACAGGTGAGGTATTTCCCAATTACACTCAGATCACAACATTTATTTATGTCTCAGAACACACCATCGTTGATGTCATGGAACAAATCCAATATTTCAACATGTACAAGATTAAATCATCCATGTAATGGTTATTCATGGAAAAATTTTGACATGTTACATCCTTCTATTGCTTTATAATCTCATAAAATGTTATTGGCTTTTTTCTACTAATGGTTTATTCCCATTTGGTTCTTACAGTAGTCAATATTCTTACAAGTATATCTTTATAACTCTATACAACTTACCTCCTTGGATTTTGATGAATGATCCATATATATTTTTGAAACTGTTAATTCCAAGAGATCCAAAATAGAATATTTATGTTCATTTAAATCCATTGATTGGTGATTTAAATTTATTGTGGATTAATGGTGTTAGTACAAATGTCGTCATTGTGAAATAGAATCTTCTAATGAAATCTACACTAATGTTGAAAATTAGTGACTTCCCAACATATATAATTTTATTTAGATATATTACTCATGATCAAAAATAAATTTTGTATTATTTTAGTGATAGAAACGTATTTATGCACATCAATGGAAGAAAACCTTATTTTTTTACTTTCATCACAGATTTCATCCTACTGATCATTCTTTTTAAAGAAACAAAAATTATTTTAGAAAATATAAAATTGAAAGAGATGGAACTCCAATGATGATCTCAGAAATTTATTTAAAATCTATTTCTACTTAATTACCTCTCATTTCCTTTGGACCAACTATAAACCAATAAAAATATATGGCTTTGGGAAATATCACAATTGGATAAAACAGAGCATTTTCTAAGATTTGTTATATTGGTCAGATTTGTTGGTCCATAAAATGTTGTATTTCATTCATATTGAGAAGAAATGTTTTGATAATATATTTTATATAGTATTGAACACACCTGGTATGACCAAAGATAATGTAAAGACTTGATTAGATATTTCCCAAATTTCTTGCTGACTAGAACTGAATTGTTTTAAAATTACAAATCATATAACTTAATGAATCCAAAATTGGATTAAATGGTTTCCAAAGAAAATCATTTATTATTGTGTTAGTGGATTTGATATTTGAGGCTACCTAATGGTTATGATTCCAATTTTATTATATGTTTCTTAAATAATCATATTTTTTGATTAAATTATTATGATTTTCTGGTTATAATGGAAAGAATTCTACTAATTAGATTTAGAGGATTATGGAATTCTTAAATTTGGGATACACTAACAGAAATACCATATTTTTTCTAAGACATTTTTATGGATACAATAGACTATGATGAACTTAGTAGACTGCAAGAAGATGTTGCTTTAATTGTATGTAAACTGGAAAAAAATTATGTTGACTTTCTTTGATTCAATGTAACATTTGATATTACATTTTCTACATGATGAAAAATGTAGACGGATGGTACAGTTTTGATGGATGTACTCATATGAGATATGCATAGAAATTAAAGAAAAAGTTACGTACCAAAGAATCCATTAAAGGGTCAATTGTAGAAGCTTATTTATAGGAGGAAATTTCATTCTTATACTCCCATTATTTCCAACCTGAACATCGTTAAAAACATAATTTAATTGTTTTTAATGAGGAAAATGTTGATGATCAAATGAACATTCAGTTATTAATTTTAAATTAACCAGAGCTTAGATTTGGTGGACTACATGAACAATGTATTTCAGTTGATGGACATCACATGACTCATACATATGTTCTTCTCAACTATGATGTAATGAAAATATTTGTACAGTGAGTGCTATTATCACCTATTATTTTAAAAAAATAAAATTAAGTGGATATTATTTTATTTGTATATTATATGATGATCGTATCAAGAAATAGTTTCCAAAATTACACCATCTTCCCTTGAAGAACGTTGGCAACATAATTTTTCTTACTGGTTTCAAATAATTGTAGAGTAAATTGTTTGGGCTTTAAAATATGAAATAAATTTATTATTTGTTATATTGCTAATTATTTTTCATGTTTTCAGGTATCATTTCATGATGAAAAAAATTGATAATTTATTGTGTGTATTGATTAACCCATGCTTCATTATCCGACCCTCAGGTTGTATGCAGTTCATCATTGACTCAGAAGGGTTGTGGGCTTGTGAGATTGATGATTCCCGACACTATTCCTGAGCGAAGTCCACATATTGATTTTTATACATGCATATAGAGGTATGTTCAGTTGTTTAATTTAGTTAATTTTCATTAATTATCATTAAATTTCATTAATTTATTTATGTACTAATTTTTTGATTATTTGTTATGTTTTCCCATAGTTTTTCACATACAGCTATTGAAAAGGGGAGTGCTATTCTGTGGAATTATTTTTCTAGAGCATGGGTGACGTGGGATCATATTCCCATTGATGTTCGACACCGCATGTTTGATCATTGGATGGTATGTAAATAAATAATATCTATTTTAAAATTTATTTAATTATTAACTAGTTATTATTAATTATTTATAGGGTTTATTTTATCTCATCAATGATAGAATTATGGCCTCTATGTGGGAAGCCTCGGAGGCCTGTATGCATGAACATTATCATCAGTTTTTTTCCAATCTGAGAAAGAGATCCATGGAGAAAGTTGGAGTCATAGTTTTTTATCAATATTGCTAAAAACATCAACCTAATTACATCTCATCTCAGGTTTGGGATGGATTTTTCTCATACTATATGATATATTGTTTTTAGATAAGATCAGTATTAGGTTGGTAGAACAATGGGAGGTGAGAGAGCACACATACAGCTGATAGCCGTAAGTTCAGTACTCATTGACAAAATACGGTAAGTACTTTTATTTAATAATTTCAATAACTATAAATATAAACTGTTTATTTTATTATTCATATAGGCAGTTGAACATTCCGATATTATGGAGTTTGATGTTTATAAGAGGATGTACACTGATCCTATCACTAGTGGTATTATTGGTGGTCGATAGAGTCAAATTGTGGTCAGTATAATTTTTTGAGTTTTAAAATTAACTAAAAATAATATTATAACTTTGTGATTTCATATTGTATTCGAAGGATTCATATGAGGCTGCAAAATCTCACACACATGATGAGAGTTAGTCCGAGACTGAGGGTCGTTCCACCAGTGCATTAGGATTTGATGACGCGACATAGATGTAGGTGACTCAATGTGATTTCGAGAAAGGTCAGGTTATTGGTACCGGTTCTCAATTGATGCCTGAAATTTATTATGGTAATGTTGTGTGCTCATCCTCCAGCTCAAGAGGATCACATGGAGATTCGTTGTCATCAGCTTTAGAGTATGATTAGAAGCTACGAGCTCAGGATGAGGTTATAGAGACCCTCTATAGGGAGTAGGAAGAGCTTTTTCAACAGCAGCAGCAACATCAAGATGAGAAGCGTTGATCACAAGAGCAGTAGTGTGAGCCGATGATAGATTACATGCGACATCTGGTGCAAGGTATATGGATGGAGTGCCCTCCACCACCTCCTCTATATGACTCACCCCCTCCATAGTGATAGATGTTTTTTTGACACATTTATTATGATAAAGATATGAATGAACCTATTTTTTGTAATATAGTTATTAATTCAGATGTCAAAAGTTTTATATACTTTGTTTTTTATATTATTTTGGTGTTTTTTATTTTTTTATTTTTTAAATTTTTTTTTAATTTTTTTTAATTTTTTATTTTTTTTTAATAAAATATTTACGACAGGATTCCCAACCCATCACAAATAATTATTTCTGATGGGTGAAGAATCCTGTCACAAATAGTGATGTAAATATAACTAGTAAATATTTTTTGTGATGGAGGAGTCACCCATCTCAAAAACATATTTTTCATGATGATCCATCGCAAAAAAATATCTTTTATGATGCATTTTCCTGTTATTTACGACGGGTTCCCATCACAAATAATTCAAATTCCAGTAGTGTTACCACTACATGGCCTTTTTTCTCCTAAATTTTACGTTATATATATTTATTTATATATATTCCCATACATATTTTTTATCCATAAATTTATATAATTATTTTTAAATACTTTTATAAAATGTGTGTGTGTGTGTGTATTTATACATATATTTGTGTGTGTGTGTTTATACATATGTTTGTACGTGTGTAAATGATATATATATATTTATTTATTTATTTAAATATATTATATATTAATATTCATTCACATTTATTATAATATCAATATAAATAAATATCCATTAATTAATAGACACACATATGTATATATATACATTTGTATAGGTGTGTATATATATATATATTCATACATTTTTATAATTTACAAAAATGGTTAGATCATGTTTTAAATAAAATGGATAATAAGTATTCCCATATGATTTATATAATTATTTTTAAATACATTTTTAAAATATGTATATATATTGTATATTTAGAAATGATAAAATTTTATGCATATTTAAATATATATTTATATGTCTATATATATACATATATATTTATACATATTTACATATAATTTTATATTTATATATAATGTATTGATAATGTATTTATGAAAATTTATTTTAAATACATTTATATACTATATTTAATGATAATGATATATTTATAAAAATGCATTTATATATGATGTATTTACACAATATTGACACACATATTTATACACACGTACACATTTATATTTTGCACATGCATGCACAAATATTTACATATATGTTTTTATTTACATATGTTAGATTATATACATAAATATATATTTATTTTTTGATTCCCATATATTTGTATATATACATTACTTGTATAGGTGTGTGTGTGTCTGTGTCTGTGTCTGTGTGTATATATATTAATGCATTTTTATAAGGTAAGTAAAATGGACAATTCATTATTTTAAATAAAATGAATAATAAATATTTATTTCAACATGATTTATATATTTTAAAATACATTTTTATGTAAATATGTTTAATTTTTTTTTTGTGCAATTGATTTATTATATGTAAATATATGAAAATATGTATATATTTAATTATAATTAACACTACAATATAAAGAACGGTAAAATTTAATCAATATAATATTTATATGAGTGTGATACCTGAGAATAAATTTTAGTCTCCATTAAAAAAAATCAAGAAGACTCCCTCAAATGAGACTAAAATTACATTAGATGTTTAAAGAATAAGGTACCCCCAAAAAACTCAATTTTGAAGACATTCTAGACATATTTTTACCTTGAAGAAACACTAATTGAGGTTCCCCTGTCACGAACCAACTTGGATACCCTGGTAACCCAATAACCGAGTCAGTCCGAACATAGTCTGGAGGGAATTCCTGATCTTTAGGGGTCGTGTGGCCCTGTTCCATGCCGGGAAGAGTTCGTGTAAATGCATGGCACCCGGGGTACGTGGTTTCATGTGGGAGGAGCCGCAATAGTGTCTTGGCGCACAGGTGGTAGCAGCGGTAGTGTGGTGGAGTGCGGTGGTGGTGTGGTGGTCTTCAGTAACAGCAAGGCGGACAATGGATGGTGGATTGTGGTGGTGTGCAGAGGTTGTAGCACTAGAATCCTCCTTCGGCCTTCACAATGTCTGGAGGAGGCTCGTCGTGGTGGAGCAATGGAAAGGGCGATATCGTAGGGTAGGCGGTGTGCCGATCTAGATGATGGAGGGGTGGTAGGGGTGCTGGAGCGAAGACGGATGGAAGAGCGCAGCGATCAAAGGCAGAGCAAGACGAAGCAATGGCGGTGCACGTGTCCCAAATTGAAACATGGGATCAGGCACCAATACCTTATAACACCAGACGCAGCAGCATAGTGCATGCCTTCTCCAAAGTGGGATCTTAGAAAACACTCAAGCACAAACTGTGTCCACTACACATTCGGCACTTCATGATTGCTATGCTTGCCGCAGGGTTGATCACCCGCGACCCACCCACATGGGATTTCACCACCTGTGCACACATGGGGCTCCTGTGGGTCCTCCAGGGACGGTCTGGCTGGCTTCCCCTCATGGGTTGGCTGGCAAGCTGGTCCAGTTGAAGGCCTGCTGGTCCATAGGTAATTTTTATAAAAAAATCTTTAAAAGACTGCCAAATTTCCAAGAAAACTCATAGGATTCATACATAAAAGTTCCAAATTTAAAATTGATCCTCCTTTTACAATTTTAAGTCTAACTAAATTCCACATTCTAATTTACCCATATTTTACTAAAACATTTAAATTCAATGGTTTTACCGATGAAAATCTTAAAAATATCCCAAAATTTTGATTAAAAATGTGCACAAAAGATGACTCTATCAACGGGCTTCGACTTCTATGCTCCAACAAGCTTATAAATGGCTCACACATGCATGCCTCTTATGGTAATACTCAGTTGTCCTCCCTTGGGTGCGGTTGACCTAGTGTCCCAGTTGAGCCTGAGGTTAAGGCTGACCAGTAGCTTGCCTGGTTGGCCCTATATTTTTGAGTAAGCCACATATTCACATTGTTTAACAAAGATACCATACAAAATTTAAGTGCACGACCACCTTAAAATCATGCATGTATTCCTTCATTAATTCCAAACCAATTCATGGTATCTCATTTTTTTGTTATTCTTTTATTTTATTTCAATATTCTCATCTTTATTCATTATGAATTCCATTATATATGCTTTCTTCATCTTCAATCAAAGAGATCTTATCCTTGCATGGCCAATCCTTTAAGTATTAAATTCTATTTGAAATTTTAATTCCAAATACCTTTACTCGTCTTCCTTCATCCAACCATGGATGGTACTACTCTTCACTCCCTCATGCATTGAAACATAATGCATGTAAAACATTGTAGTCAACAATGTGTTCTTTTTAACACATGTCTTGGTCTTTGAAAATTAGCATAAACAATCGTATGATTTTCTATGAAGAATGATCAAGCATGACATACAATGTCAAATAGTAATTATCCATGTGCCATTAGTTGTGTAACACCTTCATCATAATCAAAGTAATCTCTTTACTAAGTCAAAAACATTACTTTAAGCATCACCACTTCAATATTCATCAAAACTTCAATCATGACCTTTCCATACAAATATTGACACCTTATTGACAACAAATAAAACACTATGCTCACCAATATCCCCCTTTTTATTTTATTTACAACATCACCTAAGCACACTTTGTATGGGTCAATATGTGTTCCAATATTTTCTCCCCCTTATTGGCAACCAAATGCAATGTTTTAGTTGGGTCTGTTTATAAACAGGTTATCCTCCCTTTAAAGAATATCTTCTTGAATATTTATGAGAGAGGGATGATGTCACCTGGTTCACTTAGAAAATATCCTTTAGTTAATCAAATCTAAGTCTGCTTGGGATAACCCTGTGTAGAAAATAAGAGAGATATGACCAAGGTTTTCAATGGTGTCCATAAACAACCATACAATTAAAATCATGCTTAGAATGTTTCAATTATTATCCATGGGGTTGGAAATAGTCATATTTATCAATGAAATGATAAGTCATGCACATACTTCACCAAACATATTAAAAAGTTCAAGTGAAAAGATAAATATCCCCCTTTAATCGCATCTTGTCATCAATCAATAACTCCCCCTTAATTGACATGATAAATAGAATTAAGAACAAGGGATGAAAGTGTGATTGGAATACCTCAAGTTTCAACTTCTTGAGATGATATGAATTACAAGATTTTTCATGAAATAATCCTTAATATCATCTCCTTCGTATTTTCTCCCCCTCGAGGGGTTAAATCCCTTTGATTCATTATGGTGGAAAATATCATCAGATAATCTTCAAGATATTCATGTTGATAATCTTCCACTATGTAACACTTCAAGTAATTATAAAATCATGAATAATGAGTCCAACATATTTTTCTCCACTTTTTTCATCCAATTATCATCTTGAGAATGACCTTAACCTTCAATTCCTTTCAATTTAATCACACATATATGACAAAAATATAATGGAATAAGATGGAACACATGTGAGCTTATTAATAGGAGAAACAGGGCTGATAATTTTCTCTCAACCCAAGAACTCATTTCCTTATAGCTCTAATGTTTCTGGTACTCTTAATGATGGTTTCTCATTCCCATTTGATACTTTGATCTTTCATTGTCAGCATGTACCCTTTACTTCCATTCACCTTTAACTTGTGTGGATTGTTTGTCCTTACTTCTACCAATAGTGAAGTAGCTTCCACTGATTCATGTTTTTTAATTTTCAACATCTCCATTTGACCTGGTAAAATAGTTATACATTTGTTTATATGATGTCCATCATGCTTTCACCTTCCACACAGTACTTGCGAGACACTTGGGTTCTCATGTGTCGACAACATCTCATGAAATTAGAATTAATCTTCATGTGGAATGATATGTTAACCCTTTTCCTTTTATTTCGATAGTACTTTATCTTCATCATTTTACAGTTCTCTAAAAATTTTCAATTGATTAGGCCAGATAACTAAACACTCCTTTTTAACATACTCTGTTTTGGAGATTCCACATGGATTCTTTAATGTTTTCAAGTAACCTTTCTTATGAAACTTATCAAAATTATCTTCAGGATTATATTCAATCAATCCTATATTCTTATGGATTGATTCTCCTTTTAATTTCAGATTTATTCCATTTATTTACATGGATTTTTTGTAGTGATCCATGGTGTGACCTTTCTTTACACAGTAGAATCATTTTTCTTGGTTGGGATGACATTCTTGGAATCCATCTTAAACTTCTTCTTGGGAATATTTTCTTTCATTGTTTTCTTGACTACATTATGTTGCATATTCCCAATGGAAGATTTTCCATCTATTGTTCATTTATTATGCATTTTTAGAGGCATTTTCTTCTTATCAACATATTAATTCTTCATTGTTGGACTAAACAAAAACTCATTATAACAATGACCACTTCTATTTCAATTATCACAAAATTATTCAAGATATTCAAATCTATTCTTGATAGATAGATTCTACTTCATTTGTGTATTCTACTTTAGCATTACTAAATGCTTCATTTCTTCACATCTAATTTCCATTTATTTTAGGGCTTCCATAATTTTTATATGCTGACACATTATGCTAGCAACCATTGTCCTGATGCCCAAACTACCAACAACACCTACAGTAGCCAATAAATCTCCTTCTTTTTATTGTAGTATCAGTCTGTCTAGATTCACTGTTTTGTTGTTTCTAGAGTTGTATTTCTTTATTTGGAGCATCCATTTGGGATTTGTTATTCTTAACAATTCCAGTATCCATTCTTGAAATTTTGATGGATTTATCAAAAATTTTATCAATCCACGTCTTTTCACCTTTTAACATTGAACCTATACCTGCAGATGAAACTACATTAGTACAAATAGAAATAACTGGGTTATGGGATACCATCTTCTTAGAGGATGTTTCCATTGGATTATAAGATGATCTAATACTCCTTTTGGAATCATACTTCACAATGAAAACTTGAGTGGAAAAATCTCTTCTTCCAGCTATTTGGGAAGTTCCATCTTGGAGTGATTACTGATTCTTCAATGTCACCTCTAGCTCTAGATATTTCATGTTGAGAGAGTTCTTCTCATCCTCAACTGACCTCAGATTACTTTTCCAATTATTCTTCAGCATTATCATTTGTTCTTCATGAACATTCCTTAATTCTTTCAAATATATGTCAAGGTCATTTACCTTGTTAGATTTTTCTTCCAGTTGAACAACTTTGACTACCATAAAAACTTTTTCAAACTTTTCAAATGCATGGAAAGCTTCTAAAAATACAATTTCAAATAATTGTTTCTCACAAATACTTCCTTTTAATTCTTCAGTAACTTGATAATGTGTTTCATTGCAAAGAGAAATTGCTTTTTCCTTTTCCTTTACTAGTTTTGTGAGAGTGTTGAATATGCCAACCCATTCAGTCAATGCCTCTTCCATGGCATCATCTTCTTCTTCTAGCTATAATTTTTCAACTTGAAGAGCACTAATGCTTGAACCAATATGTCTTTCCACTTATCTAGGGATTTTCTTCAGATGATCTTTGAGTGTAGACTGAAGATCACTAATTGATCTATCATCATCACAACTTGAACAGGCTTCATCAGAATATGAATAATAAATATAGTTATCACATGTTGTACCTTTCAGATTACCTTCAGTAAAAGGTGTCTCCCCATTAGCAGTATGATTCTTCTCCAACTTCCTTACCCATTTCTTCTTTCTATTTTTTGAGTCTTGGAAGAAATATTCATTTGAGGTTTCCCACTCATTTTCTAAAATATTCACATCATAAAAACTCCCTTGGATCTTTTAGAGGTAACATGACTCTGATACCAATTAAAGTGCATGAATCAGTGTGAATCATTGAGAGGGGGAGGGGTGAATAAGTGATCCCTTTAAATTTTTTACAAATTGTTTCTTTTAAATTAAACCTCTATGTATAGTTGAATCCTCGATCCACTCTTGTTATGTCTCTCAGCCTTACCTAGAATTATGTTGTAAATGTAAAGGCACTGAACATAAGGATTTACAATGTTTGGTTCAAAGACCTACTCCTTGTTGTGTTGGTTATTATCCCCAACATAGATTCTTTACTATAATCAGATGAATAATTATAATGGTCTATACAGAGCCCCAATGTATCTCTCTTGATTCCCACATTAGGTTCATTATACTAATTCCCACAGTTATACCAGAGTCCCACTGGCCTTCTCTAGATTCCCACTGAAGACTTCTTCTCCTCCCTGAATCACACAGGGTTCTTCTAGATCTTGAGTCACATGGGAAACTTCCATATTTTTTTCCTCTTTGATTCAATATAGATGATCTGATGCTCTTTCCCGACGATCTTGTTCAATCAAACTAGCCCGTGTATCTCATCAAGAATCTTCAAAAACCTTTGGTACTATTGGTTGGCCTTGCTCAATATTTCTGATCACCTTTGTGATCATTCCTCATTGTAATAATGCTCACGCAATTCTTTCTTCTTCTGATGAAGACTCAACTTCACTTATATGTGTGCAAGTGGTGCACATAACTTATTCAAGAATATCAATATGAAAGAGTGGTCTTTCACAACATTATCACTATCTCTCTTCTTGAATCCTAAAATACTATCAACTCATATATAGGATCTTCTTTAATTATACTCGGCTTCAGTCCCAATACTCATTCACTTCATGCATGGGTGGAATGGCATCAAATAACTCTTATCTTGGGTATCTCAAAGAATTTTCACACGTTCATGTGAGTATGCATGTTTTCATGCATGTATCTTGTCAACCCGAGCACACACTATTCTATTGTATCAATATTTTATGTTCAATGTGTGTAGGTCATGAAATTACACATGCGTTGTCCACTTGGTTCTTCTCCTAAAATGCACACATAATTTTTTCTTCTTTGGTTCTTTACACACACACACTTATTGGTTAGTTTAGGTTCAATTATATGTGTGTTTTTTTAAACCTGAATGGGTGTAGTCACTTGTGTGTGTTCTTCTTCTTTCTTCTTCATTCTTCACATGTTCTCTCAAATTTAGGCTTCTTCAAATCATGCATATGCATGAAAATTCACACAACCCTTCTTCACTACTTTAAGATCTTTCACAAAGGCACACTTTCTTCTCTTCTTCTCTCACTTTCATGCAAGAAAAACCTTAGGTTTCGTCAAATAAAGCACATTAGTTCTTTCATGTATGTACAACCCTTCACCATTAACTCCTCTATTCTTCATTAATAAACATGAACCCCTGTAAATACAAACAGTGTAGATATATCATTTTTCTTGAACATAGAGCTCCACCAGTATTCGTCTTCATGAAAAGGGTGTGTGTGGATATTCTTCATAGAACCAAGAAAGGTTTTTGGTATTCACAGAGTACAACAAGGGTGTGATTTCACTAGTTGTGTATGAGTAGTATCTTCTTCACGAAGCACTAGAGAGGGTTTGAGAAACTTGTCACGTGTTTGTGATTTTATTCGCACAAAGAGAGTGTGGTCTTTTCTTCATCGCAAGGATGGTTCAAGAGTGCATTGCACTTGATGAATGCCTGTAGGGTCTCTCTTTATGAAGCCTTGAAGTCTTGTGGGTCTCTTTGTCTTTCTCCTTCACGAAACATAGGCTAAAAGAGAACCTCTATTTTTTAAAACAAGATCTCTCAAATATGAGAGAGGCAGCAACTCATTCTTCCTCAGCCAGGATCCTTTTATAGGAAAGGATCCAACCCTTTTTATGTGTTCAAATATCTTATTTGAATCATATGAGATCTTCACTTTGAATAACCAAGATCTTCTATTCTTTAAAACATTCAAACCTCTTGTAAAGATATGTCGAGATTTGTGGAGTTCCCTTTTAGAACAAGCTCCTCTTCTTCACATCTATGTGATAATGACCACACATATCTCAGGTTAAATCCATGCTTTAATCATCTGCATGGCCTCGATAACTTTGTTTTCCTTGACCTTCTTCAAACATCACCAAATCATTGCATGCATGAAAATGATATTGAATGAATGATATCATATTGATTTAGTAACCAAAATGATCCTCATATTCTATCCAGTGGTCATCAATGGAAATCATGTCATCTACTCTGATGAGTAGTGGTGGCAGTGTCATGTAGTGGAGAGAGGAAAACGATGACACAGCTGCATGAGCATCGGACGTATCGAGTTCAAACATGTAGCGCACAAGATGGATGGAGGATGGAGATTAGATCGCGAACTTAAGATGTGATGTGTGGCCACAATTACACACAATATTAGATGGAAGGCTCATATTTCTTATGTGTTTTTAAAATCTTGTCTCACATAAAAATACACCGCGTTATGGGGCTTCTTTATATTACAAGTCGCTTCTTCCACTTTCTAGATTACTCTCTCCCCCTCCCCAGTACTACCCCATACTGGTTCTGTGGGCGTGCTCTATGCCCAACCCATTTCTCCCTTCACCTGTGGGCCTTTGGCCCTCACCTAGGCATGGGATTTTTCTTGTATGCTCCAACGAGATTATACACAGCCCACACATGCATGCCTCTTGTGGGTATACTCAGTTGGCCTCCCTTGGGCATGGTTGACCCAGTGTCCCACAAGAGCCTAAGTTTCATGTTGGCCAGTAGCTTTCTTAGTTGGACCTATATTTTTAGTAAGCCACATATGCACTTTGTTTAACAAAGTCACAATACAAAATATAAGTGCATGTCCACCTTCAAATCATGCATGGATGCCTTCATTAATTCCAAACCAATGCATGGTTTCTCTTTCTTTATTATTCTTTTCTTTTATTTGAATATTCTCATCTTCATGCATTATGAATTCTATTATGTATGATTTATTTATCTTCAATGAGATGTATCTTATACTTTCATGGACATTCCTTTAAGTCCTCAATTCTATTTGGAATTATAATTCCAAATACCATTACTCATCTTCCTTCATCCAACCATGGATGGTACTAATCTTCACTCCCTGATGCATTGAAACATAATACATGGAAACATTGTTTTAAACAATGTGTTCTTCTTAACACATGTCTTGGTCTTTCAAGATCAGCACAAACAATCATCTTATTTTCTATGGAGAATGATCAAGCATGACATCCAAAGTCAAATAGTAATTCTCCAATTTCCTTTAGTTATGGAACACCTTCGTCATAATAAAAGTGAGATCTTTACTGAGTCAACAACATTACTTTAAGAATCATCACTTCAATCATCATCACAACTTCAGTCATGGACTTTCCATACACATATTGATACCTTATTGATAACAAATACAACACTATGATCAATAATCTCCCACCATTGTAATTTGTTGTCATTATCACCTAAGAACACTTTTTATGGGTCAATATATGTGCCAATATTGTATCCCCCTTGTTGGAAACAAAATTCAAAGGTTTAGTGGGGTCTATTTAAAAACATGTTCTCTTCCGTTCAATGAATATATTCTTGAATATTTTTGAGAGAGGGATGATTTCACATGGTTCACTTAGCAAAGAGCCTTTAGTTAATCAAATATAAGTCTACTTGGGCTAACCCTATGTAGAAAACAAGAGAGATATTACCAAGGTTTTCAATGTTGTCCATTAACAACCATACATGTGAAATCATGCTTATAATGTTTCAATTCATATCCTAGGGGTTGGAAATATTTAGATTTATCAATGAAATGCTATTTCCCGCACATACTTTACCAAACATATTAAAAAGTTCAAGTGCAAAGATAAATCTTCCCCTTTCATCTCATCCTGTCATCAATCAATCACTCCCCCTTAATTGACATGATAAATAGAATTAAAAACAAGGGATGAAAGTGTGATTGGAATACCTTAAGTTTCAACTTCTTGATATGATATGAATTTAAATATTTTTCATGACATAATCCTTGATATCATATCCTTCATATTTTATCCCCTAAAGGGGTGAAATCCCTTTGATTAATCATGGTGGAAAATATCATCAGATAATATTCAAGATATTCATGTCGATAATCTTCCACTATGGAACACTTCAAGTAATTATCAAATCATGAATAATGAGTCCAACTTTTTGTTCTCCACTTTTTTCATTCAATTCTCATATTTAGAATGACCTTCACCTTCAATTCCCTATAATGTAAGAACAAATATACAACAAAAATATAAGGGAATAAGATGGAACACGTGTGAGCTTCTTAATAGGAGCAACGGGGCTGATAATTTTTTCTCAACCCAAGAACTCCTTTCCTTGTAGCTCGAATGTGTCTCGTACTCTTCATGTTGGTGTCTCCTCCCCGTTTGATACTTTGATCTTTCATTGTCAGCATGGAACCTTTACTTTCATTCACCTTTAACTTGTGTGGATTGTTTGTCCTTACTTCTGCCAATATTGAAGTAGCTTCCACTGGTGCATGTTTTTCAATTTTCAATATCTCAATTCAGCCTGGTAAAAGAGTTATACATTTTTTTTAATGATGTCCAACCTGCTTTCACCTTCCACATAGTACTTGGGAGACACTTGGGTTTTCATGTGCTGACAACCTCTCATGAAATTCAAATTCATTTTCATGTGGAATGATATATTTCCCCTTTTCATTTGCTTTAGCTAGTACTTCATCTCCAGCCTTTTGAAATTATAAAACAATTTTCAATTGATTATGCCAGATAACTAAACACTCCTTCTTAACATATTCTGGTTTGGAGCTTCTGCGTGGCTTCTTCAATGTTTTCATGTTACCTTTCTTAGGAAACTTATCAAAATTATCTTCAGGAATGTCTTCAATCAATCCCATCTTCTTCTAGATTGATTATCCTTTTAATTTTAGCTTGATTCCATTCATTTCCATGGAATTTTTTCAGTGATCCATGGTGACCTTTCTTTCCATAGTAGAAGCGTCTTTTCTTTGTCTGGATGACATTCTTGATAGACACATTCTTCTTCATCTATGCATTTTGCTTTAGCTTTGCAGGACGCTTCATTTCGTCACATATTCTTTCCCTGTATCTAGGCCTTCCATAATTTTCATATGCTGACACATTATGCCAGCAGCCATTGGCTTAATTCCCAAACTTCCAACAACACCAATAGTAACCAATAAATCTCCTTCTTTTTCTTATAGTATTAGTCTGTCTAGATTCAACACTTTGTTTTTTCTGGAGTTATCTTTCTTTCTTTAGAGAATACATTTGGGATTTGTTCTTATTGACCATTCTAGTATAAATTCCTGAAATTTTGATGGATGAATCAACATTGTTATAAATCCACATCTTTATAGATTTTAACTTTGAACATGTACTTGCAGATGAAACTGCAGTTGTTGAAACAAAAATAACTGGGTTTTGGGATACCTTCTTCTTGGATGATGTTTCCATTGGATTAGAATATGATATAATAATCCTTTTGGAATCATATTTTTCAATACAAACTTTAGTGGAAACATATCTTCTTCCAACTATTTTGGAAGTTACAGCTTGGAGTGATTGCTGATTCTTGAATTTCACCTCCAGCTCTAGACATTTCATATTGAGAGAGTTCTTCTCATCCTCAACTAACCTCAGCTTACTTTCCCAATTATTCTTCAGCATTATCATTTCTTCTTCATGAACATTCTTTAATTCTTACAAAGATATGTCAAGATCCTTTACATTGTTAGCTTTTTCTTCTAGTTGAGAAGCTTTTGAGAACTATATAAACATTGTGAAAATTTTCAAATGCATGGAAAGCTTCTAAAAATACAATTTCAAATAATTCATTCTCACAAATACTTCCTTGCAATTATTCAGTAACTTGAGCATGTGTTTCATTGAAAAGAGAAATTTATTCTTCCACTATCTTCACTAGTTTTGTGAGAGTGTTGGATATGCTAACCCTTTTTGCCAATGCATCTTCCATGTCATCATCTTCTTCTTCCAGCTGTAATTTTTTATCTTGAAGAGCACTAATGCTTCCAGCAATATGTCTTTCCACATCTCTAGGGATTTTCTTCAAATGATATTTGAGTGCAGAATGAAGATCGCAAATTGATCTATCATCATCATAGATTGAATAGGCTTTATCAAAGGAGGAATAATAAAAAGAGTTATCACATGTTGTACCTTTCATATTACCTTCACTGCAAGGTGTATCTCCATTAGCAGTATGATTATTCTTCAGCTTCCTTTCTTGTTTCTTCTTTCTATTTTTCTGAGTCATGGTAGAAATATTCATTTGGGGTTTCTCACTCATTTTCTAAAATCTGCGCTTCATAAAGACAACCTTGGATCTTTTAGAGTTAACCTACCTCTGATACCAATTGAAGTGCCCGGATCAGTTTGAATCACTAAGAGGGTGAGGGGGGTGAATCAGTGATCCCTTTAAACTTTTTACAAATTCATTCTTTTAAATTAAACCTCTATGTATGGTTAAAGCCTCAATCCACTCTTCTTTTTTCTCTAAGCCTTACCTCGAATATTTCTGTAAATGTAAAGGCACTGAACAAAAGGATTTATAGGGTTCGGTTTAAAGTCTTACTCCTTGTTGTGTTGGTTATTCTCTACAACACAAATTCTACACTATAATCAGATGAATAATTACAATTATCGATACATATTCCCATTGTATCTCTCCTAAGTCTCATAGGAGGATCTTTATACTACTTACCACAGTGTTACCAGAGTCCCATTGGCCTACTCCAGAGTCCCACTGAAGATGTCTTACCCTCCCTGAATAACACATGGTTTTTCTAGATCTCAAGTCACACGAACAACTTCTTTATTTGTTTTACTCTTTGATTCAATGTAGATGATCTGATGCACTTTCCCCATGAGTTTTTGGAATCACAGTTGCTCGTGTATCTCTTCAATAATCTTCAATAACCTTTGGAATAGTCTGTTAGCCTTGCCCAATACTTCTGATCACCTTTGTGATCAGTCCTCAGTGCAACAATGCTCAACCAATTCTTTCTTCTTTTGATGAAGACTCAACCTCACTTATATGTGCGCAAGTGGTGCACACAACATCTTCAAGAATATCAATATGTAAGAGTGGTCTTGGACAACATTAGAACTTTATCTCTTCTTGAATCCTCAAATACAATCAACTCGGATATAGGATCTTCTTTAATTGTGCCAGACTTTAGTCTCAATACTCATTCACTTCATGGATGGGTTGCATGGAATTCAATACCTCTTGTCTTGGGTATCTCAATGACTTTTCACACGTGCATGTGATTATGCATGTTTTCATGCATGTAGCTTGTCAGCCCGAGCACACACTATTCTCTTGTATAAATATTTTATATTCATTTTGTGTGGGTCATGAAATTAGCTATGCACTATCCACTTGGTTCTTCTCTTAATATGAACACACAATTTCTTCTTCTTTGGTTCTTTACACACACACACACTTATTTTTTAGTTTAGGTTCAATTATATGTGTGTTTCTTCAAACTCAAATGGGTGTAGTCTCTTGTGCGTGTTCTTCTTCCGTCTTCCTCCTTCTTCTTCACATGTGCACTCACAATTCAGGATTTTTAAAATCATGCATATGCATGAAAATACATACAGCCCTTCTTCTCTTCTTTAAGATCTTTCATGCATGCACATTGTCCTCTCTTCTTCTCTCTTTTTCATGAAAGAAAAACCTCAAGTTTCTACAAATAAATCACATTTGTGCTTAAATGTTTGTATTTCCCTTCATAATTAACTCTGGTGTTCTTCTTTACTAAACACAAACCCCCTCAAACACAAACAGTGTAGATATATCATTTCGTGCCAACGGAGAGCTCTATGGGTATTCATCTTCACGCAAAGGGTATGTGTGGATCTTCTTCACAGAATCAGGAAAGGTTCATGGTTTCTATTTTTGTAGAGTACAACAAGGGTGTGATTGCACCAATTGTGTACCAGTGGTATCTTCTTCACGAAACACAGGCGATGGTTTGAGAAAACTTTTGCGCGTTTTTGTTTTTCTTCACACACAAAGAGTGCATTCTTCCCTTCTTTGCAAGGATGGTTCAAGAGTACATTGCACTTGTTGAACATCTATGGGATCTCTCTTCGTGAAGACTTGAAGACTTTCAGGTCTCCTTGGCTTTCTCCTTTGTGAAACAGAGGCTCAAAGAGGCACTCTATTTTTTTAAAACAAAGCTCTCAAATATGCTGGATGCAGCAACTCATTCTACCTTGGCCAAGATCCTTTTATAAGTGAGGATCCAGCCCTTTTTACATGTTCAAACTCTTCTTTGAATCATCTGAGATGTTCTCTTTGAATAACTGAGATCTTCATTTCTTTAAAACGTTCAAACTGTGTGTGAAGATATGTGAAGATTTGTGGAGTTCCCTTTTCGAATGATCTCCCCTTATTCACGTGTATGTGATAATGATCACACGTATCTCGTGTTAAATCCATGCTAAAATCATCCATGTGACCTCGACAACTTTTTTTGCCTTGACCTTCTTCGAACTTCACCAAATCATTGCATGAATGAAAATGAGATTGCATGCATGATGTTGTATCGATTAAGTGACCAAAATGATCCTCATATGTTTTACAGTGGTCGTCCATGGTGATCAGGTCATATACTCCGGCGAGTAGAGGTGGCAGCGTCACGCAGTGGCGAGAGGAAGAAGACGACGCGACTACATGAGCATCAGAAGGGTCTGGTTCAAACATGCAACGCAAGAGATGGATGGACAGTGGAGATTAGATCGCGAACTGTGGATGTGATGTGTTGCTGTGATTACACGCGAGATTAGATGGATGGCTTGGATTGCTTTAGTGTTTTTAAAATCTTACCCCACATCGAAACGCGTTGTATTATGCGTCTTTTTTATATTACAAGGCACTTCGTCCACTTGCCAGATTACTCTCTCCCCCGCCCTGGTACCGCCCCGTACCAGTTCTAAGGGAGCCCTATGTGCCCAACCCATTGCTCCCTTCGGCTTTGGGACTTTATCCCTTACCTGTGCATGGATGCAGCACAGTGGCTGGTCAGCATTGTCTCTCTTGAGGACCCTTCTCGATGTAGTTCACTCCCTTCTTCTATATCACCCATCTTTTGTGGTTTTTGATTATTAAAAACAAGACTATCTCTTTTGTGGTTTTTGATTATTAAAGACAATGACATGTAAAATAGGAATTCTAAATTTATACTAAGATGCAAGTCTAAACAAAATGATGTTAGGAAGAGAGTACTTTGTTTTGGGGTTCAATCTCGGGGTTAGCCTCTCATTTTCGAGGGTATGATATCACAGTGGAGGATAGATGGGAGGAGAGAGAGAGAGAGATAAATAATTTATAATGAATGTGAGAAGAATAATAATAATATTTATTATTATTATTATTATTAATTAAGAAAATAGTTTTTGAAAGAGAGAGAAAATTAAATAGTTTGAAATTAAGATTGAGATATTATAAATAATAATAATAATAATAATAATAGTTTTTAATTTTTATTATTATTATAATTGTAGAAGAAATTAAATGGTGGAAACCAAAATAAAAATGCATGGATTTAAAATAAATTCAAATTACAATTTAAATTAAAACTAAAACAAAAATACAATGAAAATACAATGAAAATAAAATAAAAAATGAAGAAGAAATGGGGGAGAGAAGAGAGAAGCAATAGCGGCCCAAGGGGTAGATCTCCTTCCTTGGCTGTGTTGTCGACTCTGGCATGCCTTTGAGAAGGAGGCAAGGCCCTCCTTATATAGGTGATGAGGGGTGGTGGCCTTCATGGCCAGCCACAAAACCAGGGGTCGCGTGGCCCAGTTCCACACGGGGAAGAGGCCGGGTGCATGCATGGCACCCGGGGTACGCAGTTTCATGCGGGAGGAGCCGCGGAAGCGTCCTGGTGTGCAGGTGGCAGCGGCGGTGCTATAGTGGAGCACAGCGGTGGTGTGGTGGTCTTCAGCAGCAGCGAGGCGGAGGTGGTGGCGCTCGTCTCCTCCTCCGGCCTTCATAGTGGCTGAAGGAGGATCGTCATGGTCGAGCAGTGGAGGGGGCGAGCTCGGAGGGTAGGCAGTGCAGCGGTCTGGATGAAGTCGGATGGTGGAGCGCGGCGGTCGAAAGGGGAGTGCGGCGTAGTAGCGGCAGCGCCCGCGTCCACATCGAAACCTGGAAGCGGACACCGATTTTTTTATAATTCCGAACGCAGCAGATTAGCGCATGCCTGCTCCGGGGTGGGCTCCCGTTAATCATTTAATTCTTGCCAAATATGCTCGTTCTAGGTTTGATCACCCGCGGCTCAAACGAAGGGATTTCAGCCTCCCCCACGAGCCATCCTGGGTCGTGGTTTGATCACCAACGGCCCAGACTGGACTTGACGTCCTGTGCACAGAGGTGGGGCTCCTGCTCCTGCAGGCCAATAGCG
Source organism: Viscum album (assembly GCA_963277665.1). Taxonomy (NCBI): domain Eukaryota; kingdom Viridiplantae; phylum Streptophyta; class Magnoliopsida; order Santalales; family Viscaceae; genus Viscum; species Viscum album. The sequence goes on along the minus strand of OY728127.1, from coordinate 1,187,713,270 downwards.
GCCAGGTCTGTCCAGGACGGCCCGTTGGGGTCTTTTTTAGACAGAATACACATTAAAGATTCCCAAATTTCCAAGATTTCAAATTGATCCTCTTTTTACAATTTTAAGTCTTAACTCAACTCCACATTCTAATTTACCCCTATTTTACTAAAACATTGAAAGTTAATGTATTCTGGAACTTGTAAAGACTGCCAAATTTCCATGGAAAATTTTCCACAGAATACATTAAAAAGACTGCCAAATTTCCATGAAAACTCACAAGGATTCTTGCATACAAGTTCCAGAATTCAATTTCATCCTCTTTTTACAATTTTAAGTCTAACTCAATTCCACATTCTAATTTACCCCCATTTTACTAAAACATTGAAATTTAATGTATTTTGGAACCTGTAAAGACTGCCAAATTTCCTAGAAAAAATTTACATATAATACATTAAAAGGAATGCCAAATTTCCAAGGAAACTCAAAAGGATTCATGCATACAAGTTCCAGATTTCAAATTGATCATCTTTTTACAATTTTAAGTCTAACTCAATTCCACATTCAAATTTACCCCTATTTTAGTAATACATTGAAATTTAAGGGCCCTATCACTGAAAGGGGTGTGCCTAGGAAATTTTTACACATAATACATTAAAAAGACAGCCAAATTTCTAAGGAAACTCAAAAGGATTCACGCATACAAGTTCCAAATTTCAAATTGATCCTCCTTTTACAATTTTAAGTCTAACTCAATTCCACATTCTAATTTACCCATATTTTACTAAAACATTGAAATTTAAGGGCTCTATAACTGAAAGAGAGGGCTAGGAAAACTTTACACATAATACATTAAAAATACTACCAAATTTCCAGGGAAACTCAAAGGATTCATGCATAAAAGTTCCAGATTTCAAATTGATCTTCCTTTTACAATTTTAAGTCTAACTCAATTCCACATTATAATTTACCCCTATTTTCTAGAACATTGAAATTTAATGTTTTCTGGAACATGTAAAGACTTCCAAATTTCCTAGGAAAATTTTATGCATAATACATTAAAAAGACTGCCAAATTTCCAAGGAAACTCAAAAGGATTCATGCATACAAGTTCCAGATTTCAAATTGATCCTCTTTTTACAATTTTAATTCTAACTCAATTCCACATTCAAATTTACCCCTATTTTACTAAAACATTGAAATTTAAGGGCTCTATCACTAAAAGGGGTAGGCCTAGGAATTGATACTCTTTTTAAAATTTTAAGTCTATCTCAATTCCAAATTATAATTTACCCATATTTTACTAAAACATTGAAATTTAAGGGCACTATCCCTGAAAGGAGGGATATGAAAATTTTACACATAATACATTAAAAATACTGCCAAATTTCCAAGGAAACTCATAGGATTCATGCATAAAAGTTCCAAATTTCAAATTGGTCCTCCTTTTTCAATTTTAAGCATAACTCAACTCCACATTCCAATTTACCCATATTTTACTAAAAGATTGAAATTCAAGGGATTTATCACTGAAAATCATAAAAAAAATCCCCAAAATTTGATTAAAAATGTGCACAAGTTTTCACCACCCATCCGCATCTAGGGCTCATGCGGGCCATCCTGGACTGGTCTGGTTGGCTACCCCTTGTGAGCTATAGCTGGCGGGCCAGTCAAGTTGAAGACCTGTCAGGCCCTAGGTATTTTTTACACAAAAATACATTAAAAGACTGCCAAATTTCCAAGAAAACTCAAAGGATTCATGCATAAAAGTTTCAAATTTAAAATTGATCCTCCTTTTACAATTTTAAGCCTAACTCAATTCCACATTCTAATTTACCCAAAATTTGATTAAAAATGTTCAAAAAACATGACTCTATCAACGGGAGTTAGCTTCTGTGCTCCAATGGGCTTATACATAGCCTTCACAAGAATGCCTCCTGCAGGCATACTTGGTTGACCTCCCTTGGGTATGGTTGACCTAGTGTCCCGCATGAGGTTGGGGTTGAGGTTGGCCAGTATCTTGCTTGGTTGGACCTATTTTTTGAGTAAGCCACATATGCACTTTGTTTAATAAAGGTGCAATACAAAAGGCTGGTCGGAGGTTCGGTTTAGTTGATGGCTTGTTGGGCTCTACGAATTTTTTCCCAAAATACATTAAAAAACTACCAAATTTCCAATAAAACTCAAAGGAATCATACATAAAATTTTCAAATTTAAAATTGATCCTCCTTTTACAATTTTAAGTATAACTCTCCATATTTCACCACCAGTGCGCACGTGGGGCTCCCGCGGGACCTCCTGGGCTGGTCGAGTCGGCTACCTTTCATGGGCTGGCGGGCCGGCCGGTTTTGTTGAAGGCCTGTTGGGCTCTATGAATTTTTTGTGCAAAATAAATTAAAAGGATTCCGAATTTCCAAGAAAATCAAAGGATTCATACATAAAACTTCCAAATTTGAAATTGATCCTCCTTTTACAATTTTAAGTCAAACTCACCGTATTTCACCACCATTGCGCATGTGGGGCTCCTACGGGACCTCCTGCGCTAGTCGAGTCAGTTTCCCTTCTTGGGCTGGTGGGCGGGCCGGTTTAGTTGCAGGTTTTTCGGGCTCTAAGAATTTTTTGTGCAAAATACATTAAAAGACTCCCAAATTTCCAAGAAAACTCAAAGGATTCATACATAAAAGTTCCAAATGTAAAACTAATCCTCCTTTTACAATTTTATGTCTAACTCAATTCTGCATCGTATTTCAGCCCCAGTACGCATGTGGGGCTCCTGTGGGACCTCATGGGCCGGTCGAGCCGGCTGCCCTTCGTGGGATGGCGGGCGGGCCGGTTTAGTTGAAGGCATGATGGGCTCTATGAATCTTTTGCGCAAAATACATTAAAATACTGCCAAATTTCCATGAAAACTAGATTCATAAGTAAATGTTCCAAATTTAAAATTGACCCTCCTTTTAAAATTTAAATTCTAACTCAATTCTGCACTATATTTTCACCACCAGTGCGCACGTGAGGCTCTTACGGGACCTCCTGGGCTGGTTGAGCCAGATGCACTTCGTGGGCTGGTGGGCGGGATAGTTTATTTGAAGGATTGTTGGGATGTAAATTTTTTTTCAATAAATACATTAAAAGACTACCAAATTTCAAGAAAACTCAAAGGATTCAAACATAAAAGTTCTAAACTTAAAATTTATCCTCCTTTTACAATTTTAAGTTTAACTCTATTCTGCACCGTATTTCACCACCAGTGCGCATGTGGGGCTCCTATGGGACCTCCTGGGTTGGTCGAGCCAGCTGCCCCTCGTAGGCTGGCAGGCGGGCCAGTTTAGGTGAAGGCCTACTGGGCACTATAGATTTTTCACGCAAAATACATTAAAATACTTCCAAATTTCCAAGAAAACTCAAAAGATTCATCCATAAAGGTTCCAAATTTAAAATTGATCCTCATTTTAAAAATTTAAGACTAACTCAATTCCACATTCTAATTTACCCATATTTTACTATAACATTGAAATTCAAGGGTTTTATCCCTGAAAAGCATTAAAAAAATCCCCAAAATTTGATTAAAAATGTGTACAAAATATGACTCTCTCAGCTTATACATGGTTCTCACATGAATGCCTCTTACGGGCATACTTGGTTGGCCTCCCTTGGGTGTGGTTGACCTAGTGTCCCGCATGAGCCTGAGGTTGGTCATTTTCCACAACACGAATTATCCACTATAATCATATGAATAATTAAAATGGTTGATATAGAGTCCCATTGTATCTCTACTAAGTCCCACATGAGTTTATTTATACTGCTTTCCATAGTGTAACCAGATTCCCACTGTCCTGCTCCAGAGTCCCACTGAAGAGTTCTTCTCTTCCCTAAATCACACAGGGTTCTTCTAGCTCTCGAGTCACACAAGCTGATTACTTCTTTATTTTCCTCTTTGATACATTATAGATGATCTGATGCTCTTTCCCCCACGAGCTTGTTGAATCACACTTGCCTGTGTATCTCTTCAAGAATCTTCAACAACCTTTGGTAAGGTTAGTTGGTCTTGCTCAATATTTCTGATCACCTTTGTGATCAGTCCTCAGTGCAATAATGCTCATGCAATTCTTTCTTCTTCTGATGAAGACCTGACCTCACTTATATGTGTGCAAGTGGTCCACACAACTTCTTCAAGAATATCAATATGCATGAGTGGTCTTGCACAACATTAGCATTGTCTCTCTTCTTGAATCCTCAAATACTATCAACTAGGATATAGGATCTTCTTTAATTCTTCCCGGCTTCAGTATCAATACTCATTTACTTAATTCAGGGGTTCTATGGCATTCAATACCTCTTGTCTTGGGTATCTCAAAGAATTTTCACATGTCCATGTGATTATGCATGTTTTCATGCATTTAGCTTGTCAACCCGAGAACACACTATTCTCTTGTATCAATATTTTTGGTTCAATGTGTGTGGGTCATGTAATTATACATGTGTTTTCCACATGGTTCTTCTCTTAATATGAACAGACAAGTTCTTCTTCTTTGGTTCTTTACAAAGACGCACTTATTGTTTAGTTTAGGTTCAATTATATGTGTGTTTATTCAAACCTAAATGGGTGTAGTCTCTTGTGTGTGTTCTTCTTCTTTATTCCTCCTTCTTCACATATGCACTCACAATTCATGATTCTTCAAATCATGCATATGCATGAAAATGCATACAACCCTTTTTCTCTTCTTTAAGAGCTTTCATGCATGCACACTATCCACTCTTCTTCTCTTTTTTGTATGCAAGAAAAACTTCAAGTTTCTTCAAATAAAGCACATTTGTGCTTGCATGTGTGTACCTCCCTTCACCATTAACTCCTCTATTCTTATTTGCTAAACATAAACCCCTATAAACACAATTAGTGTAGATATATCATTTCATGTGAAAAGAGAGCTCCACATGTATTCTTCTTTACGCAAATGGTACTTTTGGATCTTCTTCACATAACCAAGAAAGGTTCATGGTTTTTTTATTCGCAGAGTAAAACAAGGGTGTGATTTCACTAGTTGTGTACTATCGGTTTCTTATTCACGAAACACAAGCAAGGGTTTGAGAAACCTGTCACATGTTTGTGATTTACTTCGCATAGAGAGTGTGGTTTTCCCTTCTTTAGAAGGACGGTTCAAGAATGCATTTCACTTATTGAACGTGTGTGGGATCTCTCTTTGTGAAGTCTTGAAGGCTTTCGGGTCTCCATGGCTTTATCATTCACGAAACAGAGGCTCAAAGAGGCGCTCTATTTTTTTAAAACAAGAGATCATGAATATGCAGGTGGAAGAAACTCATTCTTTCTTGTCCATGATCCTTTTATAGGAGAGGATCCAACCCTTTTTACGGGTTCAAATCTCTTCTTCGAATCGTCCAAGATCTTCTCTTTGAATAACTGAGATCTTGTCACGAACCAAATCTGGTCGCCACCAAAATCGACACCAAACCAAGCCCGTGACAAGGCCCGAAGGGCGTTCCCGATCCCCACGGGCTGGCACAAGTGCCCGGGTATCATATAATGATAATTGGGAACGATTTACCCGATTCTATAAACATTAAACAACAAAAAAACTCAATAAAACAAATCTGGATTTTTCAACTAAAACTATCTTTTACAAAATTTCAGAACTGAATTACATAAGTTAAAACTACATTTAAAGACCATTACAAAGGTAAAAAAACAAATAAGGACAGCCCAATAACCCTTTTGTCAAGGGGCACCACCCTTATGCTATCTCCACAAAACTTCACTACCAAGGATCTGCTAGAAACCCGAACCACTGGAACAAAAAAAACTGTACCCAACCTGCGACAACAAAAATAACCAAGTCTACTTACACTCAAGGGTGTAAGTAGGGTGTGAGCACAAGCCCAATAGGATACCACCACTAATAGATTCCATGTGATAAACATTTAATGGCGAAAAGCATGCATGTTTTTAAAGACATGAGATGCTAGTTAAAATTTCTAAAAGATGCAACATTAAATAAAAACAGTTTTTAGGTGGGATAATTTAAAGAATAAAAATATTTAAAATAAATACCATAGCTACTGAATTTTCCAGCCTCTCATACCGTATACCGACGGTAATAACAAAGTATCCAGTGAGCACAAGCAATGGGAAATAACCCCTAGGCACTAGCTAGATGTGGGTCCCAGGTACCTCGTATCTCGGTGAAGGTAACCATCACAAATATCCATTCTCGTGCACGATCCACTAGTAGGGAACATACCCATAACCTAGTGGTCCCCAATAATCATCATCATAGTTTAGTTAGAGTTGTAAGCGTCAATCTTGCTAAGTGAAACTGAGGCCAAACCTCACAGATTCACTAGCATACTAGTACACGTCCACCCACCTAGATACCCGGGTTTTCCCTTTGTGCTCAAACAAGTTCAGCAATCCAAGAAGTATAGTTTTCACATGAAAATATCACTTCCACATCATAAATTAACAAAACATCCCCATGTAAATCACACAAGTCAAAAATTCCACTTTTCATTCAAATGAATTTTGAAATCAAACTCACTCCAAATTGCCTACAACACTTTTCAAATTTCATTAACACTTCCAAAAATCCATTAAACAATTTTATAAAACCATTACAAGATATTCAACTCACATAACAGCCCACACACATGTCACACAATACCATTCTCACCTTCACAATTCATTTTATAAATAAACTCACATGAAATATCCCACACCCGTGTTTCGCACACAAAACACAATTTAGTAAAACATTTCGACAATTTATAAAAAAAATTATAAAAATGTTCAACATCTCAAATCACCACTTTACCATTCAAAAACCCACATTAGGTGAACACACTCACCCAAACAGTACATATACACCCTTTCCCAACTTTGTGTAACCAAATAAAACATTGGCAATTTTTATAAAACAAACCCAAGAGGTATAACCATTGTTTGCACACTAAACCCATTTCAAAACCCTCATTTAAAAGCAAAATCATACCAATACCAATCCAAAACAGAATTTTTCAGCCCTAAAACAATTATTAAACCACCCCCAAATGTTATAAAAATACATCAAATAATACCACAAAGATACACATGAAAAACACACGTTTTCATAAATCACCTTCAAGAAGTACAACATGTTTTTACTCCTTAAACTCATTAAAAAAACCTACATTCAAGGCCAACATGACAATAAGGAATTAACAAACCAGAATTGGAATCCCCTTTCAAGACTAATAAATCACTTTCATATGTTATAAACTAAACCCAAACATTACCCCAAGAGTCACACATGAAAAGTACCCAATTTCAAGCTATAATGCAACTAAAAATTAAATGTTCAACCAAATCCATCAAAACTGTTTTCACAACACATAAAACAGATTATAAACATGCTAAATTAATAATCCATGCAAGTTAACTTATCATAAAATGGCTACACATGGAATCACCTACCTTTTGAGTCGAAATCCTCAAAACTTGGTGCGAAACCTTAAGCGCACCACCGCCGCACCACAAGGAATATAAATCCATACCTAGACCACCAAAAATTGACCCAAAAGATACCAAATATGACCTTAGGATCGAACCCTAACTTCTGGACATTTTAGAATATAATGAAAGAGGGAGGAAACCCTAAGGAGAATGAAAAATTGAAGAGAGAAACACTTACTCAAAACAATCATGAATAAAACGACCCAAAATCCACCAGATTCTGAATCTGAAAACATCCAACCATTCAAGGGATGTTCGAACAAGGATTATGAGACCATGTAGGAATTTGAATGGGGAAAAAAGAGTGAGAATTGAAGGATTTATGAAGGAAACAAATTACCTTTATTAATCTGCCCGAAATGTGAGTGCTTCAGAAGTTTCGACTTAAACCGCGATGAAACGGAGCTTCAAAGAGGGTGGGAGGATATGGGACGCGCGGCTGGGTTCAAGGGGAGTGTTTGGGGCTTGGAATCACCGAAAAAGCCTTAATATTGTATAAGTTATTAATTAAACAAAATTTATTTTTAAAACTGGAATTGGGCTTTCGGGCAGGCCCAATCCCTTAAATAAAAACCCATATACAACTTGTTTATGGTTTTCTAAATGCTCCAAAATACAATGGTGGTGTTTCTATATCAGGGTAGACCATTTAGGAACTTGAATGGGTGAAAAATATTAAAAATTGAAAAAGTTATAAAAGAAACAAAATTTATTTTTAAATCTGGAATTGGGCTCACGGTTTGGCCCAATTCATGAAAACTCACCCATTCCACCATAAAATCTTGACAAAGCCCAAAAACAAATCATAAATGAAAAATAAATGAAATTTAACTTTAAAATAAGTCATGTATGTGACAATTCTCCCCACCATGAAAACTTTCTGTCCCCAGAAAGTAACCACAAGGCCAGATACCAAAACCATGCCCAACCGATAAACTAAGATGTAATTCTTTGCCAAGCTTTGCCCCCAAGGGTCAAAACACCTCCAGTGATCAATTAAGGGATGATTAATCTCACAACCCAAACTTACACCACATTACTGAAATGATCAATCACATTCATACATTATCCCAAAATGAAACTCCTCGAACGCTATCCGAACAAGACTCAAGCAATTCACCCAAACGAACAACAACTTCAAACAAGGTTACACATACCTTGCTACAACTAAACCATTGGGCACTCTCCAATCTCAATGGTTACCCAAAGAAGATTTAGGTAGCTTGATAGATCTGAATGATACTACCTACCAACAATCCTTGACCTTGGATAAGACTAAGTTATTGATACGGGGGAAAAAATAGGCTCCCCACCATAAGAACCAACAATCTTAATCGACCAGCATGGGCCGGTACAGAAAGACCCCAAAATATAAAGTGTTGGGACGACCACATGGTGAGTCTTCACGGTTTGGGAAACCATGAACCAATAGTGGAGATTCTTCTATCTACATGGTTTTTTTTGTTCATGGTTAGAACTAACCATGTGAAAACCGCGTGCTCAACTTTTCAAGCCAAATTTCCAACCATTCTTCAAAGACTCAATGGAAACCAAATGGGGAGGGAATAACATTGTGTGATGACATGGGTACAAAACCCTCCACCTATTTCCACAGAACGGGAACAACAGAAGAAATATGATGACACCATAGGTTTAAACTCTTCCTATCTTTCATACTGAGGATAGGACTTTGTACAAGGGTTTAAACGACACTGGGGTTTCCCCTGACTACGCGCCAGCTTCTCTCCGGGACCTATGGCTGGAGCTCAAAATATTGAAGCATCTTCGGCCACGCAGTTTGGCTGTTGAAACCCCTATGTGGAACTTCTTCTTTCGGTGCCACAAACAACTACACCGCATACCCTGATGGGTTCATAAAGACATAACACACTCCATAACTCACTTTACCAAAACCAGACATTTCACTGAAACAAGGGATCAGAATAAGCACACACATCACACCTTTTTTTCTTTGGCTGAGAAACAACAGAAGGTCAATACACGTATAAACATTGTCCTCTAAGGTAGAGGATTTGATGTTTTTTCCAAGGGATACATACTCCCAACATAACATAGAACCTAAGAGGATAGTGTGACCTTGACCTTTATAGTCAAAAGAGCACACAACATCACAATGCATCACCGAACATGACCCTTGTGATTGATAGAAACAATACATGGAACATGACCATATTCCAAGTCCCTAAACAACAGACAAGTCCAAAAAGTGGACACAATATCCTATCAGGACCAAAATCTCAAAATTGGTGGTTTAATAATAACTCTTGCTTCAAGGAAACTATGAAGAACCCAGAGGCCCTCTTAGACACCATCATGACACTCATCCACACTAACAACCAAAGAACACTTCCACCATCGATGAATCAAGAAACTTAAAAAACCAAGGCCTCTTTCAACCTTCCACAAGAACTATCCCACTACAAGAGGATCTACAAATCAACTAAATGAATGGTTGTAGACTCAAACAACAATGATCTATAAAATATTCCTTATATTGATCAACTAGAGGATTTTCCAATGGAGAAACAATACGGGTTGCACTTCAGTTCTGCATTAACCCTAAATGGGGGCATACCTTATCCAATGGGAGAACCCAAGGAACCAACCAAGATGGTTCATTGGTCAAAATATACCACAAACCAGATCCAAACACATGAAGGGAACCATCATAAAGGTGCCCCAAAACATTTTTCAAAAGAGACCACTAATTGTCCCTATAACACAACTTACTGACCAAACCCAAACCCAAAACACAGTTCAAACAGGAGGGGTTCTTGGACTCAAAACATCCCACAACATCAACATTTTCCAAAAACACATAATATAAACCATTCCATACAATTCATCAAGTCTTCATGTTTCTCTTTAAAAACAGTTCTTTAAAAACAAATGGTTCAGCGGTTAGCACATCCACCAATGGTACCCCATGGGCCTTACACATGCATGTTTATGTGCCACACTGGGCACCCTTCTCGTATCCATCTCGACACTCATCCAGTCATTTCATCAACCATCCATCTTCCCATATAACCCCATGCATTTGGTTGCTCACGAAAATACCAAAGGTTAAAACAAAAATTTGTTCCACTTTTCAAAACCAAAATGGTCAACCAACACATCCTTTTTCCTCAAAACCGCTAACCATGAGATCAAAATCCCAACTCACATCTTAAAAAAATTTCAGAAAGTCACAACCATTTAGAAAATAACTCACTTTCAAGATATTCACATCAATTTCAAAACATCTCATCCCATTAAAGCACACTCTGATTGTTTAGAAAACTCTATTGGAAACACTTTTCAAAACCAACTTCAATATAGTTCCCGCTTTCAAAGAGGTGTGAGCACACCATTTTATATTTCAAAACAATTCTAAAAATTCAGTTCTGCCATTTCATAAACCCAACCATTCCCTCTTTATATGAAAATCATTTCATAAAAACTTTACGCTTCTTAAAACCAAGTAACCTTAAAACCAAAATGCCAAGATTTCAAAACTAAAGAACACCAGACAATACAAGAGGAAACTAGTTTCAGTGGGTGACTTGGACATATGGTTGGCGGCCATATTCCAATCACTTCACTGTCACAGAGAGTGTTCTAGGGAATATCCCTGGCTCCACATGGCTTGCCAGACCCTGCGAGCTCATTGAGACCATTAACCCAACTCTCTTTTCATTTCCCCTAATCATCATCAAACCAAGAAAACCCAAAGACCTAGACAAATCCCAACTTCCCCTGGCGACTTGAATCCTGAAATGAGGTGTGGTGATCTAGCACACTACCCATAACCAGAATTCCATGTCCCAACAATCATAACTCTAGACTATGTTGACTATTTCCCAAATAACATGACTAAAATGGAGCGAACCTCCTTTGATACCATTTTGTCACGAACCAAATCTGGTCGCCGCCAAAATCGACACCAAACCAAGCCCGTAAAAAGGCCCAAAGGGCGTTCCCGATCCCCACGGGCTGGCACAAGTGCCCGGGTATCATATAATGATAATTGGGAACGATTTACCCGATTCTATAAACATTAAACAACAAAAAAACTCAATAAAACAAATCTGGATTTTTCAACTAAAACCATCTTTTACAAAATTTCAGAACTGAATTACATAAGTTAAAACTACATTCAAAGACCATTACAAAGGTAAAAAAACAAATAAGGACAGCCCAAGAACCCTTTTGTCAAGGGGCACCACCGTTATGCTATCTCCACAAGACTTCACTACCAAGGACCTGCTAGAAACCCGAACCACTGGAACAAAAAAAAACTGTACCCAACCTGCGACAACAAAAATAACCAAGTCTACTTACACCCAAGGGTGTAAGTAGGGTGTGAGCCAAATCCCAATAGGATACCACCACTAATAGATTCCATGTGATAAACATTTAATGGCGAAAAGCATGCATGTTTTCAAAGACATGAGATGCTAGTTAAAATTTCTAAAAGATGCAACATTAAATAAAAACAGTTTTTAGGTGGGATAATTTAAAGAATAAAAATATTTAAAATAAATACCATAGCTACTGAATTTTCCAGCCTCTCATACCGTATACCGACGGTAATAACAAAGTATCCAGTGAGCACAAGCAATGGGAAATAACCCCTAGGCACTAGCTAGATGTGGGTCCCAGGTACCTCGTATCTCGGTGAAGGTAACCATCACAAATATCCATTCTCGTGCACGAGCCACTAGTAGGGAACATACCCATAACCTAGTGGTCCCCAATAATCATCATCATAGTTTAGTTAGAGTTGTAAGCGTCAATCTTGCTAAGTGAAACTGAGGCCAAACCTCACAGATTCACTAGTATGCTAGTACACGTCCACCCACCTAGATACCCGGGTTTTCCCTTTGTGCTCAAACAAGTTCAGCAATCCAAGAAGTATAGTTTTCACATGAAAATATCACTTCCACATCATAAATTAACCAAACATACCCATGTACATCACACAAGTCAAAAATTCCACTTTTCATTCAAATGAATTTTGAAATCAAACTCACTCCAAATTGCCTACAACACTTTTCAAATTTCATTAACACTTCCAAAAATCCATTAAACAATTTTATAAAACCATTACAAGATATTCAACTCACATAACAGCCCACACACATGTCACACAATACCATTCTCACCTTCACAATTCATTTTATAAATAAACTCACATGAAATATCCCACACCCGTGTTTCGCACACAAAACACAATTTAGTAAAACATTTCGACAATTTATAAAAAAAATTATAAAAATGTTCAACATCTCAAATCACCACTTTACCATTCAAAAACCCACATTAGGTGAACACACTCACCCAAACAGTACATATACACCATTTCCCAACATTGTGTAACCAAATAAAACATTGGCAATTTTTATAAAACAAACCCAAGAGGTATAACCATTGTTTGCACACTAAACCCATTTCAAAACCCTCATTTAAAAGCAAAATCATACCAATACCAATCCAAAACAGAATTGTTCATCCCTAAAACAATTATTAAACCACCCCCAAATGTTATAAAAATACATCAAATAATACCACAAAGATACACATGAAAAACACACGTTTTCATAAATCACCTTCAAGAAGTACAACATGTTTTTACTCCTTAAACTCATTAAAAAAACCTACATTCAAGGCCAACATGACAATAAGGAATTAACAAACCAGAATTGGAATCCCCTTTCAAGACTAATAAATCACTTTCATATGTTATAAACTAAACCCAAACATTACCCCAAGAGTCACACATGAAAAGTACCCAATTTCAAGCTATAATGCAACTAAAAATTAAATGTTCAAACAAATCCTTCAAAACTGTTTTCACAACACATAAAACAGATTATAAACATGCTAAATTAATAATCCATGCAAGCTAACTCATCATAAAATGGCTACACATGGAATCACCTACCTTTTGAGTCGAAATCCTCAAAACTTGGTGCGAAACCTTAAGCGCACCACCGCCGCACCACAAGGAATATAAATCCATACCTAGACCACCAAAAATTGACCCAAAAGATACCAAATCAGACCTTAGGATCGAACCCTAACTTCTGGACATTTTAGAATATAATGAAAGAGGGAGGAAACCCTAAGGAGAATGAAAAATTGAAGAGAGAAACACTTACTCAAAACAATCATGAATAAAACGACCCAAAATACACCAGATTCTGAATCTGAAAACATCCAACCATTCAAGGGATGTTCGAACAAGGATTATGAGACCATGTAGGAATTTGAATGGGGAAAAAAGAGTGAGAATTGAAGGATTTATGAAGGAAACAAATTACCTTTATTAATCTGCCCGAAATGTGAGTGCTTCAGAAGATTCGACCTAAACTGCGATGAAACGGAGCTTAAAAGAGGGTGGGAGGATATGGGACGCGCGGCTGGGTTCAAGGGGAGTGTTTGGGGCTTGGAATCACCGAAAAATTCTTAATATTGTATAAGTTATTAATTAAACAAAATTTATTTTTAAAACTGGAATTGGGCTTTCGGGAAGGCTCAATCCCTTAAATAAAAACCCATATACAACTTGTTTATGGTTTTCTAAAGGCTCCAAACTACAATGGTGGTGTTTCTATATTAGGGTAGACCATTTAAGAACTTGAAGGGGTGAAAATATTAAAAATTGAAAAAGTTATAAAAGAAAAAAAATTTATTTTTAAATCTGGAATTGGGCTCACGGTTTGGCCCAATTCATGAAAACTCACTCATTCCACCATAAAAGCTTGACAAACCCCAAAAACAAATCATAAATGAAAAATAAATGAAATTTATATTTAAAATAAGTCATGTATGTGACAGCTCTTCAGTTCTTTAGAATGTCAAACCACATGTGAAAATATGATGAGATTTGTAGAGTTCCCTTTTCGAACGAGCTTCCCTTCTTCATCATCACTATCGTGTCCCACCATCTCCTTCTTGGTCCTTACAACACGAAGGTGGAACACTTCACTTTTATTTCATTGGGTGTGTTCAAGAACCCAAACAATCACTCTATCACGATCATCCATTCCCCAACATTTTTAGGATAATTCGATCCTTTGAACAGTATTGGTTTCTAGTGAAAGAACTTTTTAGAACAAACTTTGAGAACATCTCTCTGAAGTTCCACAACTGAAGCCTGAACGAGAACTTGAGGTGGTGCATGTCCCGAAGCTTGGACAGTGCACACAATCACTTCAACCAGGTTCAGATCTAAAATAGGATTCGTTCGCTAAGGTTCAGCAACAGCTTCCTTCTACATCTGATTCACATGTCTTCTCGGAGCCATGATGCTACACAACATCAGCAGACATCAAGGAAGACATCAGATTAACATTCAAATAGAGCGACAAGGAAGATTAATCCCATCAGATAGAACAAACAAGATTTTAATTTCACTCTATCAAAATCAAAATAGGTAAAATACTAGAAATAATCCCCAAGATGCCATTCCCTAACCACCTCTGGTGACATAATGTTCATTGTGGTGAGAGCTGGCCAGACACTCAATCACAATTATCTCCTAAGTCCCGACAATAATTCAAGATGCACACTGATTTCAAGACAGAAGCTCAACCTAGAGCACTAATACCAATTTGTCATAAACAAACTTAGGTACCCCAGTAACCCAATAACTGAGTCAGTTATAACATATCCTGAAGGGCGTTCATGATCCCCATGGTTCGGTGACTAGCATCGAGCATCAAACAGAAATAAAGAGGAAATGGCTTTTCCACAAACAAATGCGAAAGCAATACAACAAATCAGTATGCATATTAAAAGAAACTCCACTATGCATATCAAAAGAAACTCCACTAGGAGTAATGTAGCCGAAGTCAAACTAGAATCAAATCACAACATACTAAAATCAAAGTACCAAAACAGGGAAAACAACCCATGCCCTAAAGGACACAACTCACTAAGTCCAAGGTTCAATAGCTGGATCCACCTCCAAGAGATCCTTTCCCATTGCTCGAACCTAGAAGTAGATAATATGCAAACACCTAAGGGAACGAGTAGGGTGTGAGACAAATCCTGATAGGATTTTACCAAAAGATTCCATAACAAGATGCTAATATCAAATTAACCAAAAATGTGCTTTCAATTTTCAAATAAACAGGTTTGGCATATCGAAAGCATATTTAAACAAATCATGCTTTATAATTTAAAATATGGAAATAGTTTAGAAAATAATGATTCACATTTCAAATCATGGAAATAAATTTCAAACGATGGAATTTTCCTTTAATAAAAGGGTGATTTACACAAATGGCACTTTTCACAAAAATGGATTAAATAAACACATTTATATAAAACTGTTTATATAAAATTTGAAGGGATATAAAATAGTTTACAACATTGGAATATAAATTTCAAATACAAAAAAGTGAGAAACATGGTTATACGCATAATAAGGTACAATAGTTCAAGGATATAGGGATCCCACACTCATAGTGAACGACAATGTGTACATGAGTCCCTTTGAACTCATGCCAAAGAGGACTCATCACCATCGCCAAAGGGATGTAATGTGATGATATGATATTTTAGAACGTTGAAAATCATAAAGTTTCATCCAAATAGCTAACTAAATTCCAAATGCATTCACGTGATCTAAAAAAATTACAATGGGAAATTCATTTTATGGCTTCTTAAAATACAATTAAATCTCATTCTCCAATTCAAATATGCCAGTTTTCCATTTTAAAACCATAACAAGTTTTTAATCAAAATAATGCCTTTTCTCCAAGATAAAACCCTATGGTTTATATCAAAATCATTTTAATACATTTTCATAAATAAGGATTTTATACCAATTCATATAATTTCATAATCCAATCTCACAATTATATTCATCAATTTAATTTTCAAATAAAATTCCATCAATTTAATAACAAACCCTCAATTCACTAGAATTGTTCCTTTTTCACAATTTTACATCCAATATATTTCACAATTTAAATTAAATAATTTAAAATTTTCCAATTTCCATAAACACACCCCAATTCACTAGAATTGGGGGTTTTCCAATTTCATTCCAAAAACTCATTTCAAAAACTCTCATTCAATGGAATTGGGTTTTCTCTAAAAAATCAATTGAAATCCATTTTTAATCAAAGTCAGAAAATTTCATTTAATTCAAACAATTTAAATTAAACAAAGAAATATTAAGTTAATATAAATTGGGTACCAAGATGGAACCACCTACCTTTATGAGAGAAATTCAACGCTCACAATAGAACAGGCCAATAAGAACGAAGGAATATAAGATCTAGGAGCTCAACCTAGAAATGATATTCAACAAAATGGGGTTTAGATTCATCAATACCAAGATGATATAATAATTTCCTAGAAGGAATAGAGAGAGGGATAGAGAGACGGAGTGAATTCTTACTTATGAAGACACACTACGATCGCAACAATGGTCAATCAACAAAGGAAAAGACTCGGAGCGGTTGGAGGCTCCCAAAATCACCTAGGGAAGACACTAGGTCGAGAGAAAGGAATCCCATAGAGTAGAAATTAATATTTTATGTCGGGCTACATGTTTAAAAATAAGTCTTAGGGTTTTACATGACGTGTAACCCAATTACACGTTGTGTAATTTCGAACTCTCACATCCGCTAAAAAACTCATCGCCTTTTGTTAAAAATGTATTATTTTCATTTATGGTTTACACATCGTGCAACCACTTTACATGGTGTGTAAATATACAGTAGGTTGAAGAACCAATAGATTTCATGCAGGAGATTCCAACAAATCTAAGACTTCGCCATTATATGTATCCTCCCAATTCATTCTTAACCCTACTGAGACAACAGAAAAGGAAAACCACGACAAGTTTAATGGCATACCAGACAGAGCAGTAATGGGATGTTATATCCCCCATGTCACCACATCGTAGATCTTTTTTCTATCTTCTATTTGATATATGGGAGACCCCAAATGAACACCCAAATCAAAAGTTACGGTCGTTTGAAGTTCAAGTCATGTTTTCAACTTATGTTTAGATTGTTCATTAATTTATTGAATTTTTATGTTGTCCAATATTTATTAAATGACTATCACTTAATAATAATTAGAAAATTATTATTTAATATTAATTTTTAATAATTTTATAAACAATTTTTCACTAAATACCTTATATATTAAGTGTAAATGCATATTTAGTCTTATATAAATCATATTTAACAAAATATATTATATTTATATCAATCAAAATATATTTATATATTAATATATTAATATATGATTTTTAATAATATGTAATTTTTTCTATGAAATATATCTTTTATCAGCATTAAGATAACGCTTATAAAGTAACCCTTTATCAGTGCTAAAAAAAGTTTTGATAAGCGATCATTGTTATTGGTGATAAAGAGATGCTTTTGTCAATACTTTTTAGCACTGATAATGGATATCACTTAATATCACACAATCTATAGTAGTGACACTAGTAATTTTTTTGCACACTGATAAAAGCTGAATTTTTCATTATAGAAAGGTTACTTCTGCCAATATTGAAGTAGCTTCCATTGGTGCACATTTTTCAATTTTCAACATCTCCGTTTGACCTAGTAAAAGATTTATACATTTGTTTGAATGATGTCCAGCCTTCTTGCACCTTCCACACAGTACTTGGGAGACACTTGGGTTATCATGTACTGACAACCTCTCGTGAAATTCATATTCATCTTCATGTGGAATGATATATTGCTCGTTTTCCTTTGATTTAGCTAGTACTTCATCTATAGCCTTTTGAAATTATATAACAATTTTCAACTGATTAATCCAGATAACTAAACACTCTTTCTTAACATATTCTATTTTTGAGATTTCACATGGCTTCTTCAATGTTTTCAAGTTACCTTTCTTAGGAAACTTATCAAAATTATCTTCAGGAATGTCTTTAATCAATCCCATCTTCTTCTGGATTGATTCTCGCTTTAATTTTAGCTTGCTTCCATTCATTTTCATGGCATTTTTTCAGAGATCCACAGTGACCTTTCTTTCCATAGTAGAAGCATCTTTTCTTGGTTGGGATGACATTCTTGATAGACATATTCTTCTTCATCTATGTATTCTTCTTTAGCTTTGCAGGACACTTCATTTCTTCACATATATTTTCCCAATATCTAGGCCTTCCATAATTTTCATATGCTGACACATTATGCTAGAAACCATTGGCCTGATGCCCAAACATCCAACAACACCAGTAGTAGCCAAAAAATCTTTTTCTTTTTCATATAGTATTAGTCTGGCTAGATTCAGTGCTTTGTTGTTTCTTGAGTTATCTTTCTTTCTTTGGAGCATCCATTTGGGAGTTTTTCCTCTTAACCATTCCAGTATACATTCCTAAAATTTTGATGGATGTATCAACATTTTTATAAATCCACATCTTTATAGCTTTTAACTTTGAACCTGTACTTGCAGATGAAACTGCAATAGTAGAAACAAAAATAACTGGGTTATGGGATACCTTCTTCTTGGAGGATGTTTCAATTAGATTAGAATATAATGCAATAATCCTTTTGGAATCAGAGTTTTTAATACAAACTTGAGTGGAAACATCTCTTCTTCCAACTGTTTTGGAAGTTACATCTTGGAGTGATTGCTGATTCTTGAATTTCACCTCCAGCTCTAGACATTTCATGTTGAGAGAGTTCTTCTCATCCTCAACTGACCTCGTCTTACTCTCTCAATTCTTCTTCAGCATTATCATTTTTTCTTCATGAAAATTCCTTAATTCTTGCAAAGATATGTCAAGCTCCTTTACCTTGTTAGCTTTGTCTTCTAGTTGAGCAGCTTTGAGAACCATAAAAACATTGTGCAACTTTTCAAATTCATGGAACGCTTCTAAAAATACAATTTCAAATAATTCTTTCTCACAAATACTTCCTTTCAATTATTTAGTAACTTGAGCATGTGTTTCATTGCAAAGAAAAATTGATTCTTCCTTTGTCTTCACTAGTTTTGTGAGAGTGTTGGATATGAAAACCCTTTTAGCCAATGCCTCTTCCATGTCATCAAATTCTTCTTCTTGCTGAAATTTTTCATGTTGAAGAGCACTAATGCTTCCAGCAATATGTGTTTCCACATCTCTAGGGATTTTCTTTATATGATATTTGAGTGCAGACTAAAGATCACTAATTGATCTATCATCATCATAGCTTGAACAGACTTTATCAAAAGAGGAATAATAAAAAGAGTTATCACATGTTGTACCTTTCATATTACCTTCACTACAAGGTGTATCTCAATTAGTAGTATGATTCTTCTTCAACTTCCTTTCTTGTTTCTTCTTAAAAATTTTCTGAGTCTTGGTAGAAATATCCATTTGAGGTTACTCACTCATTTCCTAAAATATGCACTTCATAAAGACAACCTGGAATCTTTTAGAGGTAACCTACCTCTGATACCAATTGAAGTTCACGGATCAGTGTGAATTACTGAGAGGGGGAGGGGCGGAATCAGTGATCCCTTAAAACTTTTTACAAATTTATTCTTTTAAATTAAACCTCTATAGATGGTTAAATCCTCGATCCACTCTTCTTGTGTCTCTAAGCCTTACCTCGAATGATGTTGTAAATGTAAAGGCACTGAACACAAGGATTTATAGTGTTCGGTTTAAATACTTACTCCTTGTTGTGTTGGTTATTCTCTACAACACAGATTCTCCACTATAATCAGATGAATAATTAACATTGTCGATACATGTTCACATTGTATCTCTCCTGAGTCCCATATGAGGTTCTTTAAATTACTTACCACAGTGTTACTAGAGTCCCACTGGCCTGCTCCAAAGTCCCACTGAAGACTTCTTCTCCTCCCTGAATCACACATGGTTCTTCTAGCTCTCAAGTCACACGAGCAACTTCCTTATTTGTTTTACTCTTTGATTCAATGTAGATGATCTGATGCTCTTTCCGCACGATCTTGTGGAATCATAGTTGCTCGTGCATCTCTTCAATAATCTTCAATAACCTTTGGTAAGGTTTGTTAGCCTTGCTCAATACTTCTGATCACCTTTGTGATCAGTCCTCAGTGCAACAATGCTCAAGAAATTCTTTCTTCTTCTAATTAAGACTCGACCTCACTTATATGTGCGCAAGTGGTGCACACAACTTCTTCAAGAATATCAATATATAAGAGTGGTCTTGCACAACATTAGAACTTTCTCTCTTCATGAATCTTAAAATACTATCAACTCTGATATAGGATCTTCTTTAATTGTTCCTGACATTATTCTCAATACTCATTCACTTCATGCATGGGTTTCATGGAATTCAATACCTCTTATCTTGGGTATCTCAAATATTTTTCACACGTGCATGTGATTATGCATGTTTTCATGCATTTAGCTTGTAAATCCGAGCACACACTATTCTCTTGTATCAATATTTTAGATTCAATGTGTGTGGGTCATGAAATTACACATCCACTATCCACTTGGTTATTCTCTTAATATGCACACACAATTTCTTCTTCTTTGGTTCTTTGCACACACACACTTATTGTTTAGTTTAGGTTCAATTATATGTGTGTTTCTTCAAACCTGAATGGGTGTAGTCTCTTGTGCGTGTTCTTCTTCCGTCTTCCTCCTTCTTCTTCACATGTACACTCACAATTCAGGATTTTTCAAATCATGCATATGCATGAAAATACATACAATCCTTGTTCTCTTCTTTAAGAGATTTCATTCATGCACATTGTTCTATCTTCTTCTCTCTTTTTCATGAAATAAAAACCTCAGGTTTCTTCAAATAGATCACATTTGTGCTTGAATGTGTGTATTACCCTTCATCATTAACTCATGTATTCTTCTTTACTAAACACGAACCCCCTCAAACAAAAACTGTGTAGATATATCGTTTCGTGCCAACGGAGAGCTCCATGGGTATTCTTCTTCATGCAAAGGGTATGTGTGGATATTCTTCCCAGAACTAGGAATGGTTCATGGTTTCTATTTCCATAGAGTACAGAAAGGGTGCAATTGCACCAGTTGTGTGCCAGTAGTATCTTCTTCATGAAACACGGCGAGGGTTTGAGAAACCTTTTGCACATTTTTGATTTTCTTCACACAGAGATATTGAAGTATTCCCTTCTTTGCAAGGATGGTTCAAGAGTGAATTTCCCTTGTTTATTTTCTGTGGGATCTCTCTTTATGAAGCCTTGAATACTTTCGGGTCTCCTTGGATTTCTCCTTCATGAAACAGAGGCTAAAAGAGGTGCTCTGTTTTTAAAAAATAGTGATCTCAAATATGATGGAGGCAGCAACTCATTCTTCCTTGGACATGATCCTTTTATAGGTGAGGATCCCACTCTTTTTACGTGTTCAAATCTCTTCTTTGAATCTTCTGAGATCTTCTCTTTGAATAACCAAGATCTTTGGTTCTTTAAAATGTTCAAACCGTGTGTGAAGATATGCCGAGATTTGTGGAGTTTCCTTTTCGAATGAGCTCCCCTTATTCATGTGTAGGTGATAATGATTACATGTATCTCATGTTAAATCCATGCTCAAATCATCCATGTGTCCTCAACAACTTTGTTTTCCTCGTCCTTCTTCAAACATCACCAAATCATTGCATGAATTAAAATGAGATTGCATGCATGATGTCATATCGATTTAGTGACCAAAATGATCCTCATATGTTGTCCAGTGGTCATCCATGGTGATCAGGTCATCTACTCAGGCAAGTAGAGGTGACGGCGTCACGCAATGACGAGAGGAAGAAGATGACATGACTGCATGAGCATCAGAAGGCTCAGGTTCAAACTTGTTACGCAAGAGATGGATGGACAGTGGAGATTAGATCACAAACTATGGATGTGATGTGCGGCTATGATTACACACCAGATTAGATGGATGGCTCGGATTGCTTCAGTGTTTTTAAAATCTTACCCCACATCGAAAAACTCTATATTATGCGTGTTCTTTATATTACAAGGGACCCACCGTTGGTGGTGGGGTGGTTAGGGTTTCGGGGGGTGAGGGGCAGGTCGTGGGGTCAATTCCCGAGGCTTGCAATTTAATGTAATTTTCTTCTTTGCGTCGTGTACCGCTTTTGCGGTTGTACCAAAAAAAATTTATATTACAAGCCACTTCATCCACTTGCCAGATTACTCTCTCCCCCTCCTCGGTACCGCCCTGTACCAGTTCTATGGGCACACTCTGCACCCAACCCATTGCTTCCTAATGCAGCATAGTGGCTAATCAGTATCATCTCTCTTGAGGAGCCTTCTCGATGTAGTTCACCTACTTCTTCTATTCACCCAAACTATCTCTTTTGTGGTTTTTGATTATTAAAAACAATGGCATGTAAAATATGAATTCTAAATTTATACTAAGACGCGAGTCTAAACAAAATGATGTTAGGAAGAAAGTACTTTGTTTTGGGGTTCAGTCTCAGGGTTAGCCTCTCATTTTCGAGAGTATGAGATCACAGGGCGTGGAAAAACAATGACATATAAAATATGAATTCTAAATTTATACTAAGATGCAAGTCTAAAGAAAATGATGTTAGGAAGAAAGTACTTTGTTTTGGGGTTCAGTCTTGCGGTTAGCCTCTCATTTTCAAGAGTATGAGATCACAGGGCGTGGAAAAAAACAATTTTATGTTTCCTAATGTAGCACAATGGCTGATCAACATCGTCTCTCTTGAGGAGCCTTCTCGATGTAGTTCACCTACTTCTTCTATTCACCTAGACTATCTCTTTTTTGGTTTTTGATTATTAAAAACAATGACATGTAAAATATGAATTCTAAATTTTTACTAAGATTCAAGTCTAAACAAAATGATGTTAGTAGTTTGTTTTGGGGTTCAGTCTTGGGGTTAGCCTCTCATTTTAGAGTGTATGAGATCACAATGGTGGATAGATGGGAGGAGAGAGAGAGAGAGATAAATAATTTATTATTATTATTATTATTATCATTATTATTATTATTATTATTATTATTATTATTATTATTAATTAATAAAATAGTTTTTGAAAAATGAGAGATAGAAAATTAAATAGTTTGAAATTAAGATTGAGATATTATGAATAATAATAATAATAATAATAATAGTTTTTAATTATTATTATAATTATAATTATAGAAGAAATTAAATGGTGGAAACCAAAATAAAAATGCATGGATTTAAAATAAATTCAAATTACAATTTAAATTAAAACTAAAACAAAAATACAATGAAAATAAAATAAAAAAATGAAGAAGAAATGGGGGAGAGAAGAGAGAAGCAATAGCGGCCCAAGGGGGAGATCTCCTTCTTTGGCTGTGTTGTCGACTCCCACGTGCCTTTGAGAAGGAGGCATGGCCCTCCTTATATAGGTGATGAGGGGTGGTGGCTTTCATGGCCAGCCACAAAGACAGGGGCCGCGTGGCCCTGTTCTACGCGGGGAAGAGGCCGGGTGCATGCATGGCACCCGGGGCACACAGTTTCACGCGGTAGGAGCCGCGGCAACGTCCTAGTGTGCAGGTGGCAGCGGCGGTGATGTGGTGGAGCACAACGGTGGTGTGGTGGTCTTCCATAGCTGCGAGGTGGAGGTGGCGGCGCTCGGCTCCTCCTCCGGCCTTCACAGTGGCCGAAGGAGGCTCGTCGCGGTGGAGTAGTGGAGGGGGCGAGCTCGAAGGGTAGGCGGTGCAACGGTCTGGACGAAGGAGGGATGGCAGGGGTGCTGGAGCTAAGTCGGATGGTGGAGCGCGGAGGTCAAAAGCGGAGCACGGCGGAGCAGCGGCAGCGCCCGTGTCCCACATCGAAACATGGGAGCGGACACCTATCTCTTATAATTCCGAATGCAGTATCTCATCAAATTCCGGTTTCAGGTGGGTGGCCTATCCTGACGGCCATTGGGAGGACTGGAAGTTTTACACAAAATATATTAAAGATTCCCAAATTCCCAATATTTCAAATTGATCCTCTTTTTACAATTTCAAGTCTTTAACTCAATTCCACATTCTAATTTACCTTACAAGGATCATGCATACAAGTTCCAGATTTCAATTTGATCCTCTTTTTACAATTTTAAGTTTAACTCCATTCCACATTCTAATTTACCCCTATTTTACAAAAACATTGAATTTTAATGTATTCTAGAACTTGTAAAGACTACCAAATTTCCTAGGAGAATTTTACACATAATACATTAAAAATACTGCCAAATTTCCAAGGAAACTCAAAAGGATTCATGCATACAAGTTCCAGATTTCAAGTTGATCCTCTTTTTACAATTGTAAGTCTAACTCAATTCCACATTCTAATTTACCCCTATTTTACTAAACCGTTAAAATTTAAGGGCTCTATCACAGAAAGGGGTGAGCCTAGGAAAATCTACACAATATACATTAAAAAGATTACCAAATTTCCAAAGAAAACTCAAAGGATTCATGCATAAAAGTTCCAGATTTCAAACTGATTCTCTTTTTACAATTTTAAGTATAACTCAATTCCACATTCTAATTTACCCATATTTTACTAAAACATTGAAATTTAAGGGCTCTATCACTGAATGGGGGGGGGGCTAGGAAAATTTTACACATAATACATTAGAAAGACTGTCAAATTTCCAAGGAAACTCAAAGGATTCATGCATAAAAGGTCCAGATTTCAAATTGATCCACCTTTTACAATTTTAAGTCTAACTCAGTTACACATTCTAATTTACCCCTATTTTACTAAAACATTGAAATTTAATGTATTCTGGAACTTGTAAAGATTTTCAAATTTCCTAGGAAAATTTTACACATAATATATTAAAAAGACTGCCAAATTTCTAAGGAAACTCAAAAGGATTCATGCATACAAGTTCTAGATTTCAAATTGATCATCTTTTTACAATTTTAAGTCTAACTCAATTCTACATTCTAATTTACCTCTATTGTACTAAAACAGTGAAATTTAAGGGATCTATCACTGAAAGGGGTGGGCTTAGGAATTGATCCACTTTTTACAGTTTTATGTCTAACTCAATTCCACATTCTAATTTACCCATATTTTACTAAAACATTTAAATTTAAGGGCTCTATCACTGAAAGGGGAGCTACGAAATTTTTACACATAATACATTAAAAAGACTGCCAAATTTCTAAGGAAACTCAAAGGATTCATGCATAAAAGTTCCAGATTTCAAATCGATCCCCCTTTTACAACTTTAAGCCTAACTCAATTCAACATTCTAATTTACCCATATTGTACTAAAACATTGAAATTCAAGGGTTTTATCACTGAAAATCATAAAAAAATTCCCAAAATTTGATTAAAAATGTGCACAAGATTTCACCACCCGTGCGCAGTTGGGGTTTCTGCGGGCCGTCCTGAACTGGTCTGTTCGGCTGACCCTTGTGGGCTATAGCTGGTGGGCCAGTCCGGTTGAAGACCTTTCGGTCCCTTGGTATTTTTTACACAAAATACATTAAAAGACTACCAAATTTCAAAGAAAACTTTAAGGATTCATGCATAAAAGTTCCAAATTTAAAATTGATCCTCCTTTTACAATTTTAAGCCTACCTAAATTCCACATTCTAATTCACCCAAAATTTGATTAAAAATGTGCACAAAACATGACTCTGTCAACAGGCTTCGGCTTCTGTGCTCCAATGGGCTTATACAAGGCCTTTACCTGCATGCCTCTTGCGGGCATACTTGGTTGGCCTCCCTTGGGCGTGGTTGACCTAGTGTCCCGCATGAGCCTGAGGTTGAGGTTGGCCAGTATCTTGCTTGCTTGGCCCTATTTTTTGAGTAAGCCACATATGCACTTTGTTTAACAAAGGTGCAATACAAAAGGCTGGTCAGCTGTTCAGTTTAGTTGAAGGCTTGTTGGGCACTATGATTTTTTTTGCGCAAAATACATTAAAAGACTACCAAATTTTCAAGAAAACTCAAAGGATCCATACATAAAAGTTCCAAATTTAAAACTGATCCTCGTTTTACAATTTTAAGGCTAACTCGCCGTATTTCACCACCAGTGCGCACGTGGGACTCCTGCGGGAACTCCTGGGCTGGTCGAGCCGGTTGCCCTTCATGGGCTGGCGGACGGGCCGGTATAGATGAAGGCATGCTGGGATCTATGAATTTTTTGTACAAAATACATTAAAAGACTACCGAATTTCCAAGAAAACTCAAAGGATTCATACATAAAAGTTCCAAATTTTAAATTGATCCTCCTTTTACAATTTTAAGTCTAACTCACCGTATTTCACCACCAGTGTGCACGTGGGGCTCCTGCGGGACCTCCTGGGCTGGTCGAGCCGGCTTCCCTTAATGGGCTGGCGGGCGGGCCGATTTAGTTGAAGGCCTATTGGGCTCTATGAATTTTTTGGCGCAAAATACATTAAAAGACTACCATATTTCCAAGAAAACTCATAGGATTCATACATAAAAGTTCCAAATTTAAAATTGATCCTCCTTTTACAATTTTAAATCTAACCCAATTCTGCACAGTATTTCTCCACCAGTGCACACGTGGGGCTCATGTGGGACCTCATGGGCCGGTCGAGGTGGAAACCCTTTGTGGGCTGGCGGGCGGGCCAGTTTAGTTGAAGGCATGCTGGGCTCTACGAATTTTTTGCGCAAAATACATTAAAAGACTGCCAAATTTCCAAGAAAACTCAAAGGATTCATACATAAAAGTTCCAAATTTAAAATTGATCCTCCTTTTACAATTTTAAGTCTAACTCAATTCTGCACTATATTTTCACCACCAGTGCACACGTGAGGCTCCTGCAGGACCTCATGGGCTGGTCGAGCTGGCTGCCCTTCGCGGGCTGGCGGGCGGGACAGTTTAGTTGAAGGCCTGCTAGGCCCTACGAATTTTTTGTGCAAAATACATTAAAAGACTGCCAAATTTCCAAGAAAACTCAAAGGATTCATACATAAAAGTTCTAAATTTAAAATTGACCCTCCTTTTACAATTTTAAGTCTAACTCTATTTTGCACCGTATTTAACCACCAGTGCGCATGTGGGGGTATTGCGGGACCTCCTGGGCTGGTCGAGCTGGCCGCCCCTCGTGGGCTAGTGGGCGGGCTGGTTTAGCTAAAGGCCTGCTGGGCTCTATGAATTTTTTGCGCAAAATACCTTAAAAGACTGCCAAATTTCCAAGAAAACTCAAAGGATTCATCCATAAAAGTTCCAAATTTAAAATTGATCATCCTTTTACAATTTTAATACAAACTCAATTCCACATTCTAATTTACCCATATTTTACTACAATATTGAAATTCAAGGGTTTTATCACTGAAAATCATAAAAAAATCCCCAAAATATGACTAAAAATGTGAACAAAATATGACTCTCTCAGCTTATACATGTCCCGCACATGAATGCCTCTTCCGGGGATACTTGGTTGGCCTCCCTTGGGCACAGTTGACCTAGTGTCCCGCATGAGCCTGAGGTTGGTCATTCTCCCCAACATGGATTCTCCACTATAATCATATGAATAATTACAATGGTTGATATAGAGTCCGACTGTATCTCTCCTGAGTCCCACATGAGTTTCTTTATACTGCTTTCCATAGTGTAATCGGAGTCCCACTAGCCTGCTCCAGAGCCCCACTGAAGACTTCTTCTCTTCCCTGAATCACACAGGGTTCTTCTGGCTCTCAAGTCACACAAGCAGCTTCCTTCTTTATTTTTCTCTTTGATTCACTATAGATGATCTAATTCTCTTTCCTCACAAGCTTGCTGAATCACACTTGCCCATGTATCTCTTTAAGAATCTTCAACACCCTTTGGTAAGGTCAGTTGTCCTTGCTCAATATTTCTGATCACCTTTGTGATCAGTCCTCAGTGCAACAATGCTCATTTATTTCTTTCTTCTTTTGAAGAAGACCCTACCTCACTTATATGTGTGCAAGTGGTCCACACAACTTCTTCAAGAATATCAATATGCAAGAGTGGTCTTGCACGACATTAGCATTGTCTCTCTTCTTGAATCCTCAAATACTGTCAACTCGGATATAGGATCTTCTTTAATTCTTCCCGGATTTAGTATCAATACTCATTCACTTAATTCATGGGTTGTATGGCATTAAATACCTCTTGTCTTGGGTATCTCAAATACTTTTCACATGTCCATGTGATTATGAATGTTTTCATGCATGTAGCTTGTCAAACCGAGAACACACTATTCTCTTGTATCAATATTTTAAGTTTAGTGTGGGTGGGTCATGCAATTACACATGCGTTGTCCACTTGGTTCTTCTCTTAATATGAACAAACAATTTCTTCTTTTTTGGTTCTTTAAAAACACACACACACTTATTGTTTAGTTTAGGTTCAATTATATGTGAGTTTTTTCAAACCTGAATGGGTGCAGTCTCTTGTGTGTGTTCTTCTTCTTTATTCCTCCTCCTTCTTCACATATGCACTCAAAATTCGTGATTCTTCAAATCATGCATATGCATGAAAATGCATACAACCCTTCTTCTCTTCTTTAAGAGCTTTCACACATGCACATTGTCTGCTCTTCTTCTCTTTTTTACATGCAAACAAAATCTTAGGTTTCTTCAAATATAGCACATTTGTGCTTGCATGTGTGTACCTCCCTTCACCATTAACACCTCTATTCTTATTTTCTAAACTCAAACCCCTATAAACATAAATAGTGTAGATATATCATTTCATGTGAAAAGAGAGCTCCAAGGGTATTCTTCTTCATGCAAAGGGTACGTGTGGATCTTCTTCACATAACCAAGAAAGGTTCGTGGTTTTTTTCTTGATAGAGAACAACAAGGGTGTGATTTCACTAGTTGTGTACCAATGGTATCTTCTTCACGAAACACAAGCAAGGGTTTGAGAAACCTATCACGTGTTTGTGATTTTCTTCACACAAAGAGAGTGTGGTCTTCCCTTCTTTAGAAGGAAGATTAAAGAGTGCATTGCACTTATTAAACGTGTGCATGATCTCTCTACATGAAGCCTTGTAGGCTTACAGGTCTCCTTGGATTTCTAATTTGAGAAACAGAGGCTCAAAGAGGTTCTCTGTTTTTTCAGAACAAGAGATCTCGAATATTAAGGTGGCAGAAACTCATTCTTCATTGGCCATGATCCTTTTATAGGAGAGGATCCAACCCTTTTTACCTGTTCAAATATATTCTTGGAATCGTCCAAGATCTTCTCTTTGAATAACTGAGATCTTAGGTTCTTTAAAATGTTCAAACCACGTGTGAAGATATGATGAGATTTGTGGATTTCCCTTTTTTAATGATCTCCCCTTCTTCATCATCACTATAGTGTCCCGCCATCTCATTCTTGGTCCTTCCAACACGAAGGTGGAACACTTCACTTTTATTTCATCAGGTGTGTCCAAGAACCCAACAAATCACTCTATCACGATCAACCATTCCCCAACCTCTTTAGTATCGTTAGATACATTGAATAGTGTTGGTTTATAGTGAAGGAAATCCTTAGAACAAACTTTGAGAATGTCCCTCTAAGGTTCCACAACCGAAGCCTGAATGAGAACTTTAGGTGGTGCATGTCCCAGATCTTGGACAATGCGCACAATCACCTCAACCGGGTTCAAATCTAAAACAGGATTCGTTCACTTAGGTTCAGAAACATCTTCCTTCTACATCTCATTCACATGTCTTCTTGGAGCCATGATGCTACACAAAATCAGTAGACATCAAGGAAGACATCAGATTAACACTCAAATAGATCAAAAAGGAAGATTAATCCCAATAGATAGAACAAACAAGATTTTAATTTCACTCTATCCAAATCAAAATAGGTAAAAGACTAGAAATAATTCTCAAGATGCCATTCTCTAACCACCTCTGGTGACTTAAGGTTCATTGTGGTGAGAGCTGGCCAGACACTCAATCACAACTATCTCCTAAGTCCTGACAAGAATTCAAGATGCACACTAATTTCAAGACAGAAGATCAACCTAGAGCACTGATACCAATTTTTCATAAACCAACTCAAGTACCCTAGTAACCCAATAACCGAGTTGTCTATAACATATCCCAAAGGGCATTCCTGATCCCCATGGTTCAGTGACTAGCATCGGGAATCAAACAGAAAGAAAGAGGGAATGGCTTTGCCACAAACAAATGCGAAAGCAAGAAAACAAATCAGTATGCATATCAAAAGAAATTCCACTAGGAGTAATTTAACAGAAGTCAAACTGGCATTAAAGCACAAATTACTACAACTAAAGTGCCAAAATAGGGAAAACAACCCATTCCCTAAAGGAAACAACTCACCAAGTCCAAGGTTCAATAGCTAGATCCACCTCCAAGAGATCCTTTTCCCTTGATCGAACCTAGAAGTAGATAATCTGAAAAAACCTGAAGGCACAAGTATGGTGTGAGAAAAATCCTAATAGGATTTTACCAAAAGATTCTACAACAAGATTCTAATATCAAATTAACCAAGAATGTTCTTTCAATTTTCAAATAAATAGGTTTGTCATATCAAAATCATATTTAAACAAATCATGCTTTACAATTTACAATATGTAAATACTTTAGCAAATCATGCTTCACATTTCAAATCATGGAAATACATTTCAAATGATGGAATTTTCATTTAACCAAAGGGTGATTTACACAAATGGCACTTTTCACAAAAATGTCTTAAATAAACACATTTATATAAAACTGTTTATATAAAATTTCAAGGCATGTAAATTAGTTTACAACATTGGTATATAAATTTCAAATACAAACAAGTGAGAAACATGGTCATACGCATAATAAGGTACAATAGTTCAACGCTATTGGGATCCCACACTCATAGTGAATGACAATTTGTACATAAGTCCCTTTAAACTCATGTCGAAGAGGACTCATCACCATTGCCAATGGGATGTGATGTGATGATATGATATTTTAGAACGTTGTAAATCATAAAGTATCGTCCAAATAGCTAACTAAATACCAAAGGATTTCATGTGATCTAAAACAAAACAATGATGTGAAATTCATTTTATGACTGCTTAAAATAAAATTAAATCTCGTTCTCCAATTCAAATATTCCAATTTTCCATTTTAAAACCACAACAGGTTTTTAATCAAAAACATGCCTTTTCACCAAGATAAAAACCTAAGGTTTCTATCAAAATCATTTTAAGCCATTTTCATAAATAAGGATTTGAGACCAATTCATATAATTTCACAATCCAATCTCACTATTATATTCATCAATTTAATTTTCAAATAAAATTCCATTAATTTGATAACAAACCCTCAATTCACTGGAATTGTTTATTTTTCACAATTTTCCATCAAATCTATTTCACAATTTAAATTAAACAATTTAAAATTTTCCAATTTCCATAAACACACCCCAATTCACTAGAATTGGGGGTTTTCAAATTTCATGCCAAAAACTCATTTCAAAAACCCTCATTCAATGGAATTGGGTTTTCTCCAACAAATAAATTGAAATCCGTTTTTAATAAAAATCAAAAAAATTCATTTAATTCAAAAAAATTAAATTAAACAAAGAAATTTTAAGTTAATATAAATCGTGTACCAAGATGGAACCACCTACCTTTCTGACGGAAACTCAACGCCAACAATAGAACCCGCCAATAAGAACGAAGGTGTATAAGATCTAGGAACTCAACCTAGAAATGATATTCAACAAAACAGGGTTTAGATTCATCAATCCCAAGATGATATAACAAGCTCCTAGGAGGAATAGAGAGAGGTATAGAGAGACAGAGATAAGGATTACTCGGGAAGACACACCGCGATCGCAACAATGATCAATCGCCGAACGAAAAGACTCGGAGTGGTTAGAGGTTCCCAAAATCGCCTAGGGAAGACTCTAGGTCGAGAGAAAGGAATCCCAAAGAGTAGAAATTAATATTTTTGATCAGGATACATGTTTAAAAACAAGGATCAGGGTTTTACATGACGTGTAACCCAATTACACATTATGTAATTGCTAACGCTCACATCTGCTGAAAAACTTATCTCCTTTTGTTAAAAATGTATTATTTTCATTTATGGTTTACTCATCATGTAACCACTTTACATGGTGTGTGAATATCCAGTAGGTTGCAGAACCAATAGATTTCGTGCAAGATATTCCAAAAAATCTACGACTTCACCATTATATGTATCCTCCCAATTCCTTCTCAACCTTACCGAGACAACAGAAAAGGAAAACCATGATGAGGTTAATGAAATACCTGAAAAAGAAGTAATGGGATGTTATATACCCCATGTCACCACATCGTTGATCTTTTTTCAATCTTCGATTTGATATATGGGAGACCCCAAATGAACACCCAAATCAAAAGTTACAGTCGTTTGTAGTTCAAGTCAAGTTTTCAACTTATCTTTAGATTGTTCATTAATTTATTGAATTTTTATGCTATCCAATTTTTATTAAATGAATATCACTTAATAATAATTAGCAAATTATTATTTAATATTGATTTTTAATAATTTTATAAACAATTTTTCACTATATACCTTATATATTAAGTGTAAATGCATATTTAGTCTTATATAAATCATATTTAATAAAATATATTATATTTATATCAATCAATATATATATATATTAATATATGATTTTTAATAATATGTACTTTTTTCTATAAAATATATCTTTTATCAGCATTAAGATAACACTTATAAAGTAACCCTTTATTAGTGCTAAAAAAGTTTTGATAATCAATCTTTATTATTGGTGACAAAGAGATGCTTTTGTCAACACTTTTTAGCAATGATAAAGGATAGCACTTAATATCACACAATCTATAGTAGTGACATTAGTACTTTTTTAGAACGCTGATAAAAACAGAATTTTTCATTATAGGAAGGTTAGAATATGTGTTGTTGAGTTTTAGTTTTGGTTTAGGGTATTTATACACCAGGGTATCAAGTACAACAAGTTAAGAGGAATCCAAATAAGGATATAGAATACAACACATTTTGATAGATACCATGCATGCCACCTGGAGAGGGAGGTGAGTTAGGGGGAATATATGGAATATGTTGTGGTCCCCAAGGGATTATCCTGAGCAATATTATTAGTTTGTTAGGGATGGAGGTTTGGTTATAAATAAAGGAAGAGGGTGAGAGAAAATGCATCCAAAGAGAATGAATGTATTGGGCTGCTTTGTGTAGATCAGCCGTTAGGCTTGGGCGGGGTCACTCCCGATATTCTTCTTCCTCCTACCTCTATTGTATTTATGATTCCTTTCTTACATAAATATAAGTAGCTGGTGTCCTATTCTTATCAATTGGTTCGACCAGTCATCTTCCTCCGGCCTGCTGGTGCGCACCGTCAGCCACTGTTAAACAACGGTGTGCGCATCCGGAAGACCCATTCAACAATGACCTTCATTTCTATCATTGTGAACCATTATGTTTAGAAACAGTGTTCCAACCCACTCGATGCTCAACACTTCATCCCAACTATTTCCAGAAGTCACTAACGCAAGCGCCCTATTGGGCTTGTTGTGGTTCCTTTGTTTTTGTCCGCAGTTCTCTACTGCTAGGGTTTCTGTGACGATGACAACATTCCAAATTCGTACAACCATTGCATCTGAATCTCATGTTTCCACATCACCTAGCAGCAGCGCTGCGCATGACTGGTAGGGAAAAAATTCCCTCCCATCTTCACCTCTCCTCTCGCACCGCACTCTCGATGGAGGCACGCTATCACTCTCACCTGGAGGGGAGGATAATGGATGAGGTGGCACAACAATTCGTTTTTCTCTAGCAGTGACAGTAGGAGAAAAAACGGACATGGAATGCGCACTTTGAACTCGATAGACAAAAATTCCAGCACGCTCTCAGTCTGGCATGGCAATGCCTGCAAACGCTACAACCTAGGGTGGACCAGCATCGTTTAGCGTCTGGGCTAGTTGGGGAGGGGACTCTATTACCGACAGAAGGGACTTCAGCGTAGACGACGATGGTTGGCAAACTAATAGTGCTGGGGCGTGACACATGTATGTTCAAACCACCCAATGGGCTCCCCCTCGACCAGTCGTCACCTACGCGTAAGGTGGAGCTACCAGCTCTTTAGTTGGATGATGCTTATGAGGAATATGTCGCACAATAGGATTATCTACCCTCACTAATAGAGACACTATTGTCTTTCACGTAGGTTGTTGTAGACCTTGACGACATCGAGGAGAGGGAGATCCATGAGTATGACACCGCAGCTCTGCTTGGTCAAGAGAAAGGGCGACAAGCTGTTATGTCGGCCAACATCTATGGTAACGTGCATGATGAGATCTCTCCACCATATATACCGCAGTAGGAGGTGACTCTGCCTTCTCAAACAATCCCATTGCCTAGGGTGAATTCTCTGACATTCGACGCTCTAGAGGCGTCGGATCACAACACAACAACACTGACTGTTTTTACGTTGGCGGTCACTCCTAATCACTCATCTGACAAAAGGGAAAGTGTGAAACGGGTGAAAACAATTCAGGAAGGAGTGAACTGCCTGACGCAAGGATTTCCCGATGGAAGGAGGAAAAACATTACAAAGAGATGCACTCTCCACTTCGTCTACCCAAACATGATCCATGAAGGTTGTCTATGCATTTGGGATATAGTGTGGTGTGTTTATGTGGTAAAGACACCTTATACAAGACCACAACAGCTCGGTCCTACAACAATAGTGATACTCGGTTCTCTCTAGACCACAAAAGCAGCGAGGTGTATTTGGAAGATCAATAGACATGTTTGTGAGATCCACCACCTTGAGGACAAGGTGGTTTTTTTGGGAGAGTGATAGTGATAGATACCATGGATGTCACCTGGAGAGGGAGGTGAGTTAGGGGGAATATATGGAATATGTTGTGGGCCCCAAGAGAATATCTTGGGGAATATTATTAGTCGGTTAGGGAGAGACATTTGGTTATAAATAAAGGAAGTGGGTGAGAGAGAAGACATCCAAAGAGAATGAATAACTGGGTTGCTTTGTGCATATCGACCGTCAGGCTTGGGCGGGATCACTCTCGATTTTCTTCTTCCTCCTACCTCTGATGTATTTCCGGTTCCTTTCTTACTTAAATATAGGTAGTCGGTGTTCTGTTCTTATAACATTTTCATTGTCCTATCTTGAATTATAGTTCACGGATGAAGAACTTGAGTTTTACAAGAAACCCTAAAACCATTGTGTACTTGCATTATATGGAGCACTCATGACACTTTAATTTGTTGGTCATGCAGAATCATTCACATTTCATTTTTTTTCAAAGGATGAACCCGAACTTTCATATCTCTTGGTTTCTATGGAGAAGGCCCTTCAACCCCTATCAATTTTTTATAAAATTAAATCACGAAAATGTGACAAGAAATGATGTGGTACTTCAAGGTCAATGATAATAGTTAATCACACCCTCAATAGATAATCTAAGACTTCAAACAAAATCGGGCACATGAACAATATATTCCCATCAAATAATGATTTTTGTAAAAAAATTTGTATCCCCATTTGGTTTGGTGGGGAATAAAAAATTTAACTAGATAATTAAAAACTAATATTTAATTAACAAAATAGGATAAATCGGCCCGAGTCGGCAGATTTAACATCTGATTTTTTTTAGTTTAAGGGGGTAGGGATTTTATTAATTGGGGAAAGATGGTGGTGTAGCGCCACTTAATATATATATTGTAATAAATATAATATAAATATAATAAATTTATTATAAATATAAAATACAATAAAAATAGAATTAAAAATATAAAAAATATAAAAAATATATGTGTAGATATAATAATAAACATGTAATTGTAAGAATTTACTATGTTTATTATATTTACATATAATTATAAATAAATATATTATAAATATAATAAATTTATAATAAATATAAAATATTATATATTTAAAAATATTATAAATTTATTATATCTTTAAATTATATTAAATTATTTATAATTATTAATATATAATTATATAATTATGTATTTTTATACTATATAAGTATAAATATTTTTTTATAGTGATATTTGTAATTATATATATACATATATTTATATAATGGTAAATATATAAATAATTATTTTATATTTATAATACATTTATTAAATTTAATAAGGATTATATATATACATATAAATCAATATTTATATAATTACAAATATATTTAAATAATTCTAATGATATATTTATTATATATTTATTATATATATTAATATTTATTATAGTAATTATATATTAATTATAAATATATTTGTAAATGTAATTATAATTATATAATAAAATCCCTACCCTTAAACTAAAAAAAACTGTGCCGCTAAATCTGCCACCCGGGTCGGTCACGCGGTGCGACCTCACTGTCCTTTCTGACGTCGTGCGACCATGGAGCAGTCTTAGTCTCCACTTTTATGCAGGCGTGTTTTTTTTTGAAAATTCTTTTTTACCCTTCCATCCCTTCCCATTCCATCTTTGCCGGCTAGGGCATCAGAGAAGTTGAAGGACATTGATTATCCTGCGTCCCAGATGTATACGGGCATCCCTTCCCCTTCCATCTTTCTTTGATTCTGTTTTTTGGCTAGAGCATCCGAGAAGTTGAAGATGGAATTTGCTTTTCATGCGTCCCAGATCTATACGAAGCTTTGTTCAGATGCATCAGATGAGGTTGACTCCAATCCACTTGCGGAAGCGCCACCTGTTGTCGGTAAATTGATCAAACTGGGCAGAGAGGATGATAAAACCAATATCACTCAATGGTTATGCAGGGATGAACAACGCATGTCTGTGGTTGCTATAGTGGGAATGCTTTTATTGGGGGAAGACCACCCTTGCTTAGATGGTTTTTAACGATGCCCAGGTTTAAAATCATTTCACAAAAGCAATTTGGATCAAGGTAGCTTAGAATTTTAAAGTTGAGGGTATTTTAAATCTTATAGTGGAGAGCCTTGACCAAAGGAATCCTCACCTGACACTTCTTCAAGCACTCCAAGACAAACTTAATGGATTATTGGACAGTGGTAAGTTATTACTTGTCTTGGATGATGTCTGAAATGAAAATGTTGTAGAATGGGACAGGATGAGTGATTCCTTCAATGTAATTAATGTTCAGAACGGAAGTAAAATCTTGGTAACCACACATAGCTTACGAGCTGCTGGCATTATGCAAAGCTCTACCTATCCATTAAGAAAATTGTCAT
Organism: Viscum album; assembly: GCA_963277665.1. Taxonomy (NCBI): domain Eukaryota; kingdom Viridiplantae; phylum Streptophyta; class Magnoliopsida; order Santalales; family Viscaceae; genus Viscum; species Viscum album. The sequence continues at coordinate 1,187,675,662 of OY728127.1, read as the reverse complement.
TTGAATATAGTTGGATGATATTTGAGTAGAAACTTGGCAGAGTACTTGACATGGCATTTTTTTTTGATATGGGTGAGACGGTAGTGAGGAGGTGTGAGGGTGTTCCTCTGGCTTTGTGCATACTTGGAGGGCTATTATAGGATAAAAAATATGAAGGACAGTGGTTGGATATTGAGCACCTTCCATGCTGGCTAACATTGACGAAAAATCATCTTCCTATTTTACTTACGAGTTTTGATGATTTACAACCGCCTTCGTTGAAAAGCTATTTTGCGTTCTGTTCAAATTTTCACAAGAATTTTGTGTTCACAAAAAATGTATTGATAGAACTTTGGATGACCCTGAATTTTATACCAGGAAACAATATAGAGGATTTAGGGGAGACCTACTTTTAAAAGTTGTATCAGAAATCTTTGTTAGAAGATTTGAAGAACCATATAGATGCTGCAACTTGCCTGCCTTGTGAGAATATCCGTTGTTTTATGCATGATCCTGCACAAATAGTGTCGAAGAAATATTGTACAACAATAGAGATTACAAAGTTGGATGGTGTTTCTTTGATGGTTGTACATTTGAGATTTATGGGTGGCTATATTGGAAAGATACCAAAATCATTTGAGAACTACCTTGGAAGATTGCAAAAATTGTATTTGGAGGTTAATTTATGTGTAGATATATTTGAAGGATTAAAGTATTTGCGTGTTTTGATATTGTCCAACTCCAAATATAGGCCTCTTCCAAACAAGATTGGAAAGCCCAAACATTTGAGATACATTGAAATTTTCGAAACAAGTATCCAGACATTGCCGGATTCTGTTTTTGACCTTTTGCTCTTGCAAACATTGAGAGTGAATTATTTGAATGATTTATCATCAAAGTTCAAAAGATTGGCAAAGTTGAGGCATTTTTATTTTCATGATGTTGCTCGAAGCATGGGCTGCATATTTATGGGAATACGTGCATTAAGTGAATTGCAAAGTCTATCGTTTTTTGTGGTTAGCAAAACGAAACGATGTTTGCTTGAAGAGTTGGGAGGCTTGAATAACCTTGCTTCAAAACTTTGCATATATGGGCTCGAAGATGTCAACAACAAAGATGAAGCAAAAAAGAGGGATGTTATATAATAAATCCAAAATTTCATCTTTGGAATTTCATTGGGGTGAGAGATTGAGTGATCATGATGCGCACAATAATGTTGTGGGGGAAGAATCTAATTGTCATTCCATTCTTGTATGTTTAGAGATACAGTTGGGGAGATTGTGTGATAATGATGAGCACAATGATAATGATGACCACAATGATGAAGATGTTTTGGAAGGCCTTGAACCTCATTCGAATCTTGAACGATTGTTGATTAATTGCTTCAAAGGCAAAAGATTTGCAAGTTGGATGATGACGGTTGATCCATCATTGACAATTCTTTGTAATTTGGTCGAATTGAGGCTTTTTAAGTGCTGTGAATGTGAGAATGTCCCTCCACTTGGTCATCTTGAATTTCTTGAAGAACTAAGATATTGGTGATTTGAGCAATGTGAAGTGTTTTGGAATGGATTTTTATGGCTTAGATGGTACAATTTGCAAAAAATAGCGTGTTTTGCTCTCTTAGAATGCTTTTTGTAAGAAATTTACCGAAGCTAAAAGAATGGATGGAATTAGTGGAAAGGAATGTTTTCCCTCGTCTTGTGGTGATCTGCATTGAAAAGTGTCTAGCATTGAAAAAAGTGCCGAATCATTTCCAATCCCTCAAAGAATTAAGTCTTGAAAGGGTTGGGATTGAAGAGTGGTGGTTTAATAGTCCATCTTTGACTGAGGTAAGAGTGTCGGCGTGTCCAGATATAATGAAACTGAATTGGTGGGTTTTGGATGTTTTTTCATTTCATGATCTAGAAGTGGTCAATCTAATATCGTTACATAAGTTGGTTGAATGGATGGAAGGGGTGGGGGTGATGTTTTCTTGTCAACCGCGTCAACCTCCAATCACAGGTCTTGCGTTTTTCCCAAGCTTGAGAACCTGGGGATTATTGAGTGTCCAATGTTAAGAAGTGGTCCCACTCATTTTCCCTCTCTTCGGGTGTTTATTATAGAGAAAGAGAATTGTGGGGAGTGGGTTGGAATGACGAGCAACAGTCTCACCTCCCTCGCTGTATTGGAATTAGGGGAAATAGGGGGTGTGAAATAGAGCAAGTGGTGGTGGGGCAGTTGGTGCGCAACAACACTTATTTTGAGCGGTTGAATATCTGCGACTCCTGTGGCCTCCATGCCGTCCTAGATTTTCAAGGATTAACCAATCTGTCAGATTTAAGATTTTGTGGGTTTGGGAGGGAGGTGGAGGAAATCCCCTGGCCCCACCATTTTCCTTTTTTTTTTAAGGAGGTTGACTCTGGTTGGGTGGACGAGGGTGAAATCACTTCCACACCAACTCCAACACCTGACTTCCCTGAAATATTTGGGAATCCAGGAATTTGATAGCCTGGAGAGTCTTCCGGAGTGGCTGGGCAGCCTCTCCAAATTACAGATTCTATTTTATCGGAAGCTGCTCGTTGGTGGTAGAGAAGTTGATGGAGGAGAATGGGCCCGAGAGGCGCAACATCCCTCCTTTCCTCATAAATAGAAGAGGATTAGAGTCAATTGAAGGAATGTTGTTTACAACACATATTTAGGAGATGTTTTTTAATTTTTTTTTAAAATTGAAAACTAAAAAAAGGTAGACAGTGACGTTTCTGTATTTTTAAATGACGTGCGTCTGTGCAGGCCAGGAGAAATGAAGGTACGATGAAGGAAAAAAAGTATGGCGGTACGTGAGGGATGAATGAAAACCAGTTGGCGGTACGTTTCTGCATTTTTAAATGACGTGCCTTCTTTTTTTTACTTGGGAAAATTTGAAAACCAGTTGCAAACCAGATTAGTGTCTTGTTCCTTGAAAATTCGACAGGGACTTCAAAAGCCAGTTCTTATTTTTGATTTTAAAAAATTTAAAACAGATGAACAAGTAGAGAATCTGTAAAGCGATGATTTAGAAATAGAAGGAGACCAGTAGAATATCATGATGATAATTAGAAGACAAATGAATGCCAGTGATTTCTAGCTGCTTTTCGTAGTTCAGCTGCGGGAAAGACACAATCTTCTTGCGCCGTTGAACAAATGTGTCTCCCATAATGCTCCAAAATGGTGATACATAAAATAAATTAAATTTGAAATTAAATATTTATTTAATATTTGTCATTGATTTTGATGTCTATTATAATATTGGAATCCCGTTCTCCATATATATATATATAAAGGGGGTAATTGAAATTTAGTTTGCTAAATTTGAAAATAAATAATATGAATTTTGAAATAAAGGCTGGTTAAAAAAAATGTTAATATTTTTTAGCACTCTAAATTTTTAATTTTATATGTCGTGGTAAAATATAGCAAGTGATATTATTTTAACACATTTGATGGGTAGATAAGTTCATAAAGACAAGAAATCGTAAGTTTATGATTGTGTCATTTTATTTCTGTTCATGGTTCATGTTATATGCTTCATGTTTTATTTTTTCATGACACTATGAAAGTGTTATTGTTTGAGATTTTATGCCTATATTTCATGCTTCTGGCAACACTTATTATTATTTTCTCACCACTTCTTATGTTTTCCCTTCCACGTGATTTGAAGAGGATTATGTCTCATGAAGATTGGATTTAGATTACGGGGACAGGTCCTTAGCATGTGAAATAAGTGTTTTTATTATTTGTCTCTAAGACACTAAAATTTTTGGTCTTTGGGTTATGTTACTATTTGTGGATTTAATAATTAAACCATGTTATCAATGTATTATTTATGAATGTTTAGATTGGGTCGCTTCATGGGCCATTCGGGGCGATGGTTCATAGTGTGGATCACTAAAATTATGGCTCTGACCCTACCCATGTGAGATCCATGGACAACAGATCTAAAAAAATTTATATTTGAATAAATATTAGAAAACAATCACCAATTGTTGAATATAATAAAAAGTAAACAAAATATATAAACATTTTGCAAATGTGGTCAGAGGATAACATATTAAATGAGTGGCCTGTGAGTCAATTTTGGAATTATTTGGAAAATAAATCACCTTTTAATATGTCGAATAAGAAGATATTGGTGGGTGTGTCATATATTGGAACTTGGTTTATTTTATTTTATTTCATTTATATTTTATAAAAACATGATTTATTTTATTTACACATGTATGATTTATTTTAATTTTTATCTGATTCCTAAATTATTTGTAATGTTATGTGGGTTTGATGGGACCTGTAGATTGTCCATGGGTTCATCCATGTTAGTTGTGGGTTTTTCATGCACCCATATATTTTCACCCTCAAATATTTAAGACCATAACCCATAAAAATCCACGAGCTAACAGATCGACCTAAGGACTCCCAAATTTTTTGATACCTCTAAATATGCATGAGGTTTTCCTTCCAATCTATTTTATATAGTGTAATGGTTCATAGATCTTTCCTCAAATGTTCATATTTAATGAAAAATGAGTCTCATTACAAAGAAGTCATTTATCAATGGTTTTCACGATCGTTAAATATTAAATTTTATTAAATTTAACTTTTTTTCAAATCAATACCAATTATTTTATCCAGCATCAATTTTTATGATTTGCTGACCATATTTAGCTACTATTGCTAAATATTTTATTTAGTGATGATTTTTTTAATTTAGTAGTTGTTTAAACCAGTACTACATCATTTTTTAATTTTTTATGAAAATATATACATAGATATAAAATTTTAAAAATACCTAAATATAAATAACTACTTACAAATATATATATATATATATATAGATAGATAAATAAATACTAGTACTCACCCGTGCTATTGCACGACATTACCGATTAATGGTTTTTCTTTTAATAAGAGATTAATATTTATAAAAGTTGAGAAGAAAGAGTAATGTTCCCTAAATTTTAATTAGAAAATAACGGTGTATGATAATGGAATAGGAGTGCATAGAATATGACGACACCATTCAAATAATAGACAAAGAAAAGGATAGAGTAAAAGTATATGAATTTTTAAATTTTGATTCCAGAAGATTTGAATTCATTTACAATTTCATTCACAATAACTATAATGAGGGCACTGAAATTAAATGTGAAATAAAAATCAAAGAAAAGGTAGTGGATGGAATAATAAAAATTTGAAATGTGAAAATAAATGAAATGATAATAAATTGAGTGAGTGGGATTTTCGGGAAAATAGAAAACTGAGTTAAACTTTTCTTCATGTCTATGGAACAATATGGAAAATGGTATGTATAGATCACAGACAAATATGATAGAAAAGATGCAACTGACTAAAATAAATAGATGAAGACATAGAGTTGACAACCACTTCATATTACATGGAAACATTAAATTGAAATAAAAAATATATATATAGACAAATTGATGTATTGTATGCACTTGAATACATAATATTAAGAAAGAAATGGTAATATTTCTAGATGTATTGTAGGAAATGTGACTGTAATTTCCAAGAATATATACACATTAATGTCAATAGAATACATAATGTATATATACAAGTCATCACAAATTAATGAAACAAAGTGATTGTATACAAACATCTTTTTATCATATAATATGAATAAACATGCCTTTCTGTGCAGTCACTTAGCATTATATTTGTTCATAACTAATATTATTGTATACTTTTTAAAATATTTAAATTAAAGAATATTGAAATAGATTCATATTGCATATTATAATGTGAATTATTATGTATAAATTAATTAATATGAAAGAGTCAATCTCTGATAGAAACAAATGCATTATGTAAAATGCAATCATGCAATTGAAAAAATATCCATACAGCTGTATATATGGCCATTGAAGTTCATTTCATAGTGTAAATGCATGATTTTATAAAATGTAGGCCTATAATATACAGGATATTGGAGGAAAACAGTTGGATAATAAGATGTAAATATAAAATTATTTATTTACATATAGTTTCAATGTCAAACATGATACAAACTCTCTATTGAGTCTTTGAGAAGCACTAAAAGTAATCACTTTTAGATGGAGAGAGAGGCTATGGTGGAAGATTTTCTGCGGGACCTTATAGTATATTCATCATCTCCACAACATTACAAAGAGGAATAGCGTTTGTATACCTCCTATCATCTCAAAAATAGGTCCTCAAGAAGGTATGTTGTTCCTACAAAACAAATTCATATCCTCGGGTTTTTCTCACTACTGCAAAGTATATTTCCACCCCATGGATTAATTACAAAACCATTGGATCTGTCAGTTGAGATCAAAATAATGACAAAGTAAAGATATTTGAATTGTTAGAGGTTTAGACAGAGGTAGATGAGATCATTCTATACAACTTTAGATATGCACAAATGAATATAAATTAATTAGATTCAATCATACTTGTGTAAATGGTTTGAAAGGACTGCCACATGCATATAATAATGGACTCAAAACAGAGGAAAATCATGATTGTGACTTGTTCTGACCTGTAAAATGTGATGTTTTGATTCAACTGAACATCTACTTTACCATAAATCTTCAAACCAGAATTTTTTTTCCTCATTCCAGATTCCCCGATAGCACCTGCAAGAACAGGAACATGCACATATAAGATTCTCAATTTTTTGGATCCGGACAACTGGGTTGTTAGGGAAACCATAACTAAATTACTGATTTTGTTATAGAACATATATTCTTTATCATGTATAGTTTCATGATAGTAATAATGGATTCTGTTGTTTTGATAATTGCCTTGGATTAAAGGATTTTAGGAAATTCATCACCTGGAAGTAGTAGTATTCCACATGACATCCTTGTTTCAATTTAGGTCAGTCACATTTCCTCAATTCAAAGTAGCAGCATCACCAGTTTCCCAACAGAAGATATATATTCATTAATATTACAATCGTTAACTAAAACTTTTATGTCCATATATATGTGTGAAAGGGGCATCATTTAGAAGCATTGTTGTTGTTGAAGTATAATGTTAATGTCATAAAAAATCAGGAAACTATTACCCCATAATAAAATCCCTTACCATGCCATAACCGATATGCTGCTTTCCTATGATGTGAGATTGAATTCTCTTCATAGTGTCATTTCCCACACCAAAAGATCCACAGATCTCACAAAGAGCCATCATTTTCTGTAGAGAAAGCATGAACAGATTGTCAGTCTACAGTTGCTGAATCAGCATTGTTATCTCAGCAGTAAGTACCTACACATTTCTCATGATTGGCTAGGCTGCATCCACTTTTCCTGCTTCTCGAAGTTACTCTAGTTGTTCGAGGAGGTTATTTATTTTTTCCTCTAACACTGATAACTGCCCTGTTTTTTCAGCTGAGAGTGGAGGAGGGGGTGCGACTTCAACTTCCTGAGCAAGTTTTTCTTGACCATGCATAACTCTTCTATCAAAAATATGATCAGCAGAATATTTATGAACCTATTCTATAGATTATAAAAAGATAACAATTTTAGTGTACTACTAATTCATACTAATAAAATCTGTAGGAAGATAAGATATGAAATGGGATATAGAAATTTCAGATACTGTTGACTAAAATGTTGAAGGTTTTTTAGAAACTATATTTGAATGTAATTGAACCAAAAAGTATAATATACAGGTGATGTACTAATCCAATAAAATCATTAAATCATTGTAAATATTTAATGTGACTTTTCATTAATGATATTCAAATATGTATGAATCTTTATATGAAAACATTAATATATTTTCCCAGAGCAGTGACAAACATGGCATTCACTGCTTAACCTAAGATGCGACTTCAACCACACATTTTTTCAAATGCTTAACATAATAGTAGAAACACAACATATTAACAATGAACTAACTTACAGTGAATTCTGATTTCATAATGTTATTAAAACACATGTATATTGGAATCATATTTCAGTTAATGTAACATATTAATAGTGAACAAAACATATCATTCCATCCATGAAAAATTAGTGAACATAACATACTCAATGGAAAAACATCTACTATGGATTCAATGGATGATGGAAACTGAAGGTAGACAGAATTACCAGTACTGAAATCATTTTAATGATTCCATAGAGAATGCATGAGGAAAATAGTTCAAACTACCTAATAACATGTGTTGAATATAATAGAAGCACACCCTGGATGCATCTTATGAACAAAAATATCCTTTGAAGACAACATATATCTAGGAATAAAAGTACACATGGCCTGGTTTGAAGAAGACAGATATCCTACCTTGGATAGAGAATCCTGAAAAAGAGGTCATTGGAGGCACCCAGAGGTTTTACATGGATCCATAGGATGTCTGGACAGAGGTCCATTCCCACTTTCACCTTCTACAAACCTAAAACCACAATATGAAAACATTTCAATAACTATTAAGATTTTGAAGTTAAATTATTGATTACCAATATGAAAACATTTCATTAAATTAAAGGCATTGTTGTATCTAGTTTTATAGTGATGATAAGGAGTTATAATGGTGGAAGGAGAGGTAATAAACCATGAACTGGGAACCTACACATTCACGAAATATGTTTACCTACAGAAACAATAATATTATAAAAATAAGAATACATACTCTGTATGACTAATAGGGAAACAATTTAATAATAAATCCTTATATATGTATAAGAAATCTGTTAAAACACTAAGTATGAGAAATTGAGAAACACATCAATAATCATTCCAGAAATATATATGTATGACTAATAGGGAAACAATTAGACATAAAAAATCTAGAATCAGTTCTGTTTCGACAACCTGTAAGCAATTATATAAGTTTTAGTGTCATTTAAATTTATGTCCACCAAAATGACATCTCAAATAAATTCGTTGACATGGTATGTAGAACCATCTAGAAATTTTAATGGGGATAAAGACATATGCAAGACAAACGGTTGCCCCAAAAAACATTCCCCAGCCCATGATTTTCTAGTAGAAGAATACTAATTCCTAGTAGAATTTAGTAGGCATTCCCAAATAGTTATGCATAAGGAATCATTAAAAACACTATGTATGAGAAATTAGCAAATAGTTGTATATGAAATCTATAAGAGATAGTTTGGATGAATGGTAAGATAAATTTTTTTTATTGAAAATGAATTATATATGAAAATATGGTTTAGTTATTCTAAAACAGGATCTACTGTTATATGAGCAGCACACATGTAAAAACACAGTAACATATAAAACTATTAATAATGAATGGAAAAAAATGTATAGGGGACACTTGAGGACATGAACAATCTCTTTTTTATTAAAACTGAACAATACAGGCCCTGAAATCAAGGAGGCTAGAAAAAGTGGAGCACCAAGCTGTCTCCCTTAACAAAAAACATACAGTCAACCAGCAAGGACCATATTTCATTATAAATGATATAATTATTGGAGTACCTTGAGAATCTATGAATCCACAAAAAAGATATCTTCCCTTTCGGTGTGTTTGGTGAGGATATCTTGATTGATCAATCTTTGGATCCTTCTAACAATATAAGTTAACCACCAAGGTTTTACATGGATCTATTGGATGTCTGGACAGAGGTCCTTTCCCAGTTTCACCTTCTACAAACGTAAAACCACAATATGAAAAAATTGGATTAACTAATAACATTTTGAAGTTAAATTATTGATGACCAATATGAAAACATTTCATTAAATTAAAGTCATTATTGCACCTGGATTTTTAGTGATGATAAAGAGTTATAATGGTGGAATAAGAGGTAATAAACCATGAGCTGATCACCTACACATTCATGAAATATGTTTACATGTAGAAACAATAATATTATAAAAATAAGAATACATACTCTGTATGACTAATAGGTAAACACTTTAATAATAAATCCATAAATATGTATAAGTTAAATCTGTTAAAACACTAAGTATGAGAAATTGGGAAACACTTCAATAAGCATTCCAGAAATATATATGTATGAATAATAGGGAAACAATTAGACATAAAAAATCTGGAATTAGTTATGTTTCGATAACCTGTAAGCAATTAAATAAGTTTCAGTGTCATCTAAATATAGGTCCACTGAACTAACATCTCAAATAAATTTATTGACATGGTATGTAGAACTATCTAGAAATTTCAATGGGGATGAAGACATATCCAAGACAAATGGTTCCCCATAAAAACATTCCTGAACCCATGATTTTCTAGTATAAGAATTTGAATTCCTAGTAGAATTTAGTAGGCATCCTCAAACATTTTTGCATAATAAATCATTAAAAACACTATGTATGAGTAATTAGCAAATAGTTGTATAAGAAATATGGAAGAATTAGTTTGGATGAAAGGTAAGATAACAATTTGTTTATTTAAAAGGAATTATGTATGAAAATATGGTTGAGTTATTATAAAAAATGATCAATTGTTAAATGAGCAGAACATATGTAAAAACAGAATATGATATAAAACTCTTAATAATGAATGGGAAAAATGTATAGGTGACACTTGAGGACATGAACATTCTCTTTTTATTAAAACTGAACAATACAGGACCTAAAATCAAGGAGGCTAGAAAAAGTGGAGCACTAAGACGTCTCCCTTAACAAAAAAAAAAGTCAACCAACAAGGACCATATTTCATTATAAATGATATAATTATTGGAGATAGTACCTTGAGAATCTATGCATCCACAACAAAGATACCTTCCCTCTTGTTGTGTTTGGTATGGATATCAAAATTGATCAATATTGGATCCTTCTAATAGTATAAGTTAACCACAATAGATATTCTTTGTACCCTCTCCTATGCTTCAAGATAAGACCCAGCACAAAAAGACACATTGAACGCCAATACCTCCAAACCACAGCTTTCCTACCACCATGTATATGCCCAGCTAAGTTACAACAATACCCATTTTAAATCAACCCTTCAATATGGACATTCCATTAAATCCAAATCCCATGTTTGACATACCTTACCTTCCTCCCAATGCAGGATCTTAGTTGTAGCATTTTGAAGGCCATGACTGAGTCTCCCCCTTCCACCAGAAACCCAGGTCCTGCAACCTGTAATTTCACATGTACTTTGAAAGATAGATGTGAAACATGTCTTCCATCCCTTGATTGATCATGTCCTTCCCAATCTCCAGAGAAGAAGAGATGGTGCGAGGATTCACGATGAGGGGAGAAGCAACAACCAAATTTGGAAAATGTGGACACCCACCCAACAAACACAAACTGCAGTAAAAATATAAGTCCTAATAATCTGTTGAAAGCTTGTGTAAAATAAACCAATTTTTAACATTTTCATAGTAATCAAATCCGCTTAACCTACAAAACTATAAAGGGTTGTTGGGAAGGATCCATGTAATGTGATTGCAGAGAATCAATGAATTTTACAATGGTAGTCATCTGATGGAATGTAAGTCGAAATAGTTCACAAATGATTGTTGTAGAACATTGGAGACTGAGATTCTTACAATAAACTTGGTTGATGTGGTACTTTAGTATTGGAAACTATTGGAATGTTGTTAATAAACCATATTTTCAATTCTTCTTTATGAACTCATATGAACTCAAAAAAAGGGAAGGATATACCAACCCCCTGTTTCCATGTAAGGCCAAGATTAAAATCCATTGACCTTATCTTGAACTGCCAGAGAATACAACACATCATCACATTAGAAATACAAAATAAATAGAGTCATATAAGAAAAAATAACACAAAAAACATTAAATTAATTCATCTAGAAAACATGAAAATAAATAAAATAATATTAAAATAAATTTGTATATTTATAAAATTATGACATGTACTTTAGAGAATAACATTACAATAAAATTAACAATTTAAATAGAAGAAATGAAATTTACAATGGTGGTTGTATGATTAAAAATATTTGAAAAGGTTCATAGATGACTTCCAAAGAACATTCCTGACTGCGAGTCATGTAGAAAAAATGGTTGAAGATCTAGTTTATAGGTATTTGTAATGGAATCTTCTAGAATGTTATTAATGAAACCCTTTTCCAATTCCTATTTTTGTATTCACATGTACAAGGAAAACTATTTTAAAACAGTCAAATAAAAAATTGAATTACTAAATCATGAAAAGAACATGATGTTCTAGTATGTGACCCAAAAATCCTGCCACCATCAAATTCTTGGAACAGACATTTCTGTGTAGAAAAAAAAAGTTAGAAAATTAGAATACCTTACTGAATTTATAGAAAAAAAATTACGAATGTTAGCATAAAAGAAATATTTTGAAACCAAAATAAAAATAACATAACATTTATGAGGGGTGTCTCAAACCTTTAACAATAATATGTCATGAAACATCCCCTTTCATAACAATTTTCATACGGAAGAAATTATTTTCAGACCCTGAATCTGGAAAAAAATATTAGTAATTGAACATGTTTACCTTTGGAAAACAACCAAAACAACTCATACCATAGAACAAGAATGTATTTATGTTGAGTAGAGTGATACATTACAGTACTCCAGCTTGAGCTTTAGCTCAAACTCAATACACAACTCAAACTCAGTCAAATATTGGTTTTCAAAATTTAAATTTGATTTGTTTTTTAAAATTAATAAATCCAACCAATAAATTTATGTACTAATAATTTATATGAAATTAAAAACAGAAAAATATAAAATTTACTATATGCAGATTGAGCAGAAGACATGGGTAGTGAAAATGATGGTGTAGAGGTAGACCGTGAAGAAATTCCTGAGCATTTTGCGGGAGTACGTAGCCAGCGTCATTATGCTGGAAAATTTAGAGGAGTGGATAGAATATATGAAGGAGATGCAGGGTAATTGTATTGTTTGTTACCGAAATAAATCATAGGAATTACCTTGAGCAAGATGCCAGTTGCGATATTCCGGAGCCGTAGGAGGATATGAGGAGGATCGCGAGCAGCATCCCAAGTAGGAGAGGAGTGAACTCACAAGAAGGAGGTCGGATCTGTATTTGCAGGATTTGAAATAGGAGGGGACATCAACGTTGTGTGGGAACCCTAGGAGCAGTGAAGGAAAATACCTTGCAGAGGTGGGAAAGGAACGAGGAATGAAAAGCAATGGAGATTTTTTTTACCGAAATCGCTTGAAGGAGATAGTTGTATCCCGATGTCGATAGTGATATGAATAAACAATAAGAGGACATCCAAGGAATCATGAGAATGAACCGAAATAGAGAAGGAATGGATCTGTGAGGAGGCCATCACTATATTGTGGGAGCAGTAGTAGGAGGGGAGGGCATTGTTCAGCGGGAACCCTAGAGGAGTGGGAGTGGGGATCTGGGGAGGGGGGGGGGGGGGGACAGAACCCTACAGTGGGGAGAGGGGTTTAGGGGAGGGAAAATGGAGAGGGAATCATGAGGGGGAGATTAGTTTTAGGTTGATCCTGACTAGGATCAGGAGAGGGAGGAACCAAAATGTTGAAATACTAGCAACGTGGAGAATTGTAGGATGGACACATATGAAAAAACTGATGTGGGGGAACGTGAGTGTGACACGTGGCAGATGGAATTCCAGGATTAGTATATATAGTATATATGAAAAAACATATAAATTTATAGATACATTTAAATATATAGATATACACGAATGTTAGAAGTTCACGTAAAATCCATGCATATGATGCATCTTGAATACATGTATATAATGCATGTATCCTCAAAATGTTTCATGTGATGAAGCTCATTCTGGCACTACCACGTCCTCTCCACATGATTTTCATCAATTAAAATCTATTATGAATAAATTATAATCTTTTCTTTTAATACATTGAATGAGTTCAATGTATTTCACTCAATAGGCAGTAACACATGCAATGCATTACATTCGACACTCTTCAATGGAGAGCATCAAAACTCAGCTATATAAGGGATAAAATCCCTCCTATTAGTGAGCTCAAAGACAAGAGACAATGATATGGTCATCAATTTCATGCAAATATTTCTATAAGCTACTTCTTGAGCCTCATTTATCTTTCCTGATAAGGCGCTAACACCCCTTCGAGAATTCATTTATCCTCACTAAACGTTCACGGATCTAGTGGCCAGTGTTCCCCCCTTAGATGCAGTAGGCTTTGATCAAAAACTCATGATCATTATCAAGCAAAATCCATTGACGTATGAAGATGGAAGCTGCTTCTACACTTTTCTGGGTATGATCTATTTTATAGTTAAATTTACATATTGACTTCTAAAAGATAGATTGACTTGTTTTTGGGTTTGCTTCCACTTTAAAGGATCATAATATGGTCATACAAAACCCATTAATGAAATTAACACTAGGTTCTTCAAAATTCAAACGTGTTTAAATCACTAGTTTTGAAGAATATTGTAATTGTAAAATGAGTTATAGCAGTATCGTAAAATGTTGTAAAAGCTACCTTTACGTAGAAGGTTTGTATAAAGGTAACTACAATTTACCTTTACATAGAATTTCTATGTAAAGTTAACCATAGACTTTCCTTTACATAGAATTTTTATGTAAAGGTAATTCTTTTATGCAAAATTTACCTAAAGATAACCGAAGATTACCTTTATACAAACTTGTCTATATAAATGTAATGGATAATTACCCTTACATAACATAATGATAATTCTGGCAACCTTTATACAGAAGGTATGTGTAAAGGTAATCGTTGTTTACCTTTACATATAATGTCCACTTAAATGCAACTGCAGATTACCTTTACACAAGAAGGGGTTCCTACGTAAGGGTCGATGAGAAGAAAATAAACCAATTTTTCATATATTTGGTTATAATTTCTAAAATGTTGGTAAATGATATTTGTGGGGTTTTATAAAAATGGAATATTTATTATTTATAAAGTGTTCATTTTTAATTGAATAAATGTTTATGAAACATTTTAATACTCCTTAATATTAAATGTTAATATTTGAAAACCTCTTATCAAATTATATGGCATGCCCTATGATCTTGAAATAAAAAATTTATATAGAAATCATAAGGTTAGTTTATAAAATGTTTATGAATTACATACATAAGGACAAAATGTCAAAGTGCTTTTATTTACAATTATAAATTGTTTATAATTAATTTATATTTGAATTGTTCAAATAAATATGAGTTTCAATTAAGATATTATTTAAACTACATCAAAAAATGATTTGATTATTGATTTGATCAATGTTTTAATGAATGTAAAGTATATGACATTTAGATTATATAAAATATTTATATAATATATATTGAATTATAAAATATTTATAATTCATGAAATATCATATATAAATTTCATATAATATAAAATATGAAATAGTTCATATTGAAATGAATATAAAGTGTTTATATTCCAGATTTAGGAATGTTTATAATGTTTTTCTAATTTTTAAAGTGTTTATAGTTAGCTTTTATTTATGAATTGTTCATAAACGGTTATCTCATGTTTAGATATTTGAATTATTAATTTAGTTAATGGTTATTCCCTTCATTATTCATGTTGATAATTTTTTTATAGAATATGAATAATGTGTATGCTTTAGTTTAACAATTAAATAGATTTTAGGAGATAGAGTCATGCATTACATTCTAGGTACGACTCTATAAAATTTAGTTTTTCATGTACATTGGCATCAATTTTCTTTTAGAGTTGTGAACTTGAGAATAGTTGTTGAATATAGATTTAAAATGTTAGGAATTAGAGTTGTTACGAATTATATTCTCTCTTATGTAAGGTATCCCCAGGTAGAGGGACATTGGACGAGAATTCTTACTCTGGTGGAAGTATATGCCTTGTCTAGAAAGGTGGGGGTTTGCTATATGTGGCTCTGGGCTTACTCATATAAATATTTTCAATTTTATATAATTTTAAACCTTTACATGAAGTGTTCATGTACTTTATACATATGATTCATTTGGATATGCATGAATAAACTTGACTTATAATTTTGGATGAGTAACAAAAACTTATGGGTAGTCTAAAAAGTTACACATTAATGTGGTGTGAAAACATTAATTTGGTGGTTGGAATAGATATTTCAAAACTAAATCATTAGAAACATGCATATACAAAAGGAATAAAAAATGAAAAGATACATATCTCATAAGATGCAATAGTTTAGGATTTAATATGCATATAATGTATATTAAATTGGCGAGACTTTAAAACCGTAAAAATACTAAGTGTGGGAATCCTTCCAAAGCGCCACTTGTCAAGACTTTGATCATCCTACTACTTTGGTCGAGCTCAGCCGAGTGCCCCTAGATTATCTTGGGCAAGGTAAGAAATTTTAAGTGACTCTGAATTATCTTGTTGGGTAGGTCGAGCTCAGTCGAGTGCCCCATGATTGTCCTTTGTTAGCTTATTTTTGGTGTTTGCTTTGGGTTACACCAGCTGGGAAACCCTAACGGTTAAGATACTAGAGGGATAGAGTTGAGTTTATCCATATTATGGATTTGGATAAAGTGTTACCCATTCAACTATCCAAGAGAAATAACTGTTGTGATTGGGATGTTTCTCTATCTAAATAGTCATGACTTATTTATGTGACACCCAGTGTATGTGACCGCGAGGTCGTTGAACTCGTGCAAATTTTAAATTTATAAAACCAAGTTACTACTAGTGAAATGGTAAGAAAGGTGTCTAACCACACGGAAGGACCTATGTTGTCCATACCAGAGCAGAACTAAAAATAAGTAAAAACATCACATACAGAAAGAAACCTGTGAAAATAGATGCAAGAAATGGAATGTGTGAAATGGCGAGGGAAAGAATAAGAAACAGAGAGTGAGGCAAGAAATTCATAAATTAGGGTCCTCAGGATGCTAGGAACTGATAAAAATATATTCTCCTATTCTATTCCAATTAATTCAATCATTCCGTGCTTGTGAAATTGTGGAGATTCACTGAGTTGTTGCTTCAGTGAATTTCTACAGCCCGATGAACCTTCTTGAGCTTGGATCTTTCGATCTTGATCCTTTAATTAATTTGTTCATTATGGATAAGAGATTCATTGACCCTTTTTAGTTTATGGTACTTTGGTCAATGACCCAAAGTGAAATAATTCACTACCCTCACGGGTCAATTGTTGGGTTGTGTGAAAAGGTGCTCATAAATAAACATAAAAGATCATCGAACCTAAAAATGAACTGAAAAATTAAATTAACTAAGCATAATGGATAAAGTAAAGCCAGTTCATCACTTCCCAAGTCCCCTAAGCAGTTTAACTACTCATACTATGAATTAAAACAAAAACAAATAGAACAAGAAGAAAGGGATGAAGGAGCATCTATGGCGAGATTTCTCTCTTACCTGTTTCAGCACCAGATCCTGCTTGCTGCTCCAAGATCGATTTCGTATCTCCAGTCTCTATTCTTCTGAATGGATGGTCCAATGATTTGATGATCGAGAGATGGATGGACGGAATGATTGTAGATCTCTTGCTGGTTCTGGAATGGGGTAGATCTCTCCACTATCTTCTGGAGTCTTCAAATTCTCATTTCTTGCTCCTGTCACTACTCTCGAATAACCTCTCTCGCCTCCATGTGACACATTCACTGTGCCCCTTACTCCTCGTTGGTGACCGAAGCACAAGCTCCCAAAACAGAATGCCCAACTCCTCCACTTGTGTCATACAACACGATCCCCTCTTACAAGATTCAATGAAGAAAATAAAAAATTAGAAATAAGAAGTTCCAAAATAAATATATATAATATTATACTACATATTAAATAAATAAATATGTATATATATATATATATATATATATTTATATACTTATTATTACTAATAATATAAAAATGTATATTATTATTATTATACGAAAATAAAAAGGTATTTACAATTAAAGTATGCATATAAATATATTCACACAAACTGAATTATTATTACTAATTTGCTGTGTTTGAGTTTATGCAGCCGGTGATGGTGGCTCATCCTAGCAACGACTCGAGGTGTGGGTTGGGAGAATGCAAGCGGTGACTTAAGGAGCGGCAGAAGGAGGAGGCACCATTGTGTGGCTGGGGGTGACTCATTTAGAGGAACAAGAAAAACCGATAGAGGGTTGGTCTGGTAGTCACTCAAGGAGTCACCGCCTGCTGGTGGCTCAGGGGCTTTGTTTTTTGCAGCATATCCGTTGGCGATAACTCTGCTGGCGACGACTCAAGTGGTGATGACTCCCGCTCTGCTGCAAACATTCAATAAACACTCGATGAATTATAAATTAAACAAAGAATAATTAAATAAATTACAAGTGCCAGAATAATTAAATTCATAAAATTAATTTGTTATAAACAATTAAAATCAACCCGCTTAAATTAATTAAGTCATTAATTAATTGATAGAATTAATAAATATTATCAAAGAATTATATTATAATTAATTATTACAAGTATTACATCATTAAAAGAAAACAATAAATATGTTAAATTAAATTTAGTTAATTAAAATAAAAAAACTAAGGGGAGATTTATTTATTAACAAATTAAAATGATAAATTAATTGAATTGATGAATTTATTTAAAAAAGAAAACAAATTAATTACAAAAACAATGAAATTAATTAAATCAATAAAAAAAGTAATATTTAAACAAAAATAAAATTATTAAATTGAAAAACAGTTAAATACCCATTTTAACAACAAGAATGACATTAAATGATTGAAGTTATTATTCTGAAAAATATAAAATGAAAATTAAATAAAAATAAATGAATAAAAAGAATGGAAATTAAAGTTAAAAACAAAAACACTGGAAAACAAAACAATTGATGAAAAAAAATATTTATTAAACATAAAATTAGTCAAAATAACAAAAACAAACACTAACATACATAATTTTAACAAACAAACACATTTTTAACAATTTAATATAAAAATGTCAAAAATTATCATTATACAACAAAAAAAGTATTTTAATAATAAAATACAATTAAAATATGTCTTTCCACTTCTCTAGGGATATTCATGAGATGTTCATTGAGTACACATTGAGGATCACTAATTGATCTATCATCATCACAGCTTGAACAGGCTTCATCCGAAGACGAATAATAAAGTGTTATCACATGTTGTACCTTTTAGATTACCTTCAGTACAAGTTGTATCTCCATTAGCAGTATGATTCTTCATTAGCTTCCTTCTCTATTTCTTCTTTCTATTTTTATGAGTCTTGGCAGAAATCTTCATTTGAGGTTGCTCACTCATTTCCTAAAATCTACACTTCATAAAGACTCCCTTGGATCTTTTAGAGGTAACCTGCCTCTAATAACAATTGAAGTGCTCGGATCAGTGTGAATCACTGAGAGGGGGAGGGGGTGAATCCGTGATCCCTTTAAACTTGTTACAAATTGATTCTTTTCAATTAAACCTATATAGATGGTTAAATCCTTGATCCACTCTTTTTGTGTCTCTCAGCCTTACCTCAAATGATGCTGTAAATGTCACTAAACAAAAGAATTTACAAGGTTCAGTTTAAAGATCTACTCCTTGCTGTGTTGTTTATTCTCCCCAATATAGATTCTCCACTATAATAAGATGAATAATTACAATGGTCAATACAAAGTCCCACTGTATCTCTCCTGAGTCTCATAAGAGGATCTTTATACTGCTTCCCACAAAGTGTTACCAGCGTCCCACTGGCCTGCTCCAAAGTCCCACTGAAGACATCTTCTCCTCCCTGAATCACACATGGTTCTTATAGCTCTTGAGTCGCAGGAGCATATTCCTTTTTTTTTGCTATTCGATTCCCTATAGATGATCTGATGGTCTTTCCCCACGAGCTTGCTGAATCACACTTTGGCGTGTATCTCTTCAAGAATCTTCAACAACCTTTGGTAAGGTCTGTTGGCCTTGCTCAATATTTCTGATCACCTTTGTGATCGGTCCTCAGTGCAACAATTCTCAGGCAATTCTTTCTTCTTATGATGAAGACCTGACCTCACTTATATGTGTGCAAGTGGTGCACACAACTTCTTCAAGAATATCAATATGCAAGAGTGGTCTTGCACAACATTAGCACTATCTATCTTCTTGAATCCTCAATTACTATCAACTCGGATACAGGATCTCCTTTAATTCTTCCCAGCTTCAGTCTCAATACTCATTCACTTCATGAATGGGTTGCATGGAATTCAATACCTCTTATCTTGGGTATCTCAAAGACTTTTCACACGTGCATGTGATTATGCATGTTTTCATGCATGTAGCTTGTCAACCCGAGAACACACTATTCTCTTGTATCAATATTTTAGATTCAATGTGTGTGGGTCATGTAATTACACATGCACTTCCCACTTGGTTATTCTCTTAATATGCACACATAATTTCTTCTTCTTTGGTTCTTTACACACACACACACACACACTTATTTTTTAGTTTAGGTTCAATTATATGTGTGTTTCTTCAAACAAGAATGGTTGTAGTATCTTGTGTGTGTTCTTGTTCTTTCTTCCTCCTTCACATGTGCACTCACAATTAGGGATTCTTCAAATCACGTGTATTCATGAAAATACATACAACCCTTCTTCTCTTCTTTAAGATCTTTCATGCATGCATAGTGTCCTCTATTCTTATGTCTTTTGCATGCAAGTAAAACCTTGGGTTTCTTCAAATAAATCACATTCATGCTTTCATGTGTGTATTTACCTTCACAATTAACTCCTCTATTCTTCTTTACTAAACAAGAACCCCTCCAAACACAAATAGTGTAGATATATCATTTCATGCGAACAAAGAGCTCCATAGGTATTATTCTTCACACAAAGGGGATGTGTGGATATTCTTCGCAGAACCAGGAAAGGTTTTTAGTTTCTATCTTCATAGAGTACAATAAGGGTGAGATTGCACCAATTTTGTACCAGTGGTATCTTCCTCGCAAAACACAGTTGAGATTTTAAGAAACCTGTCGTGTGTTTTTGATTTTATTCGCACAGAGAGAGTGTGGTCTTCCCTTCTTCGCAAGGATGGTTCAAGAGTGAATTACACTTGTTTTAGGCCTGTGGGATCTCTCTTTGTGAAGACTTGAATGCTTGTGGGTCTCCTTATCTTTATCCTATGAAAAAAAGAGGCTCAAAGAGGCACTATGTTTTTTAAAAAAAGAGCTCTCAAATATATGGGAGGAAAAAACTCATTCTTCCTTGGCCATGATATTTTTATATGTGAGGATCCATCCCTTTTTACGCATTCAAATCTTTTCTTTGAGTCGTCTGAGATCTTCTCTTTGAATAACCCAGATCTTGGGTTATTTAAAATGTTCAAACCACTTGTGAAGATTGTTGGGACCAAGCTAAAGGAAGCTAAAGGAAGCGTTGGTTTGCATTGGATTGTCTTTTGTTGATCTTAAGGAATTTTTCATAAAGGAAGGACATCTTGAAGAATTCAGATGGTGGAAGTTCGAAGTTCGGAACCGAGGATGTTGAAGTTCGGAACCAAGGATGTTGAAGTTCGGAACCTGGTGTTTGAAGAATTCGGAATCTGGAATTCGGAGTCTGGAAGTGGAGAATTCGGAACCGAGTTTTCAGAACCTAGTGTTTGCAGAATTTTGGAGTCTGGTTTTTGAAGACTCATAAATTGTGATAATGCTTTGCTGATTTGTAACTCTCACTTATGAGTATATGCAAGTACTCACATGCAAGCAAAAGTTGGTTCGAGAAGCGATGCCGAGAATCTGGAGAAGTCTTTACGAAAGTTAGGAGTTCGGAGTGACCAAGATTGGACTCGACTTCCTGACCGAGAAGTTCATACTGAGGAGTTTGTACCAAAAAAGATTCATACTGAGAAGTTCGTAACGAAGAAGTTCGGGGTCGACTTGCTGAGTCAGAAGTTCAGAATGACAAAATTCGGAGTCAACCTGCAGATGAAGATATTTGGAGTCGACCTGCTGAAGAAGGTGTGCGGAGCCGACTTGATTATGAAGAAGTTCAGAGCGACAAAGTTCGGATTCGACCTGCCGAGTCAGAAGTTCGGAGTGACAATGTTCAGATTTGGTCTGCCGAGTCAAAAGTTTGGAGTTGGCGTGCTGAGCGAGAAAGTTCGGAGTGGACTTCTGTAATCAGATGCTCGTAGCCAGAAGTGCGAAGTCATATCGAGAGTGGGTAAAGTAGCAACGAGAATCCATACCGTGAAGTGATGAAGAGACCTACCAAGATTTAAAGTGGTGTAGTGCCGAAGAATCGATGAAGAGTGGATCCGAGAATATGATGCCAAGAAGAAAGAAGAGTGGATCCGAGTATGTGGTTTCAAGAGACCTGTGTAAAAAAGTCAAATCCAGAAATGTCCAGAACTCTAATCAAGTGAATTAGAAGAATATTCAAGAAGAATCCAGAAGCGTTGACAAAGTCTTAATTGCTCTGAGATTTTAGGAGTAATTGAGACTTGGGTAAATTTTATTGAGCGGGAAAGTATTTTGGTTTCCCGCCTAAGCATAATCTGGAGCGCCTATAAAAGGGGATCCGTGTGAAACGTTTTTGATTGATGAAAATATAGAGAGAGAAGCTCTGATTATTTAGAGAGAAGAACAAGTGGTACTCCAACAAAGTTTCCTTACAGTTTAAATCGTTATGAGAATTCAGTACTGGTTAACACCGTATGAAGTTTCTCGGATTGTAGTATTCAGAGTTGTGAAGAAGTTCAGATTGAAGAATTCGGAGTGAAGAAGAATTCGGCGTGAAGAAGAAGTTCAGAGTGAAGAAGAATTCAGAGTGGTAATTCAGAGTGGAGATTCGGAATGGGAATCAGTACTGGTTGACACCGTATTGAGTTTCTCAGACTGAAGAAGATTCGGATTGAAGAATCAGAGTGATGAAGAGAATTCGTAGTGATGTATTCGGAATTGAGAATTCAGATTGGATATTCGGAATGGGAAGTTCGGACTGCATTTGTTCTATCTCATGTCCAAGGAGTCCTTACCTCTCTTATGGGTAAGGAAGTGAAGATTCGAGCTGAATTTGCTTTCACTTGTCTATTTGAAAGGAAGTGCAGGTAACATAAGTTGTTACAAGAAAAGAAACATTGCCCTATTGTGCTAAGAGGGTGCACACGCACTGGAGGATTGTTTCACAGTGCTTCATGAGTGTAAGGGTATATCCTACTCGTTGTAATACAAGGATTGTTTTCTTAGTGGATTGTATGGTGTTGGATTGTTTCCAACCATACCAAGGACGTAGCTATTCTTATTGAATAGCAAACCTTGTAAATTGCTGTGTTCCTGTGGATGTGTGCTTATTTGTTTCTAAGAAGGGAAGTTTATCTTTAACAGGAAACAAAGGTTGTTCTCATTTAAGGGAACTTAAAAGAAAAGGCTAAGAAAGAAGTAACACTGATTCACCCCCCTCTCAGTGGGTCATTACCTTAACTGGGTCCTTACAAGTGGTATCAGAGGGAGGTTCCTTTGTTTTCCTTGCTGATGGAGAATCTGAATTGTGTGAACAACAAAGGCATTCCAGTATTCGATGGGAAGAACTATCACACCTGGAAGGATAGAATGCTACTGTATCTCATGTCTATCAGTTATGAAGTTCTTGAAGCTGCAATAGTTGGGTTTCCCCCCATTGAAGACAATTTTCCACTTACACCTGTTGACAAGAAGTTTCATGAGAATGATGGAAGAGCCAAGAATGCTATATTATCTTCACTTTCTGAAAGTGAATTCTTGTGAGTAAAAGGAGTAGCCACAACCAAAGGTATATGGGAAAACTGAAGAACATATACAAAGGTAATACAAAAGTCAAAAAGGAAAAACTTCAAATATAGAGATTGAAGTATGAATACTTGAAGATGGGAGAGCATAAATCTGTTGGGGATTTCTTCACCAGGGTAAACGATATTGTTAGTACCATTAGATTTCTTGGGGGAGAGCTAAAAGACTCTACTGTGGTGGAAAATATCTTGAGGATTCTTCCTGATAAATTCAATGCAAAGGTATCTTCATTAGAGGATAGAGACTGAGAGACTCTATCTCTTGATGACTTGCATAAAACACTCATTACTTATGAGATGAGAAGGGAAAAGCCTATGAAGACCAAGGAAAAGGTTGACAGAGAATTATCTTTCTAATCCATGAAGAAGGAAAAGTCTAAGAAGATCTTGATTGAAGAAGATGGTGGTGACTCTGACTCTGAAAGTGAGGTATGTAAAAATCTTAATGATATTTTATCCTTGTTTTCGAAAAATGATAAAAGAGGCACAGGTAAATACAAGGGAAAACTTCCCTTGAAGTGTTTTGAATGTGGAGGCATTGGTCACTTTGTGGCTAACTGTCCTCGAAGGGAGAATAAAGTGGTTGCTATAAAGAAGAAAGATGAGAAAGAAATTTATGTGGCCAAGAATATTGTTGCTGGGAACTCCAAAGTTTCAAGGAAACCTCAGTCTATCACTGGTGAAAAACAATCTCAATCAGAATTCCAGCAAAGCAATCTTGCTAACAGAAGAATGGTTGGTGGGCCTGAAGAAAGAGAAACAAAGAAGTATCAGTACAAAAGCTTTAGAGGAATATACTCCTTCTATGGGTACTGTTGGCATTGTGGTGGATTTAGGCATACAACAAATATGTGTTGGTTCAACCAACATTATTACCATCATCGCATGAGTTATGAAAGGCAGAGATTGAGGGGGAGTCAATCTCCTTAAAGGAGGAAGTGTAAGAATTTTTTCTTGAAGAAAGTTGAGAAGAATGAAGTCAAGACTGAAAATAGGTTCCAGCCTCTGAAGACTATTTTTGAAAGGTGTGAACAACCTGGACACCTTGAAAAAGGATGTCTTGTGATGTCACCGACTCAACAAAAAGTTCTCAATCTTCAGAAGCTGAAGGTGAAGAAATAAGTGAAAGTAGAAAAAGCTTTTTTTGTTGAAACTGCTCTTAAAGTTAAAAAGGAAGAACAACCTTGGATACTTGATAGTGGGTGTTCTTCACATATGATAGGAGAATTGAAGTTTCTAAAGAATGTGAAGATGTTTAAAGAAGGCACTGTGACATTTGGAAATGATGAATCTTTGAAAATCAAAGGTGTTGGATCAGCCATCATTGGTAAGGAAAAATTGAAGTCTAATAAAACTTTGTATGTTGATGGGCTAAAGCACAACTTGCTGAGTGTATCACAATTGTGTGATGAGGGTAACGAAGTTATCTTTAAGAAAGATGGTTTTGTGGTGAAAAGTGAAAACGATGGGGAGATTGTTACAAGAGGACAACGAACTAAAGGAAATCTGTTTCAAGTTGGAAATTCACAAAACTCTTGTTACATGAGCAGAGTGGAAGAAAATCAGTTATGGCACAGAAGACTTGGTCACATGTGTCAGAGAAATATGAGCAAGTTATCTCAAAGAGATAGTGTTCAAGATATTCCAGATTTTCCTAGAAGAAGAGATTGGTGTTGTACTACCTATCAGAAAGGAAAGATTACAAACGTTGTGCATAAGAAAGTTGATATTTGTTCTAAACAACCCCTTGAACTAATACATTCTGATATTTGTGGGCCGATGAGAAAACAATCAACAAATAGAGATAGGTACTTCATCACTTTCATTGATGATTTTACTCGCATTACATGTGTGATGTTTATGAAGAACAAGTGAGATGCCCTGAAAATGTTTAAAAGCTTCAGAAGGAAGGCTGAGAAAGAATGTGAGTACTCTGTGAAGAAGTTGAGAACAGATAATGGTGGTGATTATAGAAGTGAAGAATTTGAAGACTATCTTGAGAAGCATGGGATTCAGCATGAATATAGTGCTCCATATACACCTCAACAAAAATGGGGTTGCTGAATGGAAAAACAGAAGATTAGTGGAAATGGGAAGAACCATGTTTCTTGAACATGGCCTTTCTCATTACTTTTGGAGGCAAGCTACAAGTACAACTATTTATATTCAAAATCGATGCTTCTACAGGACTCAATAAAACAAAACCCCATATGAACTTTTCTATGGCATTACTCCAAGTATGAAGCATGCTAAAGTTTTTTGGAGCCCATGCATCATAAAGAAGAAAGGTGGAAGCAGTGGAAAATTTGAGCAGAAAGGAGAAGACAAAATTTTCCTTGGATATGCACCGGAAGGAAGAGGTTATAGATGATTTAACAAAGAAATAGGAAGAATTGTGGATACAGTTGATGTAAAAGTCATTGAAACTCTGGGAAAATATAAGCATGTCCAGATTGATAAGGAAGATGAGGAAGATGAAGTTAACGATTTTGATAAGGATGCAATGAAGTGTAACCCTAATCAAGATGAAGAATCGGATTCAGCCATATCAAGTGATGAGGAAGGCACATGAAAAACATTTCCAAGGATAATGAAATAAGTGCAAGCTCGGAATATTATTGGTGATCAACATCACATGGTTCAAACAAGAAGAGAAAGTAATTCCATAACACATACCTCCTTGTATTCCAAAGTAGAACCAAATGATGTTAAAGAAGCCTTTGAGCATCCAGAATGGGTTCAAGCCATGAATGAAGAATTGGATCAAATTGAAAAGAATGATACATGGGAACTCGTACCCAAGCCTAAAAGTAAGAACATTATTGGTACCAAATGGGTCTTTTGGAACAAGTTGAATGAAGATGGTGAAGTTATCAGAAACAAAGAAAGATTGGTTTGTAAAGGCTACTCTCAGATTGAAGGAATTGACATTGAAGAAACTTTTTCTCTAGTAGCCAGATTAGAAACTATCAGAATCTTTCTTGCTATAGCTGCACAACGAGGCTACACGATCTTTCAAATGGATGTTAAATATGCTTTTCTTAATGGTGATCTCAAGTAAGAAGTTTATATTGAGAAACCATGTGGCTTTGTTGTTGGGAAGAATGAAAGTTATGTGTGCATGTTGAAGAAATCCTTGTATGGGCTTAAGCAAGCTCCAAGAGCATGGTACTCTAAACTGGATACTTTCTTAAAGGAGATTAACTTTAAGAAAGGGAGAGTTGACAGCAATGTATACATCAAGGAAATCCAAGATCTTTCTCTCATTGTGATTGTCTATGTTGATGACATTATCTTTGCTGGGAATGATGAAAGAAGTTGTGAAAGGTTTGCTGAAGAAATGAAGAATGTTTTTGAGATTTCCATGTTGGGTGAAATGAGATAATTTCTTGGGTTAAAAATTTTTCAACAGAAAGAATTCATTTTCCTTTCTCAAGAAAAGTATGCTAAGGAACTTCTTAATAAGTTTGGGATGGAAAAATCAAAACCTGTATCAACTCCTATCTCAGTGGGAACAAAGCTAAGCAAAGATGATGAAGGAAAAGAAGTTGATCGGAAAGAATATCGAAAGCTAATTGGAAGTTTGTTATACCTGACTGCATCAAGACCAGATATTGTTTTTGCTGTTACCTTATGTGCAAGATTTCAGAGTGCTCCTAAGGAATCACATCTTGTTGCTGAAAAAAAAAATTATCAGATACATAAAAGGCACAATAGATTTCGGAATCAAGTATAGTGGGTCAAATTATATTGATTTATTTGGCTATTCAGATGCAGATTGGGTAGGAAATGTTGATGATAGAAGATCCACATCTGGTGGAGTGTTCTTATGGAAAAAATTTGTGTTGGGTGACACTCGAAGAAGAAAAATTCTATGACACTTAGTACAGATGAAGCTGAATATGTTGCTGCCACCATGGCCGCCACCCAACTTATCTGGATGAAGACACAGTTGGAAGATTTGTTAGTTGAAGTAAAGTTTCCCTTGCTCCTGGGCTGTGATAATCAAATCACAATTAATCTAACCAAAAATCCAATCCAACATTCTCGTTCCAAGCACATTGATATCAAATATCATTTCATCAAAGAGCATGTGGAGAAGAATGAACTTAAACCTGAATATGTTTCATCTACTGAACAAGTTGCAGATATCTTCATGAAACCTATGCCAAAGGAATCATTCTCAAGATTGAGGTTGAACATGGGTGTCCAACCTCTTTCTCTTCAAGTATAAGGTATGTTGTTCCGTCCCCTCTCTCTTCTTACCTTTGGATTGTTTTTTCAAGGGGGAGAAGTTGTTTGTATCACAAATCTTTTGCTTAAAGAGAGAGTTGTGGGTAAGTTGTGAACTCATCGTTGTTTGTGTATGTGAACTTTTGTAACTATTTGTTGGAGTGGTTGTAGGAAAGTTCTTGAAGTTGATTACAGGGTGTATGAAGCTGAAGATGTATGAAGTTGAAGATGTCATTATCACTACCTATGGACAACATGATTTTGATTTCAATGATTCTTGTTTCCTACAATGAGTTAGCTCACGTAGGCTTAGAATTATTGATAAGTAATCCATTTCTTTAGGTTACAATGTTTTGTGATTTATGAAAACTTGGTTAACAAAAAAATCCAAAGGGGGAGATTGTTGGGACCAAGCTGAAGGAAGTTAAAGGAAGCGTTGGTTTTCATTGGATTGTCTTTTGTTGATCTTAAGGAAGTTTTCATAAAGGAAGGACAACTTGAAGAATTTGGATGCTGGAAGTTCGAAGTTCAGAATCGAGGATGTTGAAGTTAGGAACTAAGGATGTTGAAGTTCGAAACCTGGTGTTCAAAGAATTCAAAGTCTGGAAGTGGAGAATTCGGAACCGAGGATTCGAAACCTGGTGTTTGCAGAATTTGGAGTCTGGTTTTTGAAGACTCATAAATTGTGACGATGCTTTGCTGATTTGTAACTCTCACTTGTGAGTATATTCAAGTACTCACATGCAAGAAAAAATTGGTTCGAGAAGCGATGCCGATAATCTAGAGAATTTGTTACGAAAGTCAGGAGTTCGGGGTGACCAAGATTGGACTTGACTTTCTGACTGAGAAGTCCGTACTGAAAAGTTTTTACCAAAGAAGATTCGTACTGAGAAGTTCGTAACGAAGAAGTTCAGGGTTGACTTACTGAGTCAGAAGTTCGGAATGATAAAATTCGGATTCAACCTGTAGAAGAAGATATTTGGAGACGACCTGCTGAAGAAGGTGTGCGGAGCCGACTTGCTTAAGAAGAAGTTCAGAGAGACAATGTTCGGAGTGGACCTGCCGAGTCAGAAGTTCGGAGCGACAAAGTTCAGAGTTGGTCTGACGAGTCAGAAGTTCGGAGTTGGCATGCTGAGCGAGAAAGTTCGGAGTGGACTTCTGTAATCAGATGCTCGTACCCAGAAGTGCAGAGTCATATCGAGAGTTGGAAAAGTAACAATGAGAAGCCATACCAAGAAGTGATGAAGAGACCTACCAATATTTAAAGTGGTGTCGTGCCGAAGAATCGATGAAGAGTAGATCTGAGAATATGATGCCAAGAAGAAAGTAGAGTGGATCAGAGTATGTGGTTTCGAGAGACTTGTGTAACAAAGTCAAATCCGAAAATGTCCATAACTCTAATCAAGTGAAGTAGAAGAAGATTCGAGAAGAATCCAGAAGCGTTTACAAAGTCTTAATTGCTATGAGATTTTAGGAGTAATTGAGATTTGGGTGAATTTGATTGAGCGGGAAAGTATTTTGGTTTCCCGCCTAAGCATAATCTGGAGCACCTATAAAAGGGGATCAGTGTGAAATGTTTTTGATTGATGAAAATCTAGAGAGAGAAGCTCTGATTATTTAGAGAGAAGAAGAAGTGGTACTCTGACAGAGTTTCCTTGAAGTTTCAATCGTTACGAGAATTCAATACTGGTTGACACCGTATGAAGTTTCTCTGATTGAAGTATTCAGAGTTGTGAATAAGTTCGGATTAAAGAATTCGGAGTGATGAATTCAGAGTGAAGAAGAATTCGGCGTGAAGAAGAAGTTCGTAGAGAAGAAGAATTCAGAGTGGGAATTCAGAGTGGAGATTCGTAATGGGAATCAGTACTGGTTGACACCGTATTGAGTTTCTTGGACTGAAGAAGATTCGGATTGAAGAATCAGAGTGAAGAAGAGAATTTGGAGTGGTGTATTCGGAATTGAGAATTCGGATTGGAGATTTGTAATGGGAAGTTCGGACTGCATTTGATCTATCTCAAGTCCAAGGAGTCCTTACCTCTCTTCTGGGTAAGGAAGTTAAGATTCGAGCTGAATTTTCTTACACTTTCCTATCTGAAAGGAATTTCAGGTAACATAAGTTGTTGCAAGAAAAGAAACATTTCCCTATTGTGCTAAGAGGGTGCACACGCACTGGAGGATTGTTTCACAGTGCTTCATGAGTGTAAGGGTATATCCTACTCGTTGTAATCCAAGTATTGTTTTCTTAGTGGATTGTATGGTGCTGGATTGTTTCCAACCATACCAAGGACGTAGCTATTCTTATTTAATAGTGAACCTTATAAATTGTGGTGTTCCTGTGGATGTGTGCTTATTTGTTTCTTAGTAGGGATGTTTATCTTTAACAGGAAACAAAGGTTGTTCTCTTTTAAGGGAACTTAAAAGAAAAGGGTAAGAAAGAAGTACCACTGATTCACCCCCCCTCTTAGTGGGTCATTACCTCAACTGGTTCCTTACAAAGATATACCAAGATTTGTGGAGTTCCCTTTTCGAACGAGCTCCCCTTATTCACGTGTATGTGATAATAATCACATGTATCTCTTGTTAAATCTATGCTCCAATCATCCACGTGGCCTCAACAACTTTGTTTTCCTCAGACTTCTTAGAACTTCACCAAATCATTTCATGAATGACAATGAGACTGCATTCATGATGTCGTATCGATTAAGTGACCAAAATGATCCTCATATGTTGTCCAGTGGTCATCCATGGCGATCAGTTCATCTACTCCGATGAGTAGCGGTGGCAGCGTCATGTAGTAATAAGAGGAAGAAGAAGACATGACTACAAGAGCATCAGATGGGTCAGGTTCAAGAATGAAACAGATGAGATGGATGGATGGTGGAGATAAGATTGCAAACCATATATGTGATTTGCAGTCGTGATTACACACAGGATTAGATGGATGGATCAGATTGCTTCCGTATTTTTAAAATCTTGTCCCACATCGAAACACGCCACATTATGAGGCTTCTTTATATTACAAGCTGCTTCGTCCACTTTCCAGATTACTCTCTCCCCCTCCCTGGTACTGCCCCATACCAGTTCTAATGGCATGCTCTGCACCCAACCCATTTCTCCCTTCGCTTGCAGGACTTTGGCCCTCACCTATGCACGGGTGACGCATGTCTGTCGCGGGGAATGGACAAAATCAATTATATGTTTCCTAGTGCAACATAGTGGCTAGCTGGGGTCATCTCTGTAGATAAGCCTTCTCGATGTAGTTCACCTACTTTTTATATATCACCTAGACTATCTCTTTTTGTGGTTTTTGATTATTAAAAACAATGACATGTAAAATAGGAATTCAAAATTTATACTAAGATGCAAGTCTAAACAAAATGAAGTTAGAAAGAAAGTACATGGTTTTTGGGGTTCAGTCTCAGGGTTAACCTCTCATTTATGAGAGTATGAGATCATAATAGTGGATGGATCAGAGGAGATAGAGAGAGATAAATAATTTACAATGGATGTGAGTATAATAATAATAATAATCTTAATTATTATTAATTAGGAAAATAGTTTTTGAAAAAGGAAGGAGTGATAAAATTAAATAGTTTGAAATTAAGATTGAGATATTATAAATAATAATAATAATAATAGTTTTTAAAAATAATAATAATAATTATTATAATTATAATTATAGAAGAAATTAAATGGTGGAAACCAAAATAAAAATGTATGGATTTCAAAAAAAACCAGATTACAATTTAAATTAAAACTAAAACAAAAATACAATGAAAATAAAATAAAATAAATTAAGTAGAAATGGTGGAGAGAAAAGAGAAGCATCAGCAACCCAAGGGGGAGATCTCTTTCTTTGGATTTGTTGTCCACTCCTGAATGCCTTTGAAAAGGAGGCAAGGCCCTCCTTATATTAGGGACGAGGGTTGGAGGCCTTCATGGCCAGCCACAAAACCAGGGGTCGTGTGGCCCTATTCCATGCATGGAAGAGTCTGGGGTAATTTAGGAGGGTGGGGGGTTTTTTTTTAATTTTATGGGGCAGGGTTTTTAAATTTCGGGGACATGGGTTTCTTCGGCGCCACATGAAGTGGCGCTGAAGAAAAAAAGGGCAAAGCGCCACTTGAAGTGGCGCTTTGACCCCACACCCCCAAACCCAATATATATATATATATATGTATATATATATATATATAATAAATTTATTTATTATAATAAAAATAAAAAAATACAATAAATACATAATTATATTTTTTATAATAAATACAAAAATTATAATAAATTTAATTATTTATAATAAATATCTAATAAATATTATAATATTATTATAATAAATATACATTTTTTATACATTTATTATACATTTATTATATATTTATTACAAATATTATAATGTTATAATATTATAATATTCATTATAATAAATATCTAATAAATGTTTTAATAAATACTATTATAATAAATGCACAATAAATGTATAATAAATGTATAATAAATATTTATAATACATTTATATTTATAATAAATACTTATTATAATTAAATATTATAATATTTACAATAATAAATATCTAATAAATGTATAATAAATATTATTATAATAAATATACATTTATAATATCTATTATAATAAATATTATAATAAATGTATGATAAATATTATTATAATAAATATTATAATAATTATATAATTATAATAAATATACAATTATAATTACAATAATTATATAATTATAAATATAATAAAGATATAATTAAATATATAAACCTTATTAAAATTATATATATAACCTTTTAAAATTATTTATATTTATTATACTTATTATAATATAATATAATTACGTATCTATTATAATATTATAATTATGTATTAAATTTATAATTATGTATTAAAATACATAAATAAACCATATTAAATTTATTTATAAATTATTTTTAAATTTATACATAATTATTTAAATACAAAAATAAACCATCTTAAATTTATTTATAAATATATATATATATATATAAACATTATTAAATATTCTTTAATTATTATAATTACATATTTATTATAAATAAACCTTTTTATATATAAATACATAATTATAAATTTAATACATAATATAATATTATAATAAATACATAATTATAAATTTAATAAAAGCATAATTATAATATATTATAATAAATATAAATAATTTTAATAATGTTTATTTATATATATATATAAATTTATAAATAAATTTGACATGGTTTAATTATGTATTTAAATAATTATATATAAATTTATAAATTTATAAATAATTATAAATTTATAAATAATTATATATAAATAAACCTTATATTTAAAATTTATACATTTATATTTAAATAAACATTATTAAAATAATTTATCTTTATATAAATAAACTTTATTAAATCTTCTTTAATTATTATAATTACATATTTATTATAATTATGTAATTACTATAATCATATATTTATTATATTTATAACTATATATTTATTATATTTTTAATTATATATTTATTATATTTATAATTATATAATTATTCTAATGATATAAATATTATAATCATATCTTTATATAAATAAACCTTATTAATTATATATATATATATATAATAAGTATATAATTATGATGATTATATATTTACAACAATTATATAATTATAATAATTATATAACTACAATAATTATACATTTATTATAATAAATATACATTTATAAATGTAATTATAAATATACATTTATTTATTATAACAAATGCAATATGTAATTATTTATTTATTATAATAAATGTAATATGTAATTATACATTTATATTTATTATATTTATTATACATTTATATAATTATAAATATACATTTATTATAATTAAAAAATAAATGTATCATATTACATTTATTATATTATATTACATATTACATTTATTTATAATATAATTATATAATTATAAATATAATAAATATAGATATGATAATTATATAATAAAGATAAATAATTACATATTACATTTATTATATTATAATTAAAAAATAAATGTATTATAATATTTATTATACATTTATTGTTCATATTTATTATAATAAATGTATAAAATAAATGTAGATTTATTATAATAAATAAATGTATATTTATTATAAATATAAATATAAACATACATTTATTATAATTAAATATTATAATATTTATTATAATAAATATACATTTATAATAAATGTATGATAAATATTTATTATACATTTATTATACAATTATTATAATATTTATTATAATAATATTTATCATACATTTATTATAATATTTATTATTTATTTATTATAATAAATATTATAATAAAATTTATTATAATAGATATTATAAATGTATATTTATTATAATAAATATGTATAATAAATGTATAATAAATATTACAATAAATTAATTTTTTAATTATAATATAATAAATGTAAAATGTAATTATTTATCTTTATTGTATAATTATCATATCTATGAATAATTATATACTATAAATAAATGCATAATTATAAATATAATAAATATATAAATATATAATTATTATATTTATAATTTATTATATAATAATTATTATATTAATAATTTATAAATACTTAATAAATTAAAATAAATATAACTAATATAATAAATATAATATATTTATTTTATAATTATAAATATAATAAAAAAATACAATAAATACATAATTATATTTTTATTTGTTATATTTATAATTATAGAATTATTATATTTATATTTATTATATTTATAATTATCTAATAATTATATACAATAAATACATATTTATATTTATATTTGTTATATTTTTAATTATATAATTATTATATTTATATTTATTATGTTTATAATTATCTAATAATTAAATTTATAATTATATAATTATTAATTATAATTAATATATATAATAAATATAATAAATACAATATAATTATTTAATTATTGTATTTATAATTATATAATTATATAATTATTATGAATTTAAATATATAATTATTATTGTAATATATAATTATATTTATTATATAATAATTATATAATAATTATAATATTTATAATTTATTATATAATTTTTATTATATTTGTAATTTATTATATAATTTTTATTATATTTGTAATTTATTATATAATTTTTACTATATTTATAATTATTATAATATTTAAAATTATAATAATTATATAATTCTTATTATATTTATATATATAAAATTATAATTATATTTATATTCATATAATTATTATATTTTTTAATATATAATTATATTTTTTATATATTTATTATATCTATATTTATTATATTTGTAATTATATAATAATTATTATATTTATAATTTATTATATAATTATATTATATTTAAAATTTATTTTGTATTTATAATATTATATTTTATTAGTTATTATATCTAAATTTATTATATTTATATTTTTGTAATTGTATTTATTTTATTTTGTTAATTTTATATATATATGGGTGGTGCGGGGCCGAGCGCCACTTGAAGTGGCGCTGTGCCCCACTTTTGTCCAGCGCCAATTCATTTGGCACTGGACAACCCCATTTTCCCAATAAATTCAAACCTAAACCCATAAAAATAAAAAAAAATTAAAAAAACCCCTACGTCTAAAATACCCAAGAGTCTGGGTGCATGCATGGAACCCGGGGTATGCGATTTCACATGGTAGGATTTGCGGCAGCGTCCTGGCGCATAGGTGGCAGTGGTGGTGGTGTGGCGGAGTGCGGCAGTGGTATGGCGATCTTCAGCTACATCGAGGCAGACATCAGCTGGTGGCTCACAGCGGTGTGCCGAGGTGGCGGTGCTTGGCTCCTACTTAGGCCTTCACCGTGACTGGAGGAGGCTTTTTGTGGTTGAGCAGTGGCGGGAGAGAGCTAGTAGGGTAGGTGGTGTGGTGGTCTGGATGAAGAAGGGGTGGAAAGGGTGCTGGAGCGAATGCGGACGACGAAGCACAACGGTCGAAGGAGGAGCGCGGTGGAGCATGGTAGAGCCGCGATGGCACTCGCATCCCACATAGAAACGTGGGAGTGGGCGTCGCTCCCTTATAACTCGGGACGCATCCCACCCAGACGAGATTTCACCACCCGTTCTCATGTTGGGGCTCCTACGGTTCCCTCTGCGCTGGAAGGCTGGTCTTGCTGAATTCCTACTGGGCCCTAGGTTGTTCTTACACAAATAAATTTAAAATTGATCATCCTTTTACAATTTTAAATATAACTCAATTCCAAATTCTAAATTACCCATATTTTACTAAAATAATGAAATTAAAAGGTTTTATCACTGAAAAGTATTAAGAAATATCCAAAATTTGACTAAAAATATGCACAAAATATGACTGCCAACAGGCTTCAGCTTGTACACCCCAACTGGCGGGCTGACCCACCCGGATGAGATTTTACCACCCGTTCTTACCCTGGGGCTCCTACGGGCCTCTCTGGGCTGACAGACCAGTCCTGTTGAATTCAGGTTGGCCCCTATGTTGTTCTTACACAAAATCAATTTAAAATTGATCCTCTTTTTACAATTTTAATTCTAACTCAATTCCACATTCTATATTACCCATATTTTACTAAAACATCAAAATTCAAGGGTTTTATCAGTAAAAAGCATAAAAAAATCCCCAAAATTTGATTAAAAATGTGCACAAAATATGACTCTGCCAACAGGCTTCGGCTTGTGCACCCCAGATGACCGACCAGTCCACCCGAACAGGATTTCACCACCCATTCTCACACTAGGGCTCCTGTAGGCCCCTCTGGGCTGGTGTGCAGGTCCTGTTGAATTCCTACTGGGCCCTAGGTTGTTCTTACACAAAATAAATTTAAAATTGATCCTCCTTTTATAATTTTATGCCTAACTCAATTCCACATTCTATATTACCCATATTTTACTAAAACATTGAAATTCAAGGGGTTGATCACTAAAAAGCATAAAAGAATCGTCAAAATTTGATTAAAAATATGCACAAAATATGACTCTGCTAACAGGATTTGTCTTGTGAACCCCATCTATCGGGCCAGTCCTATTGAATTCCTATTGGGCCCTAGGTAATTCTTACACAAAATACATTAAAAGAGTTATCCAAATTTCCATCTCAAAGGATTCACACATAAAAGTTCCAAATTTAAAATTGATCCTCCTTTTATAATTTTAAGTCTAACTCAATTCCACATTCTAAATTACCCATATTTTACTAAAACATTGAAATTAAAGGGTTTTATCACTAAAAAGCATAGAAAATTTTCCAAAATTTGATTAAAAATCTGCACAAAATATGTCTCTTCCAACGGTCTTCAACTTGTGCGCTCCAATTGGCAGACTGGTCCTGTTGATGTCCTGCTGGGCCCTAGGTAATTCTTACACAAAATACATTAAAATAGTTATCAAAATTTACAACTCAAAAAATTAATACCTAAAATTTCCAAATTTAAAATTGATCATCCTTTTATAATTTTAAGTCTAACTCAATTATACATTTAAATTACCCATATTTTACTAAAACATTGAAATTCAAGGGTTTTATCACTAAAGATCATAAAAAAATCCCCAAAATTTAATTAAAAATGTTCACAACATATGACTCTGCAAACGGGATTTTGCTTGTGCGCTGCAGCTGGTGGGAAGGTCCTATTGAAGGCCTGCTGGTCCCTAGGTAATTCTTACAAAAAATACATTAAAAGAGTTATCCAAATTTCCAACTCAAAGGATTCATACCTAAAATTTTCAAATTTAAAATTGGTCCTCCTTTTACAATTTTTATTCTAACTCAATTCAACATTCTAAATTACCTATATTTTACTAAAACATTGAAATTTAAGGGATTTATCACTAAAAAGCATAAAAAATCCCCAAAATTTGATAAAAAATGTGCACAAAATATGACTCTGCCAACGGGCTTCAGCTTGTGTGCTCTAGTAGGATTATACATGGCATACACATGCAGGCCTCTTATTGGAATACTTGGTTGGCCTCCCTTGGGCATGGTTGACCTAGTGTCCCACATGAGATCGAGGTTGAGGCTGGCCAATAACGTGCTTTAATGGTCCTATATTTTGGAGTAATCCACATATGCACTTTGTTTAACAATGGTGAAATAAAAAAATGTATGTTCATGGCCACCGTCAAATCATGAATGGATTCCTTCGTTAATTCTAAACCAACGCATGGTTTATATCTTTTTATTATTATTTTCTTTTATTTAAATCTTCTCATATTTATGCATTATGAATTCCATTATCCATGCTTTTTTCATCTTCAAAAAATGGATCTTATCCTTGTATGGTCATTCCTTTAAGTCCTTAATTCTCATTGGAATTGTAATTCCAAATACTTTTACTCATATTACTTCATCCAACCATAGATGGTACTACTATTCACTCCCTCATGCATTGAAACATAATGCATGGAAACATTGTAGTCAATAATGTGTTCTCTTTAACACATGTCCTGGTCTTTGAAGATCAACACAAACAATTGTCTGATTTGCTAGGGAGAATGATAAATCATGGCATCCAATGTCAAATAGTAATTCTCCATGTTCCATTAGTCGTGGGACACCTTCATCATAATCAATGAGAACTATTTATTTAGTCAACAACATTACATTAAGCATCACCACTTTAATCATCATCACAACTTCAATCATGACCTTTCCATACATATATTGACACCTTATTGACAACAAATGAAACACTATGATCAATAATCACCCCTTTATATTTTGTTGTCAATATAACCTAAGAACACTTTGTATGATTCAATATGTGTGCCAATATTTTATCCCCCTTATTGAAAACCAAATGCAAAGGTTTAGTGGGGTCTGTTTAAAAACATGTTCTCCTCCCTTTAAAGAACATATTCTTGAATATTTCTAAGATAGGGATGGTGTCACATGGTTCATTTAGAAAAGAGCCTTTAGTTAATCAAATCTAAGTCTACATGTGCTAACCGTCTATATAAAACAAGAGAGATATGAGCAAGGTTTTCAATGCTATCCATAAACAACCTTACATGCGAAATCATGATCAGAATGTTTCAATTATTATCCCATGGGTTGTAAATAGTCATTTTATCAATGAAATGATAATACCCACACATAATTCACCAAACATATTCAAAATTTCAAGTGAAAGGATAAATCTCCCTCTTTCATCACATCTTGTCATCAATCAAGTACCCCCCCTTAATTGACATGATAAATTGAATTAAGAACAAGGGATGAAAGAGTGACTGGAATGCCTCAAGTTTCAACTTCTTGAGATGATATGGATTTCATGATTTTTCATGACATAATCCTTGATATCATATCCTTCATATTTAATCTACCTCAAGGGGTTCAATCCCTTTGATTCATCATGGTGGAAAATATCATCAGATAATCTTTTAGATATTCATGTTTATAATCTTCCACTGTGGAAAAATTCAAGTAATTATGAAATCATGAATAATGAGTACAACTGTATGTTCTACACTTTTTTCATCCAATTATCATCTTGAGAATGACCATAACCTTCAATTCCCTACAATTTAAGAACAAATATAAGACAAAACATATAAGGGAATAAGATGGAACACATGTGAGCTTCTTAGTAGGAGCAACATGGTTGAGAATTTTCTCTCAACCCAAGAACTCCTTGCCTTGTAGCTCTAATGTTTCTAGTAATCTTCATGCTCGTGTATAATCCCCATTTGATACTTTGATCTTTCATTGTAATCATTTACCCTTTACTTCCATTCACCTTTAAATTGTGTGGATTGTTTGTCCTTACTTCTGCCAATAGTGAAGTAGCTTCCACTGGTGCATGTTTTTCAATTTTCAATATCTTCATTTGACCTAGTAAAATAGTTATACATTTGTTTTCATGATGTAAAACATACTTTTACCTTCCACATAGTACTTGTGAGACACTTTGGTTGTCATATTCCAACAAACTCTCATGAAATTTGAATTTATCTTCATGTGGAATGATATGTTTCCCCTTTTCCTTTTCTTTAGATAGTAACTCATCTCTAGAATTTTGAAGTTCTATAACAATTTGTAATTGATTAGGCAAAATAACTAAACACTCCTTAAAATATTCTCATTTGAAGATTACACATGGCTTATTCAATGTTTTTATATTACCTTTCCAAGGAAACTTATCAAAATTATCTTCGGGAATGTCTTTAGTCAATCCCATCTTCTTCTGGATTGATTCTACTTTTAATTTCAGCTTACTTCCATTCATTTCCATAGCTTGTTTTCAGTGATCCATTGTGTGACCTTTCTTTCCATAGTAGAAGCATTTTTTCTTGGTTGGGATGACATTCTTGGAATATAGCTTAAACTTATTCTTGGGAATAGTTTCTTTCACTATTTTCTTTTCTTAATTATTTTTCATATTTCCAATGGAAGGTTTTCCAACTATTGTTCCTTTATTTGACATTTTTTTGCCTTTTCTTCTAATCAACATATCCATTCTGCATGGTTGGACTAAACCATCACTCATCATAATTGTGACCACTTCTGTTGCAATTATCATAGAAGTATTCAAGATATTCGAATTTGTTCTTGATAAACATATTCTTATTCATATATGTATTCTTTTTAGCTTTGCAGGATGATTCATTTCTTCACATATACTTTACCTATATATAGGCCTTACATAATTTTCAAATGCTGACACATTATGCGAGTAACCATTGTCCTGATGCCCAAACTTCCAACAACACCAATAGTAGACAATAAATTACCTTATTTTTCTTATAGTATCATTCTGGCTAGATTTAGTGCTTTGTTGTTTCTAGAGTTGTCTTTCTTTCTTTGGATAATACTTTTGGAAGTTGTTCTTCTTAACCATTACAATATCCATTTTTTAAATTTTCATGGATGTATCAACATTTTTATCAATCCACATTTTCTAGCTTTTAACTTTGAACCAGTACTTGCAGATGAAATTACATTAATAGAAACATAAATTACTGGGTTATGGGATACCTTCTTCTAGTAGGATGTTTCCATTGGATTAGAAGAAGATCTAATACTCATTTTAGAATCATAGTTTTCAATGAAAAATTGGGTGTCAAAATCTCTTCTTCTAGCAGTTTTGGAAGTTCCAGCTTGGAGTGATTGCTGATTCTTTAATTTCACCTCCATATCTAGAAATTTCATTTTGAGAGAGTTCTTCTCATCCTCAACTGACCTCAGCTTACTTTCCCAATTCTTCTTCAGAATAATCATTTTTTCTTCATGCACATTCCTTAATTCTTTCAAAGATATGTAAAGCTCCATTACCTTGTTAGATTTTTCTTCCAGTTGAGCAGCTTTGACAACCATAGAAACTTTTTTCAACTTTTCAAATGCATGGAAAGCATCTAATAATACAATTTCAAAGAATTATTTTTCAAAAATACTACCTTGAAATTATTTAGTAACTTGATAATTTGTTTCATTACAAAGATAAATTAATTCTTCATTTTCCTTCATTAGTTTTGTGAGAGTGTTGGATATGCCAACCATTTTAGCTAATGTATCTTCCATGACATCAGCTTCTTCTTCCAATTGTAATTTCTCATCTTGGAGAGCACTAATGCTTATAGTAATATGTATTTCCAAATCTCTATGGATTTCTTTAGATGATATTTGAGTGAATAATAAAGATCACTAACTGATCTATCATCATCACAGCTTAAACAAGCTTCATCTGAAGAGGAATAATAATAAGAGTTATCACATGTTGTATTACTTTCAGTACAAAGTGTATCTGCATTAGCAGTATGATTCTTCTTCAGCTTCCTTATATGTTTCTTATTTCTATTTTTTTGAGTCTTGGCTGAAATCTCCATTTGAGGTTACCCACTCATTTCCTAAAATTTTCACTTCAAAAGACTCCCTTGAATCTTTTATAGGTAATCTTTTTTTGATACCAATATAAGTTCCTAGATCAGTGTGAATCACTGAGAGTGGGAGGGGTGAATCAGTGATCCCTTTAAACTTTTTAAAAATTGATTCTTTTCATTTAAACCTCTATATATAGTTAATGTCTCTATCCACTCTTCTTGTGTCTCTCATCCTTAACTCAAATGATGCTATAAATGTAAAGGCACTGAACATAAGGATTTACAAGGTTCAGTTCAAAGACCAACATCATGCTATGTTGGTTATTCTCCTCAACATAGATTCTCCACTATAATTAAATGAATAATTAAAATGGTTGATACAGAGTCCCACTGTATCTCTCATGAGTCCCACATGAGTTTCTTTCTATTTCTCCCCATAGTGTTACCAGAGTCCCAATGGCTTGCTCTGGAGTCCCACTGAAGACTTATTCTACTCCCCGAATAACATAGGGTTCTTCATGATCTCATGTCACATGAGAAACTTCCTTCTTTTTTTCCTCTTTGATTCACTGTAGATGATCTGATGCCCTTTCCCCATGATCTTGCTAAATCAAACCCTCCCATGTATCTCTTCAAGAATCTTTATCAACCTTTGGTAAGGTCTGTTGGCCTTACTCATTATTTCTAATCACCTTTGTGATCATTCCGTAGTGCAACAATTCTCGGGAAATTATTTATTCTTCTAATGAATACCAAACCTCACTTATATGTTTTCAAGTAGTGAACACAACTTATTCAAGAATATAAATATACTAGAGTGGTATTGCACAACATTATCACTATATCTCTTATTGAATCCTCAAATATTGTAAACTCAGATATAGGATCTTCTTTAATTCTACCCAGATTCAGTATTAATATTCATTCACATCATGCATGGGTTTCATGGAATTCAATACCTCTTATCTTGGGTATCTCAAAGACTTTTCACACATACATGTGATTATGCATGTTTTCATGCATGTAGCTTGTCAACCCAAGCAGATACTATTCTCTTGTATCAATATTTTAGGTTAAATGTGTGTGGGTTATTCCATTACACATGAACTTTCCACTTGGTTCTTCTCTTAACATGCACACACAATTTCTTCTTCTTTGGTTCTTTACACACACACACACACACACACACTTATTGTTTAGTTTAGGTTTAATTATATGTGTGTTTCTTCAAACCCTAATGGGTGTAGTCTCTTGTGTGTGTTCTTCTTATTTCTTCCTCCTTATTCTTCACTTGTGCACTCACAATTTGGGCTTCTACAAATCATGCATATGCTTGGAAATTCATACAACCCATCTTCTCTTCTTTAAGAGATTTCACACATGCACACTTTCCTCTCATCTTATATCTTTTTCATGCAAGAAAAAACTAAAGTTTCTTCAAATAATGAACATTCATACTTGCATGTGTGTACTAAACTTCACCATTAACTACTCTATTCTTCTTTACAAAACACAAACCCTTGAAAACACAAACAGTTTAGATATATCATTTCACGCGAATAGAGAGCTCCATGGGTATTATTCTTCACGTAAAGGGTATGTGTGGATCTTCTTCACAGAACCAAGAAAGGATTATGGTTTCTATCTTCACAGAGTACAGCAAGGGTGAGATTTCACCAGTTGTGTACCAATTATATCTTCTTCATGAAACACAGGTTAGGGTTTGAGAAACCTATCCCATTTTTGTGATTTTCTTCTCATAGAGAGAGTGTTGTATTACCTTATTTGCAAGGACAGTTCATGAGTGCATTTCACTTGTTGAATGCATGTGATATCTATCTTCGCGAAGCCTTGAAGGCCTGCAGGTCTCCTTGGCTTTCTCTTTCGTGAAACAGAGGCTCAAAGAGATTTTCTATTTTTGAAAACAAGAGCTCTTGAATATGTGAAAGGCATCAAATCATTCTTCCTTGGTTAGAATCCTTTTATAGGTGAGTATCCAACCCTTTTTACTCATTCAAATCTCTTCTTTGAATTGTCTGAGATCTTCTATTTGAATAACCGAGATCTTCAGTTCTTTAAAATGTTCAAACCACATGTGA
This sequence comes from Viscum album, assembly GCA_963277665.1. Lineage (NCBI taxonomy): Eukaryota > Viridiplantae > Streptophyta > Magnoliopsida > Santalales > Viscaceae > Viscum > Viscum album. The sequence goes on along the minus strand of OY728127.1, from coordinate 1,187,631,836 downwards.
TGATATGCTGAGATTTGTGGAGTTCCCTTTTCGAACGAGCTTCCATTCTTCATGTGTATGTGATAATGATCACATGTATCTCATGGTAATCCCATTCACGAATCATCCACGTGGCCTTGGAAACTTCGTTTTCCTCGACCTTCTTCAAACGTCACCAAATCATTTCATGCATGAAAATGAGATTTCATGAATGATATTGTATCGATTAAGAGACCAAAATGATCCTCATATTCTATCTAGTGGTCGTCCATGGTGATCAGGTCATCTACTCTGGTGAGTAGCAGTGGCATCATCATGCAGTGGCGACAAGAAGAAGACAATGCGGCTGCATGAGCATCAGACAACTTGGGTTCAAACATGCAACGTGCAAGATGGATGGATGGTGGATATTAGATCGCAAAACATGGATGCGATATACATGTGGGATTAGATGGATGGATCATATTTCTTATGTGTTTTTAAAATCTTGTCCAACATAAAAATGCGCTACATTATGCGGATTCTTTATATTACAATCCACTATTCCTCATACTATATTACTCTCTCCCCCTCCCTGGTACCGCCATATAATAGTTCTCTATGCATGATCTATGCCCAAACCATTTCTCCCTTCACCTGCGGGCCTTTGGCCCTCACTATGCGCGGGCTTCAGCTTGTGTGCTCTAGTGGGATTATACACAACCCGCACATGCATGCCTCTTGCAGGCATACTCGGTTGGCCTCCCTTAGGCGCGGTTGACCCAGTGTCCCGCAAGAGCCTAAGGTTGAGGCTGGTTAGTAAATTTCTTGGTTGGTGCTATATTTTTGAGTAAGCCACATATGCACTTTTTTTAAACAATGGTGCAATAAAAAATGTATGTGCATTTCCACCTCCAAATCATGCATTTATGCCTTTATTAATTCCAAACCCATGCATTGTTTCTCTATTTTTATTATTCTTTTCTTTTATTTCACTATTCTTATATTCATGCATTATGAATTTCACTATGCATGCTTTATTAATCTTCAAATATATGAATATTATCCTTTCTTGGCCATTCCTTTAATTCCACAATTCTCTTTGGGATTGTAATTCCAAATACCTTTACTCATCTTCCTTTATCCAACCATGGATGGTACTACTCTTCACTCCCTCATGCATTAAAACATAATGAATTCAAACATTGTAGTCAATAATGTTTTATTCTTAACACATGTCTTGGTATTTGAATATTAGCACGAACAATCGTCTTATTTGCTATGGATAATGATCAATCATGACATCCAACGTCAAATAGTAATTCTCCAAGTGCCATTAGTTGCGGAACTCCTCCATCATAATCAAAGTGATATCTTTAATGAGTCAGCAAAATTACTTTATGAATCACCACTTCAATCATCATCAAAACTTCAATCATAACCTTTCCATACACATATTGACACCTTATTGAGAACAAATGAAACACTATGCTCAACAAAAAGAAAAGATCATACTGCCCAAGTTCCAAAACACCCCAAAATTAATGGGGACAAAAAATCCCTCAAGTTCTTGAGAAATCATGCCTCCTATGTGAATGTTACCCATTGTTTTATTTAAATTCAAAATGGTTCTAGTTCTATGAGTGAAACTATTTAGATAAAAATGGAATAAACAATTTAACAAGATACACCATTAATTTTAACTCTCCCCTAGGTTTCACAAAATGAAGATACATTTTTATTGGGTTTTTCATCACTTCAATGATTAAAATCAAATGATAAATAAATAATTAAATTGTCCCCTTCTTCATTTTGGTTCAAAATTTCTCATACCTAAATGATCTCATTTTTTACAAGACACTTTGTTTTATTTTTTTCCAGCCAAATTTATTGGGCAGAGCACTATGCAATGCACTTATTGAATTTGAAAATGCTTTTTATTTATTTACAGAAATGCAACCAGTTCCATTGTCTTAGTGACTCACTGTGGGATCCCATTTTCCCATTTTACTCTATATCCAAAGGACTTATATGATTATCATTAGAGTCGACTCCCAAAATCATTTTACCAAAAAGAGTGTGTATCCTAGATTTAAGTTCAAATTTCTAGTTTCCTCATGTTATAATCTCAATTCCAAAAAAATATCTCCCATAACACTCCCTTTCCTAACTCCTAAAGTGAAATTCCACAAAAATAGTGGGGAAAAAACACCCAGAAATCATGTCATTCTAGAAAATTCAGAGTCCTTGAAACCCCTCAACCTAGAGTACTGTTGTCACCAAATAAGGATAGAAAGAAACATTTTTTTTATTTTGTTTTGTTTTTTTAATATTTTTTTTTGTTTTTTTGTGGTTTTTTTGGATTATATTAACAAAAAAAGAATGTATTTACAATTGATAGGGAGATAATTTGAAAATATTTAAGGGTTTTTTGATGTGTTATCAGTAAAGTAAAATTTAGCATAATTAAGAACCCTCCTCCACACTTAAAACTCAAAAATGTCCCCATTGATGAATTTAAAGGTGGGATAAATAGTTAAAAATTTTTATTAAAAAAGTCTCAGAAATGAAACACATACAAGATTATGTTTTGAGGGGTGATAATGAAGCTCAAACAAAATTTTCCACACAGTACTCAAACAAATAAAATAATACACAAGGAAACCCTACCAACCACTACCAAACATCCATTAAAAGAAAAATGAAATTACAAAAGTTCTCATACATCAGATGAGTTAATGAATGGTTTTTAAAGTGACATCAAAATGTCACATAAAATTGAAAAGGGGAAAGTCAGAAATCCAAAAATGCAGTAGGTAAGAAAAAACAACAGTACTGAAGTGAAAACTATTAATTAAGTGGAATCAAATGTAGAATGATAACATATTGAAAGAAGTGAAATAGTTACTCCCCAGATATGTAGATTAAATATTCATCCTTTTATATCAAAAGTGTAATATCCCTCACAAAAAATGAAAAAATATCCCTCTAGTTGAGAATTTGAAGCTCCTACAAAATGAACAGATGAACATGAGACATTGATAATTTAAAAATAGAATTTTAAATTGAATAGAGTTTGAGTTTAGGGAAGTGTTATCCTATTTTATAAACATAAAAATCTTTCTATTAGTGAAGTTCTAGATGAGTCCACCACAAGTATAAATTCTTACAGCCAACTAGGACCACCAATCACAGAACACCCACACCTAATAGTAGCTTATAACCAACTGTATTAAAAAAGAGGATATCAAACACAAGTAAGAATATGATAATGAAACTCCAAAAACTATGGTTCACTAGTTTATAGAGACAAACAACCAATAAAGGATCATTTATTCAAATATAAATTTAAAGGGAAAAATAAGAAAACAAATGGGTTGACTCCCATTCAGTGCTACGTTTAAAGTCCCCAACCAGAATTTATTCTGCTAAAAATTTATAACCATGGTAATTCAATGGGTAAGAATTATTAATGGTTTGGAATTCACTATTATATGAGGAATTAATAGAAATATATCTCATGAAATTTAGTGCTTCAACAAAAAAAATCTCGAAAGCACTTCCAACACAGGAGTAGAGAACATGAAATCCAACTCAAATTGAGCTTTGAAAACCACTTAGCTCTTAAAAAATTCAATAGTAGCCCAGGAAAATCAACTATATGATAAAAATTTATAACATAGAGTATCCATGGAGGATAAAATAGTATACCCATTTAATAAAGTCCTATCTTAGCATAATCATATACACTATGTGATATCTAATGAACTAAAGGTCACTAGCAGTTTGGTTTAGTGCAAGTGGGAGACTATTAAAGATGGTGACCTAGAATCAAATTCCATGTACTTTTGTTATATGTATATTAATATTGTTTGTATATTAATACAATATCTGATCACATCATTATTGTTAATTTATGTGACATAGTATGTGATAATGTAATTAAAATACTTTTCAGATTGAAAGGACATAATAGCTCCAATAATTCTAAGATCTTTGAAGTGATATAATAGTATTATTAAACACTTGATATATGTTCGAATGATATAATTTGATAGGACACAAGTGATACATACTTACATGGGTAATAGGTTCATAAGACAATTAGACATTTTCTCATAAAGTTCTCCCTTGGTAGTCTCTAAGTGAGGAGGTTGTGAGAACAAGACCCACCCATAGTAATTCCACATGTTTTCATGTCATTAGATATTGCTATCTATATATGTTTTTTTAATGATCCTTAGACTTTGAGATTATTATTAATCCATACCATGAGTCATGTACTTTGATGTATTGATAAAAACTATGACACCATGTGTTCAAAGCCAGGTAGGGTATGTTGGGTGCATTAGGAGTGGTATAAGATTAATGAATAAGTTGAGAAATGATTTTTACATTCCAAGTTAATGGAATTTGATATCTTTAGATGTATGATTAAAGTTGGACAATCACATTAATTATATGGACATGAAAGTTTATTGACATGTTAATTTTTTAAAATTCAATGAAAGAGAGATCAATATCAAAGGTTGATGACACAAAGTATCTAACCTATCTGAAAAGAGATATAAAGAAATATATATATATATATATATATATATATATATATTACATAGTGAGAATTCCTAGGTGGTTATTATCATTGAGACATTTAACTTCTCTCTTTATGGGTGCCTTGGCATATTACTAGACACTAACCTTGGACTTTAGGCAATTTTAGTCTATTTTCACTAAGAGAGGGTCCTAGAGGGTCACACAGTAAGAGTATCTGAATGTTTCAGTTATATTATATTTGAATTTAACAAGTTAGAATAAATATTTTTTTTTTGTTTTAATACTTATTAAAGTTTATTTGATCGTATTATTTATCAGTGAATAATATTTATTATTCAATGTTAGATAAATATCAAGTAGGATGAACAAGATTGAGTTTAATGGTTCATATGGAAATGATATAATAAATATAATTTTAAAAAATATTAATTAATTAATTTAATAAATTATTTTTTTATTATTTGTGAGTTTAGAACACGTTATGTAAATTATAATATTATTTATATTATTATTATATATATATAGGGTTTACTAGGAATTAAAAGGCTGATCAAGGGCTTATGTGGAATTATCAACCCTAACCAAACTTATAAATACCTGGCTATATCATTTTCCTAGGATTAACATTTATTTTTCACAACATTCTTGAGAGAGAATCCTCCCAATCCTTAAGAGATAATCCACTCAATAGCATGCTCAAGAACAGTGACCATCGATCCTCCTCTCCCTCTCAAGTTATGGAGAGGCCTTTCAAAGATTTATTCTTGGAAAAGGAATTCTTCTTGAGATCAAGGAAAAAAAATAGGGGATCAAATTATGATGTGCTAGTACCCGAAAATTTGATGATGACATCTCGAGGTTACAAAGCACATGTAGATCACCAAAATAGGGGTTCTATGTAAAATCCATTGATGTGATGATGAAAAAACAAGCGAGGTCATTTGAATCCACATTGATAAAAGAATTACAAGAAAATTTAATTCTAAATGTCAACATAAATTAATTATAAATTATATGTGATGTTCCTTTATAGAATATTTTGGGGTTTATTTTATATGGTTCTATGGAGAAATCCAAATATTTTGATGAAAAATCATTTTTGGGAGAGGTCTCGACCACTTCCATGAGTTCCTAAGAAGAACTCTATGTAAAGGGATACCCAAATTTTAGTTTCCAATCCGAAAATGATGATATGAGATATCAATTTGGATTCATGTTTTTCTTAGATTCCAGGAAAGACAACACAACAGACTCTATAACAGAGGAAAAGTACATAGCTATATCAGATGTTGTGAAGGAATCTTTTTGGATCAAGTAGTTCATTTTTTAACTTGGAGTAGTTATTATCATTGGGCAAGAAATTGAGCTATATTGTGACAAAAATGGGGTTTTTACCCTGGTTAAGGAACCTTAGTCTCACCAAAGGAACAAAAAAATACTATAAAAATACCATCTCATATGAGAGATCATTGAGAAGGGTGATGTAAAGATTAGTTGTTCAGACATACATGAGAATGTTTTATATCCATTAATGAAACCATTAACACAACAACAACATGAGGGTAATATAGAATCTATGGGTGTTAGAATCGTGATAGATTGGTTTTAATGATTGTAAATGTATCATGTTATTAAAATAAAGTAAATATATTTTTATCATTCATTCATGTGTATTGAAATTTATGAACGGTCGAATGATAATACCCCTTCAAAATACGACTTTGAGTTGTCCCCAATCGATGATCATTACAGAGTATTATGTTTTGTAAATATATTTTAGGGTTATCTTGAATATAACTATGTACTCATTGAAAAGAGTTGTATATGAAATACAAATAGTAGATTCATGTGGTAATAAGTAGAGACATATTACTTTGAATGACCTACCAAAGTATATCTCATGGAATGTCATAAAATCATGGATATACTTATGGGTGTAATCCAATTTTAAATTATTCTTACATGATGTTGGTGAGATACCTAGAATGTGAACCTTTATACTTTGATACCCTACTTATTCAAGTCTTCATATTGACTTAGCTAACATGGGGGTGGTTGGGTATGCTTTTGAACATGAAATTGGTTGGAGCACATCTAAGATGAGATTTTCCCCTTATATTATGAGTAAAGACATATATCACTTGATTTAATTAGATTGAGGAAATGTATGACCATGCTCAGTTGATTCACATATGTTGTGTTTAGATATTTATATTAGAGTCATGTGATTCACTCATCTATAAGATATATGACATGTGTTGTATTCATTGAGTTGGTTAGTCTTTTTTAGAGAATAAAGAAAATATGAGTTGTCTTATACACGATTGGAATGTTCTATGTCTAGTGGTCACTCAATATTAAAGGGATTTTATAGGTCTATATATGATGTATATGATACATATTGTGGCCAACATGTTGATAAAGTGATATGAGTATGTTTGATGGAGATCACACCAAACCCCTTTGTAACTTGAGTGACATTGATGCTTTACTAGAGGATGATCTTTGCTTACATAAACTAAATAGGGATTTTATATTTTTTTCAATGCTTCTATTTCCCATAGGGTCACATAGTTAGGATTTATGATAATGATTAAGTTTTGGGAATTTTTTTTGTTCAAAATGAATAGATCTTAATAAAAATATATCCAAAATATTTTAGATGTATTCACAAAGAGTTTTGAAGTTATACATAAAGTCCTTATCATATTTTAGTGAAAGTGTCATATTGTTGGAATTGCATGTAAAATCCATGCATGTGATGCATATTTAATACATGCATATGATTCATGCATACTCGAACTGTTGCATACGATGTAGCTTGTGTCGGAACTTCCACATCCTCTCTATATGATTTTCATCATTTACAATCCATTATGAATAGATTAAAAGTATTTTATTTTAATGAATTGAACAATTTCAAGGTATTTCATTGAACATGAAGTAACACATGTGATGATTTATGTTTTTCACTCTTTAATGGAGAGAATCAAGCCTCAACTATATAAGGGATGTGATCCATCATATTAGTGAGGTCGATTGTAATCAATAGTTATATGTTCATCAGTTTCATGCAAATATTTTTTTAATCTCCCTATTCTTAAGCCATGTTTATCTCTTCTGATAAGGTATGAGGACCCCTTTAAGAATTCGTGTATCCTCACGAACCATTCATGGATCCAGTGGCTGATGTTCCCCCCTCAGAGGCAATGGGATTTGATCAACTGCTTCTTATATTCATTATCAAGAAAAATCCAATGAAGTAATTATTTTAAAGCTATTACTACATTGTCCCATGTATTCTCTATTTTACAATTAAATGTACTTGTTGATTTCTTAAATATAGATCAAATTGTTTTTGTCTTTTCTTCTGCCGCTAAAGATAATAAAACGATCATACGAAATACATCAACACACAAACACACACTTCTCTCTCTCTCTCTATATATATATATATAAACATATATAAAAAATGAGTAGATAAATAGATATAAATAGAAATATAATAACATAATTAATATTTAATAAATAATATCAATATTGTGTAATTTTCAATAAATAAATAAATAAATAAATATAATAAAATAAATAGAAAAATAAATATTAATAGATATGAATATATATAAATATAAAATATAAATACAAATTCATATAAATCTATAAATATGTATAAATAAATAAAGATATAAACTAGAGGAAAAAGTGCATTTAGTGGTGGTTTTCAAAACCACCACTAAATGATTCATTTTTTGTTTTTAGTGGTGGATTTAGAAAACTGTCTCTAAAGCACAATGGTTCATTAAAAATAACCACCATTTAGCCGTGGTTAAAACTGTTTCTAAATATAAAATTCTATTTTATTTTTTAAAATTATTTATTTTATTTTAGTAGCGGGTTTTAATAAATAATCACAAATAAGTGATAATAAATAATAATAATTTTAATTTTAATTAATTTTTAATAATTAATAATTATTTAAAATTATTATTTATTATTTATTATCATGCATTATTTAAAATGTTAATTAACCATTAATCATTAATTTTTAATTGAAAATTATTAATTAATTATTAATTTTAAATTATTTACTAATTATTAATTACTAATTGGTCATTATATGTATATATTACAAAATTTAAAGCTCTATTTTATAGTAAATTTCTATACATCAGAATTTTGTAGTCTTATTTTTACCTAATAAAAGATACTTGTCCTCTTGAGCGAGATCTCATCTTTCCTCTAATGTATATTTATGTCATGACACCCTCTAGTGGTACCCCTCTTGAGCCAATAATGGAGTGAGGGAGATGACCTCCAAAGATCTCATCCTTTAGGCTATGATTTCATGACTTGAACCGAGGATATACATACACATAATTGGAGGGAATTACCCTCAATATATAAATTTAAGGTTAAAAGACAAGTTGAAACCATAAAAAACTTCATATCATAATTAAAAGATATCCAATCCCACTACATGTATGTGAAATTTCATACAAAATTGAAAAAAAAATGAAAATACTAAAAATAGATCCTAGGTAGTGGCCACAAATCTATAATAGCTCCTAAAAAACTCCTCAAACTAGTAATGCCCAGCTCAATCAACCACCAGCTCCTAAAGATCTGAAAAATAGTTTATACATTTATAGGACAAAGATAAAATATATAATAAGTGGGTCCCTCCCTGAAACCTCTCATGAAAAATTTGAATGAAGTATACTAAATCTTAGTGAATGAACAATGAATCCAACTCGTTACCTTTCATAAGTGAACTAATCTCAACCTCACCAAGGCTTTCATACCAAATAACATACAAAAGTAGGTAACGTAATATAAAAAACATATATATAGATGAAAGGTACCCCACAACCAATTCCTCCCTAGTTTTTGTGCTCATTCCACAATAGTTACATCTTTTTCTCATCCCCTCCACAAACCACCCTTCACCCCATTCATATATATACACCATATCCATTCTATATCCCATGTAGTATAGCACAACCTCATCCTTAATATAGTAACCAGGTATAATTTTTGAAATCCACCACAACCTGGGTAATATGTACTATACCTCAATCCATTAAAACCCATACACAATACACCTATAATAACCTTTGGCTACTATATCTATAATAAATGCATGTTCTATAACCTCAAGTCATTACAAGACACACATACATTTATGGGAAAACATAGAGCCATCACAAATTGTGCATGCCCCACAAGTAATACCACAATCGAAGAGAGAGTGGGGGGAGAGGGAGTAGTCATCCATCCTTTGCCTCTAAAACCTAGATGTTCAGGAAAACACCCCCCAAAAAATTTGAGTGTTCGTTTTCTTACTGACTTGGGTGGGGTGCTTATGAAATAATAAAACATATGGATAGATATAGAATACAACCAAACTAATAGAAACAATCTAGACTTAAACTTATTTTATTCTATCATCTCATATGAAATCCAAATACCACCACTAAGGTCTAGACCCCGACATGCATGCAAGCATCAAAATTGAATATTATTTATTTATCAGCCATAAATTAATTAATATTATTATGTATTCATTTCAAAGGTTAATACATTAATCATCTAAACCCAGTTCCTTCAACACCATAATCTATTGGATGCGTTTATTAATGTTCTAGTATGTCATAATCATATATACTCATTAATAACCACCCTATTCTATTATTAATTCATCTACCATTCCCTAATTTTTGGGTACTCTATGACATATCCTGATCTACCACAAAAAAGATGTACTTATCATGCATAAAGCAGAACTACATTAAGAAATTGAAAAAAAAAACAATAGCCAAAAAACCATACATTTAAAGCATCACCATGAATACATCCAATGAGAAATCCCAACTCTCAACTCATTCCAACCACCCTGGTGTCATCTCCGACAACATTGTGAACAATACCTTCCATACTTCCATCACCGATATCAATCCACCATTGAAGCCTCGGGAAACCCATCCAATATCTCACAAAAACACTAACCACACCAATCTTGTAACAATCACAACAAGGATATACCATCCTAGAACAAGAATATATGAAATCAAAAGCATTTGAATCAATATAAAACTCTTGATAAAACTAAGGTTATATCATAATTTACATGATACTTTCACAAAAAAGGACAGGCTCACTCATCCCCACATCAATTATCTTTAGAAATCATCCATTTCATTACACTATGGAATTAACTGATTGATTATGAATAGGTTATATCACCAAAAAACCTATTATTAGAAGCTATCAATAGCTAGAAATGACCATAGACATGCTTCATGCAATACTTGAATATTACTCAAATTTATAGAATAAATAGTAAATTTAATTCACTTGTCTCTTTCAGTAACCACCTCATCTTTACCAGCTTTATGTTGTTTATCAAATTTTAAGAAATCAAATATTCTAACAACAACATCCAATGAAAAAGATATCACATTATTTATAAAATCAATAGATAACATCATTAATATAACACAAATTAAACTTGATCTTGATATCCCAATTCCATATTTCATTCCTAATTTAGGTTGTTACCTTTATTATGGTTGATTCCATCATTTACCAAAGAAATAAAGCATGATAATTTCACTCTTACACATAAAATAGGAGAGATGTTTCAAATACCATACCTCGAGACATATATTTCAACATTCTCCAATCAAGAATGAAGTAACAACCATAAATCCCTAACCAATTATCCCATAAAGAACTCATGATCCTAATAATATCATCTTGATAAGAACCTTTCATCAATATTCTAGAATAAATCCATGGAAACCAATGAAGAAAAACCACCATTACATGGAAAGAGGGAATGCGAGAGACCAAGAACCATTATAAGGAAGGAAACTCACTTGGGATCACCAAAGAATCAATCTACTAGCAGATCTATGAACCAAGGATCAAGTTCCATAGATAGACGCTCAATAGACTCCAAAAAACTCCCCCTAGGTCACTAAAAACTAAAAAGAGAGATTAAAAGGAAACAAGAGAATTCAAAGGGGCAGTAATTTTTTTTACCTAAGATGGAAAAGAAAAAATTCATGACATGAATAAGTGATTCACATGGTGAAACATTCAATTCAACTATCCACAAAAATTCAATTCACCTATATCCTAAAACGATAGATACAATTCCTGTCTTAAATAAGGATTTCACATTGTGAATTTTTATTGGGAAACTCTATAATTTCAACCTTGATTTTTCCATGTCGTGAACCACCTCACCATTTCATGAAGACACATCCACTCCATGAAACAAGAAGTCATAGTATGAATGAAACCTGGAACATTGACCAGTAGCTATATTTAGAAACTCACACTGTGAGACACACTTTTACACTACAAATGGACTCCTTCAACCAGAAACTCTAGCTTCAACCTCCACCTATCACCTAAATCCCCCTTCAAGAACCTTGAACTCCTAGAATATGAAAATTAATGAACAAGAATGGTCCAATCCATTACATAAGATAACTCTAAAATAATTATCATCCTTGAGAATTAAAACAAAACCTGGAAAGGAAGGAAAAAGGAAGGGCCCCAACAACCATCCAGTGAGATATCTCTAAAGGATCTCACTAAAATAGGAACATGGATAACACTCTAGAGGAATAAGGCACATAAATTTTCACATTAATGACTATCTAAATACACTCTCTAGGGAAGATAACTTTGGAACAAAAAAATTCTATCAATAATACACTTGATAAATGAGGAATAAACCATCTCATAAATCATTGTCAAACAATCATTAAAAAAAAATACCTCTCAATAAAATCAAGCATCAAACAACTCGAGATACTGAGTGTGCATCTGTGACTCCAATCCAAAGTACTCTCCTCCAAGAAACCATGTAGCACATGACATGAACCAAGGGAAAAACATGATTGCAAAGCACCTTCCCTTGATAATCTTGGATCTCAAAAATACACTCTTAAAAGGTATTATCATCCTCAACATCCAACTCACCCTAGTTAATAACATGAGAATAATCATTTAAATAATGGAGAAGTTTTGACATGTGAAAGATTTCATGAATCTTTCTCATATGCGGGGGAAGTTCTAATCGATATGAAATATCTCCAAGACATGCCAACACATAGAATGGTCTAACAAACCATGGAAAAATATTAACCCCATGACCAACCATGACGAGGAGATAACTCTAGGAACACATGATCTATGACATAAAACTATATAGGTCTCCTCCTATGATAAATGTATAAATTTTTATTATTCTATGCCACCTTCATTTACTCAAAAATCACTTGTACCTTATCCATCATATTTTTAACCAATTTTGATCTGAAAAAAACTAATTCTATGACCTCAATCTAACATAGTAGATAATATAAAGTCCATCTATACAATGCTTCAAATAGATCCATACCAATGGTATAGTGATAATTGTTCCTATAAGAAAAATTTTCTAAGAGTAAGTTCTTCACTCATGATCCTCCAAAATCTAGAATGCATGTGTGAAAAATATCTTCCAAAATGTGGATAGTCTACTTTATCCAACTATCCATCTACCGATGAAAAGTATTTTTGAGCTAAAACTGATATATAAAAGCATATTGGATACCACTTCACACCCTAAAGGTAAAATAAGGATCATGATCAGAGATGATCATCTTCAAAACCCTATAAAGCCTCACAAACTCCTCCATATACTACCTTGAAAAAACCTCCATCGAGAACAAATACTCAATTGATAAGAAGTGAGATTCCTTTTTAAAGTTGTCCATGATCACCCGTATAGCATCATATCCTCTCTGAGCTTGAAGAAAACTGATGACGATGCCTATTAAAATTTTCTCCAACTTATGTGGGGGAACATTTAGAGACCGAAGAAAACTAAATAGAACATGATGTTGATACTTAACCTTATAGTAGACCAAACATTGATACATGAACTCCACAACTAATCTCATTATCCTATGCCACAAAAAACAACCTCTTAGATCATGATACATCTTCACCACACTAGGATATTATACCAAAGGAAAACTATGGAACTCATAGATAACAACATTCCATATATCAAAAGGAATAGATAGACTCCCCTGAAAAAACACCCAATGTTGACCATCCTCTAACCACCCCTTAGGATAATCAAAAAATATGTATCGATCTCATAAAACCTCCACCTCATAATCCCTAATCTAGGACTCTTCCACCTGCTATGCTGAGGATGACTACATAGTCATTTGATAAAGTCACCCTCTACCATCAACTTTACACATATCAATGTGAAATAATGAAATCTCTTCCATAACTCTCCAAGAATATCTAGATACTCAAATAGCATTGATACTTGACTTCCTACTCAAAGTATCCACCAAAATATTTCTCTTCTTTAATATATAGGAAATATCATAGTCATAGTCCTTTAAGAATTCTTTCCACCATTGTTCTCACAGATTTAAGTCACACTGGTAGAAGATATAATTCAATATCTTGTGATCTGTGATGATCAAAAATTAGTCTCCAATAAGGTAGTACCACCATAACTTCAAAGAAAATGATACCACAAAAAGATCAAAATCTTGAGTGGAGTAGTTACATTCACGAGGTTGTAACTGTTACGACCCATAGGATATGACTTCTCTCTACTTCATTAGAACACTACCCATACCGAGATGTGAATCATCATAATAAACTTTGAATGCACCACCGTCCTTCAAAAATGAAGAACAAGAGAACTTACTGGATTTTCCATCAAATACTTGAAAGTAGCCTGAAACTATTTAGTCCACACAAACACATAATCCTTCCTTGTCAAAGCTGTCAAAAGAGTTTCAATCTAAGATAATTTAGATAAAAACATTTTATAATAGCCAGAAAGACTATAAAAAATCTACATATTCATAATATTATTGGGGGATGACCAAAAAATGATAGCCTCAATATTTAAAGAATCAAAAACTACTACACAATGAGATATATCTTAACCCAAGATGTGGACTTCATATGTCAAGAAATCACCCTTAGTCAGCTTCCCAAACAACTTTTGATTCCAAATAACTCCCAAAACAGCTCGTAGATGTTTCACGTGCTCCTCTTCAGACTTAAATACACCATGGTTTCATCAATAAGCACTACCGTGAACTGTTAAAAAAACTCATATAACACTGAATCTATAAGTCCCATGAACACCACTAGAGAACTCACACAAAATGGAATTAAAATGAACTCATAATGTGTATAGTGACATATGAATGTGTTCTTGAAAATATCACAATACTTCACCCTCATTTGATGATATCCTGATCACAGTCGATCTTCAATAACTGGTAAGCCTCATTTAGATAATTTAAAAATCATTAATATATATAAGAGGATGGTTGTTCTTCACCATCATCTGATTCAAATGATCATAATTGACACATTGCCTTAGACCACCATCTGGCATATTTGAAAAAAGAATCAGAGCACCCCATGATGACGCACTAAGAAAATAAAACCTCACTATTGAAGATCATTAATCTGAATCTATAGCTTTTACTACTCATAATGTACCATATTATATGAGGATATCAATATTAGAAAACACCCTACCTAAATTCTATTCCAAACATGATCTCTTGGTGAGGGGGTAACCTCACAACCTCTTCTAAAAATACATCAAGTTACTCTTCAAAAACCCTATTAAACACTACCAGATGAGATTTTATAGAACTCAACATCAACTTGGTCATCAAGAAAGATAAGTCTTCAATATACCTCTGACCCAATCAAGGGTATCTTTCATTAACTAACAAAACAAAATATCCATCATTATAATAAAATATAACACAAATCTTGAAGAAATTCACAATATATTAACCTAAATAAAGATAGTCCATTATAAGGATGAAGTTTTATGGTTATATCCATAAACATAGGAAATATCTCCAAGAGTGATGTTTTCTTAACACTAGCTCACAATATCTATACACATCATACAAACTAGCTCAGCCTCCAAATGGAATTTCCAATGCTAAGGTAACTAGAAGCCTCTCCACCTCAAGTACCAATGCAAGAACTAGGGTAGGTAAAATAAAGGAACACATAACTCTCAAATCAAATAGAACATATAAACAAGTAGAAAAAATGTAGATAATACATTGTATAATGCCCAGCTCACCTAATGTTGAAAATTATAGAGCATGAATCTTACCATGACCTATACTACATCCCCTATGGACCAGAGGATGATTACCTCCACGAACGTGCTATGATTGTTGATGAAGAGGAGCATCATGGGGATTTCCTTTTCCTAAACTTTCTCTCCTATGCTAATCAAAATCTAAAGTACCATGATGCTACTTCCTCGAATGGTACTACTAAATGGATGAGCCTGAAATGGGAAAATATCCCTTTAATTATTTATAACAAAGGTTAAACACTCTCTCTTCTGAAGTACACAACCTATACATGAGAGAAAAACCATGATAGATTAACAAGTTGGTGTTTAATACCTGATGACTCCAATGAAACATGATGAAAAAGGCTAGAAATGACTCCCAATTATCTGAAAATTATTCTATCTGAGAAACCGAGAACTTATAGATACTTCTCTTCTCTGTAGAGAATCTTGATGACTCCCCTCCCAAGATTAACTAGTTCTGATCAAAATTATCTTAATAACCTTTTTCTTTGATAGTACCTCAGGACATGTCATCAAAATAAATGGGGTGACCTAGTGTTGTATCTCTAGATGGAAAGCCTCATTGAAATTCCTCACAATGGCATCCTAATCCAGTATAAGTTTTGAAGAAAAATTCAAGAGGATCCTATATCAGATACTGAACTTCTTCACATCAGAACTCTCTTAACGAAGTAAGAATAATTTTCCAAAAATACATCTTTATGGTAAATGAAAGAAAATCACCATAAAAATGGTCAAAAAACATCTCACATGAAACATTTAACTCCTAATGATCCCCAAGGAACAAGAACCATCACTTCCGAGCTACCCTCACAACAGCATGACATCTAAAAAAACTTAGTTCTCCTTCTAATCATGGATTGAACTAAACAAATTCTACACCTCCTATAACCAATCCTTGTACTTCCAATCTGAAACAAAGACCTCATAATTTTATAGGCCCTAGAGTCAAAAATCTTTAAGTGTCCTCCTATAAGAATCATCATTTTTTATCTCAGCTATGAGTCAATCTATCGAAACATCCAGGTAAATGAATTTGGTATGAACTTTATGGGGATGTTAACCTAGATAAATATCCACAAAAAAACTCACGGACTTCCTAAACCCAAAATATGGAATACTTATAGTTAATTATTTAAGGATTTTAAACTAATTCCCAATAACTACCGAAATCTAAACATGAACACAAAAAATCAATCAATCATTCTACATGCACTAGTACAAAAATTGGCTTCTGCGCCTCTGGGTACGGGCGACCGCCAAAGGCGGTCGCTAATACGGAAATAAATGGGCGGGATTTTTCCCGCCCCATCGTTGCTCTCTTCCTCAAAATCACTATTGCCGCCATGGGGCCCCACCGTCGCGCCCCACCGTCGCGCCCCGCCGTCGCGCTCCCTCCCTCGGTCACCGCCATCCAGTCACCCCTCCCTCACATGCCATCTCCCTACCACCCTCCGTCCACCCCTCCTTCACATGCCATCACACCCGCCCCTCCCTCCGCCGCCGTAGATCCGCCATGGCCGACCACTCGAGGTCTCTGGTTCCGCCTCGTGCCCCCGCGTGTCCGGTGTCGCACCCACACTATCCCGCGGACATGAAACCTGATTTTTTTAAAAGGACCTTTAGCGGCCGCCATTGGCGGTCGCTATTGGTTTTTACCGACGGAGCAATTGCGACCGCCAAAAGCGGTCGCAAGGCGGTCGCTAAAAACCTTTAGCGACCGCTTTTGGCGGTCGCTATTGGTGTTTATTCTAGTAGTGATGATCCCAACTTGGGGTCTCTCCTCTATAATTATCATCACTTCACTTAGTGAAGGGTTTTTTAGAGTCTAATGACATTTATTAGACCAATAATAACTGATTAAAAAAAATTTCTGGAGATCTCCTTGCAAGATAATATGAAACCTTCATATGAAATTGAAATGAAGAAACATTGTAAAAATGGCATACCTTACACCAAAGAGAAACTACTAAATCTTCATCATCATCATATGGTTTGATAAAGATCACTAAGTCGAAAAATAATTCCACCTTCTAAATGAATCCATAGGTTTCACTGAATCGTTTGATGAATGGATGGGATTAATCTTCTCTCCACAGTATATTAGTACCTATATATGAAATAGAGGATGATAAAAGAGCCTCAGGTTCATGGGGTTTTGACCAAACATAAGGATCTCAATCCACACCCCTTTGGCCATCACATGGAAGTATTTAAATATGAAATCAAGGATGATCCTTTATTATCCTATCATTTTATCATGTGTTAAAAACCATGAATAAATTCCATGTCTGGTTCATGTATAATATTCATTTACTCATTGTACATTTCATATTAATATAAAATAAAATAATTTAATGATATCTTACATGGGTGAAACACAAAATGATAACAATTTATTATATTTCTGAAATCACATATTTCATAAAATAAAATACCATTATGTTCATGGAAATCATAATTTTCATTATATATATATATGGATTTAGGGATTATATCCATAAATATCCCACTTACACTAAATACTTAATGTTTTTGTGACATTTCACCTTATATTGTATCGTATGTAATACCATTTGAAACCATATCCAAAACTCCTTTTGGATATCTTCAAAAACTCTTTTGCAACGATATCATTAACTTTATCATGTATCACATCATATAAAATACCTTGAGAATACCCATCCAAAACAATTTTGGATTAAATATAAAACAATTTTAGAGTAGATATCTAAGTCAAACTCAATCCACATTCAATCAACCAAAATGTGTGACCCCGTGGTACTTTATATTATTAAAAATAAATATGAAACTCTGGATCAGTATATGTAAAAATTAGAATCCCATAGAAAAGTTTCAATTTTACTCAAGCTATAAAGGGATCTGACATGATCTCCATTGGAAACATGTATCTCTATACTTGTGTCAACCGGTCTGCATCATATGAAAATGTGAATTATCATATTTTTACCTTTTCAAAGACATTGAGTAACCATGAGGCAAAAAGAATGCCAATCCCATATATCCAACTCATCTGTTATCAACTCTCAAAGTGTATGTTGAACTGTTCAATGAATACATCATATTACATTCATCAATCTAGATAATCACATCACATGTCTATTATCTGGATAGATATACAGTTTTTAGGTGCAGCCACACTCTCCCACAATATATCTAAATTGATGGCCCAAATGTCATACTCATCACACAAGAGGAAAAATTCCATCAAGGTTATGCTCTAACTGATGACATGATCAGAAACATACCCAACAACCCCCATATTAGTTAAGTCAATATGTAGACTTGTTTAAGTAGGGTATCAAATTATGATGGTTCTCATGCTTATTATATCACCAATATTAGGTAGTGGGGAGTCAAATATGATCCATGAATCCCCTAGTTTACCAATTACATCTATATGACACTCTATGTGGAATACTTAGTAGGTCATCCAGTGCACAAAAAGAATCATATTATTTATTTCATGCCTCATGAGAATATTCTGTATCTCTATACAAGTATCATACTCATTCTAACCTTAACAATTCTTCACAACCTGTAATAATTTATGATGAACATCAGTTAAGGATAAAATCAAAGTCATACATTGAGAGGTTAATTATTATTACACTGCACGAAATGTATATCTATACACAAATTTATGTATCCAATATGAAATATTGATAAAATATAGGTTTCCTCAAATATGATACATTTCAATATTGTTAAACCCTTTTATGAATATTTAACAAACCCAACATAAAAACGGATTTAAAATATCATATATGTAAAACTTCCAGATCAAGCTTTTGTTTTCTACACTTTCTAGGTTTTTTAACTCTTTACTTCATATGTTATTCTGATCACATCTCTATGTGAAAATCTGAAAAAACTCTCCCACTGAACTCTTTAGTAAGAAAAATCTTTGAAGTAGGCAAGTTTGAATAATAGAGAGACTTTGGAATCAGATTACCAAATATTCAACTTCTTGAAAATATTCAAACTTCTTAACTTCACAATATCAAATGTTATGATGTCAAATTATATTGTATACTTAGAACTCTTTCTAAGTTCATTATCACCATCCTTGGAACACTATTCCATCAAAATATTTCCTTGAAATAATATAACTACTTACATTATTCTTTACCATTCCTCCTAAAATATTTTAGGATAAAGTGATAATCACTTTAATACTATAACTAAATGAAAATCTTATATTTTTCTTTACCACCACATCCTAAAATATTTTAGGAGGCATTGATAACACTTTTTTATGGTAACTAATGTATCTATTTACATTTTTCACTACCAACATACCCTAAAATATTTTAGGATATCAATTGTAATTCACCTTTTGATTTTGATTGGTATAATACTTTAAGAAATGGTGCCTTTAAATTTTCACAATAAATAAATGAAAATTTTTAAATTTTTATTTATATTCACATATCCTAAAAACTTTTAGGATATTGAGTAAAAAAACTTTAATCTTATACTACTATAAAACTTTATGAAATAGTGATATCCACTTTGTAAATGGAAACAAAATGTTAGTCTTCACATTTTTCATTAACAAAACACATCCTAAAAAATTTAATATTTTAAGTTAAAATACTTAAACTTAAGATTAGTGTTATCCTTTATCTGTTAATTTTGAACTTCTATAAGTACAAACATACTCCAACTATCCTTTTAGAAACTATATTCTTTTTATAATATCTTTCTAAGACAAACAAACCCTTTTGTGTTAGGAAATAACATTTATTTCCTTTTATCTATAATATTTAACAAATAAACTATTATTTACATATCATATATGGTATTCTATGTGTTTGGAACATTTTTCATTCAAAAAGAATAATCTATTAAAATAAACTACCGATGGGTGGTGGGAACACATTCCCACATATTTAAAAAAATATCTGGATAAACACTTTATCCCGTATAAAATAATTTTGTCCATATCTTTTTCTCAAAATCTGTTACAGAAATTAATGAATCATAAACCATGTGTATACATTAAATCATCTCATATTTTCCATAAAAACTATTTTTCAACAAAATATCTTCTCATATCATATAAAATCAACAAGATGGAGATACACATATTTTACTAAGATTCATTTGAGTTTGATAAAATCCTTTACATTCAAATCCTTTATGAAGTATCTATTTACTTCCTCTCATGAATATAAACTACAAGCTCAATAAATTATTCCTTTGATGTTTAATTCTTGTATATTTTCAACACTTTGTAAAATATACATTAGGTATCATACACCTTTTAAAATTGAGGAATTGATTTATATAACATTTATAATTTCCATGGACATTCCATGGAGCTTCACAAACTCTTTTAGGTATGTATTAGATAATCCAATCATATTGAATTATTACTCTTCTTTAATGAACACTATAGGATTCAATGACCTTGATTATATTCTTGAAGAAACATTGTTTAACTTTTTAATTAACTTTTATTCTTCTGATTTAAAATTTTACCCACTTGTACTATCTATACAGTACTACAAACTAGACATTATATTCCCAGTTCATCCATTATCAAAACTTTGAGAATATTGGTTAAAAGTTTCTTGAATTCATTAAATTTTTCAAAACATTTACATAAATGAAAATAGTATGAATTCTCTAATTAGAACAAGCCATTTTAATCTCCCTTAAAGCATGTTATAGAACTGAATCTAAGATTCAATCATTTATGTTATTAATGCAGCAACTCCTTTTCTCCATAACTTGAAATTATCCATAAAGCTCTAACCTTCAATTCTTTCTCATATTTTGACCTTTCTGTATTTTGTAAACTTTTATAAAACATACAGTTGATTTCATATATATTCCGTAAAAATATAATTGAATTATACAACTAAAATGGTTTAAGGAAATCATTAGTATTATCGAATCATCAACATATTTAATCATATTAAATATCATTTGGAATACCCAATCATATTGAGTATATGAGATTAACCAGGAAGGAAATATCCTGAAACTTATAATTTTCCTTAATAAATTTTCTAAAATCACCAATATTTCATAATATTTTTTCTTAAGTTACCAATCTTATGAGTAACTTACATTAATATTATACTTTCAAGGATTGATTTCAATGTTTGATGATGATGATGTTATTTATCCACAATCGAAGATTTTATCAGATGAGTATCATGTTTTATAACCATTCAATAAGAAATTTTATTAAATGAGATCCCATTGAAATTATGACCCCTTTTAAAAATCATCATATCCATTAGTGTTCCAAGATCCATATTTTGCTAATAAATGAGCCCTCTATGGAATTTATTTCACCATTTTGTTATTTAGGAAGAGTACCATTCCAATCATATCATATATGATCTTGGATAGTTGAGTAGACAACTCTTAGTCCAATCCATCATATGGATAAACCTAACTCTATTCCTCTAGTAACCTAATCTTATTATGGTCTCCCGGCTAGTGTAACCCAAAACAAGCACCAAGAACTAGCTAAAAAGGATAATCTAGGGAATCCCAACAATGCAATGACTTACACCAGGATGAACTAGTGTCTCCCATTCTTGATCTCCATACAGTAGATAATCCAAGGGAACCCAGCTATGGAATGACCTACTTGGTTGGATGATCGAGGTCTTGAAAAGTGCTGTTTTAGAAGAAATATCACACTTAGTATTTGAAGGGGATTTTAATCTCACCATCTTATCTCATGCTATTACCTTAATTCATTCTTTGAATAATTTAGTTTATAATTCTATTCCCCCCACCAAATCAATATATTCAAACTGTATTGATATGTAACTCTTTACACAATGCACAAGTTTGTGTTACTCACCCAAAATTAGAAGTAAAGTATATTCATACATATCTAGATGCATTATACTCATAAGGTATAAGAAAACTTCATGTAAAGGAATAGTTTTATCCACATAAGTAATCCCAGAGTGATAGATAGACAACCCCATTCACTAGCCTAGACAAGGTATAAGACTCTAGGTAGGTAGGTAGTCTGGCCCCAAGTCCCTCCACTCGATGATACTTTACTCAAGAGAGAATACAATTACTCATAACTCTAATAGAATAATATGTAAAAAATATATTCAAAAACTAAATTCAAGTTTATAAATTTAATTATAAACTAAGCTCATGGTAGATGAAAAAATAAATTCATTATCATACCTAGCATGTAATGCAAGGTTACATTTAAAAGCAGTTAAACAATTAAATTAAAGTATACACCATTAATCATATAAATAATTTATAACTATGAATAAAACAGGTAATAAATTTAAAAATAAATGAACAAGTCAAATATTTAAAAATGAGACAACTTTTATGAACAATTCATAATTAGAATATAATTAAAAGCATTTTATAATTTTAGCTTTATATTAGGGTCATTCCATAATTCTGAATATAAACCCTTTTTATACATTCAAATATAAACTCTTTTATATTTATCGTTATATTAAATTACATTTTAAATATATGATATTTTATGCACTAAAAAAAATTTATAACTCAATTTCTATTATGTAAAAATTTTACATAATCTAATATTATATACTTAATAATCATTTAATCCTTGAACATATCAATCATAAAAATAATTTTGATGTTTCTTAAATAATATCCAAATAAGGACCCCTTTTATTTTGAACAGGTCAAAATAATTAATTATGAATAATTGATAATTTAAATAAATTTTATATTTGGCCCTTATTTCATAATATATAACCGTTTATAAATTATTTCTTATGATTTCTAAATGAACACTTTTATATCTAAATCATAATAATTTCCATATAATTTGTTAAAATTTATTTCAAATGTTAATATTTAACATTTGGGAAAAATGATTCGTAAACATTTATTTAATTATAAATAATTTACAATTAATTAATTTATAAACATTTTATAAATTAAAATATCCCAAAATACATTTTACATTGATTTATAAAAATATTATAATCCATTAAAATCATTTTTTTGTTAAAAATGTTTTTAACAATTTTTTTGTTTACCCTTATGTGTAAGGGATAACATGCACAATGGTAAACACTTTTAACGTCACATGAGCCTTCTAGAATCGTTAAGTAAAGGTAATGAGACTTTTAACTTTAAATGATCCTTCTTGAACCATTGCATAAAGCTAATGTAGATTTTACCTTTACACGATCCTTTTTGACCCATTTTTTAAAGGTAATGCGGTCGATTACCATTAAGTAGACTTTCTGTATAAAGGTATATAGAAAATTCATTTCACTATGTAATGGTAATTTCATTTTGTAAAGGTAATGTTGAGGCTACCTTTATGTTGAGAAATATTTACCTTTATGCATAACTTCTGTACAAAGGCATCAAGAAATTTCCTTATGCCGCGTAAAGGTTAAAATGATGGACCCTTACGCATAACGCTTCTATGTAAGCGTAGATTTAAATTTTCTTAAGTTACATAAAAGTAAAAATAAAATAACATTATTAAAATCCTTCTAAAACCATACTTACATTTACATTACACCTTTATATGTATGGGTAAGATCTTTCAAACCTCAAGTAGATCGATCTACATAAGGGTACGGAGAGATAACCCTTATGTAGACCACTCAGCATAATGGTAAAGCATTGGTTACATTTATGCAGACTAGATGCATATGGGCAAGGCTTGGGTTATGTTTACATAGCCCAGTACACAAGGGTATACCCTTTTATGAAATTGAATTTCTAGATATGTGAAACTAATATGTTTTTCTATTCTTCTTCATTTCAGGCGAGTTTTCAAAAATATAAACACATGGACCACTCCGATACCACTGAAGGTGGTAGAATATAAATTACACATATGAACTTGTCTAACATGAAATCTATATAAACCTATTAAAGGACTATTTCCCCATATCTTGGAAAATATGACTCTTTGCATCACAATGGATCTTCTAGGTTGAGATCCACACTTTATCACTATTCATGTATGAGATTTCCTAGGAATTGGTTAACACTTCAACCTTCCCTTTGATACCAATAAATGGTTTTGTTATAGGCTAATAAAATTTATCAAATTAAGGAAAAAAATTAAAACCCTTGTTTGAGGATATCCATGTAAGATAATATGAAACTTGAATATGAAACTAAAATAAAGAAACACTATAAAACTGGTGTACCATACACTAAAGAGAAACTGCTACATTTTTATCATCATTATGTGGTTCGATAAATATCACAAAGAAGAAAAAGTATCCCATATTCGTAGTGTATCCATGAGCTACACTGAATCATATAATGAATGGATGAGATACTGATTCTCTCTATGGTATAATAGTACCTCTATATGTAAAGGAGGAAGATGAAAGAGCTTTGGGTTTGGGGAGTTTCTTCCAAGACTAAGGATCTCAATCCACTCCCCTTTTTCCACCATATGGAAGCAGTTAAATATGCAATTAATGACACATGTTGATTATCCTCTCATTTATTCATGTGTTAAAACACATGAATAAATTCCATGGTCGGTTCATACATCATATGAATTTACTCCATATAAATTTAATATAAATATAAAATTATTTCATTTAATGATAACTTACCCGGGTGAAGCACAAAATGATAAATGTTTATCATTTTGCTGCAATTTCATATTGCATGAAATAATATACACTTATGTTCAAGAAAATCACAATTTTCATACAATATATATATATATGTGGATTTATGGAATATGTCCATCAATAAACACATTTGGTAAGATTAGGTTCCTTGTGTTGGTCAGAATGGGATGAAATACCCGTGTCCTAACCAGTCTCCCTTACATATCCCAAATCTCCATCCTATCTCTCAAATATCAACTCTGATGACACTCTATCATGAACCCCATCAGTTCCCCTCCTGGGCTGAAAATAGAGTGATGTAGATGACCCCCGAAGCCTGCCTCCAATAGTCCACCAGATGAAGACTAACAATGAGGGTATATATACACAAAAATGGGATTAATTAGCCTCAATATATAAATTTCATGACCAAATATAAGATTAAACCACCAAACAACTCTATATCATAATTAAAAGATAACCAATCCTACTACATGAATGTATAATGTCATTCAAAAATGGAAACAAATGAAAATATCAAAATTAGATCCTAGGCAGTAACCATGAATCTCCAACAACTCCTAAACAACTCCTTATACAAGTAATGCCTAGATCAATCACCAACCAACTCATTCGGGCTTGAAAAACAGTTTATATATATACATATATGGGGTAAGCATAACATATATAATTAGTAGTTTCCTATCTAAAACTTCTCATTCAAAATGTGAAAGAAGCACACTAATGCTTAGTGAATAAACAATGAATCCAAATCATTACCAAACATAGGTGAACTAGTATCAACCTCACTAAGGATCATTCACCAAATAATGCACATATGTAGGTAATGAAATATCAAGTGTATATATATTGATTAAAGGTACCCCACAACAACTTACCCACTATTTTTTCACTCTCTTGACCCAACCGTTACATCTTGTGCTCATCCCTTCCATAAACTATCCTACATCCCATACATATATATGTATCACAACCATTCTACATCCATTATATCCTAACACAACCTCATCCTTAATATAGTAACCATGTTAATTTTTTTGAATCCACCACAACCTAGGAATTATATACTATACCTCAATCCATTATAGCATGTAAATAATACACCTATAATAACCTTTGGATAATATAGATAGAATACATTAATTTATTATAACCACAAGCCATTACAACCTGCCCATACTTGTATGGGGAAACTGAGGCCCATCATAGCCATTTCATGATTTCATGTAATACCACATCTGAAGAGTGAGTGGGGGAGAGGGAGTGTCTAACCGTTTTTTCCTTTTCAACCTATATATTGGGGGAAACACCCTCAAACATTTTGGTGTTGGTTTCCCTACTGACTTACATGGGGTGTGTATGAAATAAAAAAAAATAAGGATAAATATAACACAAAACCACACTAAGGTAAACTACCTATCCTTAGAATCATCTACCACTATCATCTCAAAGGTTACCTAGCTACCACTACTAATGTATAAGTCCCAACATGTACACAAGCATCAAAATTCAACATTAATTATTTGCAACCATAAGCAGCATCACATCACTTATCATGTTTGGTAGAATTAAGGGCCTTTCATTGGAATGCATGGGTCCCTAAATACCTATGTCCTATCTGGTCTCCATTGGACATGAATGTACTAAGTTCAACTAATATTATTTCCCAAACAACCCATGTAATCCTCAATTAGGAATAATCCAAATCTCCATCCTTTATCTAAACCATAATGTCCAATACCACTTTTTCTTTACCCTCAACCACTAGTACCCCTATCAGCTTGACAATGAAGTGAGGAAGATGACCCTTGAAGCCCGCCTCCAATAGGCCCTGAGTTGGGAACTAAAACTGAGGGTATACATACACATAAATGGGAGGAATTATCCTCAATATATAAATTTAATAATAAGATATAATATGAAACCACCATATAAATCCATATAATAATTAGAAGATAACCAATCCCACTTCATAAATGTGCAATGTCCTACAAAACTGGAAATAAATGAAAATAACAAAAACATATCCTAGGTAGAAACCGCAAATCTCCAAAATCTTCTAAACAACTCCTCTAACTATTAATGCCCAACTCAATTACCAACCAACACTTGTGGACATGAAAAGTAGTTTATATGTATATATATATATATAGTGTAAGCATAAAATATATAATTCGTATGATCCTCTCTGAAACTTCTCATGAAAAATGTGAAAGAAGCATACCAAATTTCAATAAATAAACAATGAAGATGACTCATTACTTAACAAAAGTGAACTATTCCCAACCTCACTTTGACTCAGTAACAAAATAACACACATAAGTAGGTAAATTAATATTAGCAGTATACATATAGTTGAAAGGTACCCCACAACCACTTTTTTAGTGGATTTTCACTCTCACACCCCAATAGTTATTTATTGTGCTCATCCATTCCATAAATCATTCTGAAACTTATGCATAAATATATTTATCAAAACCATTACAGATCCTCGATAGCTGAAACAAAATAATACTTAATATAGAAAACAATAACTGAAAAACCATCCATTTAAAGAAACACCATGTACACATACAATGAGAAATTACAATTATAATGAAATTCCAAATACCCCAGTGTCATCTTAGACACCATTATACACGATACCTTCCATCTAACCATCACTGACATTGATCCACCATTGAATCCCATAAAAAACCAACCCACTGATTATAAACACACCAATCATACTAAGTTCACAATAATCACAACTAGTCTCTAACATCCCAGAGCAACAATTTATGGTGAAAAAATCATTTTCAACAATAGAAAACTCCTGGGAAAACTAAGGACTTATCATAAGGAATACAAGGTTTTCAAAAACAAGGATTAGATCGCTCATCCCAACATCAATTATCTTTATCAATCATCCATTTCATCCCTGTCAGGAATTTTCCAATTGATTATGCATAGGAAACATCACAAAAAAACATATAATTAGCATCTATCAATAGTTAGAAATAACCATAGTCATGGTTCAAGCAATACTTTCATATTCCTCAGATTTCAAGAATGGACAATAAATTTAATTCACATACCTCTTTCATTAACCACCTCATCTTGACAAACTTTATGTCATTTATCAAAGTATACCCAATCAACTATACTAAAAACAATAATCAAATAAAAAGATAGCATACTATCACGAAAATCAAGAGGCCACACCAACATAGTGTAAATCACGCATGATCATGATAACAAAATTCCACATTTCGTTCTTGATTCAAGTTGTTATATTTATTTTTGTTGATTCCATCATTACCCAAAGAGTTAAATCATAATAATTTCACACACGAACATAAAATAATGGAATAAAAAGTACAAATCTCCAATTGCCTCTCCCATGAGGAACACATGATCTTAAGACTGATAAGAACTACTCATCAATCACATAGGATAAACCCTCAAAAACAAAAGGAAACAAGATTCCATTTCATGGTAAAAGAGAATGGGAGAGATCAAGAACCATCTAAAGGAAGATAACTTACTTGGGATCACTAAATAATTGATCTATGGATTAATCTATGAACCAAGGATCAATAACCATTGAAAGGAGCTCAATAGACTCTAAAAATGTTCACTAGGTCACTAGAAACTTGAGAGTGATCGAAGTGAAATAAGGGAATTTTAAGGGGATGCCAAATGTATACCTTGTATAGAAAAGAAACCATTCACACCATGAACAGGGGTTTCACACCATGAAATATTCACGTCAACCATCTGCTGAAATTCAAGTCACCCAAATACTAAAAGTATATAAATAATTCATGTCGTGAATAAGGATTTAACATCATGAATTTCCCCTAAAAAACTTTAGAATTTAATCCTCAAATTTTCCACACCACAAACCACAACTAAATTCCATGAAGACACATTCATGATGTGAAACAAGTATCCACACTACAAATGTGACTTGTAGTAATGTCTAATAGCTACACCCAAGCACTCACAGTATGAGACACTTTAACGCCATGAATGGACTCCTTCAGCTAGAAATCCAAGCTTCAACCTCCACCTCCCACCTTAAGCCACCTTTAAGCACCTCAAACTGTGAGAATACGCAAAGGAATGGACCTGAAGGGTTTGAGCTGTTATAATTTTTGTATATATATATATATGTTTATATATATTTTCATATATTATGTGGGTGTATATATATATATATATTTGTATATTCATATGTGTATATATATATATATATCTATTTATATCTATTTATATTTATATATAATTATGTTCAATAATATATATATGTTTGTATTTATATATATTTATGTAAATTTATTTATATTTATATATATTTATGGACATATATATATTTTTGTATATTTACATGTATATGTATATATATATATGTATTTATATATATTTATATGTATTTATATATATTTATATATATTATGTGTGTGTAGTTATTTATATTTTTGTGTATATATATATTTATGTTTATATAAAATTATATATATATATATATATATTTGTACGTATTTGTGTAGATTTATTTGAATTAATAGATATTTCTATTTATTTATGCATCTTCAAATGAACACACACATACTATGTTGGTATACATATATAAACATATTTATATGTGTGTTTATATTTATATATATATATATATTTATATTTGTATACTGTTCTGTTTAATTATATCTATATATATGTATTTACATATATTTATGTAAATTTATTTATATTTATATATATTTACATATATTTATAAAATATATATATAACTATATTTATATAAATTTATATGAATTATATTCTTATATATATATGTATTTATAAATTAGTAATAAATATATGTACACACACACATATATATATTTTATATGTATTTATATTTATATATATAAGTATATTAAAGTTTACTTAGTCTTTACATAAAGGGAATGGTAAATTAGAATGGGAGAAAATCCTTAATCACAGGGCTCATCCTCCCTAGGGGTGAGAATCCCTAGAAGCATCATGATTTTATTCAGAGAGTCTCCTTCATTTGGGGGTTCTCGGATTGGATGTGCATATATTTAATTTGTAGTTTTTTCAATTGCATTTTTTTCTTTGGACGAATCTAGGTTATAAGCATGGAGTTCTCGATTGGTGTTCCTAAAACCTAGATCACTCCACCAAAATGAATGGTTTTTTTGAATTCAACATTTAGAATGTGAGGAATGTTTTTTCTAGGTATTAGTCAAATTACTTGGTCTAAATTGGATCCTTTGGAATCTAAAAATACCGCATGACATTTTCATGGTGATTGGAGATCCTATCCACCTAGAAAGAGAAATAGAACTTGATTGTTTTGGCCATTTTTCTATAATTCTAGTTGAAGTTGATCTCAAATTCACCTTAGTTGATATTTTAATAATCTCCACCCAAACTGATGATATTCTCATCATCGTTGAGTATGAGAAGCACCTGAAGTTCTATGGTGCATCTTTGGTTGTTGGGAATTTTCTAGAAGTCTTTTGTAAGATTTCCTTATGCAAGGTTTGTGGATTTAAAGGACATTTTACCAAGGTTTGAAACAAGTGAAAAAAGGGTAAGGCTACAACACCGAAGTCTTTTGATGTCTTATATGTGCATAACTCTGTTAAATATTTTTCTCAAATGCCTTGAATAGTTGACAATGATCTTGTTTAGGGTAGTGTGTAACCTACTATTGATATAGCTGGGATAAGGTTACCCAAAGGGAAACCTAGGGATCCCACTAATTCTAGGGAATATCTAGAATAGTAGGATACTGATATTCATCATTCCCATTAGGAGCATGATCCACACTGTGGGTTAGCAGACTCACATCAACAAAACTTTTTAGTTGATAATTCCATGGATGAGTAGAAAGTTCCCTCCTTTTGAGAAGCTATTACACATGACATATAGATTTATAGGTAGGTTAATGATGTTGATATTACATTAGAGGGAGAACATTAAGTGTAAGATATAGAAGATCATCAATTGTGGGTCGAGTAAAAATTGGTCACATATAAGGGCCATAAGGGTAATATTAAAGTGGAATTCACTTTAGGTAAGGGTTATAACTCTAAAAGTGACTAGTATCTAGCATCATAGGCTAAGAATATGGTAAAGTTATATAATACCTTTATTTATAGTCCCACTCCCAAGAAGGAGTAATATCGAGGAATTCCTCCTAGTGAACTGTCCATTGTACATTCCGATCTTTTGATAAAAGGGGCCTCAAACTATTTGAAAAAACCCTTTTTACATTTTGGTGATCTGTTGGATGCTTTAGGTAAACCTATGAACCTTTCATCATATCAAAATGCTGAGTATTATGGGCCTTCAGTGAAAGAAACCATGTAAGAAATGGATTATTTGGAAGATGATCATGATATACTGGCCACATCTAGTGAATGGGTATCCAAGCATGAAAGTCAAAGAAAGGAAAATATATCAACTTCTAATTGTTTTGGAGTGCTAGAACAACCTCAAGATTTATAATACTTAACTATAGAAAAAGAGGACAAATTAGAGATCCTTGAGATTTAGGTCCTTCTAAGGAAGGCTAGTGGTAATGAATATGCCTCTCAGGCTGATGTTGTAGAGAGTTAATTTGAGGGATTAAAAGATCCCAAAGGACCTATGAAACGTGAAAATACATAGAGGAGAGGTAGAAAACCAAGAATTCTAGGTTTTGGATGTGGTTGAATTAACTAGGTAGCTTGGTACAATGAAAGCCTTGATGACGAGGTTGAAATTTTTAAAAAGATCAGTCTGTGACTTTCTATTTTTGATGAGGGAAATTTCTTTTTCTGACCCATCCTCTATATTTGTGTTTTTTCTTTCAAAAAAGGGGCTTCGACCCTAAACATTTCAAAAAAATATAGCTATGTATGTATGTGCATATGTAAGTATTTATAAATAAATAAAATATAATAATTCTATTTAATAAATAATAATATTACTATGTAATTAGTAATTAATGTTGGAATATATAAATATATAAATACAAATAAATAAATATGAATATATAAATGCATATGAATATATATAAATAGATAAATACACATACACTCACATGAAAAAATGTATGAATATGTAAATATGTGTAAATATATAAATATATATATAAATAAATAAATAAAAATACATAAAAGTATATCAATACACACACAAAATAGTAATTACTATTTAACAAATAATATTAAAACAATGTATTTGGTAATTGATGTATTAATATATAATGGTTTAAATATAAGTATATAAAAAGATAAATAAATATTAATATATTTAACCCAAAAAGCATAAACCATGGGAAAACCCATGGTCTTACAAAATTTATTAAAGGAGAGAAAGTATATAGAATAAAAGTGAAGGAGGAAGGAGTGAAAATATGTGGCATCAAAGACCACCAAAAGAAAAGCATCAATGATTATTTTCTTTTATGCCTACCACCCCTTCTTCAAGATCTCAGATGTCTTCCTCTTTTCCATTGATTTGGAGCACGCCAATTTCCATCATGGTCATTCAGATCAGGTGATTCCACCTCCACATAATGGTGATCAATATCTAGTTCGCTAGTGAAAACATTTTTTGGAATCAATTCTATCTATCATGAGCATTAACAAACTCCACCTGAAACACCTCCCTGATATGGGATCTCTTTAAGATATCATCCAAAGTGAATTCTTTTCTTATCAGGGATTGGGTCCAATGGAATAAGAACACTCACCTGAGTAACGATTACTTCATCCCTTTTTGAGGGAGAATCTGATGAGACTTCAGTGATCCCTATTGCATTTTCCCCTGTCTTTATTGCAGAAAGATCATTGGGATCTAGATGCCCATTATCATGCATATCAGCCAGCATAGTCAAGTCCTGCTTAACCAAAGGTGGGGCGCCATGATTTTCTTAGGAGTTACTAATTGAAATCCATCCTCATACACCACTTTTTCCTTTCCCTTTCTTTTAACAGTTAAAATTTCCTCCTACCTTAGATCATAATTTATCATTCTTTGAACCATATCCTCATGATCAAATTGTCTAGATGAGACCTCATTCCTAGTGGTCTTCATGATTTGTTCCTCCCCATTAGCCGCGTCAGCCCATGAGATCCTCTGGTCCACTCTCTCAGTTCTTTCCATTCTAGCAGCCATTCTAGACAGATGAGTCTGCATCCTACTAGCACTCAAACCCTCAACAGAAGAGGCCAACTCCACAATGAGCAATCCTTCCCCTTTGTCAACAACAGACCTTTCACTACTACCATCTTACCTAAGATCCTCAATGTACGTTCCTGCATGCATGGTACCAATGACCGCATCACCATCATGTACATTAGTATTAATATATATAAATATATAAATATATAAATATATAAATATATAAATATATAAATATATAAATATATAAATATATAAATATATAAATATATAAATGTATAAATGTATAAATATATAAATATATAAATATACAAATAAATATACAAATATATAAATAAATATAAATATATAAATTTTATACATATAACTAATTATATATAAATATATAAATATATATAAATATATATATATATATAAATATATAAATATATATAAATATATAAATATATATAAATATATAAATATATATAAATATATTAGTATATGTAAATATATATAAATACATGTAAATTTATAAATAGATATGAATATATATATGAATATATAAACACATAATTATTAATAAATAAATAAATACATATAAATATAAATAAATATATACATGTGTGTGTATACGCGCACATGCACACATTTATAAATATATAAAAAAATATATATTCTTTTTAACAAATAATATTAATAATATGCATTACCAATTTATATATATATATATATATAAACATATAAATATATAAATATGCATAAATACATATAAATAGGTAAATAAAATTTAAAAAATATAAAAATATAAATAGATATAAATATTTCAATATTTCAATATTTCAATATTTCAATATTTCAATATTTCAATATTTCAATATACATAAACACACATATAAAATTAATACCCCATTTAAAAATTTGAGTTCTCTTTAGGGTCCAAATCTATAAACCTACATTTTTTTAATATATAAATAACTTATATACATTCTAAATAGCCGTGATTATACCTGTTAGAAATCATCAAGACCATGGTCTGATCTGTTAGCCCATGGGTTTTTATAGGTTTTGACTTTAAATATTTAAGCTTACATAATTTTGGACCACATTTTATCTAATCCTCAATAGCTAGAATCCACACAGATTAGCTTGTTATGTGTATGCGGGTCTTGCTAGACCCACAACCTATAAGTGGGCTATCTAAAAGTTATGATTAAAAATAAACTAAAATATTCTAACAAAATAAATCAACATAGGTGTAGAAAAAAAAGAGTATAGTTTTAAACACATTTAATATTTTTAGGCATGAACCATCAAATATATAGTTTTTCTTCAAATTAATTAAAAACTAATTCTTTTCTCACTCCCTATCATAAGTAACCCTCACCCTATCTTTAATGAGAGAACCACCCATCCACCTATATATGGGAATTACTAACCACAAACATCTCTCACTCCCTGCTCCCTTGGTCATAACATATCAAGAAAAAATTATTCTTATATATTATTTTCTTCAAGCTCATAGGTCGGCTCATTGGTACCTAGTTGAAAAAATCCACAACACACATGGAATGTCTCGTGGGTCAGTCGGCCCGGTTAACACTTCTATTCATTATTTCATTCTATCAGTGATGTCACCTGTGTTTCATCTAAATTGGAAGGGCTTGGACTTCATCCATGATTGGGGAAACCAATGATGACATGGACGGAGGTGGAAATTGACTCCTCTCATGAATAGTGTGTATCATGACTCAGGTAAAAAAACCTAGTTTTATCCTTACATTGTGAGAGGGGTACACCTATCATCTCCCTTAAAAAAATACAATATTTTTATTACTTTTAAAAAATTTGATAAAAACTAATCTTTATGTTTATGATTATTTAAGTAATTTATTTTAAAAATTTAAAATTTTAATAAAATTATTAATAACATTAAAAAAAATTTAAAAATGTTAATAAAATTCTTATATCTAAAAAAATTAATCTTTGTGTTAATGGTGAATTAATAATTTTTAAATCCATAAAAAAATAAACAATAAAAAATGAAGTTATATTATAATTAAATTATAATTTCAAACTAGATTCATAATAATAGGATAAAATACTTTTTGAAAATAAAAATTTTAATAATTAAAAAAATTTAAAAAATTTATCACTATAAAAAAATAACTTTTATTTATATTCAAATAACAATTCTTACTCAATTCATAAATATAAGGAAAATTCATGAATTTTTAAAATAAAATAATTTTTATTTCTTAAATAATGCATTATAAAATTAATACTTTTTAATGAGATACAAAAATATTTTCTAAAAATGACATAAAAATATTTATTTATAAAAATAAATAAAAAAATTATTATAAAATTTAAAAGTTTTAAAAAATTATTATTTTTAAACATTATATTTTTTCGAAAAAGAAACTCATTGTTTTTATGGTCTAAAAAATTTTATGGCATAATTTTTAATGATATAAAAATATATTATTTTTAATGAATTTTCATATTATTTTTTAAAATGGAAAACATACCTTTTTGATGAAAAAATTACATTTTATATAAATGTAAGAAAAAAACATTGGAAAAACAACTGGAAAATCTACTTGAAAATCAATTGGAAAATTCTATTATAAAATTCCATAGAAAAATTACACTGTAAAATAACACTACAAAATTACATAGTAAAATCAACTCTAATATTTTAGAGGTGACTTACAGTGAAAAATTCATCTAGAAAACTTATATATAAAACATTTACTATAAATTTCCACTAAAAAATTTCAATAAAAAATTCCATTGTAAAATTATAATGGAAGGATTTACTGATAAAATCCATGTTCAAACACTAATGAAAAATCTCATTGGAAAATTATGTTAAATATTCCATTATAATATTTTTATGGAAAATTTTTAATAAAAAATTTTAGTTGAAACATACATTAAATAATTCTATTATAAGCTTTCACAAAATAATTCCCAATTAAAAATTAATTTAAAATAAAAAATCCACTTTAATTTTTTTAGCATTCTACAATGAAAATTTTCATCATAAATTTATACTTGAAAATTGAATTCGAAAGGTGTACTGAATAATTCCATTTACTATGTTTAATAAAAAATTACATCATAATGTTTCATTAAAATTTCATAGTGGAAAATTCTATTAGAAATTTAATCCTAAAAATATTTATTGTAAAATCACACTAGAAGAATTATGCTATTGGATTATTCGACTGAAAATTTAAATGAAAAATTATATTGAAAACACACACTATGTGTAGAAATTTCTAATGAAAAATTATAATGAAAATGATAGAATTTCCAATATAAATTTGTAGTGGTATCTATAATTGAAAAATTCCTGTGGAAACCTCAATTTCTACAAAAAAATTACACATTGAAAATTCATACAAAAATTATAGTTGAAAGTTTCATGGAAAAATTACAATTGAAATTTCTAATATAAAATTACAATGGAAAATTCCAGTGTTAAATTCCTGTGGAAAGTTCCATTTGAAACCAGTAATAGAAAATTATAGATGAAATTTCCATTTGGAAATTCTATAGGAAACTTCTACAGAAAAATTCTTGTGTCAAATTCTAATGGAAAATTCCAGCTAAAACTTCTAAAGGAAAATTCAAGCCAAAACCTCAAATAAAAAATTTCAATTGAAACTTCCATTAGAGAAATTAAGGTTAAAATTTCATTGAAAAATTCCTCTTGAAACTTACAATGGAAAATTCTAGTGAAAAAATCCATTTGAAAATTCTAGGGGAAACTTACACAAATATACGATGGAAAATTTCTCTGGAAAATAAAGTAGATATTTGGGAAAACAATTTGAACGGAAATTTCAATGATTCAACTTGAAAATTTGGCTTAAAAACTAAAAATGAAAACTCTAATATAAATAGAATATTCTAGTAGAAACATACACTAAAACATTTTAGTGAAAACTTTTACTAGAAATTTTATTCAAAATATTCACTGGAAAATTCTAGTGTAAAAATTTATAGAAAAATTATAATTTAGGCTTCCACTAGAAATATTCTTCTAAAGAATCCTTTTATAAATTTCTCATTAAAATTTTCCATGAAAAATTACACTGAAATATTACGATGATAATTTTCAATATGAAAAATACAATGAAAATGTTCTATGTAAAATCCATTAATAAATTTGGTTATGTAAATGTTCAATGGAAAATTAGAGTATATTATTCTAATGAAATTAACTAGTGTCAAATTAAATATAGAATTTCACTTGAAAATTTTATCTAAAAATTGCATTGTAATTATCTTGTTGAAATTTTAAGTGAATTATTATTTTCTAATTGAATTACTACTATAATAAAGTTTGATAGTTTAGTAGATACTTCTAGTGAAATTGTGCATTGAAATATTTCATTACAAAATTTTAGATTAATTTTCATTACAGTTTTTTCATAGAAAATTTCAAGATGAATTTTAAAGAAATGTCTTTATAATGTTTTTTCTTGAACATTTTTATTAAACAATTTCTATGGTTTTTTATTACTTGAAAAATAGTTTTTATATTTTCATAAAATCACATTTTTTATACTTTTGTAAAAATAATGTTTTTTATGATGACTAATAAAATTATTATAAATTAAATAAGTAAATTTTAATCATTTTTTAACGAAATAATATTTTTGTACATATATAAAAAATAATTTACTTTATCCACTCATATAAACACTATTTTTTATACTTGTGTACAAATAGTATTTTTTTAACATGATTAAAAAAATTGTAATAAATTTAAAAAGTAATTTTTAATATTTTTAAAAGAAATAAAAAATTTCTATGTTTTGAAAGGAACCATATTTTATTATATCCATAAAAATAATTTTATTTTCAATTACAAAAAAATTATTAAACAATTTCAAGACTAACTTCATTACAAAATATAATATTTTTTATAGCTTTAAAAAAATCTTAAAAGACAAATTTTTATTCGGTTACAAACACTATTAATTTTCAAAATACGAAATAAAAAATATAATTATTTTAAATGATAAAAATATAATTTTTTTTAATATAAAATAAATTTTAATTTTAAAATCTAAAAAATAATATATTTAGAAAATACAAAAAAGTATTTATCAAATTATCCCTTTTTAGGAATTCAAAAGTTCTCTAATAGACCAAATTACCCTTTATTATATCTCCTTCTATGATCTTGACATGTGTAAAAATTCTAATGTCATCATATCACACCATTACTAGATGCTCCAATATTTTGGGAAACTAGAGATGACAAAAACTGCTATTAGTTTAAGATGTAAGGAAGTGAGGATTTAGTACTTAAGGGGGAGATATGTGTATTGTGAATTGGGGATGGATATGATTGTATCTCATGCACATACATGAATGGATTACAGGAAGTCCTGGATTACTACCTGGGGCTAAACCCCCTTGAATAAAAAAAATCCAGTTTGAATTGTTAGGCCTCATGGGTCATTCAATAATAGAAATTTCTAAGTGTGACTTAAAAATTTATAATAAGGGATGACCTAATTTGGATATTTCATTGGGATAGGATGCGGTGTGATTCAAATTTTCCAATTGGATATGTGTGTGTGTTTTCTTTATAACCCTCCACAAAATTATATGCATTCTAATATAAAAATATTATATGTTTTTTATATTGGTATAATTTTTTTTATAAAAAAATTACATAAATAAAAAATGTTCTCATATGAAATAATTTATAATATGTAAGAAAAGTGAATAAATTTTCATCACTACGATTTTTTTTACTTTGGAGGGCTAGAATTATCCAATAAATAAAACATTATTATTTTTTGTATATAAAAGAAATTAAAATAGGCATGAAGTGAATAATTTAGCATCACTAAATTCATTTTTTATATATCAAATTTATATTTATATTATTTTTATCATCATATGAAATTTCTAAGATAGTGAATTAAATACCGAGAGGAAGGGAGGGGGCGAATAAGTGTTAGTCATTTTCTAATATTTTCTTGAGATAAACTCCATTTACATGTTAGAGAAAAATGAACCCACTCTTATTTTTCAATTATATTTTTCTATAATTATAAGGAAAATAAATAATAATATAGATTTATATAATATTTAAAAGGCTCACCCATAATGCAGATGTGTATTTCCATTTAGCAGCTGACATTAATAGAGTCAGAGAGAAATTTCTCATATCATAAAGTAAAATACAAGTATTCATGAGAATGTATGATTAAAAACAAAAGATAACAAGTTCCACACTTTATTATAATAAATAAAATAAAAAATTAATAAAATAAGCAGTGAAACTCAATGATGACTCTCCATTAATGAAATTGGTTTTCTTTGAGTTTTGTTGAGAATCCAAAAAAGCTTACTAATAAATATTCTTCAGTAATAACTATTCTTCACTTAATAAATATTTTTAATAATTTCAAATAAAGATTATTCATTAAAAATGAATTAATAAAGATCTAAAAATCTCATTGTATATTATAATTTTCAAAATTTATATACCTTTAATTTTTTAGCTTCAACAATCGCATAAAATTTATATTTAATTGAATCAATAAATATAATTATTTTTAAATATTCTTTGATCTGCCATGAATATTGGTTAAATATATGTTTTCATCTTTTTAAACAATTTTTCAAAATTCCCATGCATACAATTGTTTTGGGGACAAATGTTTTTTGACCCCATGCATTGGGTCCCAATTGATGGGGTTTAAAGGGACATCAATCATCCTAAATGTTGTAAAAGTAAACTCCAAAACTAAATTAATCCCAAAATTTATCAATACATCTAAAATGAATATAAAAAAAGATTAATCAGAATATTTTACCTTACATTAGTCAATTTTCCCTATCAAATATTTTCTTAAGTGTTTGATCAAAATCACTAATAAGTAGTAGAAAGACTCATTTATCTGGAGGTATCTACAGATCACATGAATCTACCATTGCTAAGGAAAGATCTCTTTCAACACCACATTCTACTATAACCTTGTATAAAGGTGAGAAAGAACAGTATCTAATAAGAGAATCAATATGAGGAGTTTCTATGTTATAGATCAACCCAAAAATTTGAGGAATAAGAATTTTCATATTGCTATCCAAAGACCCTATTTGTAACTCAAACATTCGACTATATTAATGAAACATTTCATAGGCACTCAAACATTAGAACTCTTTATAACACCCAACTCAATGTTTTTTGGAGTATAATGGAAATATGGGGGGGGGGGGGGGTGGAGTGGGGTGAATTTAACTTTTAAAAATTTAAATCAATAAAATCAAATGAAAATTTTAAAATAAAACAATTTCAAAAAGAAAAAGTGATGAAATCTATTAAGAGATAAACGATAAATTTGATACATACATTAAATAAGTTATTATCAAAGTAAATAATCATTTAATCATAATAGAAAGATGATGAATCAAATTTATTCAATTTATTCATATCATGATTAGAATAATGAAATGTGGAAAAGTAAAAGATATAGAATGTAATTTGATAAGGAGTTCAACAATAGATTAAAAATATCCCCTATGTATCCAGCCCTCAATTAGAGAGATATGTATTATAAATACCTTCACTTGGTTTTAATGAAATATTATGTACAAAATTTCCTTGTTTTTAATGGAGTCCCATTAATCACATCCCTTGTGTTTAACATAGAATTGAGAACCACAACTTTCCTTGGTTTTAATATAGATCCAAGAACCAACGATAGAAGGAGGTTGAGAAAAGAAAAATTTTCTATGGAAAAATCTATTACAACACTAGTATTTGATATCTATTTATGAATGGATACAAATAAAGAGTAATATATAGAGATAAGTGTTAGATAGTTTTATATTTAAAAATGGAGAATGACTCTTGAGAGGATGGCTTGGAGAAAGAGAAAAAAATGCTTAGAGATTCACAGTTGAAAGTGTTCTAATTCCTTTGGTGTTTTCAGTTGAGATTCATGGAAAATTTATCCTATAACTATATTCTTTGAGACTATCAAGAATGTTTTAGAAGTATTTGGGTCAATATGGGGCATTAAAGGGCCGAGTGTGAGCTTTTTTGACCATAATAAATACTTCTCTAGAGGGTGTTCCTCGATGCCACCTAATACCTAGTAGTCTCCACTGAGTATCCCATGGTGCTGATTGAAACTGATGCTCACTATCTTCTCTCATCGATTATCTTGTGGGACTTCTAGAGATCTATAGGTTTTTCCTCATACCACTGGCTAGACAATGACACTGCACTGGCTAGCCGATAATGCGTCTAATATTTTTCTTTAATAATTGGCTCCTCCACATCCTTCAATATCCTTCTGCGGTCTAACTTTCCTCCATCAATGTCTTCAACACATCCAATAATAATTCTTAAATATCTTTAATAATGATTCAAATTCTTTATTTTAATTACCCATGATCCTTAATATTCCATTACTTCATTCTTTAGAAACTTTAATTAGATTACAAGAAGTCACAATTGAGAATCATCCAATTAAATAATTAGATACAAAAATAAATCACTATGATCATTAAAACAACATGAGGGAGATATAAACAAACATACAATAATATTCCCCTTTTTGATGATAAAAAACACTTAATATAAAAAGATATATTTAAATGAAAATCAATATATAAATATTTATCAAAGCAAATAAAGACTTAAGACTTTTTAGATTCAACATGTTTAAAAAAAGATATATTCAACAAGCTCAAGACTTTAACATACAACTTACCTCTTCCAAAAAATCTAGAATGATATCCCCCTTAAACATACAATTTTCATCTTCTTTAAACTAATAAAATAATTTTCAAAAATATATCATTCTTTGAAAAAAACCCTAAAACCTTTCCCCCTTTTTGATTATCAAAATGGAAAATAAGTAGGGTAAAATAGTATATTTTAAAAGGATCATTCTATGGGATATATAATTTAAAACATTTTTTTAACAAAATAATTCTCAAGCCTAGAAAATGATAAAATATTTGAAAATGAAATTTTAAAAAAATTAAATGAAATTTTGAAAGAGACAACCTCTTTTCTTTTAAGAGAGCACAAATGAGAGATTGAGGGGAGAGATCATAAAATAAATCTTCAGAGGGAAATAATATATAAAAAAAATCAATTTTCCCCATGAAGATCAAATTTGATATCCAAAAATTATTTATAAAGGAAAAAATACAAGATCCCCCTCAAATTAAGCATTTATCAATGATCTCAAGATGGAAGATTTGATCAATTACTTAACGGGATGAAAACACCATTTTTGGAAAATCCACAATTTGATAAATTAATGATGTTCAATGGTGAAGACCTATAATATCTCAAAAACAAGTGCCTTCTGGTACCCTTGAGGGTTTTATAGTATTACTAAAATATTATTTG
Source organism: Viscum album (assembly GCA_963277665.1). Lineage (NCBI taxonomy): Eukaryota > Viridiplantae > Streptophyta > Magnoliopsida > Santalales > Viscaceae > Viscum > Viscum album. The sequence goes on along the minus strand of OY728127.1, from coordinate 1,187,588,971 downwards.
GGAATGGAAAAAAATTTAGGTCCACAAACAATGGATAATAAATATTTAGGGACCCAAACTTGATTAGATTTTTGAATAAGATTATAAGAAATATAGATAGACTTAGGCATTCCATATCAAGTGTTTTTATAATAACATTATATATATAAGATTCCAAAATTTATGAAAATATTTTAAAATTTTAATTTGATAAATACCTTTCACAAAAGTAGTGGGTTTTAAAGAACATTAATTATTATTATAAAAAACAATGATTATTTATTTTAACACACTAATAACCAAATATCATATTATGATTTTTTTCTCCTTGGGTGAATTTTGAAAGAGAGATTTTGAGATCCCTGATTTCAGTTTTGAAAATTTCAACATCCAGATAATTTTTTAAATTTAGAACTAAATCATTTTTTTCTTTAAAATAAGTTACTTTTAATCAACCATGTGCTTATATTTCTTTTAAAGAGTTTAATATAAATAAGAAACTTGATGAAAACTATTTTTGAGTTGTTCAAAAAAATATTCAAGTTATTCAGAACACATGAGACTTGAATAAGAGGATGATCAAGAGTAAGAGGTGGTAAAATGTTTAGAATTTAAATTTCTATAGACCTCAATTTTTACCATAAGGAATTTCAGACTTGATTCACTCAAGGATAATGAGACACTCCAAGTTGAAACATTCAGAACTTTCTTACCATTCTTCTTATCTGTTAACATATTTTTCTAGATTGAATATTTTAGTCTAATATGACCCTTTTGTTGCATTTATAGTATGTCACTTTTTTGGAATTTAATCTGATCTTGAATTTTGGCATGTCAGAATGATTTCTTATTTTTTTAGAATATTGTACACCATTTTGAAAATTTGTTCAAGTTATCCTTCATCATCAATTCCACTTTTATAAGAATCATCATCTTGGATTACTTAAAATTCCTTGTTCTTATTTTATTCCTTAGCTTATATTCTTTTTTTAATTTATTGGTGTTTCAGAGTGATCTCATATGTCATGAGAGATACAATGAGTTCTTCAACCATTGTATTCTTTATGTTTTTGGATTATTTCATTTTCGTGACTTTGGGAGCCCATGAACTAGGTAATACCCATAAAATTTTCTTCATGAGTGATTCTGTGAAAAAATCATCATCAATGGATTTTATATCAATGAAAATGTTAGTAAATATCATAAACATGCTGGTAACATATTCATTAGGATGCATGGAGAAAATTTAAAAACATTGAACATACATATCCAATCTATTATCTTCATCTTTATTAGTTTCTTTGTGAATAACATCTAATAATTTCCAGATTTTATTGGGAGTTTTACAAGTAGATATTCTATTGAATTTTTTTTGACCCAAACCGTAATGTAAGACATTTATAGCTTTGTTATTAAGTTAAATTTTTTTAACATCTCAAGGAGTCTATTTTCCTTCAGATTCTTTAGTTGGAACATTCTCATGCATTACAATTTTCCTAATGAGACAATTCATTCTAATAAGAAAAGTTAAAATTTTAATTTTCCAATAGGTGTAATTTTAACCCTCAAAGAAAGGAGCATGAATAAAATAATTAGACACCATTTTAAAATCAAACTTCGAAATCAGTTAAAATTTAAAAAGTAAAATTAAAAGTCAATTCTAAAAAATATTTTTTTTGATAAAAACTCAGAGAATCTTTTGATACCAATTGTTGGTCGGTGTAGAACGGTAAGAGAGGGGGGGGGGTGAATTTCCATTATAAAATTTAAATCGATAACAAAAAAGAAAATTTTAAAATAAAATTATTTCAAAAAAGATTATAGATTCATCATTGAAAGTGTTCCATTTCCATCAATGTTGTTAGTTGAGATCTGATGCACCTTGATCCTCTATTAATAATCTTAAAGACTACTGTAAAAGTTTTACAAGTCTTCAAGTCTAGATTGGGAATTAAAGATCTGAGTGGGAGATTTTTTGTCCATAATAAATGTTTCTTTGTAGGGTATACCTCAACACTACTAGATACCAAATTATCTCCACCAGGTAGCTGATGGTGCTGCTGGAAACTGCCTCTCACTCTCATCTCCAACTGGTTTCCCAGTGGGCCTTTTGTAGACCTAGAGGTTTCGACTCATGCCACCAGTTAGCTTGTGTTACTTGCTATATATTACTATAAAAAGTGGTCCTCCACTTCCTTACATGGAATTCTAAGGTCCCACTATCCTCCATCCATGGCCTCAACACATCCAATAAGACTTCATAAAGATCCTCAATAATGTTTCAAAGTCTACATTTTAATTACCCATAATCCTCAGGATTCCATCTTTTTGTTCTTTAAAAATATGAATTGGATTCCAAAAAAACATAAATAAGAATCACTCAAAGAAATAATTAGATAAAAAATTGAGTGTTTGTGATCATTAAAACACTAAGAGAGAGAGAGAGATATAGAGAGTGGAACAACACCCAATTATCAATTAATATGTTCAATATATAAGTGAACAAGCAAGAGATTAAAACTCTTCCTCCTAATAATCATATGATTATATAACCAATAATTATTACAGGATGTATGAGATCAAGGTTGAGCCATTTCATATCACATAACACATAAACTGTCATGAAGAGTAGTATGACATGGTGAAACTCACCACATCATTGTGTATTCTATGAAAGACCATGATATAGTCTAATCCACTATGTAATTGTGGTTCCTATAGTGCATATTTCTAATAATATCCCACTTGAACTAAATATTTGTAGACTTATCACACATTCAATTATTGTCACATAATATGAAACAACTCATGAAACCATATCTAAAACTCCTTTGTGGTATCTACGGAAGATACTTTTGGAAAATTCAATTATTTATATTCACCTTATACTATATCATATATAAAAAATTATAAAAATATACCCATAACTTATTCTAGATATCCTCAAAAACACTTATGGGGTAGTTCTCAAACATTAGTAAACTCAATCCGCATTCACATGACCAAAAAGTGTGACCATAAAAGCCTTTATAACATTGAAAATAATATCTGTTCTTGGATCCATAATTGTATGTAAATACCAGACTCTAGTAAATCATCAATTCTACTTAAGCTAAAAAGGTATGTGGTGTGATATCTATCAAATACATGTATCTGAATACCTGTATTAATTGGCTGCATCACATGAAAGTATGCATAATCATATAATCCATTTTTCTAAGACATCAAGTTACGATGATATATTGAGTATTCCAATCCCATATATACTCTTAATATGATCTTTTTTAATAGGTTAGGGTTGATATCCCTTTTATTAAGAAAATCAACTTCTATTTTTAATATGGTTGAGAGGTTACGCTTTACATGACACAGAGGCCTCGAGGCTTAAAGGCCCAATGCAACATGGACCAGTGGCCTAGTGACACAAAGGCCAAAAAATGACACAAAAACCTAGAGTGATAGATTGAAACGTTTCATGTCACCAATCAAACATCATGATGCCCCCTGCCAGTAGACATCACACTATGATCCCATACAGAAAGTTGAATATACAACCTTTCGAAGAGATGTTTTATCATGCTGGAGATGCAACATGTATGGGAACCCATACATCTATTGAATGGGAGGAGGGATGGATGATAGGTTCCATCACACCCATCTCTCTTTCGAGCTTCCCACATAGTGATGCCTAGGTGGACCATCACAAGCAACACCCGTCTGATGTCACTACTACTTTAGATTGATCCCAATTGAAGAAAGCCAAATGGAAGAGTACCCCTCCATCCCACTCCATGGGAACAAAAGGATGGATGTTGAGATTCATCATTCCAATCCCTCAAATTGATTCCACCCACTTGATAGTGTATATGAAATTACATTCTAATACCCTTAGACATTTACCTAATCCCTGTCATTCCACCTACTGCCCACTGGAGATGACATAGAGGTCCCGTGGTCTGAAGTGAAAGACCCAAATATTTTATGAAATATTTTTTTCTTATTAAATAAATTTAATTTATTCAATATATTATTATACATGCAACAATGATTTTCTTTAATATCTTGCATTACATGCAAGACTGAGTTTTACAGAACAAAAATATACTATTAATATTATTATTTAAATATGATAGTTATCACCTTACCTTCAGAATTATGGGTATGAATAAGATTAACTAAATTATGAAAATTTATTTCTTACACAATTATAAAAATTATTCATTGGTTCTATATTAATTATAAATGAAAATAAAAACCAATTGAATATAAAGGAAATATTTTTATGAAAAGCTATTTTTATGTGCAAAAAATTGTTTAATATTAATAAATTAAATTAATCACCATTAGTGACGAAATTTAAAAAAAATTATATATTATATATAAAAGAAATTTTCTAACATTTATCTAGTAGGTTTTATATACATATTGTAATAACAAATCCAATTTTACACTTAAAACATTACATTTTCCAAAAAGCGGTTTTTTCGCATTTTTATCACTTATTTAAAAAATATTTTTTATCACTTTTAGAAAATTAATCTGAGGAAATAAAATTAATTTTTGAAATTATCATATCATAATTATCTTATTATGGATTTTTTTATAATTTTATAAAATGACAAAATTTTCAGTGAATAGTAAAAATATTGGTTTTTATTTAGAATTGTCATTTATTTTAATGCTTTTAAAAACATAAAATTTATTTTAATATGTAATTAAAATTTAAACTAGTCCAATTATATATTTATTAATACAATTTATGTCATTGGTATAATTTTTTTTTGGAATTTTTATATTAAGACCTTTTATATTATGAAAATTTTCTCTTTGAGAAACCTTTTTTTGTCTCGCATGTGAGTTTAATTTTAAATTAAAATTTTACACTTCTGTGAATTGAATTTGGAAAAATGGTTTCCCAATTTTTAATCAAAATAATTAATATTGTCTAATAATTTCAACTTAATTTTTGAGCATAATGAATAATGAAAGCAGTAAAAATTATTTATCATGGTTAAGGTGAAAATGAGTTTATCAAGGAGTTAAGATTAAAAGATAAGGAGTAAAATGAGGCTAGAATATTTTCTGAACAATATTTTATAGACATATTTCAAACGTATCCCTTATATCCTCTATAATGGTCCATTATTATATCCTTGTATTGTATGAAAAATATGGGTGAGCATACTTGTGCTTACATTAACCTATAATGGAGAAGGGTATATTAGTTATGAATCTAAGAAGGGATTATGATGAGTTATCATGAAGAATGATATGTTCATATCTTATACCTCATCAAAATTGAAGGTCCATGAGAAAAATTACCCAACTCATTATTTGGAGTTAGGTACAGTTATATTTTCATCAAAGATATGAACAAATTGTCTTTATAGAGAAAGGTGTGAGATGTATACTAACCATAAATGATTGAAGTATATATTAATTCATAAAGAGATAAATATAAACTAGAGAAGTTGGTTTGATTTGATCAAAGATTATGATTTCTTGATACATTACCACCCTAGGAAAGAGGACAAGGTGGATGATACTTTGATATAAAAGGATCATGCTATCTTATCTATGACCAAGATAAAAAAATCCAATATTTATATATTTTTAAAATATGGATCTTGAAATATTGGAGGAATGGGAAATATATTATATTTATCAAATTATTTTTCAACCATATATCCAAGTGAATATTAAAGAGGCACATAAGAAAGATTTGGAGCTAAAGAAGAAGGTGATAAATGTTCCTGAGTTTAACCATGATTGTAATGTAATGACAAGGTTTTGGAACTGTGTTTGTGTTATGTCTATAGCATATTTAAAGAAGTAGATATTGGAGGAGCCTCATAGTTCTTAATTATTTATTAAACCTGAAAGTAGAAAGATGTATATATATTTTAAAGAGAATTTATGGTGGTATGGCATGAAGAGAGATATTACAAAGTTTGTATCTCAATGCCTGGTATATCAACAAGTTAAGGTAAAGAGAAAAAAATAATAGAGGATGTTAGAACCACTATCCATACCAAAATGGAAAAGGGAAAACATCACAATGTATTTTGTCATTAGACTCCCCAAAATGTTGAAAGGGAATAATGATATATGGGTAGTAGTTGATCACCATAGAATGGTAGCACACTTCATCAAAATCATCAAATATTTCTCTATGGATTAGTTTTTCAGGATATAAATTAAGGATGCAGTAAGATTTCACAGAGTACCACTCTCAATTGTATTTAATCAAGATTATAGGTTTACCTCAAAGTTTTAGAGAAGTATTCAGCAGGTTCTAGATATGAAATTAATCATCCGCATTGCGTATCATACTCAGACATATGGTCAGTATAAAAGAACAATTAAAACCCTAGATGACATGATAATATCTTGTTACATTGATTTCAAAGGTATTTGGGATCAAAAACTTCCTCTAGTTGAGTTTTCATACCATAATATATTTTACTTGAGTATTCAGATGGCTCTTTATGGATTTCTCTATAGAAAGAAGTGTAAAACTCTAACATGTTGTGATGATGTTAGAGAAAGAAAACTATTGGGACCAGAACAAGATGATGAAATGGAGAGAAGGTTGGATCTATTTAGAAACACATAAGGGAATCACAAATTCAACATAATAGTTATTCTAATAATCATCAACACAATCTAGAATTAGTAGTCAATGAGAAGGTGTTTATAATAATTTCTATCTAGAATAAAGTTATGCGATTCAGAAAGAAAGTGATGCTGAGCCCTAAGTATATTAGAAATTTTTATATTCTTGATCATATCAGGACAATATCTTACCATTTGGTGATCCCACTAAATCTCTTTCAAGTCCATGACATGTTCCATGTATCACTTTTGAGGAAGTAAATACCCTATCCATCAAATGTAGTGAACATAGAGGTCATACCACTGGAGAAAGATATTTCTTATGAGGATTAGATGGTGGAGATTATGTATCATAGAGAGAATGTTCTATGAAACAAGACCACCCACCTGGCCAAATGGTTTTTGTGAAAACACCAGTCTGAGGAAGCTATAATGGATCCTAAGGATAAAATGAGGTATAAGTATCCTCAGTTGTTTGTATTAGAGAAACTCAATTTTGAGGGTGAAATTAATTTTAAGGGGGTTATAATGTCACACCTAGATATTTAATGATATATATTTTTCTTCTTAAATAAATCTAATTTCTTCTATATCTTTCACTACACACAACAATTAGTTTCTTTGATAGCTTTCATTATACACAAGATCAAGTTTTAATGAAGAACAAGCTACTACTATTATTATTATTTAAATATGAAAGTTATCACCTAGCTGTTGGGATTATGAGTATGAATAGGATTAAATAAATTATTAAAATTTATGGTTTACACAATTATAAAATTAATTCATTGGTTATAAATTAATTATAAATGAAAATAAAAAACAACTGAATATAAAGGGATTTTTTTTATGAAAAAACCATTTTTATGCACACAAAAGATTTTTATCTTAATAAATTAAATTAATCGCTATTAATGAATGAATTTACTGAAATTTATATATTATATACTCAATAATTTTTTTTGAAATTCATCTAATAGTTTATATATATATATGATACAAACAAATCCAATTTTATGCTGAAAAACTGTATTTTTTCTAAAAAGATGTTTTGTCAAATTTTGCACACTTATTTTTTTTAAAAAAATTTCAGAAAATTAATTTGATGAATTAAAATAATTTTTAAATCATCATGTTTAAATTATTTTAGGATGAATTTTTGAGAATATTTTGAAATGATAAAATTTTCAGTGAATAGTAAAAATATTGGTTTTTATTAAGAGTTTTCAATTATTTTAAAGATTCTAAAAACTTAAAAATTATTTTAATATGGTTTTAAAAGTTTAATTATTTCAATTATATATTTATTAATATAATTTTGGTTATTGGTATAAATTTTATATTAAATTTTGATATTAAAACATTTTATACTTACGTAAATTTTCTCTTTGGAAAACAATTTTTTCATCACGTCTCTGAGTTTAATTTTAAATTAAATTCCACCACTAATGTGATTTGAATTTGTAAAAATGGATTCCATATTTTGAATCATAATAATTAAAATTATCTAATAATCTCAACTGATGTTTTGATCATAATGAATAATGAAAATAGTAAAATATATTTATTGCAGTTATGTTGAAAATGAGTTTACCAGGGTGGTTAGACTTAAAAGATAAGGGATTAAATGACCTATAAAATATTAAAAATCCCATTTTATGGACATATTTCTACATTATAACTTCTATCATTAATAATGGTTCATTATTGGATCCTTGTGACATGAGAAAAACATGGGTGAAATTCTTTCTTTTCAAAAATTAGAAGTGTGTCGCTCACCTCACTTATAAAAGGCCACCCTTATCCCTTCTTCTTCACACTTTAAAAACCACTTTGGTTTGGTAAATACCTGACCATATACCTTTATTAATTACCTAATAATATCTTATAATTCTTAGTTTTATCATAAATCCCACCTAGATAGGATTTTGGGGCAAACCTGTGGAGGTTACTTGAAGAAGTGGTAACATTATTCAATGAACATTTTTATTTCATTTATTATTACACCTACTTATATTATTATTAAACCATTATAATAATATATCCTCAATAAATTAAATATAATGAGATGTCATAATATAAAGATAATTATAAAACCCCATGATTTTTCAAATAAATTTAATATTGAATGCATGAAACACTGAGTATCTACAAAACACCACTTTGTTATAACATAGTTGGTAAACATAATTTTACCAACTGTATGATTTGAATTTCCAAAAACTAATATACATGATTATGTTCAATTAGATATTTAGAGTCTAATAAGATCAACTTACATTTTTAGTGAATAGTAACCTGACCCTTATGAATAGTAACCACATCCATGAAAGTATAAATAAAATTTGGACACCTTATAAATGAAATAGAGTATTTTAGCAATTAATAATTAAGTGTTGGTATTTTTTTGAGTAATAAATATTTAATTAAAATTTTAAATTAAAAAATTGATTTATAATAAAATTAATTTTCATAAAATTTATTCTTAAATAAATAATTTTTTGTCCTATAATTTTTGGACAATTTAATAAGACATTAGTTGATTTTTGAAAGTATTATAAAATCAGTTTTAAATTTAAATATGTATTTTTCAATTATATAATGATTTTATTTAAAAATTTAATTTCTATTATTTATAAAATTATTTTTATAAAATGGAGTTCATTTTTTAATTCTACAATTTAACAAATGGTTAGGGTGATTTTTTGGGATTTTTATGAAATACATGGTTTTTTGGTGAATAGTTAAATTTGATAATTTACCAAAAATGCCAATTAAGTGAATTTATGCTTCATGCTTGAGTCATGTATGATGTAAATGGTCATTGGTTAGAACACACATGCACTTATTACTATTTTTGGTCACAATAATCAACACTATTTCTTGATTTTAGAAAAATAATAAAATAATGAATAAGATATTCAAAAATTACTCCCCTTATCCACTATAACCCCCCTCACTCCCTATTTTATTCACTCCTTTCAAGCCTTGATACTTGTTTAAATTCATCTAAAATCTACTCCCAAGCTTCTCCCTCATATCCAACAGCCCTTGGTCTCAAATAAAGACAAAAAACTCTCCCCTAAAGAGGCTCTCAAGGAAGATAACATCAAGAGGTAGTTTTTTTCATTTCTTTTATTTCGAGTTATTTTATTTTAATTTTATTTACTCACCTCCTTTTATATAAATGTTATGATAAACCAATTACATTAAATTTACTGGATTTTTTTATGATAATTTAATAATTCCTCATCATCTCTCCCTTCCCCTTCTTTTATACTAAAAATGAAAACACCATCCGAGATGCGTTAATTTATCACATTCAAGGATGACGGGTTTTCAATTTCTATTAACATCTTAAATTATGGTCAAAAAACCATTATTATGATTGAACCAGATTATTATATTGGTAATATATCCTATTTAGGTTTCTTAAATCTTTATGTACACATGTTATTAATTTATAGATCGAAATGAGTTTGTTGTGATCAAAAATCACCAAATAACTCAAACATTTATCATTAAAGTTTAAATGAGTCTTCTTCACTCCAAATAAACAAATGAATTTTATAACTATTTAATATTATATATTTTCAATAATAAAATATAACTTCAAATTTGTTTAACCATTCTCATTCTACATGTTTATCCATACATGAATATAAGTAAACCAATCATGAAAACCAAGGAAGAAAACACTCCCAAACAATAAAATTGAATCTATTAACCCATAAAAAGGGCATGAATGAACCTAATAAGTTTATAATAAATAAATTAAATTTAAAGGATATTCGGGACTCATTAATTTTAATTTTTAGGTCATTAAGATCAAGTGGGGAACACCTTCGAACATAAGGTAAGTGTTTCCTCATCTCATTTCCATTTTTGTGAGACATTCCTTATTCACTACTATTATTTGTGTATGGTGTATGTATACTATAAATTGATGTATCATATAATGAATCTATTTAATTTTATGGTATTCAGTGTATCATTGGTTTATTATTAGTTTTGGGGCATATGATTTGATTGACTACAATGTGGTAATGGTTTTCTACCCGAACCTCCATTTTCATTCGGGTTACCCTTATTCTATACTTAACTCAATTAAATTATTATTTATTCATATTTAATACTCATAATTTTTTTTTAATTTTATATATATGTGTACCATCCAGAATCATACATTAATTTATGATTAGTTATATGTTCTAAAAGGATCTTTCAAAAATTCTTCCTAAAATAAAAGCCCGATTCAGGGGAATTTCTCAAATTCTTACCAATTTTCAAGGGAACTCTATAATATGTTTTTTGAAACCATTTTATTTCTAAAATAAATATTTTTATTATAAGAATACTATCTTAATTCACTTTTAGTTTTATAAAAATACTTCTCCAAAAAAACTATTCTTTTTAAAGTAAATGAGTATTTATCTCAACAATTACTCCATGATTTTATAAGAGAATCTTCATATATTTCAAAACTCTTGTTGATTCATATGTATTATTGGGATTAATATTTCAAGATATCATCTACCATATTTAATTCAATGTTTTTATTATTATTTTGACTATGGATGTGATATGTTAAAACCATTCACCAATTTACTCTGAATGGTTAGTGTTTATACTCAATGTTCGGGAAAAGTTATTTACATTTCATATGTTGGTTTCAATATGAATGTATATTATGTTTATATTTATCAAATTCATATGACGAATACATTGGAATTATTAAATGTTGGGTGGGGCCTGCTATATCCCCTCGATGAATCAGTAGGTCTCACGAGACAAACTAGAGTCTTGGAATGAGGCCTTGAGAGTATGGTTATTTATAGTCTTTGCACGAGGCCTTGATGGTATGGTTATGATGTCCCGCATTATTCATTCCCTCATTATGAAACTATTAATTGATAGTTCATGTGGTTATTTGACTAGTAGAATACCCATGATTATTTTTTATTATAGAATTATTTATTCAGCTCTTATTCTTTCCATATTATGTTCTAGTTTATTTTTAAAGGCACATGTTTATAGTTATTCACCATACCTAATGTTTATGTTTTTGATATCTTCTGCTATATTTCTTACCGTTACTGAGCGTTTGAGCTCACCCCTTTCAAATGTTTTATTTTTCTGAGGACATGAAGAAGTATATTATGAATGAACTATAGGGATAACCTAGAAGATATGGATGTTTTCAAATTAATTTATATGTTGTATTTATTTTCAAGTTATAATGTTGAACTTATGTATGTATATTGTTTCAAATGTTACTATACTAATCAGTACTCCAGGATGCATATTCATTGTTTATATACCAATGTAATAAATAAGGCATCAGATCTAGGAAACTGGGGTCGGGTCCTTACAGAAATGACCAATATCCATCTTCGTTTCTCTCAAATGTAGAATGATAATGTAACTCGTGTGTATGGTGGGATACCTTCTCGTGAAACTGATATGACTCACTTTCCATCAACAAATTTAACATTTGGGTATGATAATGGATATAATTTCTATATATGATATTTTTAGAATAATTATACTTCTTGGAATATAATATCACACGTATCATTTTTTACTTTCCATTTCATGGGGGATATGATAACGTCGATCCTGTGTACGGTGGACTACCGCCTCGCGAATCATTGTGATTATTTTTTAACTTATTCTTTACATTGAAGGTAATAAGGATAAATGTAATGAATATATGTAATATATATGACATTATAATTATTTTTTAAAGTTTACTTACTATTAAACTTTATTTCATTCCATCCGTCGAAAAATGGAAACAACGTTCTAACTTACGTACGACGTATCGTCTTTATGAAAAATGTATTTAATTTTTTTATCTATAGATTTTTAGATGAGTATAATTATTTATATAATGAATATATATTATATTTATAACATGATTAATATTATGGAGTTTATGGAATTATGTTCAAATTATAAGTCTTGTATCTACCAAACGGAAACAATCATGAAAAGATGAACTTGTTAACACCCAAAAATGATGATTTTAAAAAGGAATTATTGAAAAATGGGTGTTAAAAAATTATAAGGTGATAAAATATGATATTATAACTATTTTTATTTTTTTGGTAATGATTTATAATAAATTTATAATTATTATCGCGTAGGTTTGAATGTGTGTGAAAAAATTCGAGACTTGCGGTAAGGGATTTTTGTCTCAATTTTCTTTCTTTGGGACATAAGTTATGATATGCACCTACCTTTTTTATGAGGTTTATATAATTCCCTTTTGAAATAATATATCATTAATATACTTCATATATTGATATTTAAAAGTTTTATTGATGTTATTATTTCATGGGGATTATGATTCAAAAGTTATCATAGTGGTAAGGGTTTTATGACCCAATCTCGTTATTAAATGGGATTGTTCATGATTATGATTCTAATGATGAAATATTATGATCTCTTTCTCAATAATTATCATGAATTTTATTATAATTTTTTTATTTGTTGAGAATATATGTTTTTATTTCATTTTCCTCTCTTTAAGTACTTAATATATCAAAAATATGTTTTGAAGAAAAAATAGACTTTATTCCTGTCTTCGGTCCAAAATCCTTTTTCCACTATATCCATATTTTTAAAAAATGATTCCATGAATGTTTTAAATATTCTATTATTATTTTTTAAATATATTTTTACCCATGTTTGAATTTTTTAATTTTTTTAAAAGAATCTTCTTATCGTTTTCGGAACAAGGCTCTTCTGTGTTAATAAATAATGTGAAATGAATATTTGTTTTTACATATATAGAATGTATGAAATTCTCCACCATCATGAACACTCCATTATTTTAATATTACTTTATAAATTTTAATTATTATTTTAAAATAAAATTTTTTCTTTAATATTTTATAAATTTTTAAAAAGAAGTTATTTCAATGTAAAAAAGGATATTTTCCTCAAGAAATATTCCAAGTGATCTTTCAAAATCAATTTTCATCTAAGTTTACATTGTTTAATATGATATAATTATTCCATACTTATTCTTTATCTGGATGGTTTATGTTTATGATTATTATGAAAATATGTTCATGAAACCCATTCCTTTTATATAGGTTATGCTATGATGAAATTATGAAATGATTATGAAACCTATCTTCTTTCCATAGGTTGTGATATGAAAAAATGTTTATGAAACCCATATCTTTTTGTGGGTTCTGATATGATTAACGTTTTTTTATCTTATGGAAAATATATGTATGTTTTTTATTATGAGATGGGTGGGAGCTATATATCCCTCCAATGAAATAGGTAAATATTTAGATCCCATGAGATAGACCAAACTGGAATGGGATGTGAAACCAGTTCAGTAAGATACTTTGTCTACAATGATGTTCTTGGGAGTGAACCTTGGCTAATGTGATGGTTTTTGGAGTGAAACCATTCCACAATGATAGAATTTGTAGTGAGACTTGAATACTATGGAAATTATTTTTTATGCTTATGTGTATTACATAATTCAATATATTATGCTTGTGTTATACTATTATAGATTATGTTATCTGATTTTCTTTATGATTCATGTCTTATGAAATGCCAATATTTATACCATGACTCAAGATTATGATCTTTGATATACAAGGTATGATTTTCAAATGTTATGATCATGTTATCATACCCTTATGCTCATGTTATGATTATGTATCTCCCTTCATTACCCTTACCGGGCATCTGATCTCACCCTTTATTATGTTTTCTTTACCTTGGTTATAGAGAATTATATTATGTATTATATGTCTAAGAAGGGTGATAGTTATGAAAAACTTAGTGGGAGATGATGTACTTCACTTATGAACCAATTTTTTATATATCCAAGTTTCCAATGACACTAAACAATTATGATCCATGTGTGTCTATTTGTGTAATGTAATGAATATTCGTCTATTAAGATGTAATATCTATGTATGAAAGTTAGGGTTCCATACGAAGACTGATATGATAGCCTACAATCCTAGAGTTTGAATGAAACCTGAGGTAGAGAAACCTCCCAACCAGACCTTCCACTGCGTGAAGCAGTGGCACCATGCGCACCACAAAGGGACCGCCTCCTCCCAATGCCACTAATGACCCCATTACAACTAGAAAACCACAAACAACGCACTAATGACCTAAAAAACCAGGTCAAGGCATGATGAAATGATGATGATGGAGTCATGACTAGATCTATATGTGATCTGAGCCTGGTGATCGAAGATACCAGAGATGTAGGTGGAACAAACCTTGGAAACTGAGATCACCACATACAAGGATTCGTAACTAGATCTTTTTCATACTCCTATAGGGATATGAGGTAAATTCATAGCAAAGGGAATCAAGAAAACCATCAAAAACCAATATGAAATTTCAATGGATAAAACCACAAAAACAACAGAAAGAAACCTTTAGTTTAGTAATCGGGATCCGCTAGAGGATGAAAGGGATGAGGAAGATAGAGATTTGGCCACAAAACCCAGACCAGTGTGACATCAATGCTTCTGGAAACTACTGATCCATGTGAGAAGCCAAGATAAGCCCTAGATCTTATGTAGGAAGAACCAGTAGAAGATAGAAGAGAGGCTATCTGAAAATAGAGCCATCCTCATCCTAATAATTTTCTGATTCTTTGAGTATTGAATAACTAGGTTGATGAATACATCATAAGTTTTTGATCTTAGTGGATGAGTACATCACATTCCCTATAATAATCGACATGATAAAAAAACCAACAACCCCCTAATTAGAAAATACTCAAGGCTTATGTAAGGAAGGTGTAAAAGTATGAAGGTTCTCATGAAATGTACCGAACCAAACTCAGGTATAGTGATTTGATATAATTAATTCACCCCAATATACCAGATAAAAAGTGTATAACAATCCATTTAACATAAAATATATAGGCCGTCCAACATAAAAAACCTATCTTATACCTCATAATCATATTTTATATCTTGATGCAATAATCCTAATCACACAAACCTTAACATTTCATCATAACAAATAATTATCCATGATGAAAATCTATTAGAGACAACTCAAAGTCATCCTTTGAGTGATCAATTATCATTTTACTTCACACAAATATGAAACCAATATGAAATAATTATAAAGAAGAAATTACCTTTTGTATAACATGATACATTTCATATTCTTAAACCCCTTTAATAATTCTTAACAAAACTACACATAAGATCCTATCTAACATATCATATATGATAGTCTACCAAAACAATCTTATGTTTGTAGTTCTTTTTGGGTTTTATTAAACTCATTACATCTTTATAAAATCCCCACAACATCTCTATTTAACCATTTGATAAAACACTCCCACAAAACTCATTTAGTGAGGAACATCTATGAAGAAAAATAGTTTGTAAAATGGAGACTTATAAATTATTTTCCTAATGTTAAAATATTTGAACAAGTATTCATACTCCTTTAGTTCACAACATCTAATGTCATGATATTAAAAACTTATATTGTCTACTTAAAAACCATTCTATGTTCACCATCATCATAATTCTTAAAACTTTTCCATAAAAATTTTCCTTGAGATCATTTCAGTAACTAAAGTAACTCTTTACATTTTAATTTAATAATATATCATAAAATCCTTTATGATATAAAGTGACATTAACTCTAAGTTTTGATTTAAAAAATCATTTATTTGTTAAAATTTTAACTTATATAGGTACAAACATACTCCCACTATCCTCTTAGTGACTATATTCTCTTCAAAATATCATGCTGAGAGATATAAATTCCATTTTGTTAGGAAACAACACTTATTTACTGTTAATGAGAATATTTAACAAATAAACTATTGTATCTATATCATATATAGTATTATATGTGTTTAGATAATTTTATAAAAATAATATTTTATTCACTAAAACGTGACACTTATGGGTGGTGGAACCTCAATTCCTCATATTTTAACAAACATTTGTATAAAAACATTATCTCGAATAAAAACTTCTTTTATCATTATCTTCTTTTAAAACATGTTAAAAAATTTGTTAAATCATAAACCATGTGTATTAAAATCCACCATCTCATTTTTTTCATAAAAAACATTTGTTAAAAAAACAATTTCTTTATCATATAAGAGAAATGAGATACAAATCCTCTGTTTAGATCTATATATGGTTGATATATATTCCTTTTCACTTAAAACCATGATTCAACAACTCTTTGATTCATTATTTTAAATTAAAAATATAAACTCTCTCAATTCATTTCTTTATTTTTAATTCTTTTATATTTAAAAAACTTGCTAAATATACACTTCATATAAAATTTGTTTAAAAATATAAGAATTGATTTATATAACATTAATACCTAACATGTAGTTTCCATGGATTTTCTTAACCCTTTTAGCTATAATGGACAATTCCATCCCATGGAAATATTTCCCCTCTTTCCTGATACCTCTTTAGGTTTAAATGACCTAGGAAAACTATATTCTCTCCAAGTCCATAACATACTCAATAAAATTGAGTATATGAGTAGATATTAAAGTTCATTTGGTTATCTTTCATCTAATGACTTTAAAATATCATGTGAATTATTCCCTACTTTTCACAAGCATCTAGAATCACTTATTGAACTACTTCAATAGTTTTCCGCTCTGAAAGGTGTCGCTTTAACACATAAAATTTTCCTTCTTCTTAAAAACATTTCTTAAGTAATTATATAAGAAGTTTCTCGTATTAAAGTTTTCCTTTGTCTAGGATTGATCTCAAAGAGATTTTTTAATGATGTTGTTTCCATTAATTTACAACATAAAATTTTATATGATTGATATCATGTTTTATATTCATTTAATAAGTAATTTTATTAAATGTGTTCCCATTAAAATGATGAACCCTTTTAAAATTCATCAAATCCATTAGTGGTCCAAGATCTATATTTCATTAAGTAAATGACCCCACTTTGGAATAAACCTCACTAATTAACTTTTTAGGTAGGGTATTATCCTAAACATATCATATATGAACCTTGGATGGTCAAGCGAAAAACTATTTTCCCAATCCATCATATGGGTAAACTCAATACCATTCCTCCGGTGTCCTAACTCTTATGGTTTCACAGAAAAGTGTAACCCATTACTAATTCCAAGAATAAGGAACATAACACTTATGGTTACCTCATTACTTTCTTACCTTATATAAAATAATCTAGGATCACCAGAATTTAGTATAAAACTACACGGTTAGAAAATCTAGGTCTTGAAAAGTTTTATCCTTTGAAGTAATATAAAACATATTTTTTAAAAGTAATTTAATGTCATCATCTTATCTCATGTATTCCCTTTACATGTATGTATGCTTCTAATTTTTTAGTTTGAAATTCCATTCCTTTCACCAAACCAGTAGGATCAAACCCTGTATATGTGTAACTCTTTACACAAATCATAACTTATGTTACTAACCCAAATTAAAATCCAACTATATTTATAAATATCTAAATTCATCCCATGTATATGGTACATGAAACCCCATCATGAAAAGGTTTTGAATCATATTAAATTAGTAATCCCCACAAGAGTAATTCTAGAGTGATAGGTATCCAATAACCAATTTTTTGAGAAAAAGTATAAGCCTCCAGGCCAGTGAGTAGTTCGACCCAAATTCCCTCTCCCCATTGTTAATTAACTCAAGATATATTTAAATTCAAATAAAAATCTGAAACCTAATATGTATGAATCATAATTAACTTATTAATCCAAGATCATAACCTAATAAATCAAAAGTAAAGATAGAATAAATCTAAATCCATTATCATACCTAGAATGTAACGCCTTATATGAATATATTTCAATTTATAGAAATATTTTGATACTTTAAACAAAATCATACAACCCTTTTTATTATAATAATTATAACTATTCATAATGTAGGGAATAAGTAAATAAATGGAAAATTCATATATTTTTTATAAGATAAAAATTTATGAAAAATTTATATATAAAACAATTATAAACTCTTTATAATTTATCATGGATTATCATGAAATTTTCACATTCATCTAATTTGAACTTTAAATATTACCATTTAAATGTCGTTAATATAAACTCTTTCATACTCTAAATTATAAGATATTTTATGAACACTTTTATCATCGAATAATAAAAATATAAAATTTTATGTAAACAATTTACATAAATTAAATATCTTATATTAAATTATATTTAAACCATTGATCACATCAATAACCAAACTCTTTTTGTAATGTCTTAAATAAATTTCCAAGTAAGTAATTAATATAAACATTTTATATTTACATTTTAAAACTATTTATAAATAAATATAATCAATTTTATATTTTATCTTATTTTATAATTTATAAAAAAATTATAAATTATAAAACCATATAAGTAAACTTTAAACCTAAATAAGATATATCAAAAAAATTGGCTAAGGTTTAAAGACACCATGCTCACACTGATGAAGGTTTTTTGATAATTTTAACAAAAATATATTTTCTTTAAAATTCTATGAAAAATAGACCACATCATGGCATAACGAACACCCTTTTGGTACTATAGAATTTCCATGAGTCGTGTAAATTTTGAGTTATCCTTTGGTCATTTCAGGTTCAAGATATTTTGCCCTTTAATATTTTTCTCCACCTTTATGGGGATCATGTCATTTTGGGAATGACTTTTAAGCCCAAAATTGCTTGTCTTATTCCATGGCTAGTTCTTGTTTTTATATCCACAAAGACACAAATATTTGCTTACCATGGTGTAGATAATTATCATTCGACGCTCAAATTTTCTAATTTTCTAATTTTCTATCAATACCCAAAATAGTCATTTTTATTCTTATATGAAAAATTTATAGGAAATCACCATTATTCATAATTATTATGCTTGTGTGTAGGAATTTCAAAAACATAAATGACTATTTTGGTTGACCTATGTCATGGTGTCTAAAAAATTTATTATCAAGTTTCGTTATTTATTCAAAACCAAATCCTATAAGAACAATATACCTTAAACCATTCAATGTTGATTGTAGAATATTTTCACAAGAATTAAATTTATATCACTAAAAATAATCCATATGACTCCTTCCTCTGGTGGTACCCACAAATCACACAAATCTCTCGATGCTAGGGAATGATTTATTTCAACACCACGGTATTCCAGAACCTGTTTAAAGGTGAGAAATAACAAGAACTAATAGGTAAATAAAATTATGAAATTTTAGTTTTAGAGATAAACAAAATCATCTGAGGATTGAGCCAATTTACATAGGTATCAAAATACCATATTTGGAACTCAAAAGTATGGATATATTATTGATATGTTTCAAAAATACTAAAATGTTACAACTATTTATAATAACCAAGTAAATTTTCTATTAATTTTTTTAACTTTTAAATAAACATGCAAGAAATTTAAACTCTTCTTCCTTATAATCATAGGATGATCGATCTGAGAATGATAAAATGGTTTTATAGATTAAGGTAGAGCTATGTGAAAACGCATATTACAAAATCTTCCATGAAGAGTACCATGATATTGTGAGAGTCACCACACCATGGTATATCCTAATAGAAAGCATGATATGGTATAATCCACCAAACCTTGGTAGTTACTTTATTGAATATTTCCAACACCAATTGTAGTAAAATATTATATTGATCAAATATTCTATTTACCAAATACTTCTTTTCCAATATGTCCTATTTTTTTGGAAGAAAAATATAACATAGATTCTAAAATCCTTTATATAAAATATTGAATAACATGAGGAATAAAAAAACAAAACCCTATAAGGACCCTCATTGATCATATGTTCAAGTTGATTCAAAACATAATTAATTAACCTCCTTACAAATGAAATCTATAAAAACTTAAAATAAAGGGAAAGCCTAATAATTTCATCCACAAAAACCAATAAACAAAAGGCATTCTTTATATGTAATAAGGTAGTTGATCATAAACCTGAAATTCAACTCAATAATTAAAAATATAAATCCTTGAGAAAAATTGAAATTCAGGATAGTAACCATTTCCTTAGACTTATCTAAATTAAGAATATATTTCATAAAAAATTTCTTATGAACCGTGGCCTGAACACTACCAAACACATCCCTAATAACAACTTTTATAACCACTTATTCTGACCGTAAACAACCACGTCAACATTATGAAATATAAATCTTGAAAAAATGTAAAAACTAAGAGATATTAAAAAGGATTATCATTTGGATCAATATTATTAAAATAGACATCTTGTAACATCCCCTAGACTAAGAGCACTCATTGTTTTTGGGAAACAGTCATAACATCACAACAATCATGTCTTCCTATACATCGAAGGATGCTGATTAGGAGTAAGGATATGTGGTGTTATCATGGGGTGACTATAACCTTATATCAATGTGAAGAAACTAGAATAAATAACCAAACAAAAACTATAAATAAAAAATAGAGTACATAGAGTCCAATAAATAAGAATCAGTCCATACCAAATGAAATGTTTCCATATAAGCATACATCATGCCTGACCACACCCATAAGGCCTATTACAAATACAAATAAACCAAATGAATAAAAATATAGAAGCAGTCAATTTATATCCCTAAGCCTCACCTCTTCCCAATATCTATCCAAGATTAAGATTGACCGAGGTAGGGTTGCACCACTTGTAGGGGGGATGAATTAGTGGTGCTTAAAATTATTTTAAAATTTATTATTTTATAAATAAACTCCTAAAATTGGTTAAGATATAATACTATCTAAATAAACACTCAAATTTTCCCCATTAAAGCATAAAAATAATGAACACAAGGAATATAATAATTTTTACAATGTTGAAACTTAGTGTGAGAGCCGAATCCTTTTACACATGGTTGTTATATAGTCCATATATTTTCCTCTATAATTATAAAACCCAATCTAATTGGTAAGGGAGGTATCATCCTTCACCTATAGATTACCATTAGTTAGAAGTTTTTATAATGTATCCTTTTAGTTACATTGAAAAAAATAAGAGTTGGAAAAGTTTTTTAGAAGATTTTCGTTGCTCTAATGATAGATAATTATCCTCCTCTTTTATTATTTAAAAGTATTATGAAAATATATTTCTCACTTTTTCATGAATCAAAAATTTGAATGAAAACCAGTTGAAGATGAAAACAAATAAGTTACTGCTCAATACATGTATAACCTTAATGGTTTTCTTTTCCAAAGTACAAAAATATTGAGTACACATATATTCAAATCACTTTAGAAAAATAAAATTTATTCTTTTCTTCTATTCCTTCTTAGAGATTAATCTTCCTTTATGTTCTATACTCTCTATTAATTAGACTCAATACCTTCACTCTCTTTGATACACTTTCATACCATGACTACCTCATTTAATTCGAGGTCCTTTTCAATACACCATAAATGGAAATACTACATGATGTATTGATCCTTCCAATATAAATAATAATTATCATATAACTATTTTTACCACACATAATCTTTTGATAAAATATCACTAAATACTATTTCATGGATCAATCATCCATTTTATTTTCATGTAACATTCCAAAAATTTCCTTATACTTTTAAGTGGTTTAAATCATTTAGAAACAAAAAATCATCGATCTCTATCAAAATAAACTCACAAATATATGTATTTATGATCTAAACAGATACCCATAGGTTATATTCTCATCAATTCAACTATATCAGCCTTAGTTCTCACTTTATTCAACCTACAAACAACATGAATAAGTTATTCACTACCAAACAACACTTCATCACTCATATTCTTGATAAATATCACTCTTTATATCTCTTCTAAAATTGCAACATGATTTTCATGTGATTAATAAACTTAAAAAAACTCATTATTGAACCTTTTTAATTTTGGAATTATTATATAGAGTTTTTAAAAAAATATACCCATATTAACTTTGAATTTTCCACATATTGTTTTTCTCATAGGTGATCTTGTTATTAATGATGAGTAGATAATAGTTTATTCATAAAACTTGAAGAAAAATTGATTTGCGATGTTTTAATCACTGAGGTATAGATCTAGAATCATATTTTTTTAAATTTATTTAGAATATTAAATATAGAAACCCAGATTCTCATCCTACATAATTCTCAAAAATTTCATTAAGGGATAGCACATATGAAGGCCAAACAACTATTACACAACTTCAAATGATTTTTATACTACTTATAATAACTCGTATGATATTTCAATTAACTCATGTGTGGCTTTAAAATGAATCAATTTTTTTTTTCAATTGACTCATATGGAATCCTAAATGAGTCATAAGAAACATAAAATGACTTATATAGAACCTCCAATGAATCATATTAAGTCTTTTATGACTCATATGAAGTATTTTGTGACTCATACATAGTCATAACTTAGTCATTTTCTAGTTATCTCAATGCTATAATGACTCATCCGATGTGAGAAGGAATCATACTCTAAAATACTTTGTCAAATTTCATCTTCTACCTAGAATTCTAGAATAAATGAAATAATTAAATAATAACTAAAAATAACCTTAGTTATAATAAAAAAATCTCCAAAAAATTCCAAATATCTCCATCCATATCTCAAAAATAGCTTAACAACGTATCATTATTCTCAAACAAGGTTGATGAAAAATACAAACTTCTTTAATAACATCATAAGGGACATTAATCTCCCCCTTTGGATATGTCAGAAACTATATTAAACTCTTTTATCTCAACTAAATTATTCTTTGAAATCTAAAATCTCATGAGAATCATTAAGTCACAACCTTTGTCTAATTTGAATTTTCTTGCACCACACTATTAGATAATGTAATATTTTTTTTGATAATTTTATCCCACATTGACACGAAATTATGACTAAGTTTCATAGATTATTTCTCTCTCAATACCCACTCCCAATTCTCACATTCTTCTCCCTCATTTATAAACATTCACAACTCCGGATTAAAATAGTAGTGCACACTACCATTTTGACCAGTATTCACCCCTCATTTGATAACCAGTTGTGTCATTATTTCTCCCCCTTGGATAAAAAATACAAATCCCTATGGGGTTTTCCATTTCATATTTATTTAGGTAAAAGGTAAAGGCTAAACAAAGAGTTGTAGCCTTAGATCAAAAAACCTATACCATAACACTACTTTAGTGAAGAAGTTTACAATTTAGTCCTTGGTGTAAATATACTCAAGATGTACATCACCAATAGCCACCTTTTCTTTAACAATATGATATCTATTATCATTGTGAATTGATATTGAGCATTGAAATGGATTATTTTAAAGATCATTGACACTTTTATTGTCAAAACAAATTTTATGTGGCTTATCAACATTAAATCTCAGATCATCCAATTGTATTTTCATCCAAATAACTTGTGTACAAGAATGTGTAGTTTCAATATACTCTAACTATGTTTTACTTAAGGAAACTTAATTTTACATGTGGTTGTTCCAACACACATATATATCACTAAGAAAGAATTCTACAACTAATGTAGAATTCATGTTAGTGAAATATCTAGCCCATTCTACATTTCTAAATCCCTACAAACTCAAATTAATTTTTTTTGTAAAAACACCAAAATCTAAAGTAATTTTATTTTATCTTAGAATTATTTTAGTTTCAAGTATGTGTGATTATTCCAACTCACTCTGAAATCTATCAAGGAGAGTTATAAAAAAAACTATATCTGATCTTGAAGCTATTAGATAGAGAAGTCTACCAATGATTTACCTGAAATATTTTTTAATAACACCTTTTCCATCCTCATCCTTTGTTAGATTTGTTCTAATAGCTATGGGAGTTGACATTTATTTGAAATATTCCATTACAAACCTCTTAAACAATTCCCTAGTTTATTTATATTGGAATAGAAAAATGTAATCATTCCTTTACAAAATCTGAAATACCAAAAAATAAGTTATCTCTTCCAATATTGAAATTTGAAAATGTCTTTTCATATATTTAGAAAATTATAAAGAGATACACTTTATATTCTATAAAAGATAATGTCATCAATATACACAATAATTATAAGAGTACCTATGATTAAATCCTTCATATAATGGTTTCTATCAACGTTTCCCTTTAATAATTCCATACTTTTCAAACAACTATACATATTATAATACCAAGCTTTGGGGGCCTATTTTAGTCCATATTAATCCTTCTTAACTATACATACCATGATACTATTTTTATCAAGAATATAACCCTCAGGTTATTAATTAAAACATCCACTTATATATCACCATCGAGGAAGGTATATTTCAGATCAATTTGATAAATCTTATACTGTATATATGCTTCCACTGCCAAGTAAATCATAATGGTCTCAAGCTTAGATAGAGGTGAAAATGTTTCCTCAAAATCAACTCCTATTTGGAAGTAACCATTGAAAACCATCCTTACATTGTTTTTTTACATCTACATTTTCATTGAGATTATTTATAAAAAACCACATGGTGATAGTTATATTTTCATGTTTAGAGTTAGCAAAATCTCCAAGTGGAGTTCTTATTAATATTATCAAGCTCTTCATTCATAGAATTGATCTATTCCTCAAGATAAACTACCTCAGAAACAATTTTTTGTTCAGCTTGTGAGATTAGTGTAGTTTTTTTTTTCTAATATAAGTTTTCTTCTTGTTTAGAAAGGTGCATCTTGATTTCCAATAATGTGTTCAAAATAAACATGATTCTTTAATATCTGATGTCTATGATTCTCAAAAAATTCATCATCGTCACTTGTTAGATCTAGATCAACTTATAATATATTATACATCAATCTAGCTTCACCATCGATATGTTTTTGAAATATACATGATTCTAGCTCGAGTGATTTCATAATTTTCCTCAATTATCACTTTTTTGGGTTAATTTTAAATGATTTTCACATCAGAACATTATACTAGATTTTATAATCATTTATTCCAACATTTTTATCCACTACCATTGGAATGGGATCTAATGAATATTCCTTTCGATTTCTCATAATTTTTTTTTCTAGATTTGCGCCTTTAATATTCAGGAAGAAAGGGCTTACAAAGACTTAAAAGTATTTAAAATTTGGGATTATTTTATATAACATATTATATTGTGTCATATGAGTCTCAAGTCTAAAAAAACCTTTTTTTAATGTGCACTTCAGTAAAAATATCTTCTATAAAAAATTTATTGGAAATTTTACACTTATCTAGCATAGTTATTTCCATTTCAATAATGGTCTTGTTTTTCCTTTTGGATATTTCAATTTTTGGGGGGGTGATATAAAGTGTTTTATATTGGTTCTTTATTCAATTTTTATCTAGAAAACTCTTAAAGGAATTTCAAGTTTATACATTTATATTTTCTGATCTCACTTTCTTAATGTACACTCCAAGACACTTTTCAACCTGTCCATTAAATGTTTAAAATATTTCAATTACATTAAAATTATAATTCATGAATAATCAATTTTCCATATGAGTGTAGTAATCTGTGAATGTAATTAAATAAATATTATCCCTGGTTGAATTTTTCCTCATAAGGCCACACACATCTAAATGAATGAGTTCTAAAGGTCCAATGGACTAAATTTATACTCTTTTGAGTGAACCTTAAACTATCTTCCTATTAGAGTTTGTGTCCCAGTACAAACTATTTTTTACATTATATTACCTATATATATATATATTAAAATATGTGAATATTTAATTTATTCTCACATATTTTTTGTACTTAAACATATCTTTAATGTGATAACATCCTATATTATCTATTTCATTGAAAATTTCATGACAATTTCTCTCTAAGACGATGAACATGAAAGGATATAATGATATTATTAACAATATGCCGTGCATCTAGATAACATATATGAAATGAAACCTATAATTTTTATTATCATGTGATAGTACTCATAAGAAGACAAGAGTACTTCTCATGTAGTTAGAACTTGGTAATCTCAAAGATAAGAGATTATAAGGACTGACCCACTAAAAGAAATTCAACATGTTTGTATTTCATCGGATATTTATGTTTATAATCATGTGAAATGATCCTTATAAATTAAGATTAATATCAATGCATAACAAGAGCTGAAAATTTAGATTCATTTCTATAAACCACAATGACATATGTTCACAATGAAGTTGGGTTACATTGGGTGCATTTTAAGTAAGGTTTAATTAATGAATTAGATGAGGAAAGGGTTGTCCCTTCTATATTTATAGAAGTTGATACCTTGGACCATTTATTGAAATGGAACTATTGAACTAAAACCCATGGACATGATGTATTAACACATTCATTTAGGGAAATTGAAAGAAATATATATTGACTATACTGGTTTATGACACACTCATGCATCCTGTTTGATGAGATACCAATACAAAGGGAATAAGTTACACAATAAGTGTTCATAAGCAGCTATCAACATTGTGGCTTTAACTTCTTCTTCTTGGGTGCCTTTACGTTTTGCTAGATGTTGATATTGGACTTTAGGAAAACCTGCCTAATGTATCTGATAAAGAATATTAGAGGGTTACATACTTAGTGTTTCTGTTGACCTCAATTAAATTCCATTTGAATTTATTTATTGGGATAAATATTATCTTTGAGACTAATAAATAATATTTATTTTGGATCTATTGATTAAAAATATTAATAAATATTTATTTTCTAGACCCTAAATATAATATCTATTTATTTATAGAATGAATAATATTTATTTAGATATTTATTTAAGGATTTAATAAATGTTGATGAGGTTGGATGGACCAGTTCACATTTTTAATGATAGGTATTAATTAACTAGACTATGAATATTAATAATATTTATCTTTAGTGCAAGTGGGTGTATTCCATGAGAAATAAAAAAAAACAATAATAATACTACATGGAATTGGCTATATTTTTGGATTTAATATATTGTTAAGGCACTACATGAAATTAACTAATATTCTAACCCTTGACTTAGTCTTACAAATAACTGGTTATTTCATTTAGAGAAGGATGATCATTATGCACAACATTTTCTACTCGAAATATAATTCTATCCACCAAGTATCTCTCTAGGTTTTCTCTCAATAATGAGAGAAGTGAAATTATCCCCCTTTCTCTCAAGATTGAGAGACTATGAATCAATCCTTTCAGACTAAAGGTATTGTATTGGTGATCAAGGGAGCGAAGCAAGATGATTGATACCACTGCCCTAGCACCTGGAGTACCATCATCGACACATCAATATCAAAACGAGCATGTATATATCATTGTTAGATGGATTTTACACTTGTATCATCATAGAAAAACTTCTAAGTAACTGAAAAGAGTTTAGATGATCAACATCATCTATAAATAAATAATTCCCTAAATCGAGGTAATTATTTAATTTAGATTTATTATAAATTTTGTTGAAAAATATTCTCTCTTGGTCTAAACATCTTTTTTATAAATTTTTCATTTATATTTCTTGGTCATGTCATTAATCATCATGTTAATGTTGAATAATTCATTAAATATGATGAAAGATGAGTTTGGCATGACCGAGATAGGTGATTCCATTATTTCTAAAACCATAATGTGTTATTAGATAAGTCATGTTAAACTTATAATTAATTATTCTTTTCTGATCATTTTACATATTTAAATGTTATTTATCATTACAATTTATTCATTCATTTATTCCAAACATTTATATAATCTCTTATACTTCTTCATTATTTATCATATAACTCAGAAAGAGTTAAAAATTAAAATAATTATATCTAAAAAACTCATCTAGTGTTGAGAAGAATTTTGGCTAGATAATACAGAAGTACACACTATATAGCATAATGGTACACACTATGTACTTGGATTCATTATGGCCAAAAAAACCACATATTAAAAAAACTAAGTCATGAAATGAATTAAACATGGTATATATATATATATATTGTTTGTTGACCAAGCTAGGATATCACAAGACATAGTGAAATAAACATCGTGTAGCTGACTTAGACAATGTGTAATCCATGAATTTTCACTTTAGAAATGTGTAGTTGAATATGCATTATGAATTTGTACACGAAACAAAAAGATTTAAATCCATTCAACCAAGAGGTTACATATCCTGTTCCAGTTTTACAATATGTGCATGTCATAAATATCCATGGGATGTACACACCCAATCCCTATACATGGACTGTGAATAGACATTGAAGAAGAATACACAATGTGTGCCAGGTTATATATGCCGTGTATCCTACTTGTTTACATGGAAAGATAAAAACTTATTAATTATTCATTAAACCTTATAAATACATGTATGTGTGTCATTTATTATGTTAATGATAATACTCTCAATTTGATAGGTTTTTTATTTTATTAAATACTAAATTAATTTCCATATAAAATTCAGAACTATATACCATGTATGTTCGCTACACATCATATGCTCCATGAGCACTAAAGAGGTAAATGTTTCATAATATAAATGTCTTCATTTGTCATTGATTAACTGTACATTCCATGTAATTATGCTACATTCTATGTATGCTACATGTCGCATGAGTGCAATGTACATAATAGTGACCAAGCCAGGTAGTTTAGAAGGGCACACATTAAGTTTCTTCTAAATTAAAAACCATGTATGTAAGTAATTTTAGATAAAATTAATTAATTTAATTTGTTTAAAATTATAGTGGGTTAGAATCTTTGGGATGGTTTAGATGGATAATAAGATAAAAATAAATAAATTAGATTAATCTGGGTGTTTATCTTAGTAAATAACAATTAGAAGTGAATGATATCAAGTTATTTTAAATGTGTATTTATTAATTGAATAAATCATCATGATCTCAGTCCGACCTATGAACGTGTTGGGATTATTTTAATTTAATTGATTATTTATTAGGGTTTATAAAAAATTATTTTTAAATTAAAATAATAGCTTGCATTTCATCCCTCAATCCTTATTATGTAAGGCCCTACGTGCCCATAGTTTCCATTTATATAAACCAATTTAAACCATTCCATTGGATTCCCTTCACCTATACATGATGTAAATTAATATCTAAGGATGGAGCTCCCAGGAAGATGGATTTAGTCCAAGATGGATTTGAGGTAAAAACAACCCAAGTGATAGATAATATGACAAGTGAAATGTAGCAACTCAAGTCTATCCTAACTCAATGAGTTATTCCCCTAGAGTCTAGGGTTTATTTATTCTCCACATTATAAATAAACCATTAGTTAATTCTCATGATTGTGCAACATTTTATTTATTTATTTCTATATATTGAATTTTTATTTTCTTTATGTGTTCCTTATTACGACCACATAATTAGATGAATTGATAAGCACACATTATGGAATTTAATTAAATAGATTATGAATTATTCTGATTTAATCAAAACATGGTTAATTAATTATTTAAAATTAATTTAATATTAATAAGAAATGTTTATGTATAATGAATAAAAATACTTCAATAAATATTAAGTTAGACTAATCCATCTATTATTTGTGTTAAGATAGACCCATAGTTAAAGTTTCGGTCTAGGCCTTTTTCGGGAGTGCTTTTAATTAATAGAAAGTCTAAAAAATATAGAGAGTCAACTTAAATGAAATTATATTGAATTTAATGTATCTATATATTCAATAAAAGTTTTGAAAGAATGTTTTTTCGGAAATATCAATTAGGATTTCAGGATTGGGGAGTCCAGTCAATAGACCAAGGATATTCTAGATATTAGTTTGAAAGAACACCAACTTAAATACTTATAATTTTCAGGGAATTTATTTGTATTGAAAGAAGGGAAATATGGATCCTTGCCACTAGAATGTCCAAGAGATGGAAAATTCTGAGTCCAATGGTGAGGGAGATTGGGATTTAATAAAATATTGGGAGACTAATAATATAAATAAATTATTTTTGTCTCACATATTTTTTTTATAATCAAATAAAGTACTAATAATATGATCTTATACTGTTATAGTAAAATGGAAAGCTATTCAACCACAATATCCCTGTGATCAATTCTTGAAAAGAAAAATATCTTAATTAGAAATAACATCTTGGAGTGGTACAAGAAATTTCATATTATAATAAACCATGAATAAAATATTTACATGATAAAATCCCCAGTTTTTGATCTACCTACTCAGGAAGAGACTAATGAAGAGATCCCTATATTTGAGAAACACTTGGATGGCGCTCTAAATTTCTAGTGTCTGATGTTGTCATCCATGTCATGTGAGCTCTAAAAGTCACAAAAAATCCAAGATCTATACACTATGATCACTCATCTCTATAAAATTTATCAAGAGAGAACAATATAAGAGTGGCATGAGATATCCACTCTAGTACACAAAATATATTTCTTGTCAGAGTTTTAATTTTAGTTATTTATATAACAAACATTAAAAAATTTCCAGTTAGTGTTTTAATGGTGGTAATTAAGTAATATATATGAAAACTCAATTTTTTAACATAAATTATTTATAATTTGAAGTTAAAACTCATTTTTAACATCTCTAAAAATATAAATGACATTAAAATTTAAAATTTAAGGTCATTCCAAAGTAGAGTTCAATTTTTTCACATCATTCCTTTGGAATTTTAAATTTCCACCTAAAATTAATGACACCATGGTATGATTTTTCCAATTTATTTTATAATTTTTCACACACCACACGTATTTATATCTAATAAAATCTTTCAATATTCATCATTGTTCCACCGATTCTTTTTTCAATGATTTAATAATGGTTGTTATAATTACTTTTCCATAATTTAATTTGTTTATTATTTTTTTCAAAATTCATACACCTGTTAATGATTCATTTTTTTATAATGAAGAATTCTTCTTTGGATCGTGTAAAAAATAAAAATCTTCCACTTGAGTATAAAATGTCTTAAAAGATGTGGCTTTAGATTCCTCCTGAGTTCTTTCCTCTGATGGAAATTATGTCAATGTACACTATAATAAGTAGTGAAATTAAGTCAAATAATTAAGTTTGATTTTCTATATTTCATTTTATTTCTATGATTTTTACAGTTATTGATGTTATATTTTCATCAAAGTGAGTAATTGGAATTGGTTTTTTAAAAAAATAGATTTTTTTTTGTCAGTTATTGTATAACAGATACCAAAAGTCACATTTTATGTCAGTTTTTTATAACAGACATCAAAAGTGTTTTTCAATGTCAGCTATAGGAAAATCAACTTCAGATGTGAATTTTTTCATCAGTTATATAATAACCAACATAAAAATTCTATAAAATAATAATTTTAATATATGTTGTACTATCCAATGTTAAAAAAATATTTATTATGTCACATACAATAATATCACCTTAAAAATGATGTTAAAACATAAAAAACTGATGTAACAATTCATATTTTTTATTAGTTCCAAGGCACTATTTATGTGCACTCTTAGATAGGGTGTTCCAATAGAACCTCATGTAGTTGAGTTAATTGGATACATTGAGCAGCTTTAAATTCTAGTTTTCTATATATTTTTTTAAATTATAACATGAACAACATTGAGAAGTCTCTACAAAATACCCATACTCTTCTTCACCTGATAGATAAGGACATGAAGGTTGGAAACCCTTCTATTATTACGGGGCACTAGAGGAAAGGAAAAGCGAAGGGTCTTAAGACTATCACCAAGTATAAGGTATCTTTGAAATTACTATACAAGGGAAAGAGGTTCAAGGAGGAAATAAGTGAACCTAATGATCTCTTCTTTTCATGTGGAAAGAAGGGAAACTGGAAGATGAATTGCACTCAGGCAAAGAACAAAGGGGATGTTTCAGGCACATTCGTTATTGAGTGAAATCTATCTATTTATATAAATAGGGCATTAGATATAGATTATGATGCTCACACACACACACACACATATCCAAATATCGTAACCACGTAGATTTAGAAGAGTCTCCATGTTGATGTGGATCTACGAGAAACCAAAGGAAGCTAGAATTTTTGTGGTGGATATTAGTGACTACCACCTCATATTTCTAATAGGAATGATCATGGTCTTAAATATCCACTATTACATTAGATAAGTTACCAAAAAAATTATTTATATATATAGACTTGATACAGATGGCTTTATTTTTATATTTTGAAGTAAAAGTTTTTTCTTTTACAAAGATAACATTTGTTATGGAAATACAGATTTAAATAATTCTCTTTAGGTGTTTGATTACATGAACCAAGTAATGGTAATTGATAATGAGTCAAATTCACATGACTATAACACCTAACAGTGGAATCATTTCTTTTTTCCATGTAAATGAAAATTACATGAATTAATTACACCAAGACATATATTTATATTCTTTTAAACTAAATCCACTTGGTGTTTTTCATTATTGTTTTCAAGGTAAAATGACCAAGGAACCATTTTGTGGAAAATATGAAAGGGCTACAGATATTATTTAATTGGTTCATACTGATGTGCGTGGATCATTTCTGTTAGAATAAATGGGGTGTCTATTCATACTTCATAACTTTTACTATATACTTTAGTAGATATGGGTATGCCTACTTAATGAGGAATAAGTCAAATTCCTTTGATAAATACAAGGAATCCAGGAATGAAGATTTGAATCATCATGGTAAAAATATAAATAAAATTTGATTGGATCTTGGTGGATAATATGTTAACCAATTATTCATAAATTATATATGGTTGACCAAGATTTTATCCCAACCCACTATTTCATATACACCATAATGTAATGGTGTAACTTAAAGGAGGAACTGTACCTTGTTGGGCATGGTGTGATCAATGATGAGTCATGAATGCATTTCATTATACTTTTGAAGATACACATTACAAATGGAAGCACTCATACTAAACAAAAGTCCTAATAAAGTGAAAAATGGTATTCGATATGAACTATGGCATGGAAAGAAATTATGTTGTCAAATCTGTGACTGTGGGGTGTTGAATCATTTGTTAAGGCTTCGTTAGGAAACAAAATTTCATCCTAAGGCACCAAATGTATCATTATAAGATATTTTAAGGAAACTAGAGGATATTATATATATGACCCTTTAGATAAGAAATATTTGGTTAAGAGATTCCCTATCTTTCTTAAAGGAGATATTATCTCCAAAAGTGATAGTGCGAGAGAGGTTGACTTGGAAGAAGTCATGAATTAAGATACATAGGATTTGGCATAGGAATTGATTCCAAAAATTCCCCTAGAAGAGGATATTCTAGAGACAAATGTATTTCATAAGAGTAAAATAGAGTTTAGAGAACTTGAGAGATATAGTTTTCTAGTCACTGAGGATGGAGAATCATTATTAGTTGATGACATTTATCTTATAACCTAAAAGGAACCGATAAATGGAATTGATTCCACTAAGTGGAGAGAATCCATGAATTATAAGATAAATTCCAGGTACCAAAACCAAGTATGGATTTGGGTAAATCCTTTAATGGATGTAAATCATATTGATTGATAATTTGTATTCAAGAATAAATTGAAAATAGATGAAACAAATCAATATCAATAAGGCATGGTTGTTTTCAAAAGGGTACACACAAAATATAAGAATTGACTTTGACTAAAACATTTTACCAGTTGCTTTACTAAAATATATAATAATTATACTTTCCATCAAAACTAACCCTGACTATGAGTCTTGGTAGATGGATGTTAAAATAGCATTCCTTAATAGGAACCTTTATGAAGATGTCTATATGAAACAACCAAAAGGGTTTGTGACTCCAAATGATGCTAATAAGGTATAAAAGTTGAAGAGATCCATTTAGGGATTAAATAAAGAATCCAAGTTATAATACCCCAATATCTTAATATATTATTACCATTAAATAAGCCAATGTGCTCGATAGCTTTCTCCACATGTGACACCAAACTTAAATGAAACTACAATATATTTAGATAAAATATAAATGTTTAAGTACAAAATGATAAAATCTTTCCATTTAATTAGAAGGAATTATTAAGAGTAACTGATTTATGAAATTTATTCATAAATAAAATAAATATTACTTTTAATATGAAATAAATTCAATTAGATTTCCTAAAATTACTTATAAGATCATTTATAGTCTTGAAAAGTATCTTTATAAAAAAATTGTCATTTATGTGAATTGTATTTCTATTTCAAGAATCATATGATTAATGATAAATTATATATGATATTAATAATTGGATAACACAAATTTAGTTGTTAAATGATATTAAATAATAATAATAATAGTTAATGTTTGAAAATTTCATTTTCCAATTAATTTTTTTTCATTATATTTTAGGATTTTATTCAAAAACTGAATTTATACATTTTGGAAATTGAAATTAATAAAAATGAAATTATTTTTTTGAATTTCTTATATAAAAATTGTTTTGTTATGAATTTTTAACCTTTTTTTTTTGAAAAGGATGGTTTTTAATAAAAAACGTGGATTTCATGAAATTTATAATATGTATGAATTTATCATTATATAAGAATGACCTAAATGTTTATAAACCTTTTAAGTAATAAAATATGAATTTATGGAATACAAATATTCATTTTAAAATATTATTTGAACTTATGAATCCTATTTCCAATGTTTTTAGAACTAATTAAAATGTTACTTTAATAACAAACAAATACATTCGACCTTATTTTTCAAATCAACTATTTTCAACGAGGATTTCTTTATCTTTATTTTAACGCCACAAATAATTTTTTTATAATAAATCAATTGATTCCATTAAAATTCGTATCCAAAATAATTTTATCTTATATATGAATTTAAACATTAAAAACATTATTTCTCTAAAAACTATTTTTATGTGATTAAGTATATTTATTTTAAAATTAACCATTCACACATTTAGAAATTTTATCTGATAAAATAATTTCCAAATATGAAATTAGAAGTATCAAATTTGAAAAAATGGTCAATCTTAATCTTTTTCATTAAAATTAATTACTAAGGTTAGAAATTAATTAACTAGGTAAAAGTAAATTAAGGTAAAAGTAAAACATTTAAAACAAAAATCCCTAAAACACTCAAAGTTGTCTAAAAATGAAGTGTTTAAGGTGAGTGTATACTCATACTCATTTTTATATCTTAATTTTTTTTCCATTTTACAACCTTTTTTTGTAATGACGCATGTTTTTACAAAGGTATGAACCATTAAATTTGTAATTTAAACCCTTGGTTTTAACCTTATAAGTGGACTCTATGGAAAAGAAGTGACTCAGGAGCGTATGTGGCTTGTTTAGATCATGGATCACTGAAGTTTGTGAAGGAATATTGAGCTTCATGGTTAGTTCATGATTAGTGCTAACTGTGAGACTCAACCATGCTGGTGATCCAGTCGACTGGAAAGGGCAGCATGGTTTTCCTAAACTATGAGATTTAGGGCATATGGCTGTGCGAATTGTCTCAGATAAGTGGAAAATGATTTTCATATGGGTTACACATAGTTATCCAAACTGAGTGCCTAGCTCGTGCGAGGGGGTGGCCTTAGACAGTAGGTGACGTATTGTTGGAGCAAGGTTTGGCCAACCATATAGCCAAACCATGAGACCCTTTAAAGAAGGGTAACTTACCCTTTTTCCCTTAATAACATGATAACCCTTCCCCTATTTTTTATCTAGCAGACACGCAACTATCCCCCTCTCATGAGAGATCTCCCAATCATCTACCTACGATTTTAGATATCTGTTACATATTAGCTCAGAATCAATCTACATATATCCTATTGGATTCCTTTCTCTAAGCTCTTCCTTTATCTCCTTTTTTTGTTTGTCTTACCCTTAATAGAGTTATCATGGTGTGATCTCTTTTTCTTGATTTTCAGAGTGTTTGTTTAATCATCCATTTTCCCTCATTCTAGAAAAAATCAAGGGATGATACAGGATTAGTAGAGTTATACAAAAATAATTTATGTGGTCTATGACTTCTCCCTCAATGTATCACTATTTTATAAACTATTTTCGTTGTACGCATGCTGGTTTCACCAAGTGTTACTTATAAAATCCAAAATCCTTATTCTATATCTCCTAGATCGTAATATAAATACCTTGTGAGAATAATTTATTTAATTGTAGTTTCATACATCAATTTTAACCACCCCATGTAGGGTGTGTTCATCGTAATTACTTTGGTAGAAAATTGAATGGTTTTCTGTAGCACTGTTCGGGTATGTTCACTTGACCTTTTCTATGGTTAGTGATTTAACTTAATAAATGGATTATAAAATCATTAAATGGAAAGTAAAGAAGTAATTATCACTTGGAACACTTTTACTTATAATTTAATTGTGGATTCATGTCTTGATTTACATTTTCACATGATAAAAGGTATTGGAATGAACCTAATAAATTATATTTTTTGCCTGAGTATTACATGGCCTAAAATGAATTATTTTATATCAAATGAATAATGTACCTATTTCATAGGGACCTTTTTAATCATTAAAGTAATTGTCAAACTTTATCCATCCATGTATTCCTAAGGGAATGCCTTGTACACTCAGAGGAATTCATTCTGATTCATTGAGCCGATTGCCAAGGGAGATACCCACCTTGGAACTTGGTCTGTGTCTAGTAGTGGATGCTCTAAATGGCACCATATGATCCCTATTTCTTCTCTTACTTTTAGAATCCCTTGAATACACTCCTTTGATTTATCTTGTTTCTACATACTTTAGACGCCTTGGATTATTCTCCCTGGTTCAATCTATTTTTAGCCCAAGGTTTACCATGGATAGTCTCCATGGACTTAGTTAGAGACTTTTCTAGGGAAATGCCTTGGGTATGACCTTGGATTAAACTAATCCCTTTATGCTATGCATGGGTTTTCACTGTGATCTAGATCAACCATCTAAGGTTAAGGGTTACTTGGTTTCACCTTGGGTCGTATATGACCATCATTATATCCTAGTTTACTCCTACTATCATTATAATTCTCTTGTGATAAAACTTAAATAGTAACTAATTAAATGTTTACAAGTTCATTGACACCAGCTAAGGCTGAATTAGAAATGATTTGGATATTTAACTAATTTAAATTTTATATTTCAAACTGTATAGTTTATATCCCAAAGACATGATTATTTATAGAAACTACTGGTGTGGTCTACTGAGTTTATCTCACACATTGTTCAGGCCACCGATTTGTACCTAGATAGAGTATATGATTGCATGAATCGATAAAAGGAAGCATCCAATTATGGATTCTTGATTTATTTTGTTAGAATGGGATCTTGGTGGTAGATGTATGAGCAAGTTATCAAGATTATTGGATAGTTTTTGGTATTTTTTATTCTTTTGTATAACTATTGTATCTTCCAACTACCATGTATACTTGTTCCATTTTGTAGAAACATGACATCTTTTTTTATATTTTATTATGGCTGGATTGATTTATTATTCATGTTTGGATGATTTACATACATTTTTTATTATTTCATTATCATGATTATTCTACTTGTGTATCTATTCTACCATTGTGCTACTTTAATCATGAGTGTATAATCTACCCATCATATCATTATAGACCTTCACTGCTAGTTGGAAGCCTCTGGAGTAAGAGGAGACACACTTGAGGCCATGTGACCCACTGGTTTAACCACTGTTACCATGTGAGCTGACTTGAGACATTAAAAAGTGGTATCAGTGTGGGTTTTCTTTTCTTTTGTCTTATTTTTTTATGGATGGTAGATAGAAGATTAGAAATTTTTAGAATTTGGTAATGAAACTGTTCCTTGGAGTTTCCAACCCATGTGTGGGAGAAAATCAAAATTTATATGGAATGGGTAATTGTCATTATGTATTCCAATTATTATTATTGATATACTTTCACCATTGGGTGATACACAATATTTTTGAGGTTTGTTATGCTTTATGGATATTCTACCTTGGCCTGGTATGGAAAGGTGCATTGTTACATGCATCATTATAGGCACTTAGGGATTCACATTCCATGCATATTCCATGCCATGTTGGTTCATCTTGCTACTTTCATTTCTTATGTTTCCTATGGTTGTTGTGTGTTCCTTGGTAGTTTTATATAAACATGTTCCACTAACATATTCTTCAAGGAAGGGAAACCGATTATTTAATGTTTTAGAAATAACATAAGATGTGCTTTCTCTCCAAGCATGATGATGGTACTTTAATAGGATAATTTTGACCTGTAAAAGTGATGAAACTTTAGTTATATGAGCTAAAATTTAGCTATGATTATACGAGTACTTATTGAAATTCATAAATAGTATGTGACCTTATGAATTGGGAATGGTGGTCCATCATATTGAGCCATCGTACATTACCTGTTACATTCTGAGGAAGAATATAAGGAATTGGATGTAATTAAATGGAATCCAATTTTAATTTATAATGGTTATTTTACTTTATAAACCAAGAATTATAGTCCTTATAATTTAACTCTGTTATATATGTATATATACATATATATGAACTTTAAAATGATAATTCTAAATTAATAATGAAATGGTTTCTAGAGGCCATGCTATTAATTTTCAATAATCTAGATACACCTCCTCAGAGGAGAGTGAAACTCTCTACTTACATGCTTTGTTATTCCGCCAAGCGTTGGCGGGGTGTTTTGAATCATGCTAATCAACATAGGGTTATGACTTGGAGGGATTTATAGTCTAGTTTATATGATATTTTTCTGAGACATTGTGATTTAATTGAGCTAGTGAGTTCTTACATCTAGAGTAGGGAACTATGTCCTTTATAAACTATTCATCTCACTTTACTGAGCTTAATCAATTTGTACTGATCCAAGATGGATATGATCTATCTAGAGTGATGCGCTCTAAGGATGAGATTAGATATTCCATCCTATCATAGGTGTATTTATTCCATCTAACTACCACTTTATAGATTTTGAATCAAGGTCAAATTATTTAGAATAATCTGATGGAAGCCGGTGGTATAAGACATGGTACCTTAGTGTCAAGATAGTGCAGTAGTTACTCAGGTAGTAGGAAACATTATTTTTAGGGTTCTCAACATGGTTGTGGAAGCTCGAGTATCCACATTGGTAGTTCAACAGTATGCCATCAGTGTGGGAGGCAAGGACACTTGAAGCCCTAGTGTGAAAGAATCCTAGTCGAGTGTAGAGCCTATGACTGAGTGGTCCATCTTTAGAGGATTTTAAGACCTTACCATATGTTTATAGTGGATGTGTATATGTTTCATCTCCACTTTCATGAGTAGGATCAATATATCCACATCATGTAGGGAGCTAGAGTAGCATCAGTCGATCGGGCTGAGGAGGAGGTCACAACCTAGGTAGCCAGACTTTTGATTTTCAGTGTCAGTAGAGTAGACCCACTCTGGGTAGTTTAGTTGTATCTCAGGGTTGTATTTTATGCTAGTTACATGTCATAAAACTGACACCCATGGAGCAGAGTGCATGTCCATATACAATATAAGGTACTATTCTAGTAGCCTCTATTATCATATCTTCTCTATTCGATACAAGTTCCTCATACTATTTTATTTCTGTATCGATCATGGAAAGTCTTGGACTTGAAATTCAGTACTTCTATGGGGTGATGACCCTAAATACTCTATTAGGAGTATGATAAGAAGGTATAAGTCAATTTAAGGACTTTCCTCTTGAGATCAGTGGTTGTCATTTCTTGTTGATCCTTTTTAGTTTTGATATCTTACATAGTATGGATTGGCCAGTGCCTTATCATACCCATATTGACTATTATCATCACAGGGAATCTTTTATGTCACCATAGGGAAGTGTCTATATCCACATGGGAGAGTGGGATATCCTGGTTGTTCAGGCTAGACTAGAGCATCATAGACTGGGTGGAGTGACATCCCAGATTTCTAGTCTTTTCTTGGATGACTAGCGGTCTCATTTAACATATTTTCCTCCGATGGTGGATCATTTTAGGGATGTTCCCCCTGAGAACTTTTCCAGAATACCTCTTGATAGATAGGTAGAGTTTATTATTGAGCTCATCCCTGGAGCATTTTAGTTGTCTATTTCCCCATACATGATGACTCCTACTGAGATCCAAGATCTCAAGAGGCAATTAGAGGTTTTGTAGTCTAAAGGTTTTATCTGACCCCATACTTCTCCTTGGGGTTTAACTATTATTTTCACTAAGAATGTGGATGCAAACCTTATTCTATGTATGGATTACTGATTTTAATGTAGATTATGGTTAAGAACCAATATCCATTACCACACATGGATGATCTCTTTGATCATCTACGAGGAGTTAGAGTATTCTCAAATATCGACTGGAGGGCATGCTATTATTAAGTACAGAATAGGCCTTCAAACATACCTCATATAATATTTAATAGTAGTTATGGTATCTATGACTCTCGGGTTATGCCGTTTGGAATCACAAACACACCATCCGTTTTCATAGATTTGATGAATAGGGTCTTCCACCCAAACTTGGATTCCTTCATTGTGTTTTTTGTGGAAGACATCTTGGTGTACTCACAGACCCAACACAATCATGCCAAACATCTTGATATCATTATGAGTACAATGAGATAGAATCATTTATATGATAATATCACAATGTTCCACTTTTGGATTGACAAATTCCACTTCTTGGGCTATATTAT
Source organism: Viscum album (assembly GCA_963277665.1). NCBI lineage: Eukaryota > Viridiplantae > Streptophyta > Magnoliopsida > Santalales > Viscaceae > Viscum > Viscum album. The sequence continues at coordinate 1,187,547,752 of OY728127.1, read as the reverse complement.
CTTGGAATCATGAGTCTCAGTTGATCTAGAGAAGGTGAACACTGTTGTTTATTAGCAGTATCCCAGGAACTTGTTTGATATACATATTTTCTTGAGGATATTTGGTAATTATAAGCATTTAATATTGGATTGGTCATACCTTGAAGCACCTCTCATAGGTTTGACTAAAAATGGTGTGATGTTTATATGGTACAACCTTTCAGGAGCTGAAGGGGAGATTGAATTAAACATTGATCCTAATTCTTCTAGAGCTGGGAAGAATCTATACAGTCTATTGTGATGAATCATGTATTAGGATATGAATAGTTTTGATGTAGGATGACCGAGTCATTGAATAAGGGTATCAAATGAGAAGAATTACATGATGCATGATCTCGAGTTAGTAGAATTTATCCATGACTTACGTTGTTGGAGACATTACTTGTTAGGGAGCAATTTTTGATGTTTACAGACCCAAAAAGCTTTAAATATATCTTTATGTAGAATGAATTGAATCTCAAATAGTTCATATGTATTGAGTACCTGTAATACTTTGATTTCATGCTTGATTATATGCCACGTAAGTAATATCAAGTAGCCGATGTGCTGACCCCAAAGACTCAGACACAGGCAGTTCAAGAGGCTAGTGGTGAGTGGAAACTTAAGGAATTTTTTTTGAGATTCATTTGGAGGTTCAAGAGGATCACATGTAGAAAATCCTCAAAACTTTAAAAATGACCTCTATCCTTCTAGAATAGGTCAAGATGAGGAAACTTTCCAATCTCAATGGGTTAGTCCCCAGGGAGTGCATATCAGATAAGGATTCATCATCTAGTTAGACCATGGATGAAGATGAGATCTTACGTATTCATGGGAATATCTAGGTTCTAGAACACATCCGAGAGGAGATGATGTGGGAATATCATTCCTCGATTTGTGCAATGCATCCCGGGGTTACCAAGATGTATTGATACTTGTGTCATCAGTATTGGTTTCCTAGTATAAAATGATAGATAGACCGATTTATTACTCAGTGTTTCACCTATCAGCAGATGGAGGAAGAACACCAGCTACCAGAAGGACTCTTTCAACCATTTTCCATTCCCAAGTGGAAATGGTATGATGTCACTATGGATTTCATGACATATTTTCCTAGATATCACCATGATTAAATGATATAGTTTGGGTCATCATTGATCAGTTGATGAAGGTCACCCACTTCTTTCCTATTCAAGAGACCTTCTCAGTGGACAAGCTTGGGAGGATTTATGTTAGGAATATCATATTCCTTCATGGAGCTCCATTTTTTATTTTATCGGATAGAGACCCTTGTTTCAAATCATGATTTTGGAAGGGGTTATAGAAGTCCTTTGGTACATAGGTGCTTCTGAGAATTACCCATCACCCTTAGATTGATGATCATACATAGTATACAATTATGGTCTTAAAGGAGATGCTCTGTACATTTTTCATTTAATTTGGTGTTTATTGGGATAAATACAAACCTATAACTGAGTTCAATTACAATAAAATTTCTTAGGATACCATCCATAAGGATACTTATGAGGATTTATATGGTAGAACATGCCAATCACCTCAGTGATTGTTATAGTTAGGGGAGGCTGCACTACTTGGACCACGTATCATCTAGGAAACTTCATGTCATGTTTAGGTAACCAAAAAGCACATGATGATAGCTAAGTGCTGACAGATGTCATATTCCAACCACTATTTCTGACCTCTAGTGTTCAAGGTTGGGAATTAGGTTTTCTTGTGTGTTTTACCCATACTGGGCATTCAACAGATTCACAGACGGGGTAAGCTTTCACCTCGATTCATTTAATCCTTTGAGATTCTAGAGAGGGTCGAACTAGTGGCTTACTGAATAGTGCTTCCTCAGAGATACAAGTATATACATTATGTGTTTCACATTTTACATCTTTTTCGATATTATCCTGACCCATCATATATTCTACAACCTGAGGAAGTTAAATTGAATGAGGGTGCTTCTCTTGAGGAGTACCCAGTGTGTATTGTGGATCAAAGCACAAAGGCTCTCCTAGGTTGGTTAGTCTTTTTGGTGAATATACAATGGTAGAATGACTGAGTATAGGATGATTCTTTAGAGTGAGAGGCTGACGTAAGTTCCCAGTGTCTATATATCTTCTTAGAAAATCCTTAACAACCCCCAGAAGGAAAACTCAGGGACCAATTGCTTTAAGAGGGGAGGTTGTAAGGAACTAGGGTTATATGAAGGTACAAATCCTTTAATTTTTAGTTTAAACACTTGGTTTTACCCTTATAAAAGTAACATATGTCCAAGAATTTTCATGGAATCATTCACAGCTTGTTTGGACCCTAGATATTTGAATTTTGTAAAGGTATACTAAGTCACATGGTTAGCGGACGGTTAGTGATAACCATGAGACTCAACCATGTGGGAAATCGCATAGGATATAAGGGACCACATGGTTTCTTAAACCATACAACCCTAGCTACATGGTCATGCAACTTTTCTCATACAAGTGATAGAGATTTTTCGCACAGGCTATGCATGGTTAGCCAAACCATGCACCTAGCTCCTGTGAGTGGGTGACCTTGGACAATAGGTGTCACACAATTTATGAATAATTTGGCCTACCATGTGTCCAAACCATGAAACCATTTAAATAAGTGTAATTTACCATTTTACCTTAATAATTTTATAACCATTACCATATTTTTTTCTTCTCTAGAAGACACACATATCTCCCCCAATTGTGAGAGCTCACCCAAGCTTGTACCTAGGATTTTTGATATCTCTTCTATTCGAGCTCAGAGTCAACCACCATCTATCCCATTGGATTCATCTCAGTAATATATACATATTTTTATATTGTTTCATCATTTTTCTTACCCTCGATAGAGATATCATGGTAAGAGATCATATTCCCTACTTTTAGGGTGTTTTTATAATATACTATTTTATCTCATTATAGGATGAATCAAGAGATGATATAGGATTATGAGAGTGCTATAATAATAAGTTATGTGGTATATGACTTCTCCCTTAAAGTCTCACCATTTTATAAATTGTTGTCATTGTGTGCTTTCCAGTTTCACTGGGTGTTGCTTATAAAATTCATACACCTTATGTCATATCATCCAGACCAAAATATTGACCCTTTATGAGAATAATTTAAATAATTTAAAGTTGATAACTCAATGTTGACCACACCAAGTAGTTTGTGTTCATCGTTATGACGTTGGTAGCAAATAGAATGGTTTTCCGTAGCACTGTTTGGGTGTGTTCACTTGACCTTTTCCATGGTAAGTGTTTTAACTTAATAAATGGATTCTTAAATCATTAAATGGAAAGTATAGAAATAATTACCACTTGGACCTATTTTTATTATAATTGAATTTATTAATTGGTTACATGTCTTGATTGACCATGTCACTTGATGAAATGTAATGGAATGGACCCAATAAATTATATTTTTGCCTAAGTATTACAGGGCCTAAAATGAATTATTTTATATAAAATGTATTTGGATCCTATTGTATATGGACCTTTTCATATTTATTGTAATGGTCAGACTTGGTCCACCCTTTTGTTCCTAATAGAATTCCTTGTACACTCAAAGGATGCCATTCTGTTTCACTGAGTCGGTTGATAAGGGAGATACCCAACTTGGAACTTGGTTAGTTTCTATTAGTTGACGTCCAACATGGTATTGTAGGATCCTTTATTCTTATTCGGATATTATAATGACTCAGATACACTCCTTGGATTCAGCTTGTCTTCTATGAACATGAAACCCCTTGGATTATTCTATTTGAGTTTAGCTATGCTTATCCCCTGATTTACTATGGATATGCTCCGTGGAATTAGTTAGAAACTTTTCCAGTGGAATGAAGTTGGTATTCCCCTAGATTACACTCATCCCTTTATGCTAGGATTCATGGTTTTGCACCATGATATGGATCAACCATATAAGCTTAAGGTTACCTTGGTTTCACCTTGGGTCCTTAATGACTTCATTATCTCATACTTTACTCCTACTATCATTACACTACTCTTGTTATAAAACTTAAATAGTAACTAATTAAATGTTTACATGTTCATATAAACTAGATAAGGATGAATCAGTTATGTGTTGGTTACATTACTAATTTAAATTTCATATACTTGCACAAAATACAACTTATACCTCACATAGTAAATCATTTATAGATACCGTTGGTGGTGGCCTATTGAGTTTATGTCACACCCTTTTCCATCCACTAATTGTTACTTGAATAGACTATATGATTATAGGTATCTATATAGGAAAGTGTATTGTTATGGATTTAAAAATTCTTATATTAGTATGGGAGTATGGTAGTAGATGGCTGGGCCATTTCTCCTGATTCTCAGATAGCTTTTGGAATTTTTAATTCTTTTATATTGTTATTATATCTACCAACTGCCAGGTATACCTATTCCATTTTATAGACACATGACATTGTTTTTGTATATAGTATTACTATTGGTTTGAGTTATTATTCCTGTATAGATGATTTACTTATTCTGTTTATTCTGCTGTTATCATGCTTCCACTACTTGTGTATCAATTCCACCAATGTCCTAATCTCATCATGAGGGTATAGTCTCCCCATCATACCATAATAATCCATTTATACTATTTAGAAAACTATGGAATATGGGGAGGAATTCTTGAGGACATGTGACCCACTAGTTTGGCTAATATTAATGAGTGATCTGGGTAGGGATGTTACATTATCACTTGAATAGTAACCTTACATTATATATAATGTAAGGGTTACTCTCAATACCACCCTTCCCTTCACTTATGAATAGGTAACATCTTCACCACCTCAATACTGACCTATAATTAGAATTTAATCTTTTAAATCTGATAATTTACACCTCCTAAAACCCTCTCCTACTTTCAAAATCATTTGGTCACCATTAGTTAGCATAAGCGCTCCATTTCCAAGGATAATTCCAAGGAAAATTCAAGTCCCCGATGAGAGTATTATCAGTTACTTAGTTTTCTTCTTAATTATCTTCATTAAAATTTATTATAAACACACTAATATAGTGATATTATTATCATTTATTAATGGTATTATCATTTTTAATTCATATACCCCATCCATTATGAGAAATAAAACTGTAGTTCATGCGTTGTGTGGACTACCACCTCTATGGTGAAACATGTATCATTTTCCTTAAATACCTTACAAGGATGGATATAAGGATTTTATTAAAGGATAAATATGATTTTTTATGATATTAATGTTTTTAAGACAAATTATAGGACCTATTAATTATATTATCAATATATGATCATTGTTAATTTAATCATTTAAAATAAGCGTACTAAGAGGATAGCCTTGAATTAAAATTGTGTTATATTTACACATGCATTAATTAATCTTATAAATCATTAAAATTATGATATATAAAAATAATAAATACTAAATAATATCATTATTATTCTAGTATAATGATATTATAACAAAACTACATTATAATCATTCATTAAATCAGGGTATGTTCATGTTTGGGTCGGCCTAACCACCTACTTGAAAAAAAATATTAATTTGTGACATAGATTACTATGGGAACTTATATAATTGTATAATATGATATAAATATGTAAATAATGTTTTTTTGGTTCTTTTAAGGTTATATCAACATTTAATTCATCAATTAAGAAAACACCCTTTGATCGTCAAGAATCATAGAATCATGCTTGTTATCGATTTCATCTTCAAGGATAAAGACTAAAACACTCATGAAAGGAATTTGAAACATCATAAATAATTATAAATCATACCCAAAAATAGATTAAATTATCTATTAATGATTAAAATTGGAATAATAATGAATATGTACATTGCTATTATGAAACTAATATAAGCGATCAAAATTATAAACACTAGATTTGGAAAATCAGTAGAATTTATATAGAGAATGAGTATTTATGAAAAGTATATATGAAAATAGATATGATTAAGGTTATATATTAATTTATTAATATAACTATGTTTTTAATAATGGAGGTTAAATTATGTTTGTGGAATTCATTATAATAGGTAAGTTGCACCTAATTTCATTTATGTGGTGTATTTAGAGCTTATTATACATATAATATCATGAATTATATTTTAATAATGGTATTAGAAGTTCAATTACAATTACCCTCTTTCATGGTGTTTTGACTCTAATGTTTCGAAAGTCATGGGGGTTTCCTTGGTCTTAATTCTAAATCTTTGTGGCATAATAAATTTTGTACACCATGTTTTCTTTGTATGGTGTATTCACTGTCTATGGATATATTTTTATCATACTCATTATATTTCATGGGATTTAATATCTAAATCCTATTTTCTTATTCAAGTGTCTGTTAATTTAGTTGTTTCCCTAGTTGAGTATGTTTTTAGTAACTCATTTTTTGTTCATTGAGTTATGATTGTTTAGTTGAAAATATTTCAAATAAGTTGGGAATGTTATTATCTTTGATTTTATTATACAATATTATCCCTTTGTTTTTTGGGTATATAAATTCCTACCGCATAATACCTTTGATAAATTTTTCTCACATTTTTGGTCATGTTATACTGAAACGATCCACCTTATTTCTATGTATGGCTTATAATAATGTTATTCTAGTATTAACTTAACTGTATACTCATTAATCTATATGATGTGAACATCAAATGTTATATAATTCATATTGTATGATGTTCACCTAGAAATAATTTTATTCTATTTACATGGGGAAATATATTGGTACTCCTTATATTTTAATTCCAATATGGATGATTATTGGAATTTTGACTTTTTATTGTTTAACCATCCACCTTATTCCTATGAATGGGTTATGATCATGTTACCTCTTTTATTTATATGGGGAAAACTTTTGGCATTCCAATATAGATGATTATTGGAAAGTTGACTATGTATTGTTTGACTACCCAAATTCTTTCTCTAGATACATTATGATCATGTTATCACTTTTATCCAAATAGGGAAGAGTATTGGAATTATTGATGATTAATTAATGCGAATTCATGTTGTTTATGTATTTGAATTCCATATTTCTCATTATATAGATAGCTAAGTTTTATCAAGTAAGAGTATCCTCAGGGAGTGGTATGAATGTTGTTGATGAATCTTATGGTGAATGCACTGGACATAATTAGATGATGGGTGGGTTCTAAATTTATTCAGACCTAGGTCTCTTGAGAAAAATCGGGTTTGGGTATTTGGTGTATGCCAGCCTAATTCAGTAAGATGTCTTGACCATGGTCTTAATTAAAAGTAAAGTGTCTTGGTGAAAGGCCTTGGAAATAGGTTTTTAATGTTTAGAATTATATATTCCATTAGTATGAGATCATTATTATTGATATCTATATTTTATTTATTGTCATAGATATGTAATTATATCAATTTCATGTTAATTATAGATTCATGTTGTTTTCCTATGTTTATTCCATGATTTCTTCAGTTATATGCTTCCTTTACTGAGCGTTTGAGATCACCCATTCTTATGTATCCATTTCTGTAGGTTTTGAAGAAAATTTGTACACGTGACATGTTCATAAGGATAACATGTGTAAAATAATTTACTAGATATTTTGAAAAACTTTTATAGATTAAGTATTTTTCTATATAATGAAAAAATATCTATTTTATTTAAAGAGCATGGGATTTTATAATTATTGTTCTATATCATTTATCTAAATATATAATCCTAAGAATATACTTTGGTATCTAATAGATGAAATAATCACTTTGATTTTGTAATTAAGGATAGTTATATCCAGGTTTTTATAGCCAGTATCAAAGTGAATGTGTAAAGTATGTGTTTATAGAACCAATCTGGGAGTGCGGGTCTGGTGCATCACTGTTGGTATCAAAGAAAATATTTAGATAACTTTGGGGATTAGGATGTTTTAGGGGGATAATATATGGTTTTATAAGTTAGGGTTTATCATAATTTAAACATTTTATATAACCATTTAGGATAGTATTTGATTTAATGCTAAGATAACAATGCACATTTTATTTGGAGATTATAATGAGAGAAATTTAAGGAAAATACTAGGAATAATTATAACTATATGATAACATCCTAAAATTTCAGTAAAGTCTTGAGTATGTGTTTTTCCTAGAAATTACATCATATTCAGGATACTATAAAGTGTATGTGGTTATAGAACATATTCATCTTGGGGTAATCACCTCAGAAAAGGATGATTGAGCATCTAATCAATCTTCAATCGCGTGTATGGTAAATGGGCCTAAGATTACACACTTGGATAGAAAATCCAAGGGGATATTAATTGGTCAATAACATTCTATTTAGGAACCATTATGATGGATTTGAATATGTTTAGGTTAGATAATACTACTAAAAAATGACCATGGATAACCATGGATTGAACAAGGAGAGTCAATGGTCGATCCAAAAGTATCATATGTTAAAAATTAATGTGTCCTTTGGGAAGAAATATTTATATTGATGTTTTTATATTAAAATTTTGGATATTATCTCAACCATTTTGGTTTTAGTATTTGGTTGAAACAAGATCACATAAATGAAGCTGAGTAAGGTATATACCTAGAAACCACTATGTCCTATAACCTAATAAGTTAGCATACTTAAATGGTTTAGAATATTATTATATATTTACTATGATGGACAAAGTGAGTTTCCAAGTCTTAAATAAGGTAGTGAGATTGATATTTTATTGAAACTCTTAACTATTTTCATTTGTGAATGATATTTATCAATGATATTCTGCTATGTTCTAAAATATATGATGATTATTTGAAACATCTAAGGATTATTATTTAGTAGTTTTACATTAAAGGTATGGAGACATATATTAAATGGTATTGATAACCTTGAAAAATGATCATATGGAAATGTTATTTTTTTGGGGATAACTATTGTAGAAAAAATGATTGAGGTATAGATAAATCTTAAATTTAATTTACACATGATGTTGAGATAATAAAGTGTGGTTTTAGTTTGAAGAAGTAAGTTTGATAGTAATTGGAAACCTTGATATTAATAATTTATTCATGATTTTTTTGGATAATTTCATCTCATTTTTGGGATTATGATATATAGTGACTAATATGTGACCTTATGAACTAGTGGTTAATACCATTTTAGGGTTAAACATAGAGTTAATTTTTGGAGGAATATATAATGTCTTTTTGGTTTAATCTATTGGATTTTGAAATAGATTTTGGAATGGTTTGTTATTGAGAGTATATGGTTAGGATATATATATACATGGGTATATATTTTCTTGAATTATTAATATTGTTTGAGGAAGGATAAGTTGGATTTTGAGAGCTTAGATTTCAGTTATATTAGAATATTTTAAGAAAGTTCCTGGTAATTTGGGATCTATTTTTTAAGTATTAGGTTAGTAATTATGATATAACCCAACTCAAGGTAACCTAGTTTGAACCAATAATGATATATGTTAAACTGAGAGTGATATAGGTTGAACCGAATATGATACAAGTTGAGTTATAAGAACTATATGCTAACATGACAGTGTTATAGAGTGAGAGATGTTGATGTTAAATTTCATTATAGTTATTTATGATAATTTTATTATAACGATCATATCAATCAAGTTAAAACTTTTGGTTTTAGTAATGGATGAAGCCCGAAGGAACCAAGTTAACAATGGATTCCATGGATAATGCATAAAACATCCCAATGAAAAACCTAACAGGATAAGAACTAGAGTGATAAATATTGTGATTATGCCAAACCATCTATCAAGAATTATGATTAATAAAATGATCATAGTTGAAACCAAAAACTCATCAAATTAGAGGAACAATGAATCTCATAGAAACTAAGGTGACCAAGATAATTAAGGAAAAAAGATTCAATATCCTTCATGTTATAAATGTGGGAAGAAGCACCTAGGTAAATGTCTTCAATGAACTTGAAGATTTTTAATGAGTATAAAATGAAGAAATGGAGAAACTAATATTTTAGTTAACATGTTGTATTAAAAAAATATTTTTCCTATTTATGCCTAAGATATTAAGGTAGACACCTCATTCGAAAATATATCTTCAGTTATATTTATCTTTTAGATACCTTTGAATAATTTTATTTGTAAGTGATAATTAAAATTTAAAGGGTGAAATTTATTTAATGGGGATGAATGTAATACCTAGATACCTTAATATATTATTAACATTAAATAAGTCATTGTGTTTGATAGCTTTCCCTACATGCGACACCAAACTTAAATGAAACCACAATATATTTAGATAAAATATAAATGTTTAATTATGACTGATAAAACCTAGACATTGAATTAGTAGGAATGAATATGAGTAACCACTTTATGAAATATATGTATAAAGAAAATAAATACTACTTTTGATATGAATTAAATTCAATTAGTTTACAAAAAATACCTAATAAGATCCATTATTATTTAGAAGAGTATTTTTCTAAAAACAATTATCTTTTATGTAATACACATTTCTAATTCAAGAAAAATATGTTAAATGATAAATTATTTTTTATATTAATAATTTTTTAACATCAATTTAGTTGGAAAATGATATGAAATACTAATAATAATAGATAATATTTGAAACTATCATTTTCCAATTAAAAATATTTTTCACTATATTTTATGATTTTTTTCAAAAATAATTTTATAAATTTGGGAATTTTAAATTAATAAAAATTAACTTCATTTATGAAATAATCTTATCAAAACTGAATTATTATGAATTTCTATGCTTTTTTTAAAACAATAGCTTTTAATAAAAAAATACAGTTTTTATGAAACTTTTTATTCTTATGAATTTATCAATATATAAAAATGACCTATAAGTTCAAAAAACCTTTTAAGTAATAAAATATGAATTTAAGGAATAAAAATATTCATTGAAAAAATTATTTTCACTAATAAATCCTATTTCCAACGTTTTTAAAATAATTAAAATATTACTTTAATAAAAAACTACTTTCGTGCTTTTCTTTGAATCCTGTATTTTCAAGGGAGATTTAGTTTTAGATTTCCTTGATAGACTCATATCCTTTATTTATTTTATAATAAATCAATTTATGAATTTAAAATAAGTATCCAAAATTATTTTATCTTATATATAAATTTAAATCTTAAAAATGTTAATTCTCTAAAAACTATTTTTATGTGATTAAGTGTATTTATTTTAAAATTAAAATTTCACACTTTTATAAATATTATTTAATAAAATGAATTTAAAATTTAAAATTATATATATTAAATTAGGTAAAAAATTTAATCATAATATTTATCATTAAAATTAATCACTAAAGATATAATGACTAATAAAATCATATATTTCTTAGAAAAATATTTTTCTAATTTTATTTATACGATACACATTTCTATTTGAAAAAACATATATATTTGGTATTGAGTGTACAATTACAACTAAAAAACTCAGAAAAACAACCCCTATCATTATAACGAGTGTCCCATTAACCCCCCAGGGATGCAAAACCCATTATAGGACCTTATTTATATATTAATTGGCCCATAAGCCCAGGACAGTCCGGCCTATGGACCCATCATCCACCCAACTTGCCTATCCATTGGGTCCATGTTTTTCCATTGGGAGATCTCGCATCCACCAGACCAGTGGCCTTCGCCCATCCATCCAGCCCTCTACGCCCGCCACACACACCCACCAATCCCAACGATGTCTCCACCGCCACCAAGCCACCTTCGCCCATCTCCACCTTCTCCCACTTCCTTTCAAAAAACAAAATGATTTATGATAATTTTTTTATTAATAATTGGTTAACACTAATTTAGTTTTTAAATGATATAAAATAATAATAATAATAATAATTAATATTTGAAAATTTCAAATTTTTAATAAAAATATTTTTCATTATATTTTATGATTTTATTATAAAACTAAAAATATAAATTTTGGAATTTGGAATTAATAAAAATGAAATTAAATTTTTAATTCATCATATCAAAATTAAATAAGTATGAATTTTTAATCTTTTTTTTGAAAAGGTTGATTTTTGGTCAAAAAATATGGTTTTCACAAAACATGTAATTTGTATGACTTTATCTTTATATAAGAATGACCTATAAGTTTAGAAAAACTTATAAGTAATAAATTATTAATTTAATTAATAAAAATATTCATTTAAAAACATTATTTTAACTTATAAATCCCATTCCCAACATTTTTAGAACTAATAAAAATGTTACATTAATACAAAAATCTCATTCAGTCTTTTCATTGAATCACGTATTTTCAAGGGTGATTCTCCTTTGGATTACCTTAAAAGCCTCATATCCATTATTTATTTTAATAAATTAATTTATTTCATTAAAATAAGTGTCTAAAATAAATTTATCTTACATATAAGTTTAAATCTTAAAAACATTATTTCTCTAAAAACTATTTTTACACGATTAGGATTATTTATTTTAAAATTAAAATTTCACCCCTTTAGAAATTTTATTTGATAAAATTATTTCAAAAATTTAAAATTTGAATTACAAAAATAGGTAAAAATTTACATTTTAATATTTTTCATTAAAATTAATTACTAGAGTAAGAAGTTAATTACCATTGTAATAGTAAAATTTGGGTAAAAGCTGAAAAGTTAAAACAAAAAGCCCTAAAACATTCAAAGTTGTCTCAAAAATGGATTTTTTGTGGTCTGTTTTGACCCAAAATCATTTTACTCTCCTATTTTTTCAAATTTTTGGCCTTTTTCACATGAATAATAACCACACATTGGTGAAAATGTAAGGTTAAATTCCAAAACTACCCTTACCTTCACTTATGAAATGGTAACATCTTAATCACTTCAAGAATCACCTCTCATTAAAATTTCCACTTGAAAATATCTCATTTTTATACTCCTATAACCCTATACCACATTTAAAAAATTATGGTCACCATTAGTTAACATAAGGCCTTCATTTCCAAAGATACTTCTAATTAAAATTCAAGTCCTATACGTGAGTATTATCAACTTCATAGTTTTATTATTAATTATCTTCATTCAAATTTATTATAATAGAAATAATATAATTATATTAGTATCATTTATATTCTATAATGTTACTATATTAATGTTATTATTTGTGTTTATTAATATTTTCTATCCCTTATGAATAACAAAACCGTTGTTTGTGTGTTGTGCGGACTACCGCCTCCACGACACAACATGTTTCTTTTTTTACCTAATTGCCTTGCATGGATGGATATTCAGCTGATATTAAAGGATAAATATGATTTTTAGGATATCATTAAGGTTATGGTATGAAAAATCATAGAATCTATTAATGATATCATCAATAAATGGTCATCATTAATTTAAGCATCTAAAATAAGAATACTAAAAGGATAACTTTTTATTCAAATTGTGAAATATTTATATATCCAATAATACTTATTATAATTCCTTCTTATTCTTATATATAACACTAATAAAAACTAAATAATATCATTATTCTTCTATTGTAATGATATTATAACAAAACCACCTCATAATCATTCATTTAATTAACATATGTTCATGTTTGGGTCGGTTTAACCACCCACTAGAACAATACTATGAATTTATATCATGTATGACTATGAGAAATTATATAATGTTATAATATGATATGAATATGTAAATATATTTTTTTCTTTAAAGGTTATATCCACAATTAATTCATCAATTAATAAAACACCCTTTGATCATCAAGAATCACCAGAACATGCTTGTTATCAATTTCATCTATAAGGATAAAGAATAAAAAACTCAGGAAAGGAATTTAAAAAATCATAAATAATTATAAATATTTCCCAAAAATAACTTTAATGATATAGTAATTGTGAACATTAAAATAATAATGAATACAAACAATGCTATTATGAAACTAGTATAAACAAAAAAACTATAAACACTCGATGTGGGAAATTAGTGTAATTCATATTGAGAATGGGTATTTATGAAAATTATAAATGAAAATAGATATGATTAAGGTTCTTAATTAAGTGATTAATATAGTTATTTTTTTATAAAAGAGGTTAAATATTATTCTTGGAATCCAAGACAAGAGGTATGGGTTTTCCATTACAAATTGCCCTCTTTGATACATGTTTTTTTATTATGAACCTAATTTCATTTATGTAAAATATGCACTAACTATTTTATATATCATATCATGGATTATATTTTTGTAATATTATGACCTTTTTCGATATTTATCATGCTTGTTTTTAGGAATTCCTTTTCCTTATTGTTTTATATATTGGTTGGGTTTTACTTTGGGGCTGTTTCAGAATAATTTTGAGAAATTTGTAAGCCCATCGGGTTAAGCATGGTTAGCTCATAGTTAAGGAAAACAATGTGTTTTTCCCCAAGAAACTATGCGGTTTACCCGAGGAAAACTTGTGGCCCTTATTAGATCCACACAAGGTGGAGCATGGTTTGACTAAACTATGCTACTAGTTTACCCAAACTGTGAACCCTGAAATAGTAGAGGTTTGCATGGTTGATGCATCTTTTTTCAAACTGTGTGACTCATAGGAGAAACCATGTACCTTTTAAGTGGAGTCTCATGGTTAAAGAACATTGTTTGGAAAATTTTGTGCCTCCGCCTAGGAAACTATGCACATGGGTTTTAAACTCCACAAAAGTTTTATATAAATTAAAAAACCCACTATTTTTACTCTAAATCACCCCTACACGACCCTAAATGTTTTACTTTAATCATGAAAACTCCTGGGAGGATTACAGGGTTCCTTGAACCCCTTTTAGTGCAATAGAAGATCTAGTGGTATAATTTGACCCCTCTTATGGTATGTAATCTCTTTCATTTGATTTCCTTTCCATATCTCATCCTTACCTCTTCTTTTGGAGGGTTTATTTCCTCCAATGGTGATGAGTTTATATCTAGGTTTTTATGGATTTAGTTTCTTTTGATATTGATCCTAGTTTTTGATTCAAAATCTCATTCTCCATTGTTAAATTTTCCGTTACAAATCAAATTGAGAATTTTGTTTTCAATAAAGTACATTAATAATATTGAGGTAGGTGGTTTAATTGTAAATTCTCATAGTCATGATTATATTTGGATGTATGTAATTGTACAATTAAAATTACAAGGTTTGGAAATTGAATTTTGGAAATGAATTAATTAAATGATTAATGGGAATATGGAATTGTGTGATTAATGGGATTATGAAAATGATGGAATTATGGGATTATGAAAATGAGTGATAAATGAAATTATGATTATGTTTAATAATGGGATTTAATGGGTTTCTTAGATTAACCTCACATGATTAATTAATTATGAAATAAATGATAGAAGTGATTGATTATTGAGTTATGATTGTGGAATCATGTTATGTGAATATTTTATATGATTGATCAATGTGTTTTGGGATAGGGAGTACTACCCCAAATAACCATGGGGTTCTAGACTGCTTCCCTAGGCCCCCAATGTATTTATGTGGAATTATGATATATGTGATCACTGAGTTATGGGATAGGTACTGAACTCCAAATACCCAGGAGGTTCCATAATACTTATCTAGGAACAAAATGTATGAATGTGGAATTAGAAATTAAATTATTAATGAAATACCATGAAATAATGAAATGTGTTATCCCTTTGGTGGATGGTTCAGACTCCATCATGTGGAAAAGAAAGTATGATTAGTTTAGGTGTCACCCTAAACCCAGGGGTCTATGTGGTTAATGAAAGAATAATATAATATGAAAATTATTTACTTTATATTTTGTACTTTATTCTTTATACAACTACATATACTGTTGTAGATTGGATATTATTTTAGATTCCATTGGTGGTGGCCTACTGAGTTTCACTCACACCCTACTCAGGATGCTTGATTATTTCCCAAATAGACTACTTGTTTGTAGAACATAATAAATTAAAGAGCTATATATTAGATGGATGTGTTAGGAAATGGGATAGAGAGAGTATTAGGGAACCATAAATGATGTTAGGACCCACTTGGGAGTTGTCTGTGTGCCTTTATTTTGGGTTTTAATTTGACACTTGACACTTATATGGCATGATATATTTACTGCTTTGGTTTATGTTCATCATTTACATGTTTTAGGATTATCATGTGATGTGGGTATCGTATTGATTTTTTTTATCTTTTGACTATTGTTTATTTATTTCCACTGTTGTTCTTATTTGATAATGATGGTATAGTCTCCCCACAATACATATTAGACCCTCACTACTAGTCAGAAGCCTCTAGAGTATGGGGAGGCATACTCGAGGTCATGTAACCAATCATCTCGGGACACTAGCATGTTATACCTAGGTCGGGATGCTACAAAGTGGTATCAAAATATTTTTCTTTTCTTTTCAGTTTTCATTCTATTTGGTAAAGGAATACATGTGACTAGGATGAGTTAGGACTTGGTCATGATCTCATTCGTTGGAGCATCTAACCCATGTCTGGGGGAAAATTGAAGTACCTAGGGTGGGATTGTTTTTCTTGATGTTTGTTATTACAATTGAATGTTATTTCGCCTTGTCTGATGCACTTGTTGTGTGATGTTATCGTTCACTTTTTTCTGAGATTTTTCATTATGGATTGGTATGGAATGAGAGTGGATTATACATGAATAATTCTAGGAACACATGATTTTATGTGATATGCATCATTTTAGGCACACAATGAAAAGAATGTTTGCATGAGTTGTTGAAATGAAAAATTATTTTCTGTATTTGAGTAATTTATAATGAAATGGTTCCTAATAAGGAAATGAATATTATGAAGGATTCTAAATTTGGTAATTTGAGAAGGATAAATAGGGGTTTCTAATGAGAAACCTTTGATGTGAAAAGTTGTTTTGCCCTATATTATCCATGAACCAAGTGAGGGATGGTTGTGGGTAGTGATAGTTCATTAATTTTTACTAAGTGGAAACTGTGAGAGATAAATTTTATAGATCTATGTAAATCCCTCTTATGTAAATGTGATAATGACATGTTAGGAATACTAAGATGTGTGTTTGGTATTATAGATAAATTACTCCCTAATGATGCTTGTTGATAGGATTACAGAAGGACATGGCTGGAAATGTGCCTCCAGTAGTGGAACCAGAGGCCCCTATACTTTTGAGTGAAGTTATAATAGAGAAGTTCTATGAGAAATTTTAACTCTTTATGTAGTTTATAGAGATATACCTAGGGTGGGATGTGGTGAATATGTCTGATTTGACATGGGAGTTCTAGTTGTATCACCATATGACCTTCACCAGAGATGGTGGACATTAGGCCACTATGTTTTGGATTTAGTATATCCATATAATACTTGACCATTTAGAAACTTTGATTGAGAATATGTTCAAGTTATTTGCTTATATGTTATGAGAACCAGAGAAGTGTTGGTGTTATATTCAGGCTCAGAATGTTTAGTTGGAAAGAATGGTAGGGAAGGAATTCCAAGAGAAGTTCTAGGAGCACTTTTATCTAGAGACACTAAGGTAGGAGAAAGCAGAAGAGATTTTGTGGTTGACGCAGGGGAGTATGGATTTGATGGATTATGCTGACTGGTTTTCTGATTTGTAGTGATTTTTCATAGTTCTGGAATGATATGTGGAAATTGTTGTGAAACACTTTTAGGATGGACTTAAATGTGCGATTAAGTCCCATGTTAATATATTTTAGCTGAAGAAGTTTGATGAGGTGGTGGATCAGACTCCCATTTCTTAGGGAAACCTAAATGAGTCTTACACTAGAATGAAAGTGGTTTCATCTAGATGACTGGAAGGTACATCATCCAAGAGTATGAAGCATCTCTATAATAACATCAACCAGGGATATGTCAAATAGAGTGGCCAGAGAGAAGGATTAGTTACTCAGATAAAAAACCAAGTATACTTCCACTAGTGTGGTAGGTCCGATCACTATCATAAATAGTTCCCCAAACCACCAAAAGAGTGCTGAGATTGCAGCAAGATGGGACATGTACATAAATTTTGAAAGAACCCATGCCAGATTTGTAGTGATAGAGGAGATAAAACAAACCAAAGTATAGGAAGTGGATCTTCAACACCATACCATTCTTGCAGTTGGAGTATTACTAGCTGTGCCGGACGAGGCGTTGGATGTGGTACTTCAGAGAATTATCCCTCATATCACATAGTAGTGCATCTTAAGGGACTTAGACTATAGCATAGGGAAGGGGCCAAGATAGTTTCATGCAGTTCATCCTACACTTTTGGATAGCGAGGTTGGGCCCTTGACAATCATAATTATTATTATTTTAGCTTCTATTATTGTCAGTTCCTTACTTGATACAAAATCCTCTCATTTCTTTATATCTTCACAACTTGTGAATGGTTTGTGTTTGATGATGATGTTTTTGAGTGGGGTTATTCTGATTGACACATAATTGGGATTATGTTCAAGGGACATCTATTTATGTAAGGCATTTTCTATTGAGGTTGGTGAGTATCATTTTCTTTGGGATCTTTTCATACTTGAAATGTCATGTTTTTACTTGATTTTGGCTATGGATTGACTAGTATCATACCAAGAACATGTTTATTGTTACCATATAAGAGTGAACTTCATGTCTCCTAAGGGTAATAGTTATTTTTATTGTAGAGAATAGGATATTAAGGCAGGCTGTGTAGTGCCAGTTGATTAGAAACCGAGGGAGCTCACCAGCCATGTTTAAAGTATTTTGTTGGATGATGGGGTGTAAGGCATAATGTCTTTACACCCATAGTGGATCAGTTTTAGGATGTGTTTCCTAAGAAATTCTCAGGGATACTACCTAAGAGAGATGTGGAATTTTCAATTGATCTCATTCCAAGGGTTGATCCAATTTCTATTCCACCTTACCGAATGGAACCAATAGATCTTTAAGAGCTCAAGACTGAGTTGGAAGAATTTATAGATAAGGGATTTATCCTTCTCAGTACATCATTTTATAAATATCCCATTTGGTTTTCTATGAAGAAAGATGGGACATTGAATTTGTGTGTTGATTACCAGAATTTGAACCAGATGATAGTGAATAACTGATATCATATTTCGAACATCAATGAACATTTCAACTAGTTGAAAAGAGCTTGTGTTTTGTCCAAGATTGACTTGAGATTGGGGTATCATCAATTGAGAGTTATACCTTTTGATATACCATGGACTGATTTCCAAAGTTGGTATAGACTATATGAGTTTGTTGTAATTCCTTTTTGGATGATGAATATCTTGATTGTGTTTATGGACTTGATGAAACAAATATTTCACCCATACTTGGATTAGTTTGATGTTATTTTTGTGGATGAAATCATGGTGTACTCCAAGAATCATGATGATCATGCCCAACATCTTGACATTGTCCTGATTACATCGAGTGAGCATAGTCTATACACAAAGCTATCTAAGTTTCAATTTTTGATTTATAGGGTACATTCCTTGGGTCACATCATCTTAGAGGAAGGTGTGTTAGTGGTCCCAAAGAAATTTCAGGCAATTGTTTCTTGGGATAAGCCTAATATTTTTTTTTGATATCCATAGCATTATGAGGTTGGAGGGTTACTATTGGAGGATTATTCTAAAATTTTCAGATTTGGAAGCACCACTTTTAGGCTTAACCAAGAAGGGGGTCAAATTTGAATGGTTTGAAGAATGTGAGAATGCCTTCCAGGAGTTGAAGAAGCATTTAACTACTACACCGATTTTGATCCTACCCAAGCCGAGTGAAAAGTATACTGTGTTTTGTGACACATCCGAGATTAGACTTACAGTAGCATTAATGTAGAGATATTGAGTTATGTCATATGGGTGATGGAAGTTGTGGCCACACAAATAGAATTTCCCTACGCATGATCTTAAGTTGGTTGTAGTGGTTTATTCCATAAAGTGTTGGCGACATTATCTGTTGGGATAAAAGTTTATTGGGTATACCGACCATAAGAGCTTAAATTATATGAATTCATTGTGATATTTTTACCTCTAAAAGAAGATATGGGTTGAGTATATGTTGTATTTTTATTTTTTTAGGTATCATATACATTTGGGAAGGTAAATAGTGTTACTAATGCTTTGAGAAGGAAGACACATTCTCATGCAGTTTTGGAGTCTAGTTCTGAGTGGATGATGAACTTGATGGAGAAATGAATATTGTGGTTTATAGGGACCATATTAGATAAATCTTTTATCCTTATCAATAGATTCCACACATCTAATCTAGATTAGGGATATGTAGTTTGAGGATTCAAAGTGTTTATCCTTGAGGGAAAGTCTTGAAGGTGGGTAGTCACCTTACGATTGGACTATAGATGATGATGAGATCATATGTGTCTGGGGATGTGTTGTTGTTCCTACATGTATGTGATAGGAGGTGATGCATGTGTTTCATGTCTCAAAGTGGGCAGTGTATCCTGGTTTGACCAAAATGTACCGTGACCTATGTCAGCAGTATTGGTGGACGAGAATGAAAAGGGATATTATAGGTTTTGTGACACAATGTTACACCTTTAAATAGGTTAAGGATAAACATCAATGACATGGTGGTTTATTATATCCATTTACCATTATATAATAGAAGTGGGATGGTGTTAACAAATAATTTTGGGTGGTTCTTCTGAGGATTCCTCAGAAGAATGACTCTATATGGGTGAATGTGGACCAGTTGGAAAAGGTATCCCATTTCTTGCATATCAGGGAGACTTTCACAGTGGATCATTTGGGGGACTTGTATATTCCAGAGATAGTCTGTTTTCATGGGGTAATGTGTAGTATTGTTTTAGATCATGATTGGTGCTTTACTTAATTTTTTTTATAAAGGCTTACATAAGGCATTAGGTACCCAGGTATTTCTGAGTATGTCTTTCTACCCGTAGAAAGACAGGTAGTCAGAATGTACTATTAAGATGCTAGAGGAAATGTTATGAGAATGAATAATAGAATTTGGGGGATCTTGGGAGAATAACTTAGTGCTCATTGATTTTTCCTATAACAACATTTATTAGGAAATAATTCAGATGGCACCATATTAGGTACTTTATGGTAGGATATTCAGATCACCTCTATACTGGATGGAGGTTGGTGGTTCTAAGTTTCTAGGAGTGAGACTCGTGTAGGATACATCAGAGCAGGTCAAGTTAATTTGGAAATGTATGGATATGAATCAGAGTATGAATAAGTCATATGATAATTGACACCGTCGACCACTTGAGTTTACAGTGGGTGATCAAGTATTCCTTCAGGTGTCGCCTAGTTTGGGTCACCATAGGATTTAAAGGTATGGAAAATTGGTACCCAAAGTTTGTTCAAACTTTTGAGATTGTGGAGAGAATCAGACTAGTGGAATACCAATTGGATCTTCCATAGAGGTATAGTTATATGCATGATGTTTTTCACGTGTCACAACTTCAACAATATCGCCCCAACCCTTACCATGTGATTGATGTTGATGATGTTGAGATTGAGGCCAATGAATCCTTTGAGGAGCATCTGATACATGTTATAGATCACAATGAAAAAGTTTTTTGGGGGAAGACTGTGCTGATAGTTTGAGTATTGTGGAAACATGGTCGTATTTAGGAGAAAAAATGGGAGAGGGAAGCAGATATGTAGGCTTAGTGGCCTGATTGTTTGACCTTGGAATCTTAGATGTTTTTGGGTGTATAGCTCAAAGATGAACTATTATAAGGTGGGGAGAATATAAGATCCCTATTTTTTTGGATATACCATGTTCTTGTTTTCAGGTATTATTATTCCTTGTTTTGTTTATACCTTGTTGGTGTTTTACTTTGGGGTTGTTTCAGGTGAATTTAGAGAAATTTGTAAGCCTATGGGGCTGAGCAATGTTGGCATATGGGTAGTGAAAACCATGAGGTTTTCTCCAAGAAATATTGTTCCCCTTTTTGGAGGCATAAGAGGTGTTTTATGGTTTGATCAAACCAAGCGACCACCCTCCCCAAATCTCAATCCTCGAAACAGTGGGGGTTTTCATAGTTGGAAAATGGTTTGTCAAACTGTGTTCTACTTAGGAGAAACCATGCACCCCCTGAGTAGAGGCATGTGATTAAGGTGCATAGTTTGGAAGACCATGTTCCTCCACCTAGTAAACCTTGTGGGTAGATTTTAAACCCACCAAAATTTTTATTAAAATTCTCAAACCCCCCTTTTTTTACCCCAAATCACCCCGAATCAGCCCTAAATGATTTCATTTGATCATGGAAGTTACCATGAGGATTGCAAGGCTCCTAGAACCCCATCTGTGTGAATCATAGATCTAATTAAATGATTAAACCCATCTTAAAATATTTAATCTATTTCCTTTTATTTCCTTTATCTCTCCTACCTTTCTCTCTTATTTTGGAGGTATGATTTCCACCATTTGAGATGGGTTTAGATCAAGGATTTGGTGGATTTAGTTTCTTTGGATCTTGATCCTAGGTTTTGATTCCAGATCTAATCTGCCATTGTGAAATTGACAGTTACACATCAAATTGAGGATTGTGATTTACTGGAAGTCCATCAATGATATTGAGGTATGTTGTCTAATTGTCAATTCCCATAGTCTTGATTATATTAAGATGTATTTAATTGTGCAATTGAAATTTCCACATTAGAAAATTTCATTTTGGAAATTAATTAATTAATTGATTAATGGGATTATGAAATTTATTGATTAATGGTATTATGGAATTAGTGGAATAATGGGATTATAAAAATGGTAGATAAATTAAATTATGATTATGTTTAATAATGAGATTTAATGGGTTGATTGGATTACGCTTGAAGGGTTAATGAGTTACAAAGTAAATTATAGAAATGATTGATGATTGAATTATGATTGTGGAATCATGTTATGAGAATATCGTATGTGGTAGATAAATGAGTTTTGTGAAGGGACTACTGCTCCAAATACCAATGGGGTGCCAGACTACTACTCTATTCTACTAATGTATTTATGTGAAATTATGATATATGTTATCACTGAGTTGTGGGACATGGACTACTTCTCCAAATACCCACGGGGTTTCAGACTGCTACTCTACACCTCCAATGTATGAATGTAAAATTTGAAATTAAATAATTAATGAAAGACAATGAAGGAATGAAATGTGTTATCCATTTAGTGGATTGTTCAGACTCTAGCACATGACGAAGTATTTGTGATTGGTTTGGGTGTCATCATGAATCCGAGGGCCTATGAGGTTAATTAAAGATTAATATAATGTCAAAACTGTTTACCTGATCTTTTGTACCTTATTATTTATAAACTTCATACACTTTTATAGGATGTATATTTTTTTAGATGTTTTCGGTTATGGCCTACTGATTCATACTCACACCCTACTCAAGTCACTTGATCGGTGCCTGAATAGACTACATGTTTGCAGGACATGATAAGAGAAAGAGCCCTATGTTAGATGGCTGAGTTATGACATGAGATGGAGAATGGATGAGGGAACCATACATGATCTTGGGACCCACTTGGGAGTTTTTAGTGTGTCTTCATTTTTGGATTTCATTTGACACTTGACACTTATATGGAATGAAATATTTACTAATTTTGTTTATGGACATCTTTTCAATGTATTGGAATTATTATGTGATGTGGGTATTATATTGATTATTGTTTTTTATCATTTAGCCATTGTTTATTTATTTCTATTTTTTGATGCTTTGATAAAGATGGTATAGTCTTCACACATTAAATATTAGACCCTCACTGCTAGTTAGCAGCATTTGGTGTATAGGGTGGCACACCTGAGGTCACGTAACCAACTAGCTTGAGACACTATCATGTGAAACCCGAGCTAGGATATTACACTTTTAATCATAGTATTATAAGTTAAATTAAAAGATCTCCCTTTCAATGTTTTTTTATTCAAAATATTCTAAATTCAGAAGGGTTTCCTTTGTCTCAATTCCAATTCTTTGAGACATAATGCATTTTGTGCACCATGTTTTCTTTGTATGGTGTATTCAGTACCTATGGATATATTTTTATCATACTCATTGTATTTCATTGGATTTAATATCTACATAACATTTCACTTTTCAAGTGGCTATTGATTCTGTTGTTTCCCTAGTAGTAAGAGTTTTTCATAACTTAATTTTTATTCATCATGTTATGATTGTTATCTTGAACAATTTTCATATAAGTTGGGTATATTATTCCCTTTTATTATATTATGTGGTATTATATATTTGTTTTCCATTGATATACATTAATACCACATACACCCTTTGATAAATACATCTCACTTCTTGGGTTATGTTCTTTTGAAACCATCCACCTTTTTTCTCTGGATGGATTATGATCATATTATTTCAGTATTGTCTTAACCATATACTCATTTATCTATACGAATATAATTTTTTTTTAAAAATATGATTGGATAATGTTCACCATGAAATAATTTTATTCTATTAACATGGGGAAATGAATTCACATTCTATATATTTTATTTTAATGTGGGTGATTATTGGAAAGTTGAATATGTATTGTTCAACCATCCATCTTCTTTATCCAGATGGTTTATGATCATGTTATCCCTATTATTAACATGGGGAAAAGTATTGGAATTCCAATATAGATTATATTTTTAAATTTTACTATGTAATGTTTGACCATCTAAATTATTTCTCTAGATGGGCGTAACAACATAGAATTTTATCAGTAGAATTTCCCTTCTTATAATTGTGTCAAATTTAGAAATATAATACAATGCAGACACACCACATGATAAAACAAACCAAATTTTATTATAATAACTTGTAAAATACATTTAGAGAATAAAAATTCCCATAATAATTGAAAATATTACAATTGGATAAAAAATATAAAATAAGGTATCCAAAATATAAAAAAGTTGATATGCTTGATCTACTTGAATAAGCGCACTCATGAACACCACTATACAAATAAAGTAGAATGTTAGTAATGGAATATTCATTTTGAAATTGAAAAATATATAACCTTGATAGATAATGGAAGTAAATGAGGAATGAATGAAATATTAGGTATTTATTGGAAGTAGAGAACCCATATGACCATTATAAATCTGACCATTGGAATAGTAACACAACCATTGGAATAGTAACCTAACTATTAGAGTAGTGATATGACCGTTAGGAGTAATAGTAAAATTGATATAATAGTAAGCATACTCATGTAAGTATAAAATAATATTATTTTATCTTATAAAATTAAAATAATTCACATTTATAACATGATAAAATTAAATAAATGGTTTAAAAATTATAAAATAAGTGTTGGTATTTTTATATAACAACTATGTTTTATACAAATTTTTCATAACATATATATTAAATAAAGATTATTTCTTTTTTCATAAAATGGGTTTATAAATTAATAATATGTTTCATTATAATGATAAGATAATTTTATGATACCACAAGTAATTTTTCAAATGTTCAAAAAATCGATCATAAAATTAAAATTGGTATTTTTCGAATAAATGAAGATTTTATATAAAAATTAAATTTCTCATGCTTAGAAAAATATTTTCATAAGACAGATTTTATTTTTCTAATCGACATGTTGAAATATGTTTAGGATTATTTTTTTGGTAATTTTCTAAAATAGTTGAATTCTTGGGGAATAGTGAAATATAGTAAATTACAATATTTAACATTACAATTTAAATAAATAAATTTTGTGTCATGTATGATGTAAGAACACATTTTCTATAACTCACATGATCTAGTTACTATATATATTCACAATAATCAACACTATTGAGATTCATCAGCTAGAATAATAAACTAATGAATATAATATTCAAAAACACCCCTCTCATCCCCTTAAAAATACCACCCCTTATCCGCACACATTCTAAACCTTTTAGATTGAACATATTCTACACAATTCCCTTCCCAATAATCCCACTAGTCCTAGTGATTTGGTATCTCCAAAATACTAATTTTAAGTTCCATATGGTGGTCCTCAAGGTGATAAAATTCAGGATGTAAGATCCTCTATCTTTCTCTTTTAAATTATTTATTTCTTATACAATATCCTAACCCCCATATACAAAGTGGAATGATAACTCTAGTATCATATATATATACTATAATTTTATTATTTTAATGGAATAACGATCATAAAATATCTCATTTTCTCCTTTTATTCTAAAAATGAAAACATCATACGTAATATGTCGGTTCACTACCTTCGTGGACGACGAGTTTTCATTTCTCATTACCACTTTCTTGGATGGTTCAAAATTCCCTTATAATTGTTTAAAACGACCAAAATATGTATATTATGTATTTTTCCACATTATATAATTAATACATGGCCATAATATTATATAAAATGAAACTAGTTCACGATGGTTGGTAAAACTACCAAAATGAACGAACCAAATAACATTAACATTTTTACTAAAATAATAGTCCCTAGATATTAACAAAAAATGATATTTGGGACCATTATAATGTATAGAACTTCATGAAAACCATTTCATTTTACTTCTATAATTTTAGTACCATTTGACAAAAACATCTATAATTATCCACAAATGATTCGACCAAGGAACCGTGAAACGAATGATCCTAGAACAACGATATTAAAAATTATAGCTCATTAAAATGATTATAAATGAACAGAATAAAATTATAAAAAATGATATATATATGAAAATTTTTATTCAATATTTAATTAATTTATTTGAATGGATTATCTAGGACATTAAGTGCAAGTGCAGAACAGATCTAGACCTATGTTAAGAGATCTCTCTGAACCACCCCATTTCCTTAGGGTTATGATTTCTTCTTCCTTACCTTAATTTATCTCTCTATTATTATTATTTACTTCTTCTATATTCTATATATATTTCAAACAAATATATAACAAGTTTATTACACATTCTTTTTATGGGGTAATACATGCTTCAAAGTTTTCCTTAGTAATGAAAGATCATGAAACCTATTTTTTTCCATGGGTAATCCTTATGTTTATGCCTTATGTTTGATTCCTTTATGTGGAACACATATGAATGACCATGTTATGATGGGTGAACCCAAATAGAACTCTAATTAATTGGGTAATGTTTTAGTCTCATGAGATGTTATGCAGGGTATTAGAAAGTTAGCCTAATGCATTATGGGACTTTTTCCTCCATGTGATAATGTCTTGGTAGTTATCCTTGACTCATGTTTATGTCATGTTTTATATTTCTTCCACTCTTTATGTTTCAATGATATTATTATTACATTATCATATGATTATTCATGATCAATTCCATTTATTTTATCATGTTATTCCTTATCACTCTAATGATATGCTTCGTTTCCATGTTTATTCCCTTATTGGAATTTATAGCTCACCCCTTTGTTTATGTATTTCCCAGATATCCTTTGTAGTTTTAGGAGATCAAAAGGATTTTAGGGTCTCATTATGGAGAATACAATAAATATGTCATGTTTTGGTTCCTTTTATTGTATTATGAATCTATTATTCCAAATACACTAAGATTTATCTATCATTGGATTGTAAATAAAGGATATTTATGTTAAAAATCATGTAATAGTATGTGTAAAAGCATTGGGTAGTTATCCCTTCCAATTTATTTGTTTCTATTTTTTATTCAGTTACTAGTTAAAATATTTTCATCGCATTTTATTTTCCATTATAGTTAATGGTGGGAAATAGGAGAACTCATTCCGACAACCAATGTGACAATCAATGAGATGATTTACCTAATTATATTCTTAACCTGATGGGAATAGAAGCTTAAAACTGCATGGTAGTACTGGATCAACTATCTCAAGTTATGAATAATAAGTTGAATCATGTGGAACACCCTCCATTTTCTAAGAAAGATAAAGTTGTATTTGTGTCCTTTATGTGATAAAGGAATCCTAAATTTAGTGGATATTATAATCCCCTTATGACAGAATAGTGGATTAATTCCATTGAGAAGATGTTCTAAATCCTCCAATTCTTGGAACAAGAGAAAGTTATGATGGCCATTTATCACAAGGAGGGGGAAGCCGATTAGTGTTGGACTCTGATGAAGAATATTAAGTCAAAAGAGGACATTGATTCCATGGATTGGGAAGGATTCAAGATAATATTTTTCAACAAATATTTTCCCTGAACTCAATGTCTTAAAATGGAGTGGGAGTTCCATGGAATGAAGTAAAAAATAAGACAAGTGTATTGGGGTGTATGAGGAAAACTTCACAAGGCTTTCATGGTATGCCTATGGCTTTGTCATGAACCCCAAAAACATGGTGGACTATTTCATTACTGGGTTAAAGTCGAGTCAATGAAAATCCATAGCAATTAGAGACTTTGATAGAAAGAAGATATTTTCCATTGTGACCTTAATGTTGAGATGGATCTTGGTGAATCTCAGTGGTCTCATGGGGCTATATATAAGAAGCATAAAATGGATTTTACATTGGGAGGATCAATATATAAAAACCATGGTAGAAGAAAACCCAACATCCCACATACCAATAATGTGGGAAGAAGTATCTTGGAAAATATATCAAGGGGACCAAGAGATGCTTAAAATGGGGGAAATAGTGAAATTAAGATAGTCAATATCGAGGAGAGATAAAGAAGCCAACTAATGCGATAGATGAAATTAAGGTTTAGATGAACACTCAGTCTATAATCTAGTGTTTCAACTTCAAGGAACATTGTAATTATGCGATCCAATTTCCAAATCCAAAGGTTTGTTAGAGACAATCAACAACAAGAACCTTAAAGGTATAGAGAGAATGGAAGGGCATATGCTATCAATATTACTAAGGTGGATCCCAAAAATGATGTGGTGACATGTACGTAGGTTATTCATTAAAGAATAAAAAACATACTTTGTGATTTTCTTCTACACATTTTTTCATATCATGCATGTTTATTATTCTATTCAAATACCACCTCAAAACATGTAGGTTGATCTATCAGTGAGAATGAAAAATAGAGAAATTATCATATTCCAAGTATATAAATCCTCCCCTATCAATGTTTATGCACTGAACCATTAATAAAGTTTTTCATTACTTCATTTAGTTGATTTGGATGTTATATTGGGAATTGATTGGCTATCCTTATATAAATCCAACATCAACTATCGGGAAAGGGAGACCACTCTTCACATCCCATGTCATCCTCTGATTCTATACAAGTGTAAGGAGGAGGTTGAATATCCTTTGGAATATTATTTAAAATTGTGGATATTGTTGAATTATGATCAATAATATATATCACAAATGATTGAGAAAAAGGAGTGGGTTATTCTTAAAGACATTCCCACTGTGAGGGATTACATTGATGTATTTTTTGAAGAGTTTCCTGGTCTTCCTCTATACATAGAGGTAGATTTATCATTCGAAATTATACCTGGATCTCTATATATATCAAACTATCCTTAAAAAAGGGAAATATTTGAGTTAGAATAACTTAAGAAATAATTATAATAGAATATGGAAAAGGGTTTTATACACCCAAGTGCTTCACCGTGGGGTGTACCGATCATCTTTATCAAGAAAAGGGATGGGTCAATGCACCTCTGTATTGATTATCAAAAACTCAAAAA
The DNA here is from genome assembly GCA_963277665.1 of Viscum album. NCBI lineage: Eukaryota > Viridiplantae > Streptophyta > Magnoliopsida > Santalales > Viscaceae > Viscum > Viscum album. Next base: position 1,187,518,167 of record OY728127.1, on the reverse strand, counting down.
AATCACAATAATGAACAATTATCCCATACCATTGATATATTAATTGTTTTTTCAACTATGTGGGGACAAATATTTCTATAAATTAGACATTTAGTTAGAATATCACTAATTAAAGTTGAAGAAGGAAGATATTCCTAAGAATGCCTTTTAAACAAGGTATTGATGCCCTTAAGACTCAATAACACTCCAAAAATCTTTAATAAATTTATGAATATAGTCTTTAGATATTACCTTGATAAATTTATGGTGGTATTTATATATTATATTATGATATAATTCGAAAGTAAGAAGGTTCATGAGGAGGATTTAAAAACTGTGCTAAAAAATCACAAAAAAGAAGCTCTATGAAAAGTACAGTAAATGTGAGTACTTGATATATGAAGTATCATTCTTGGGGAATGTCATCATATGAAAATGGATATCTATAGACCCTTTTAGGACAATGTAAATTTAAAAGTGTCCTAGGAAAACATCTATAACTGAGATCTATAGTTTCCTTAGACTAGTTGGGTATTATCGATTATTTGTGAGAAAATTCTCATGATTTTCAAACCGACTAACCAAGATGACTCAAAATGGGGGTGACATATGTATGTATAAACTAGTGTGAAGAAATATTCAATGATTTGAAAAAGAGTCTTATCACTGCACCAATCCTCACACTTCCTTCAAGTGGGGAAATTTTTATGGTATACAGTGATGCTTCAAATGAGGGCTTGGGCTATGTACTAATCTATAATGATAAAGTAATAGCCTACACCTCAATGTAGTTGATGGTTCATGAATAGAAATAACCAACACATGATTTGGAGTTGGTTGGAGTGATCTTCACATTGAAAATATGGAAGCATTATCTATATGTGGAGAAGCGTGAAATATGTACATATTATAAGATACTCAAGTATATATTCACATAGAAGGAGATTAATATGTTCCAATGTATATGGTTAGAGATGAGAAAGGATTATAACTACTCAATCAACTTCCATATGAGAAAATCAAACAAAGTGGAAGATGATCTAAGTAGAAAGGGTCCTACAACCATATTAATGTTTATAATTGATATGTATCAAATATTCTTAGATTTTAAAAGGATGGAAATGTGAATCATTAAGGGAGGAACATCATATTTAATTTCCCAAATTATTTTTCAACCATCCCTTATGGAGAAGATAAAGTATTCTAAAAGAGATGATGTGGAAATTCAAAAGAATGTGGAAGATATCAAAAAAAGGGAAATCCTCAGAGTTTAAAATTAATGGAGAAGGAGTTGTAAGATTTGGGTCAAAATTATGAATACCATAAAATATAGAAATAAAAAATGATCTTTTCAATGTTGCGCATAGCTCGGCCTTATCCATCCATTTGGGGAGCAAGAAGATTTTTTGTGATCTCTGAGAACATTATTAGTGGGAAAATATTAACAGAGAGATTGAGAATATACATCAAAATGATTGTTATGTCATCAAGTGAGGGCTGAAAGGAAAAATTCTAAGGGGATGATGCAATAATTACCCATACCTATATGGAAATGGAAAAAATTTCTATGGAATTTATCACTATTATTCCAAAAACCTCAGTAGGAAATAATTCTATATGGGTTGTGGTGGATCATCTTACAAATAATAATCACTTCATTTCAATTTGTGAGGATGTCTCACTCGATCAACTTACAAGGATATAAATCAGAGAAGTGGTGAGGCTACATGGAACACCATTATTGATTGTATCCTATAGAGATCCAAGATTTACCTCTTGGTTTTGGAAGAGTCTCCAACAAGATCTAAACACTGAGTTGGAATTCAGTACAACCTATCACCCCTAAATAGATGGACAATATGATTGAACCATACAAACACTAGAATATATGTTAAAATAATGCTTAGTGGACTTCAACGGAGGATTGGATTAGTATCTTCCTCTTGTTGATTTCTCGTACAATAATAGTTTCCACTCAAGAATCCAAATGGATATATACGAATCTATTTATGGGAAAAGAGGTATAACACCTTAATTATGATATCAAGTTGGTGAACATAAGCTGTTTGTACCTAAAATGGTTGAGGAAATGGTGGAAAAGGTCAAGACCAAAAAATATCACATCAGAGAAGCTCAAATTTGACACAAGAGCTATACTAAAAATATTTAATGTTACCTTGAGTTTGTGGTTAGAGATAAGGTATTCCACCACATATTTCCTTATAAGAGAGCCATGTGATTTGGGATGTTTTTTAATCTAAGTCTTAGGTACATTATCTCTTTTGATATTCCTGATCCCATTGGAGCCATGGATTATCGACTAGCACTCCCTCCAACCCTGTCTCAAGTACACGACATATTCCATGTATCCCTCTTGAGGAAGTATATACCAGATCCCTCACATGTATTTATTTCATTAATGGTACAATTGTAAAATGATCTCTCATATGAGAAGCATTCGGTGAACATCTTTGATCATAGAGAGAAAGTTATATGAAACAAGACAACTCACCTAGTCAATGTATTGTGGCGAAACAATAAGCATGAGGAAGTAAAATGGGAACCGAAGGAAGCCATGAAATTGAACTACCCCCAACTATTTTCACCTTAGTTTGTAAAATTAAATTTCAAGGGTGAAATATCTTGGGGGGGGGGGGGAGAATGAAATGACATGTAATTTTATCAATATAATTTCCCTTCTTATAATTGTGTCAAATTAAGTAATATAATATATTGTACACACACCACATGATAAAACCAAAAAACATTTTATTATACTAAATTGAACATTAATTTTGGAGAGTAAACATTCTCTGAATAATTGAAAATATTAAAATATGATCAAAAATATAAAATAAGGTTTCCAAAATATAAAAATGTGGATATTCTTGATCCACCAGAATAAGCATACTTAAGAACAACAATGTAAAAATAAATCATAATGTTAGTAATGAAATAAGAATTTTGAAAATAAAAAATTTATATAACCTTGAGATAAAATGGAAGTTAATTATTAATGAATGAAATATTAGGTATTTATATGAAGTAGGGAAACCATATGTCCATTACAGATCTAACTTTTATAATAGTAACCTGGCCATTGGAATAGTAACTGGATCATTGGAATAGTAATATGACCATTAAGAATAGTATTCGCACCAATAGAATAATAACATCACCTATGGAAGTGTATAATAATATTTTCATATCTTATAAAATGAAAATATGGAACATCTATATCATGATAAAAGTAAATAAATGTTTTAAAAATTATAAAATAAGTGTCGAAATTTTTATATAACATCTGTGTTTTATAAGAATTTTTCACAAAAAATATAATGATTTAGAATAATGTTTATTTTTGTAAAATGGGATTATAAATTAATATTATTTTTCATTATAATGATAAAATAATTTTATGAGACTATAAGTAATTTTCAAAGGTTTGAAATATCGATCATAATGTTAAAATTGGTATTTTTGAATAAATGAAAATTTTATTTAAAAATTAATTCTATCATTAATATAATTTTTTTTCATTAAATGGATTTAATTTTTGGAATATACATGTTAAAAAATGATTAGGGTGAATTTTTGGTAATTTTCTAAAATATTTGGATTTTTGGTGAATAGTGAAATACAGTAAATTAAGGTATTTAACATTATAAGTCAAATAAATGATTGTTTGAGTCATGTATGATATAAGAAACCTTTAGCTAAAACTTATATGTTAAGGTTACTCCATATAGTCATATTAATTTATACTATTTATAGTCTTGAGAAAAAATAATAAACTATGAATATAATCTTCAAAAACACACCTCTCTACCCCATATAAATATCACCCCTCACCACCCATTATAATCACACATTCTAAGCCTTGTATATTTCCAATATTCTAAAAAATCCTTTCCCAAGACTCTCCCCCACATACTAGTGTTGTTAGTCTAACCAAAAGACCAATTCTAAATAGCTTAAGGAGGTTCTCCAGGGGACGACATTCAAGAGGTAAAATCCTCCTTTTGTCTCTTTTAAATTCATTATTTATTCTACCTTATCCTCACCTCACATATCCAAAGTGAAATTAAAACTCCATTATCATATATATACTGTCATTTTATTATGTTAATGTAATATCCATAATAAAATATCTCCCATTCTCCTTTTATTCTAAAAACAAAAGCATCATCTGTAATATATCAGTTCACAGCCTTCATGGACGATGAGTTTTCATTTCCCATTACCACTTTAATGGATGGTATAAAATTTACTTAATATTTTTTAAAATTAAATAAATATGTATATTATATATTTTTTCACATTATTTAATTAATATTTTTTCATAATATTATATAAAACAAAACTATTTCACGATGGATGGTAAAACCTTCAAAATAAACGAACCAAATATCTTTAACAATTTTACTAAAAGAAATATCCTGAGATCTGAATACAAAATGATATTTGGGGCCATTATAATTTTTTAGGTCATTAAAACCATTTAATTTTACTTCTGGAGTTTTAGTCCCATTTTGAAAAAGATGTTTATAATTATCCACAATTGATTCGACCAAGAAATCCTGGAACAAACAATCTTAGAACAACAATATTAAACCTTATATATCATTGTAATGATTATAAATGAACACAATGAAATTATAAAAAATGAAGTATATTTGGAAAAGTTTCTTAATTATGTAATTAATGAATCTAATTTGATTATACTAGACATTAAGTGCAAGTGTAGAACAAATTCATACATAAGGTAAGAGATATCTCTTAACCACCCCATTTCCTTTGGGTTATAATTTCTCTCTCCTTACCTTATTTAATCTATCTATCTATTATTTTGTACTTATTATTTATTTTTTATATATGTCCTACACATATATACAAATTTTATTAAACCTTCTTTTTATGGGGTACTACATGCTTCAAAGTTTCCTTTAATAATGCAAGATTATGCAACCCATTTCTTTCCATAGATAATCCATATGTTTAAGCATTATGTATGATTCCTTTATGTGGGACACTATGAATTCACATGTTATGATGGGTGTTCTGAGATAGTTCTCCAATGCATTGGGAAATGTTTTAGTCTCATGATACATTATGTATGGGATTAGGATGTAAACCTAATCCATCATAGGACTTCATCTCCCATGTGATTATATCTTTGTATTTAGCCTTGACTCATTTTTATATATTTTTTTATGTTGTTGACACTTTATTTTATTTCTATGATCATATGGTTCCATGATCTTTATGTTATTACTTCATATGATTATTCATGAGACATTTCATTTATGATATCATGTTATGCTTTATCACTCAAATGATATCCTTCCTTTCCATGTTTATTCCATCAATAGACTTTATTTCTCACCCATTTGTTTATGTATTAACATGGTTATCCTTTGTTGTTTTAGGATCTTGAATGTATTTTAGGGTCTCATTATGGAGAACAAAATAAATATGTCATGATTTAGTACCTTTTATTTTATTATGAATCTAATCTTCCAAAGACACTTGACTTCCTTGATCTTTGGGTTGTAATTAATGGATTTTTTGTTAAAAAGCATACAATACTATGTGTAAAAGTTTTTGGGATGTTATAATGGGTTATGATAATGTTATCCCTTTTATTGACATGGATAAAAGTATTGTAATTCTTGATGATTATTGACTACTAACACAAGTTGATTACGTATTTGATTTTCATATTTCTCATTATATGGATATCCAATTTTTATTGATCAAGAGGTTCCATAAAAAAATGTATGAAAGGTCTCAATGATTCTTATGGTGAATGCATTGAAAAAAATTAGGTGATGGGTGGACCCAAAATTATATAACCCCTCAATGCGTAGATAGGTCTCATGAGACAAAATAAGTCTTGGTATTTGGTGTCTGCCTTCCCAATTCAACATGATGCCTTGATTGCAGTCTCATTGACAAGTAAAGTTTCTTGGAAAAATTCCTTCATATTATGTTTTTCAGGTCCAACATTATGCATTCCATTGATATGAGATCAATATTATTGATATCAATGTTTTTATTTATTTTTATGGATATAACATGTTCTATGTTTCATGTTGATTATGACTTCATGTTGTTTACCTATTACTATCATAATATTTAGTCCATATTTATTCCACGATTTTTTCAGTTATATATTTCCCTTAATATGTGTTTGAGATCACATATTCTTATGTTTATATTTCCCATTCTTATAAAGAAAATTAGTACACATGACATGTTTATAAGGATTGCACATATGAAAGTATTTATGGGATATGTTGAAAAGACTTTATAGATTAAGTAGTTTCATATATAATGATAAAATGTTTATTTGATGAAAAAATGTGTTTTGTTCTAGTTATTGTTTTTTCCTCGTTCTATAAATCTCAAAACTATAAAACATCCTTTATAATGTAAGTGATGCAATAATAATTTAAATTTTTTAACTAAGGATGACTATATCCAGGATTTTACGACTTGTATCAAAGTGAGTATGTAAAGTACATGTTTATGATACTATATATATGAGTTTGGGTCAAAGGAATTACACAGGTCATGGAACATTTCTTTAAATGAAGCCACAATAAATTTTGGTTTCATAAAGAATAAACATGAGCCTTATATTATAATCACTTTACCAAGAGTGTGGTATTTTTCCTTATAGTGTATGTGGATTCCATACTACATATTGTAAATGAGATGCCTATATTACAGTCCATCAATACAAGGTTAAACATATGCTTATCCATGATGTCATTTAGTGAAACAATATGTATTCATGGTATCAAGATACATGATGATAAATCTAGGAATCTGTGTAGACTAAGTTAAGGTATTCACATTTACAATATTCTAAATAGATTCAATATGGAGAAATCTTAGAGGGAATTGATTCCAATGTAACATGACATTTACCTCTTTAGGAAAATGTGTCCTTAGAAATAAGAGGAGAGAGAGAGGATGACACAGATCCCATACGCATCTTCTATAAGGTCAATCATGTATACCACATTTTTTTACCAATATTGAGGTTTTATATGCCTTGAGTGTGTTAAGAAGATATCTAGAAGATTTAGGAGGCTTCCACTGGACAGAAATCAAAACTATCACTAGGTATCTAATATGCGCTAAGGATATTTTCATGGTTTATGGAGAAGACGATGAGTTAGTCATTTGGGGATAAATTGATTCTAGTTTTCAAACAGATAAAAATGATCTAAAATCACAATAAGGATACATATTCACTCTCAATAGAGGGGTTATGAGATGGAGGATCTCAAAGCAAGCCATGGTTTTTGACTCTATAGTAGCATATGAGTATAATTTTGTTTGTGATGTAGCTAAATAAGTAGTATGGTTACACAACATTTTTCAAGTGCTATATGTGGTTCCTAGTAGTAAAGATGCTCTCACAGTTTAATGTGATAATATTGATGTGATGGATCATGCTTAGGATCCATGGTCACATAAGCGGAGAATGAACATAAATTATAAGTATCATCTCTTGAGGTATTTTTCATAGAGATATTTGATCACAGTGAACAAAGTTTCCTTGGAAGACAATGTGGAAGACCCCTTGGAAGAAGCCTTATCTCCATAGAATCATTAACATAATGTGAGAGTTAGAAAACATAAAGTTATTAGAAGTTTTCCCAAGTCCAAATGGGTGAATTTTGGAGTTGATGTCCTAGTAACAATTGTTTTTTCACTTTGGATTACCTATATATATAAAATATGAGCATATTAAAAGTCTTATCACATATTGATTATAATTCTGTATAACATTAATGTGATAATGTACTAGATTATTTTTCATAGTGAAAAGGTCAAGGTGGTTCCCCACTATTATGATAACCTTGAAATATTATGATTATATTCTTAAATATACACCCTTTAGTCAAATAAAATATATGAAGAGACATATAGAATATTTACTGTCATGTGAAAATATTCATAAAAATATGAGACTACTTATTTTATAGTTAACATTAGGTAATCTCTAAGATAGGATATTATGAATACTGAACTTCTAGTAGGAATTCAATTTTTTTTTGTGTTTCATTGGATATTCCTATGTACGATTAGGTGTAATAATACTTAGACTTTATGATTATTATCAATTCTTAAAATGAGTCAAAAACTAAAATGTATTGCCATAAATCGTAATGACATATGTTCATACAAAATTTAGGTATGTTGGGTGAATCACAATTGATGTTTTATTAATGAATAAGTTGAGGAAGGATTTTTACCAACCATCTTTATATAAGTTTTTATCTCATCACTTTGAATAAAAATAATTCATAGAACAAAAATCCATGGACATGATGTACTGATCAATTCATTTCAGGAAGTAAAAGAAAGTCATATTGAGCGTATAGGGTGATGAAATTAGTATAAAACCTACCTTATGAGATATAGAGACAAAGGTATTATATTACATAGTAAGCATTACTGTGTGGTTTTCAATGTTGTGGCACTAACTTCTTCCTATTTAGTGCCCTTATGTGTTGCTAGATGAAAATACTGGACTTTAAGATAGTCTTCCTAATTATAATGAGGAATATAACTATAGGATCACACACTTAATGTTTCTATGATCTCAATTAAATTTTATTTTAATATAATTATTAGAATAAATATTATCTTTAATTCTGAAAAATAATATTTATTCATAATTTATCGATAAAAAATATCAATAAATATTCATTCTCTAGAACATGAATATAATATTTATTTCTTTATTTAATGAATAATATTTATTTATATATTTATTTGAGGATTCAATAAATGTTGAGGACATTGGAAGTACCAGGTCTTAGGTTTATTGATAAGTATTTGTTTTCTAATCTGTTAATGTTATTAATATTTATCTTTAGCATTAGTAGGAACATTCTAGGAGAAATAATAATAATAATATATGGCATGGGGTATATTTATGGGTTTAATTAATTGTTGTTAAAACCCAGGTGATTCAAGTTGAGAAATGTTGTTGTGTTTGTTTCAAATATGTTTCTAGTGTGTTCATGATGATTGTTGACACTCAAGAGTTTCTTGCATATGAGATAAATCCAATCCATGTATCAGTAATGGAATTATAGTATTCATGAATATATTATGTAATGATATTGGGTGTATCGAGTTTGGATTAAGTAATCATGTAATGAAATTATGTGATCACATAAGGTGAGTTACTTTGGAAATGCAAGACGACTCTTTGGCATGATTCTTGTGACAAATTTAGGAGGCATGCTTATCCATGAAGGAGTCACAACATTCACATGAATGGTGTCTCACAAACCATGTATTGTTTAGGTGTTTCTTTGAGGTAGAGTTATGTAAAGTTAACTATATTTTTATAAAGATAATTTAGTGGTTTATCCTTATAAATAACCAAAGGTACATAGTGTTTATGTGTTTATGAGAATATTATAGACTTAATCAGTGTTGGGAGTACTTCCATAAATCAGTCATGCGATCATTTCTTTACACTGGAGATATATTTTATTGGTCACATGATCATATTAATGGTGAATAGATATGTTATCAATGTCACAAAACTCAATTCACTAGGAGAAGGTCTCATGTAGGAGTTTAGTTCCCAATGATTCTTGCACTTAGGATCTCATGGTATAGGTTATGTGTTGGCTATTCTTGGGGAATATTTAAGTGCTTGTGGTCTTGCTCTCATGGTATTGTGTTCAAGGTATTATTCCCAATATTATGAAATATGGATCTTAAACTTGGGGTTATTCAATCGGATTATACATTGGGGATTATGTGATATAGAGTGTTTTTCAGGAAAAAATTGTTTGAACTCTAAAAGAGGAAAATTCCGAAGCTATTATGAAGAACAAGGAACATATTGGAGAATCATATTCTAGATTTAACGATGAAGAACACTTAATATTATTTTAATGTGGATAAGGAGCCCTTCATGTTGTTAAAATAAGATATAATTCAATTAAAATAGTGGGAAAAGGGGATTCTACGGTAGTGGAGCAAGGGAGGCAGTGCACTTTCCCTAAAAAAATGTAATAGTAGTTAGTCTGGAATAGAGTTACCAAGGATAAACATGTTTAATCAACAAAACATAACTATTCTTAGTGTGTTCTAGTATGAATTACACAATTTCATCATATACTCCTTTGATGATCCCTTCATGGTTAACCAAGTAAAAACTATTATGTTCTATTTTACTTCTATATTTTTTTGTGCAGTGAAAGTAAATTATAACCAAATAGGTTTATCAAGTTCCTACCAACATGGGAGCAAGATATGAAATAAAAATTTGATCTGGGATTTACCTTGACCCCACCTCTTACGGTGTAATAAGTGGCATCATAGTAGAGTTTCTCGATATTGAATCAGTTTTCTAAAGATTGATCTAATGGGGAACATTGTTAATTCTAGATTAATTCCTCTCTTTGAAGGGAGAAACAATCATATATGAAAAAATAGTATAAATTCATATCTTTGTTTTCTTGGGATGGTAGTTATTTTTTCTACTATAAATGGGTTTTAGGTCAGTGATACGACAAAACTCTATATAAATGAAATTAATAAAAAACATTCGGATACAGATGCCATGCCTTTAAGTTCCTTAACTAGAGCACTATTAGATCAAATATATATCAAATTAATGATCTTAACTGGGTATAATTATAGGTGGAATAAATTTTACAATATATATGAAGGGTATAAAAAGGTTAAGGAAGAAAAGAACTAAATATTTCACAACAAATTTTATGATCATAAAATGCATAAAGTTGAAAATTCCAATAGTTTATTTAATTTAACCCCAATGGTTTTTGGATCTATCTGGGGACTTCGAGAAGAAATAATATATATATATACATCATTATAAATATTCTACTACAACTTTATCCCAAGTATAATACAAAAGTTTCAACTCTTGAAGAAATGTACTAAACTAAACTATCACTAGATGCCCATCTAAGAAATCATGTGGCCTATGAAATGTGGATTGATATAGAATCCACTTCAACCCATACCAGTGAGGAAATGGTATTCAAGGCCCTGGAAAGGATGAATGTCAATGAAGATGAAAATGTATAAGATCTAAAAGATGAGAATCTATCAATGGTTGCTAGAAAATTCAAAATAGTAAAAGGCAGATTCAAAGGAAAGCTACCACTTTCAAGATTTTAATATAGAAAAGTTGGAAACATTTTTTCAAGGTACCCAAGGAGATTTGACTATAAAGAAATAAAATAAGATTTTTTACATAATATATGAAGAAATTTCCCATATATAACTAAGAGTTCATCTAGAAATAAATTTCATAGGAAGTGACTTATGAGCATAGAATAAAATGATAATAAATTCTATCCGGAGGAAGTAGAAACATAAATCCAAACTGATATTTAAGATGTTATGATGGCTATTGTTGATAAGAAAGTATCTGAATAAAAAAAAATCATTGAACGAGAGGGAGGAGTTGATATCAAGGTCAAACATGAATGTAATCTCTAAGGGATTGATATTCAAAAAAATAAAAAAAGAAATATTAATGGATTACTAATGGAATATTCCAAATACGTGGATTATCTCAAAGAAGATATTGTACAACTATAAGAACAGTTGTATGAATAGTTTTCTAGTCAATTAAATTCAAAAGAAGATATGAAATTCAATATAAATATGGAATAACATATAAATGTGATTGATGATCGTAATTCTAGTATAAAAGAGTGAATTAAGAAGGTTGAATCAATAGAAAAATTAATTGATTCTATGAGAAAAAATTAGATACAAAAATGAAATCAAGTGATCCATAGAAAAAACATTATTTCAAGAGGTTTAAAGATGGTGAACTGATAGAAAGTGTTAAGTGAGACTCAAAAGGCATTAACAACATTATGGATAAAAATAACCAAGAATACTAGGTAACAGAGGAATTTTCTATAAGGATGAGGCATCAAAAGTTAAAACTGGGATGGAATAAGATAAGGTGAATTGAATGGTTGGTGGTATTTTTTTCAAATGTTAAAACCACATTCGTATGGATAAATGTTTCTTATATTGAAGAAATTTAGAGGATTGGAAACACCTCTCAATATTTAAGGTTTTACCATCAATATAATAGTTTCACAAAGCATAGAGACGTGTGGAGGAATGGAGGAGAGAAGATATTTCCTCTAACGAAATGTCATTTGTTGGGTTACCTTGGTCACACCATGATAATTGTGATGAATCAAGAAGCTATTTTAATGGGGAAACACATGGAAGTAAATGAAGAGGAATTGGACCATATCCTCAATATTAGAGAAGTAATTATTTCTATGGATATTTCATTCATTGTTATAATATTGGGAACAAAACTATTGATTTCATGGAAAACAGAATAGGTGATTCTTACCATAGGATTAAAAGATAAAGGAATAAAATTCAACCTAATAATATTAAATTGAAAAAAATATACTCTCCATTGGAGGATGAAGATGAGCTTGATTATAGATAGTATTCTGAATAACGGTGAGAAAATACATTTTACGCTCCTACTCAACAAAATTTCTCATTGAATGAGAAGAGGAATATTTATAAGAATAATTTTATAGAAATTTATCTTAATGTGAAAAATAACAACACCACCAAGATTCTTGATAGTGGGTGATCATCCTATATGACTAGTAAAAAGAATCTTCTAATGAATGAGAAGGGAATAGATGACGGAACATTTCATTTTTGGAATGATGTGGACTTGAAAATCAAAGACAGTGTAAATATATAGTTAGTAGGAGATAAAATAATGAAAATATAATTTCTCTAGGTGGATTGATTATCATAAAATCTCTTGATTGTGTCTTAACTATGTGACTCAAGAATCAAAGTCTCATTCAATCAGAAGGGGTTAATTATGAAAGGAAAATCTATAAACTCTCCAATGAAAGACTGAGAGATGAATTGAAATCTATGCTAGGTAGAAAACAATGTTAACACCTAATTTTTTTATAGTTGAAGTGGAAACAAACTTGTGGAATATGAGGCATTGTCACATTAACCAACAGATCATGGATAACTTGTCTAAGTTAATATATACAATGGATATTCCAAATAAAAAATGTGATTATGAAAAATCATGTGATGATTTCTGATAGGAAAAACTGGCTCAAAATCCATATCAACCAAAGTAAAAATGATCATTGAATATCCTTAATTTGATTCACAATTATGTGTGTGGTCCAATTAATATATCCGAGAAATATGGTGAAAGATATTTCTTTCTTTTAATTAATGACTATAGTAGAATGACATTCATCATATTCATGCAATAGAAGTAAGAAGTCATGAAATTCATAAAAAAGACATATAAGTATATTTGAAAATGAGACTGAGTGTAATATTAAATTATTCTGTACTAAACATGGAATAGTTTACACATTCATTGAGTTTGAAAAATATCTCTAGAATCATGTTATTAAACATAAGGTATCATTGTTCATAACCCCACAAAAAACGGGGTTGTCGAAGGAAGAAATTTGTATGTGAAAAATATAAACAAAACTATGATGATTTAGAGTGATGTTTCTAATAACTACTGGAAAGAGTCTATTCAAGTTTCTGTGTACACTCAAAATAAAATAGTACTGAGTCCAATAGGAGAGTGAACCCCCTATAAAATGTGTCTTTGGAGGAAGCCTTCACAAAATCACTTTTGTGTTTTTGGGATGAAATGTTATATATATAATAGAGAATGTAATAAGAGAAATTATGGATATTTAGCAGATGAAGGGGTATTTATTGAATACTATATGAAAAGTATGGCCAAAAAATGGTACAAAAATAGGATAAGAAAAATTATAGGGAGAAACAATATTATGATCATTGAAGAGAATGTTATGAATAACATTATAAATACAAATTATAATGTATTTAGTGATGAAGTAAATATATAATAACATGATATTGGTTCAAATATTGATATTGTGGAGGATATACCAAATGTTCAACAATCCCCAAATGATGAATATTCAGAGGCTGGATCAGAGGAAGAAACTTTTGTTGAAGAAATTAATCTAGTACCATAAATAAATAGAAGTGAGTATATAGATCCATCTAATATAATTATTATTCAATATAACCCAATTAAAATAAGGAGGGTAAAAAACACAGATCATGATGTTCTATTGTTCAAGTGGATCCAACCTCTTCTGAAAAATCAACAATAGATGAGTCATGTATTAATGCCATGAATGGAGAATAAGATCAGATTGAAAAAAAATCTTGGGAGATTTTGAAGAATTCATAACATCATAATGTGATTAGGATGAAATGTATATTTAAAAATAAGTATGATGATAATGGAAATATTATTCAAAATAAGGCATGTCTTGTGTGTAAGGGCTAAGAAAAAATTGAAGGTGTTGGTGTTGATGAAACAATTTCACAAATGGATCAACTCGAGTCCATTCAACACTTCTTGGAAATGAATATTACAAGAGAGTTTAATATATATCAAATGGATGTAAAAAAATATTATTAAATGGTATACTTTATTAGGAGGTTTATATTGAAGAACTAGTGGTTTTCTTAATTGGAGATGATGAATTAAAATGTTTAGATTGAAGAAGGCCTTGTATAGCGTAAATCAGGCACCATGAGCATGGTATGCCCAACTTCACTAATACATAAGAAATATTAAATTAAAAATATGTGGATTACATGATAATATATCTGTAAAAACATACAAGAAAAAATAGTTCATAATTCATGTCTATATATATGATATCACATTTTGTGGAAGAAAACAAAATTCAGTGGAAGAAATTGCTACACTGATGATCTTAGGATTTGAGATGTCTATGATTTTTTAAATTTTCATAATTTATTGGTTGGGAAGTGATTCATAAAGAATGATATACTTTTGTGCCTCATGAAAATTATGTATGATAACTTCTAAAAAAACTCATCATGTGTGATTCTAAACCATTGTCGTATCTGATTATGATTAGAAAAAAACATAGAAAGCACAACGATATAAAATATATAGATCCCATCTTGTACATGAGGATAATTGGAATCTTGTTATACTTGAATTAAGCATGTCCATATAATGTATTTGAAACATGTTTAATGGAATGTTTCCAGGGTAATTTGAAGAAATAGAATCTTCTAGCAGTTAAATGCATCATGAGATATATCTAAGGTATTATTATTTTTCTCCTATCTTGGATGCGTGAAAGGATCATGAATTATCAAATTTTTATGATTCTGATTGGGTCAGAGATATAGTGGATCATGAATAAATAATCATAGATGCTTTCTTTATCAGTAATAATTGTGTGGAATAGTTATGTTAGAATAAATAAATCACTTCCATGAGTATTTCAGAATTAGAATATATCTTGGGGACTAAGAAATGTACTCAAATTTGGTCAATAAAGGAACTATTAGAAGATATTAGGGCTGAAATCAAACAAAAAATGGTGATCTTATGTGATAACAAGAGTGTTATTGATCTCAATAAGAATCCAATCCCACAATCCTGTACCAAATATATTGAAATATAGTATCATTTTATTAAAGATAAGGTGTAATAAAGAAATGAAATAATAGATCATGTTGGAACAAATGAGCAGGTGGTTGATATCATGACAAAACCCTTATCCACTTCCATATTCAATAAGCATCAGTTGATCCTCAATGTTCAACAACCTCAATTTTCTTTAGGAGGTTCAGAAGATCCCCTATCCCCAATGTATATATTTCTTGAACTATTTATTCATGTTGGAAAGGTTCTTTCACTTTGGGATTATTATCAAAGGGTAAGAATGATTATGTAAAATTCCATATTTACATGTTTTATTCTACCAACTATTGGATTCTAATATAAAAATAACTCTTATATTTTGGGAGATTTTATTTTATTGAATTCCAATGGGAGATAATATTCATGGTGATGTGTTGTGTGTGCAAGGTATGCAATTTTTTCAAATTATAGAGATAGGGGCAGCTTCTAGAATGTCTGGAGTTAGGGATTTCTCTCAAACTCGTTTTTTTCAACATTTAAAACTCCTCAAGTAGACATAGAGTGATGAAAGAATATTTATATGGCTATATAAAGGGTGTGTAGAAGTGAATTTCACTTTGTATTATCAATAAACCCAAAGTGTGAGAATGTTGGAAGTAAGGTGATTCGAGTTGAAAAATAGTGTTGTATTTAATACCAAATCATTTCCAGTGTGTTCATGATGTTTGTTGTCTATTGGGGAAGATGTTTATGAAGAATAAGTCCAGATGATACCTTGAAGAATATTGGAGAATACAATGTATTTTTTAGTCTTTTCCATAGAATTGAGCTTAAAATCCTAGTCCAAAATGAGTTTTGTATAAACCCTTAAGGGCCGTGAGATCACGTGAGAGGTTATGAGTCATGTGACTCCATAAATCCTTATGGGTAAAGTGACCCCAACATACACGATGAAGGAAATAACCTAATCATTAAAGGAGTTATGCACTTTGAAAAATTCTTAAGTGATGCTGTTGGGCATATCGAGTTTGGATGGAGTAATCACATGACATGATTATCTGATCACATAAGGAGAGTTACATTGGAAATGACATTTGAAACTTGTGGAAAGAGTATTGAAACAATTTCAGGATGAGTTCCCGTCCTTGAAGGATTCATGCGATTCATGTGAATGGTGTATCACAACCCATGTTTTGTTTAGGTGTTTCCTTGGTCTAGTGATATTGATGGAAAACCATGTCTTTTACTAGATAAGTTGGTGGGTTATCCATATAAGTACCAATTGTTCCCATCATTTACATGTTGATGATAAGATTATGGACTTAATGAGTATTTGGAGTACTTCTATTAATCAATCATGTGATCATGGTTTTATGCTTGAGTTCCCATGGCTTGGACATGTGATTGTAGAAATTTTGGAGAGATATGTGATCAAAGTCACACAATACAATCCACTTAGAGTAGGTCTCTTATAGGTTTTACGTTCCCTTGGAATATTTTCCTTGGGTTATCACGACTAGGGTTATGCACCAACTATTATTTTAGAGGAGTTAAATGTTGACTGTATTGTTTTGATTTTATGAGAGAAGGACCTTTCACTCGAGTTTATGTGATCAAGTTATGCACTGTGGATTATATGACGCATAGAGTTCTTCAGGAAAAATTATTTTGAACTCTAAAATAGGTAAATTTTGAATATATTCTGAAGAAAAATGAATATATCAGAGCATTATATTTTATCTTTAATGATTCCAAAAATTCTATATTATTTTAATGATGATAAGAATACCCTCATGTCATTAAATTGAGAAACACTTTAACCAAAACAAGGAGCATGGGGGAGGGGGGGGGGGTAACAATAGTGAACCGAGGGAGGTAGTGTGATTTAATTAAAACCACTGTAAAGGCATTGATCTAAAGAATGAGGTGACCATGGATAAAAAAATTTAAATCCACTAAATCTAGTTAAGCTTAGTGGATTTTGGTATGATTAAAACAACATCAGTGTAGTCTCATTTCATTATTTCTTAGTAGTGAACAATGTAGAAACTATTTTAATCTATTTAGTTTATTTATTTCTTTGTGTGGTGAATATTCGTTACAATAAAATAGGTTTAACGTGTTCCTACCAATTTGGAAAAAAATATCCAAAAAAGAAAGTTGATATGGGATTCACCCTGATCCACCCCCTCTCGGAGAGTCAAAATTATTAAAGCCTTATGTAAATTTAACTAATATTATAACCCCATCCCTTGGATTATAAATTACTAATTATTTCATTTGGATAGGGGTGGTGGTTATGCACAACATTTTATCATCCCTAGACAATTCCCTCCACAAAGAATCTCCCTGGGGTTTTTATCAAGAAGAGAAGTGACATTCTCCTTCTCTCTCTCCAACCCAAGAGACCAAGAATCAATCCTTCTAAACTGAAGGTATTGAGGTGCCAATCAGTGGAGTAATACAAGATGATTGGAGCTATCATTCGAGAACCCGGAGTACCATTGGTGATGCTTCAAGATCAAAAGGAGCATGTGTATATCATCACTATATGTATTATACACTTGGAACCTTATAGCACAATGACCATGTAACCAAATGATGTTTGGATGGTCAAAAAACATTTAAAATGAAATAATTCTCTATAATTTAAGTAATTATTAAATTTAAATTAATTATAAAATTTTGGGATAATGATACTCTCTTGGTTTCGACATCTTTGTCAAAAAAATTTCATTTATATTCCTTGTATATGTTGTTCATCATCATGTAAATGTTGAATAATTTATTTATTACAAAAAAATATAATTTTTTCATGATGACACACCTATTTAGAATACTTAATTATACATAGGCGTTCAAATTGTAAATTTATGTTATCCCAAACCACACTAGATATAAAGTAACTGTATAGCAGAAGTGCATGGTCGATTCAATAGTGAGAGGGAAAAGCAAGGAAAACTCTTGACCAAATGTTTGGTTTCCCAAATTTTAGATGATTTAGTAAAACAATATTAATAATTAAAATTAAATAAATATATTCAAATAAAAAAGAAGAAGAGAGAGAAATTAGTTTCCATGGGTAGTTTTTCTAAAGGAATTCCAACTGCACTTTCAAAATAATAACAATCATTGGCTGTTCAATCAATCAGTTTTATCAAAATGATAAATGGTTAATACATATCAATCTACACTAGAATCCTAATTTCTCTTGGTTATATTAATTAAAATAACTAGGATGCATTAAGTTCATATTGTAGTTGTAAAATAATAATCCAATTCTGTGTTTGTGAATTAATTAACTTTATCATGTTGGGTTTCGTCTGAAAAAAAAATTTGGTTGATAATTTAATAAAAAATAGAATATATTCGAATTGAAATGAAATACCAATTGAATAATATCACCTCTAAATTGGAGAAATAAATAAAAAATTTGGTATGTGCCCATATTGATCGATTCCACTCTCCCCTATGGATCTATCCAGCCATCATTAGGTGATTGCTAATAATAAATAAACATAATTCCAAAGGTAAGAGAACAAAAAAATATATTGAAAAGAAATAATTTAATTAAACTATATATTATTAAACTTATAGAAAAATAGAAGAAAATGAAAATAGAATGAAAACCAATCTACGACGAACAGTCCCTTGGTCAGAACCCTAATGGAAACTCTCCACTGATGGACAAATAGTCTATTCCTAGAATACCTGATCCTCCTTATAAATGATTTAGAAGAAAAATACATGGTCTATGGTCAAACCATGATTAAATCTCATGATAATATGAAATATTAGATCTTTAGATTTATTGTTAACTCCTGGTTTATATTGTGAATGGATGTTTCATGTGCTAAAGAATGCAGATCAGTCACTGAAACTTCCTTTAATTGAAAAAATGATATAATTTTGGATTTCATAGCATGAATGATGCGTGAATTCAATTTATGTCATGAAGAGTCACCTTCAATTTGATGTGGATATTCATGTTGTGAATGGATATTTACATTGTAAATCCTAAAATTTCTATATTCTTGTAGATCTTCTCGTGGATCCCAACTCGATGCTTATTATTCTATTTTGGGTGATGTTTCATAGAATAAATTGGCATTATTCTTGACTCCATCTAAGATTTATCCTCATTTATCTGATGACACGCCTTAATTATTTGCATCATAATGAAAAGTTTTTGTGTCTTCTCTTAATTCCATATTTTCATTCATGTTATTCATGATTTCATCGGTATGATAATCCTTCCATAAAAACACAAAAAGAAATTATATAACTAAATAATCGCATATAAAATCAATTAATATCCATTAGAACCACATATAATAACCCATGAAAATATAGATGCAAAAGAGATATGTCAAATATAGGTGAAAAATAGAGATATCACATAACTCAAATAGGTGGTTCATCTGCATTTGAAACAATAAATTCCCCTTTTTAAAAGTGTAAAAAATATTCTTTATCTCTTTTGATTCAATGAAGGTCTCTCACCATTTCATATTTTGAAATTTTACACATGATTCTTTTTCTAAGGTGTCTATATATTCTATTCCATAGATTATTCTCATTCTGGGAACTAAAGTTGCATGAGTTAGATAAGTCAACTATTTGGAATCCCTGATGATGTATGAATTATTTTGAAAAGGAATTTCATTCCCATCATCACATAATTGAATCAAACTAAGTAGATTGTGTTTTATCCATTTTTAAAATAGCACATCCTTTCATTTGATCTTTTTTGACTCAATTTCTATAGTTCCACCACCACTAATTATCATGAAAATTTCTTTTACAAAATTTATTTCTCCTCCCTCATAATATTCCATGTTATTTAATATTTCTGCATCTATAGTCACATGTTAGGAATGATAACTCTTAAAGATCCATGGCATTCCTTTCTTACTTGCTATAAAATAAACTTCAACAATAAGATATTGTTATTCCTAATTTTTATTTTGACCTCTTTTCTCTTCTTATTAATAGAGAAAATAAACAAAAATATCAGTGATTAATTCCTCAGTACAATTCCTAATTTTATAAAATATAAAAAAAATCCTCTAAACATCCATCCCTATTTTGTGTGGAGAGATTTAGTGTTTTCTTACCCATAGATTGATCACTTTGAGTGTAATTATTATCTTCTCAGAGATGATACACCTTTATTCATACCTTAATCTAGCTAAATACATGTTTTGACAACATGTATAATATTTATGTGAAAATATACCACAACACTAGTAAAAACTGTTGAATATAAATCTTTTAGAATAATTGAAATTATTTCTAGAAAACTATGGTTGTGAATTATATTTTAGTAGAATTTTTTTCTTTGAACATGCTTCTATTTGGGAGTAGATAAAATTATAAATTTTTTACATTATTTCTATGATATGTGAGAATGTTTCTCACCATCCCTATTAGAATAAAATTTTTTATTAATAGAAGTTATAATTTAACCATGTAAGAACCCTATTATTCCGTTGAGGTAAGAGTTTATTTTTTTTCTTCTTTTAGGGTGGTTTTTTGGGAAAATAGGGTAAAATGGGCAAGTGATGGAAATTTTTGGGTTTACTTTCCATGTACTCCTATGTACACACTATGTAGTCTAACCATGTGTGATGGCCATACATTTCATGTGGGGATGTCGATAAGGAAGAGAGGTCTAACCAAGTGCACACCGTGTACTACTCGTACATGCTGTGTACTGGTGTTGTGAAGACATATTAATGACGTGGAAAGGAAGTAAGAAAAATTGGGAAAATTCACCTCATACAGGGAATGTATATTTAAGTACATGTTGTGAACGTTTATTTTTTTGGGATAAAATGGGTAGTAGACTTGTTTTATCATTATGTAAAGAACCCTCGTTCTGGGTATCATGAGGAGAAACATCAGATAGAGAAATTAATCTCGATTAATCATTCGAATCCCAATTCAAACACTTTTAGATGCGTTGGAACCCAAATGATAAGCCCTTGATATAATGACCGATTCTTTATATAAATTGTTATTAATTCAGAATTGAAGCATACTTATTACAACATATAACAAAACCATGATATGACATTATAGGTATAGTGTCTTTAGAAACTGAAAAATATAAACAACTCGTTCATAAATCATCTACATTGTCTCCCATTTATTTCATCATATTTAGAGTCCCTTTTGGAATATCCTACATAATACCCTTCTTACTGAACTGGGGAAAAGATAACATACAAAAGGGTGAGCTTAAATGCTCTGTAACGGTAAATAAAGGAAAAATAAATCATATCATATTCATAAGAACTTTACATTTTGAAAATCTTAACCTGCAAAAGATATCATAATATCATGACACGATATAAATCATAGTTGTGAAATGTAATACAAATAATCATAACATAAAACATGAAACTTTGTGGAATACACACATAACCATAGAAAATCATTTCATATTAGTCAAGACACATTGCCAAGACTATCATAGCGGACAAAAGCCATTACTGAACAGAGTTCACTCCTCGTTCCAGTCCTATATCAATGAACCAGATTAACTTGTCATTACAGCTATGTCTATCTCATGAGATATACATATTTACCCAATGAATTGGATGGCGGTATAGGTCCCACCTATCTCATAATTAAACAATTCTTATGTGTTCCACAAAATCATAAATCATACATCATAGCATAACCAATGTAATAAAAATGGGATTCTTAAAATCATGCCATCATAACAGAATCCATATAAGATAAAGGACTTCATAAAAATAATTCCTTCATATCATAATCAAATCAATGTAATAATAGGGATACAAACATAACCCTATGTCATCTTATATGGAAAATAAATTTGATGAAACACTTGAACTCTGTTCTTGAGGAAAATATCCTTTCTTCTTCAAAATCATTTTCTTTTCTCAAAATGAAATACTATTTTAAAGAAATGAATTTTTGATGAAAATAATAATGAAATATTTCATATGAATCTTCATGGAAATAATGCATTATGAAACCTTAAAAATTTGTTCATTCCGTATAAGTTAAAAAACATTCTTCTCATACTTTGGCTAGAAAAGTCAAAAAGTATCTCGTACTGAATACTACAAAAGTTTCCTTTCATATCATTTACTAAAATTTTCACCAATAGATAAAATTGGATTTAAACAATTTTTTTAGGATAGAAATAATATTACATATTGATCAAACATGGATTAGGATGATAAATATTCCCCAATAAATACTAATGTATAAACAGTCTCAGATAAAAATTGAGATTGCGTGATTTTTCCCATACCTTAGGTCAGATATGCTTCGAATGTATCTGAACCTCCTGTATAATGATTTAAATAATGTTATGGATCTATTAAAGAATCATTATTACTTTTATTATAACATCTATGATCATATTTTCATCCGTTTGTTAGTAACATTTCATTATTACTCATTGTTTGGGTATTAACTTCTTTATTTTCATAGATATGTTTTGTTGGATAATTTCATATTCCTATTTTTAGGTTATAGTTATATCATTTAAATAATGGTATTAGTATAATATATAGAATATTTATTCATTAAATTCGTTTATATAATCATGGTTTAAAGAAAATCAGGTAGAATGAATCACATCACACCGTGGAGACGGTAATCCGTACGTACGCACGAGCGACAATATCGTTCCCATAATTATTGAAAGGTATTGGATTAGATGATAGAATATCACAGAATTAGTATCAAGTTATAATGATCATATCTATATATTCTTTACACCATTATACTCATCCAAGTAAGGTGGTGGTGTAAAAACAGATTACACCACAGCGTGGAGACGGTATTCCATACGTATGCATGCGCGGTTATTTCATTTTTTGTAGGATGGATAGAAGGTGAAATAGGGTTGTTTCATATTTATAATAAAATATAAATATATTATTGATAATGATGTTATTAATTTATAATTAAACAACTAAATAATTGGAAGAAGAAAAAGAACGAAACTTAAAGGAATCGGTAGAAGCGATTACTTCTTCCTCGACGCACCTCCTTTAAACTTCTTCTTAAGGGACTATAATTGGTCTTTTGAGAAGAAAAAAACCTCCAGAATGTTACTAGAGAAGTTGAGAAGAGTAATGGTCCGGCTTTGGATGAGCTTGAAGGCTCAAATTATTGTGAAGAGGAGAGGGATGAGGTTCCCTTTTATAAGGGAGGAGAGGGGCACCTTTGGAAACATAAAAAATATTAATTTATAATAAATTCAAGCCCAACTTAAAAACATACAAAAATGACCCAATTAGAATATGAGATGATATATGGTTGTGATCTAATCAACCAATAAAATTTAGACATGTTGGGATAATATTTCAAACCATATCAACTTGATTTATCCATATTTAATCTAGTTAATTTTATTTGTGGTAATAATATTATAAATTTTAAATTGTATTAAATAATTACTTATATGTTGTGAATTGTCCATAATTGGATAATTTATGACATTTTATACCATATAAATTTCAATTTATAATGTTTAAATATTTTTGTGATTTTTAAGCAACTTTATTATATGTTATATTTATTAAATAATAATATTGTCAATTTTGACACTATTCATTTATTTGAATTTAAATAAAATACACACCGAGAATATATTCAGATAAAAATATTTAATATATTTCTAATATGTCATATTCCTCTAGAAAATTTGTGGATAACATTAATTAGTTCATATAATATTTATTTTAATATTTTTAAAACCATTTATTTGATATTTCAATCAATAAAATGATTTGTACATCACTATTGTGTCATCATTAATGATAATTATTTAATCCCTAAAAATTCTAAATAAATTATCATGATCCATATTATTTTATTATATTTCTGTAGACTATTTATATTTTAATTTTTATGAAGTTTATCACTAAATTAAAATTATTACACTTATAAGATATAAGAGAGTGACATGTTGTTACTTTCTTTGGTTTTAATAATAACTATATCAGTTTCATGGTCAAAAGTCCATGAAATGAATCTATTCTGACCCTTAGGTGATATGGGTTGACTTTTATTCATACAATAGATTTTTGGTAGGTGTTATTGTAATTTTATAATCTTATTTTTACCCTTAATTACCTAATTTACCTTTAACTGTAGTAAATAAAATTTACCATAGTTACTATTCATAATGTCTAAAAATAAAAAGTAGCCTATTAGCATAATTTGGACCTAATAATTCCAAATATGGAATTTAATTTTCCAAATTCTAAACACAGAAGTGGCAGTATTTAATTTAAAATTAATCTCGCTGTTGAGAAAACGGGTTTTAAAAGTTAAAACGTTGCAAAAGATTGAATTGTTTTTACCAATGAATTCAGTGTAAAATTAATTATAATCACTTAAATTATATTAAATGGTAAAAATATATTATTTTTATACTTTAAAACCATTAAATATTATAATATAACTATATAAATTACCTCGATGAAAAAAGTTGTTTTTAATTAAAATTTAGCGTATTTTTACTATTTATCATAATATGAAAATTAATAGAAAAATATTAAAAAATTATCCAAAATAATTTTTATATCCTTATTGAAATGAATAATTTTATTTAATCAAATTTAACATATAAATGTGTCAAAAACAAGATTTAAAATGGGTGCTCCATCAAATGGCGACAAAACTTCATTTTTTTTGAAAAATACTTCTTTTATCCGAAAAATTAATTTTGTTTTCATTACATGTTCTAGAAAATGTGTAAGATGAATTATAATTTTATAAAATTAAAAATTTGTTTAATTGTATTCATAATAGCTAGTTCATAATAATATTATAACAATATATCATTTTTTAGTGAAACTCAGTATTGCGTACAACACACACTATTGAGGAAGGTTTCTCTTGCATGCAACACAAACCAAGAATAGTGTTTGCATATAATACAAGCTAATAAGGTGTTGGGTATAACACAAGCTAATTTTTGTGTAGCGTACAACACAAGACATTAATGAAATTAAATATAATATTTCTCACAAAATCTTGGGGTGTTACATTCTACCCCATTTAAAATGAATTTCACCCTCAAAATTCATCGGGGGTTATAAATGGTTTACTACATGAAAGTTTCTTTCATATAAACCCACATCGTAAAAAGTAATACTAAAGATTAATTTTAATAATTAATGTTAGAAACATGAAGGTCACCCAAAGTTACTCAACATTGGGTTTCCACATAAGTGAATATAGGTGAAAATATGGATATGTTAGAGAATTCTGGCCATAATGTTCTGATGAAGAGTGGTAGAGAACATGGAAATGAAAAATCCAACAATCACAAAGCCATAAAATTTTTATGATCTAAGGTACCATCTGATTCATCAGATATAAGGACACCAGGACAACATTTTTAGTTTTCAAGATAATTTCCTAAAGTTGATGAATTTGAATTAGAAGAAATACTTACTTGATTTTGGTACAATATCACCATTGGTCATTCCATTAACAATTTACACTTCATATCTTAAATAAATGAAGTTGAATTTGTCATTCGTGAAGTGTTAGCAGATCGTGTGATAGAATGACGGGTTATTCCATCTATCTGAAACAAAAGGTTAGAAAAAGTTATCAAATATACATAAGTCCATATATGGTGATATTAATCGTATATGGATCCAAAAATGGACTTATACTTCATATATCACACCAATTAACAAAATAAAACTAAATTCTACAAACCAGGGACTTCCTGTAGGCCAGTGGTAGGCGATAAAGGCCTGTCGTACTTTGGTTGTGAGTTCGATTCCCGTATCCTTGTCCAACGTGATGGGTTGTCACCCATCCTACATGTTTTCTTTTTTCTAAAACTGCACTATTATAACATTTTAGAAATAATATCAAAAAGTTCCAGCCATAAACAATACTATTTAATGTTCAACTTAATCCATTCCATTCATTAGGCTTATCCAAAATACTTTTGTCCAATCTCATAGTATAAAGAAAAAAGATTACTAGAGAGGTCATATACAATGCATGTGATTACCATCATTTATCCCCCATATATCATACGACTTATCTTGTTGTTCATATTCCAAATGTGTGAATACCTTAATCATGTATTCTCTTGAAACATGAATTACCATAGAACCTTAGTGAAAACATGAATTCTATCAAAAGTTAACTCTTTCCACATACCAAAATCCCAAAATTTCTATATACCCAATCCATGATATCACTTTGTCTTTATATCAGTCATGAGCTCATTAATATTATCAATCATTTCATTATCTCCTTATCCCTTCATTATGCACATATTAGGTGCTTTCCAAAAAATATTTCAATCACTTTTCATAGTTACCAGTACTATAAAATTATTGAAAACCACAATAAAACAATACATATATATTTCAATATTCCAAGATACTAAAAATGAGATTCACAACACTATTTTGGAATCCCGTTACATATACACTTAATCATTCCACCACTTCATTGTCATATTAAAAGTCACCAATAGTGATTTCATGTGACTTCCCTTTGTCTTTTGCCTTAAGAGGTTGTTGATGCTGATCATCATTAACCCTTGGATTAGGGAATTGGTTAGCATAATTCCCCTTTTCCTTGCACAAGTAGCATTGAAGTGTTGGTGGTTCGTTCTCTATAGTCTTTTCTCTAGTCACATCAATAGCTACATTTTTCCCATTACTTCAACACTCAACTGATCAATGACCTTCTTTTCCAAACTTTAAACATTTTCTAGTCCCTTTAAGACAATCTTCACTATTCTTCTTTCCACACTTTGAGCATAACTAAACATTCGTCTTCTTTTCACCATTGTTTTGAGATTTTTCCTTAAAATCTATCTTTATTTTCTTGTCAAAACCATGAGATGGATATGTAACAACAACTTCCAGTTCTACCTTAATAGAACAACTCACAATTTCTTCATAGCTAATGACGTCTCTTATAGCTAATTCCCTTCAAAAACATGGTTTTAAGCCACAAAAGAATCAATCAAATTTACTTTCAGGTTGTATGATAAATTCAGATGCATTCCTTTCAAGCCTTGTAAAATTCACATAGTATATACCAACAGATTCATCATCCTTTTTCTTAAGCTTAGGGAACTCCTTTTCCATCTTTGATCGAAGAATACGAGGGAAGTACTTACTGAAAAACAAGTTCTTGAACTCATCCCATTCCATGAATTCAATTTCATCTTGGGGCCTTGTATTCTTAATTAGATTCCACTAGTGGTCTGCTTCACATTCTAAATGGTAAACAGAAAAATTACATTTTCAAGTTCTAAAGAGCGAAGTATGGAAAATATCTTTTCAATGGTACCGATCCATTGTTCAGCAACAAGTGGATCAGAAGACCCACTGAAAGAAGGTGGACGTTGCCTCATGAAGGACTCAATAGAATATTGTTCCTTTCTCTACTCATTTGGAAGTCCAGAATGATTCATCTCTTATGTAAGTATAGAAATAAGATTTGGCACTCCATTTCCCATAACATTTGGTTGTTCAGAATTACCCAGTGCATTGATCATTAACACGGTTCCTTCGGGTTCCTGCCATTATCTAAAACCCAAAAAGAATAGTGTCAGAGGCAAAAATCATACTAGTAAAACAACCTAATCAAGGGGAGTACATTAAATCTCTAAAATCATAGGTTTAATCCTTGGTTATTCATGATCGTTATCAAAATTCTAGGATTGTAACCTATACTTATACATAACCTTTGGGACATCCCTAGACATATCTTAGAAATATCTCTAGGGATCTCAATAAGTTTTTGCATCCTAGTTTCCAAATGTTAACTAAACCTTTCCTTTGATACCAACAATAACAACCCATACTTTAAATACATTGTTATTACTTCAGAATTGAAGTATACTTATTACAACATATAAAAAATCCATGATAAGACCGTATAAGTACAGTGTCTTTAGAAACTGGGAAACAAAAACAACTGGTTCATAAATCATCTACATTGTCTTCCGTTTCTTTCATAATATCTAGAGTCCCTTTGGCATATCTTATTTAATAACCTTCTTCCTGACCTGGGGAAAAGAAAACATACAAAAGGGTGAACTCAAATGCTCAGTAAGGGTAAAAAGAGGAAAAATCAATCATATCATATTCATAAGAACATAACATTTTGAAAATCTTAACCTGCAAAACAGATCATAATATCATGACACAGGATAAATCATAGTAGTGAAATTTAATCCCAATAATCATAACTTAAAACATGAAAATTTGAGGCATACACACATAATCATAGAAAATCATTTCATATTAGTGAAGAATCATTTCCAAGACCATCATAGTGGACAAAGTCCATTACTGAACCGAGTTCACTCCTCGTTCAAGTCCTGTATCACTGAATCAGATTAACATGCCGTTCCAGCCATGTATATCTCATGAGATATAAATCTTTACCTAATTCATTATAGGGAGATATAGGTTCCACCCATCTCATAATGAAACCATTCTTATGTATGCCACAAAATCAAAAATCATACATCATAGCATAACCCATGTAATAAAAATGGGATTCTTAAACATCATGCCCTCATAA
The DNA here is from genome assembly GCA_963277665.1 of Viscum album. Lineage (NCBI taxonomy): Eukaryota > Viridiplantae > Streptophyta > Magnoliopsida > Santalales > Viscaceae > Viscum > Viscum album. The sequence continues at coordinate 1,187,489,099 of OY728127.1, read as the reverse complement.
CATAATCCATATAAGATAAAGGAATTCATAAAAATAATTCCTTCATTTCATAATAAAAAAAATGTAATAATAGGGATAGAAACCTAACTATATATCATCTTAGATGGAATTTTTTTTTGATAAAACACCTGAACTCAGTTCTTGAGGAAAATATCCTTTCTTCTTCAAAATAATTTTATTTTCTCAAAATGAAATACTCTTTTAAAAAAATGAATTTTTTTGAATAAAATAATGAAATCTTTCATAATAAGCTTCATGGAAATAAGGCGTTATGAAACTATAAAAATCTGTTCATGCTGTATAAGTTAAAAAAACATTCTTCCCGTACTTTGGCCAGAAAAGTCTAAAAGTATCTCATAATGAAAATGAAAAAAGATTGCTTTCAAATCTTTTACTAAAATTTTCACCATTAGATAAAATTGGATTTAAACAATTGTAGGAGGGTAGAAATAATATTACATATTGAGGAAACATGTATGTGGATGATAAATATGCCCCCGTAAATACCGAAGTGTAAACAATCTCGGATAAAAATTGAGATTGCGAGATTTTTCCCTTACCTTAGGTCTAATATGATTCATCTATATCCGATCTATAACGACCCATAATTTACGTACATTGTTATTACTTCAGAATTGAATCAAACTTATTACAACATATAACAAAACCATGATAGGACCATATAGGTATAATGTCTTTAAAAACTGGGAAACATAAACAACTGGTTCATAAAACATCTACATTGTCTCCCGTTTATTTCATCATATCTAGAGTCCCTTTTGGCATATCATACTTAATACCCTTCTTCCTGACCTAGGGAAAAGAAAACATAAAAAAGAGTGAGATAAAGTGCTCATTAAGGGTAAACAAAGGAAATATCAATCATATCATATTCATAAGAACGTAGAATTTTAAAAATCTTAAACTGCAAAAGAGATCATAATATCATAACATGGGATAAATCATAGTAGTGAAATGAAATCCCAATAATCATAACATAAAACATAAAACTTTGTGGCATACGCAAATAATCATAGAAAATCATTTCTTATTAGTCAAGACTCATTACCAAGACAACCATAGCGGGCAAAGTCCATTTCTGAACCGAGTTCACTCCCTGTTCCAGTCATGTATCACTGAACCGAATTAAATTTCCATTCCAGGCATGTCTATCTCATGAGATATAAATATTTACCCAATTAATTGGAGGGAGATATAGGTCCAACCCATCTCATAATGAAACCATTCTTATGTGTGCCACAAAATCATAAATCATATAGCATATCCCATGTAATGAAAATGAGATTCTTAAACATCATGACATCATAACATAATCCATATAAGATAAAAGGACTTCATAAAAATAAATAAAACATAACATAATCAAATCAATGTAAAAATAGGTATAGAAACAGAACCCTATATTATCTTATATGGAAAATAATTTTGATAAAACACTTGAACTCCAATCTTGGGGAAAATATTCTTTCTACTTCAAAAACATTTTTCCTTTCTTATCATGTCATACAATTTTAAACTAAAAGAAGTTAATTAAAAATAAACTTGAAAACATGTAAAGGAATCTTCATGGAAATAATGTTCTATAAAATCATAAAAATCCATTCTTCCCATATAAGTTAAAAAAACATTCTTCTCGTACTTTGGTCGGAAAAGTCAAAAAGTGTTTCATACCGAAAACAACAAAATATTCCTATCATAAATTTTACTAAAAAATTCACCAATAGGTAAAATTGGATTTAAACAATTTTAGTAGGATAGAAAGAATATTACATATTGAGGAAACATGGATGTGGATGATAAATATGCCCCAGTAAATTCTGAAGTATAAACAATCTCAGTTAAAAATGAGATTGTGTGACTTCCCATTACCTTAGGCCCGATATGCTTTGTACGTATCTGAACCTCTTGTATAATGACTTAAAAAATTCCATTGACTTATTAAAGAATCATATTCATTGTTATGATATCATATATGGTCATATTTTTATCTTCTTATTAGTAATATTTCATTGCTACTTGTTATTCGGGTGTTCATTGCTTTATGTACTTATGCATGTTAGGTCAAATAAATTCTTATTCCTATTTTTAGGTTATAGATACCTAATTTACATAATTTTATTAGTGTAATATATAACATATTTATTCATTCAATTAATTTATATAATCATTATTCAATGAAGATCATGTAGAACAAGTCGCATCACATTGTGGAGACGGTAGGCCATACGTACGCAGGAGCGATGATACCATTATTTTGATATTAAAATCGTATATAATTAGATGGTATATCATATATAAAGAATCATAATAATGTTATATTTATTATTTATATAATTTATACTCATTATCATACCCATACAAATGATGACATGTTTGAATAACAATCTACACCACGATATGGAGACGGTAAGCTGTACATATGCACATGTGGTAACTTTTTCATTAATAGGATGGATAAAATAACTAATATGGTTGTACCATTTTTATATTAACAACATAGTATATAGAAGATACTGGAGTTATTATTTTATAATGTAAACAACAAAGAAGGAGGAAGTGGAAGAAGAAAGGAACTTGAAATAGGTGGTGAGATATTTACCTCTTCCCTGGGTTCTTCCTTTTGATTTGTTCAAAATGGCTCTTTAGGTTGGCTTTATGACTATAGGAAGGCATCTTGGATGAAGGGAGGACAATTTAGAGAGTATTTGGGAATGTTTTTTCCTAGAAAAATGGATTTGGAGGTTTGAATTAGAGTGAAGGGGGAGTGCACTTTTATAAGAGGGGTGAGGGGCACCTTAGAAAAAAATTAAAATATTATTTTATAATAAATTCATATTTAGTTTATAATGGCTCCAATGTGACTTATTTCTAGGATAGGGCGGGAATGGGTCGAAATAATCTCAACAAAAAGGTTTTAGACATGTTTAGGTTATAATTTAACCTTATCATTTATATTTAACTCTAAGTTAAATAATTTAACTTTTACCGTGTCTTCTTGTATTCTTACAATATATGGTTAACAAACATACCATAAACTACCAATCGAACCCCAATTGGTTAATTAATTTCGTATATATTATTATATAAGTCTTATTTCTGAACCTTAGATTATTATGAAAAGAATATAAATTAATAAATTAATATTTGTTTTAAAAACTCTTTTATGTCAATTTTGACACTATTTGGTATTTTGTTTTTTCTAAATTCATAAAAGCATTATTAATTCAAATAAAATTCATCTAAACAACCCTAATATGTTATATTAACCTATAAAATAAGTTTAATTCATAAAAAGACTCAAAATACATTTATTTGGGTATTAATAATATCAATTATGTTAATATTTCATTAAGAAGGTAATTACCGCATCATCATTGTGTCATAAATAAATTAAATTATTTAATGTCTAAAAATTATAAATAAAACACCATTATATAGGAAATATTTTTATCTTTATAATTAATATTTATAGTCGAATTTATCTTATGTATAAGCCTATATTAAAAATGTTTTACTTATTAAACTTTGATTTTAATTCTTTTAACTCTTCTTTGAATTACATAATAATAAATGTCCTAATCTAATCCAAGTGGACCTAAATGGTCATATTTTATTCTTAAGGGCTTTTGGTCGAATTACACTTATCCAATAGAATTAGGATATGTGATAGAGTAATAATAATATCATTTTAACCCTTAATTACCCTATTTACTTTTAACCGTGATAAATAAAAGTAAAAAGTTACTATTCATCAAAAATTATTTTTATCTTATTGAACCACATTTTAATTACTGATATCAACTAGGTCTATTGGATTTTTAAAATTAAACTCACAGAAGCGGTAAAATTAATATTTATGTAAATTTAAAATTTCTCCTAGGAGGTGGGTAAAAGATGGTGAAAAGTTCAATAACGTTTTTATATATCTAAAATTATTATAAAATTAATCCAATGAATTACATTTAACTTATATAGGTATTATGTATCTATTTTGAAAAAAAATAAATTTAAATAAAATATATAATTATTTATATAAAAATTCAGTTTTAAACAATAACTCAGTGTTTTTATCTATTCATCAAAAATTGAAAGTTTTCAGAAAAAACAAAAAATTCACCCTAAGCTAATTTCGATATTCTGAATCCAAAAATGAAGTCCATTTTGAAAGATAAAATTTATAACATTTCAAAATGTGGGTATTACTATTCATAATGGCTAGTTTATATAATATTTTAATAACATATCATTGTTTAGCGAAACTTGGTATTGCGTACAACACAATCTATTAAGGAAGGTTTCTCTTGCGTGTAACGCAAGCCAAGACAATGTTGTGTGTAGTGAAATATTACTTTAGTGTTTTGTATAACATAATACCTAAAAACAAAATATTTCTCATAAAATCTCAGGGTGTTACATTCTACCCCCCTTAAAAAGAATTTTTCCCTCAAAATTTGTCACTTCGTAACAAACAGATGAGGATACCTCTCCCTAATCATATCCTCAAGTTCCCATGTAGCTTCTTCTAATTAGTGGTTCCTCCATAAAACTTTAACCATGTGAGTGCTCTTGTTTCGTAGAACTTTTTCGTTAAGATCTAGAATCTCTATTAGATGTTCTTCATAAGAAAGATCTTGCTCTAGCAGTATAACTTCTGAGCTTAGTTCATGTGAAGGATAGGGTATGTACTTTCTCAGGAGAGATACATGGAACAAATCATGAACATGAGAGAGATTCAATGTAAGAACCAATCGGTAAGCTACTTTCCCAAAAATATCTAGTATTTCAATAGGACCAATATACCTAGGGCTCAGCTTTCCCTTTTTCCAAATCTCATTACTCTCTTCCAAGGATATATTCATAAGAACACTTTATCACCCAATTCAAACTCTAGGCATTTTCTTCAGTTGTGGGAAAACTTCTTTGTTGACTCTGAGCTGCTCTTATGTGTTGTTGAATAGATCTTACCTTCTCTGCATCTCATCAACAAGATCAGGTCCTAATTGCTTTCTTTCCCCAACTTCATCCCAACAAGTTGAAGATCTATATTTCTTTTCATAGAGAGATTCATAAGGAGCCATCTGAATACTAGAGTGAAAGCTATTATTATAAGAAAATTCCACCAAAGGTTTGTGTTGATCCCAGTCCCCTTTGAAATCCATAGAGCAAACACTCAACATGTGTTCTAGAGTTTTAATTGTCCTCTCTGACTGACCGTCTGTCTGAGGGTGATACACAGTGCTGAAACTAAACTCTGTATCTAGAGTATGATGAAGGATTCACCAAAACATTGAGGTAAACCTCGGATCCCGGTCAAATATAATGGAAAGTGGTACTCCATGAAATATTACCACTTTCTTCACATATATCCTGGCAAGCTGATCAAGAGAGAAATCTTCTCTAACAGTAATGAAGTGTGCCGACTTCGTAAGATGATCAACTATAACCCAAATAGCATTATTGCCTTTAGATGTTTTAGGGAGTCTAGTGAAAAAGTCTATAGTGATGTTTTTCCATTTCTATTCTAGTATGGGTAATGGTTATATCATCCCCTTAAACTTTTGTCTCTCTACTTTAACTTGCTGAAAAACCAAGCATCGAGAGACATATTCAACAACATCTCTTTTCATGCCATCCCACCAGAAGTACTCCTTCAGGTCCCTATACATCTTCGTGCTTCCAGGGTGAATAGAGTATGAAGAACTATGAGCTTCATCCAATATTTCTTTCTTTAATTCTGGGATGGGAGGAATACAAACCCGATTCCTCAACCTTATTATTTCATCACAATCAATGTGAAATTCAGGAACATTTCTCACCTTCTTTTGTAACACTAAATCATCTTTCTGTTCCTCTTTAATCTTCACATGTATAGATGGTTGAACATTCATTTGAGAAAGATAAGATTTTCCCCTAACATTATAATTCCATGATCCAACCTTTGTAAATCCATAAATATTGGATCTTTTGTGATCCTCGTCATGGATAAGCTAGAATGGTCTTGTCGACTTAATGCGTCTGCCACCATGTTTTCTTTCCTAGGGTGGTAATAAAGTGATCAGTCAAAATCCTTAATCAGCTCCAACTATCTTCTCTGGCGCATATTCAGCTCCTTTGTGTGAAAATATTCTTTAAACTGTTATGATCAGTATAAATATCACACCTTTCACCATAATGACAATGCTTCCAAATCTGCAAAGATTACCACAGCTAATTCCAAATCATGAGTTGGGTAATTTTTCTCATGTATTTTCAACTGTCATGAGACATAAGCTATCACCATATCATTTTTCATGAGAACACACCCCAATACCTTCATGGATGCATCACTATATATCACAAACCCTTCTCCACTACAAGGCAGTGTGAGCACAGGTGCACTGGATAACCATCTTTTTAATTTCTTGTAATTCTCTTCACACTCCTATGTCCAAATGAACTTAACTCCTTTTCGAGTCAACCAGGTGAGTGGATAAGATAATCTTGAAAAATATTTCACAAAACGTCAATAATATCTAGCCAAACCAAGAAAACTTCGGATTTCAGTTATCGTAGTTGGTCTCAACCATCTTTCGATAACTTTTGTTTTTGCAGGATCCACAAATATCCCCTCTTTTGAGAATATGTGACCCAAAAATGAATCTTTTTGAAGCCAAAATTCACACATGGTAAATTTGGAATAAATATTCTCGTTTCTTAGGGTCTTTAATACAATTCTCAAGTGATCTTCATGTTCTTCCTTAAACTTTGAATAGACAAGAATATCGTCTATAAAGACAACCAAAAACTGATCAAGATAGTCTCTAAAGACTCAATTCATTAGATCTATGAAGATAGCAGCTGCATTAGTAAGACCAAATGGCATCACTATAAATTCATAATGTCCATACCTTGTATGGAAAGCCGTCTTTGGTATATACTCCCTTTTGACAATTAATTGATGATACCCTGAACGAAGTTCAATCTTTGAAAAGTATTGAGCTCCGCGTAGTTGGTCAAATAAGTCATCAATGTGTGGGAGAGGATATTTGTTCCTGATAGTGATCTTCTTAAGTTCTAAATAATCAATGCAGAGTCTCATTGATCCATCTTTCTTCATAAGAAACAGAACATGTTCTCCCCAAGGTGATGCACTAGGGCATATGAATCCCTTACCAAGATTCTCTTAGAGTTTCTTATTAAATTCTGGCAACTCAATTAGGGTCATTCTATAAGGTGTCTTTGAAATGGGCATAACACCCGATATGAGTTCTATTGAAAACTCAACATCACGATTTGGTGGAAGACCAGGCAATTCCTCTGGAAAGACATCATGAAACTCCCGTACAATGGGTATATTCTTAATCATGAGTTTCTCCCCAACCATTTGAGATAAATAAACTTAATTTATTTGAATCAAGACCCATAAGATTGAAGAAATTTCCACTAGAAGGTTATATTCATCATTGTATCGATAAATGATCATAGATTGATCTGGAATATGAAATGTGACTTCCCTTATTTGGAAATCGATATGAGATCCATATAAGGAAATCCAATCCATGCCAAGAATCCCATCAAATTCCACTATAGGAAGGATCACAAGATTTTCAGGAAGCACTTTTCCACAAATGTCAATTGGAGAAGAATTATAACCTTTTGATGAAACTATTGCTCCATTAGGAGTTGTCACAGCTAACTCAACAGCTATTTGTTGAGGTAGTACGACGATACCCTTAGAAAATTATTCAGAATTAAAAGAGTGGGTGGATCCAGAATCAAATAAAACATTTTCCACTTTAGAGCGGATGTTAAGTGTATCTTTCACCACTTCGTTATCATACACCACATCGTCGATAGAAATTTCATGTGACTTTCCTTTTTATTTGGATGTAAGAGTTTGTTGATGTCAATTATCATCAACAACCCTTGGATTTGGGAATTTATTAGCATAATTACCCATTTCCTTGCACTTATAAAATTGAAGTGTAGGAGGTCCATTCTATGTATCCTTTTCTTTGTTCGCATCTCTAGACATCTTTTTCCCATCATTGCGGTATTCAAATTCCCAATGACCTTCTATTCCACATTTGAAACATTTACTTGTCCCTTTAAGACAATTTCCTCCATGTCTCTTTCCACACTTTGAGCATTAGGGAAAACTCATCTTTTTTTCAGTGCAATCTTTATATTTCCCTTTGAATTCCATTTTCCTCTTCTTATCAAACCCGTATGACTGATGGGTTACTCCAATCTCCATCTCAACCTTGAGAGCACATCGAACAATTTCGTCATAGCTATTAAGGTCCCTTATGGCTATAGTCCTTTGAAGACTTTGTTTTATGCCACTAAAGAATCGATCGATCTTACTCTCAGGTTGGATAATAATTCCAGAAACATACCTTGCAAGTCTTGTAAAATTTTCTTCATAGGTACCAACAGATTCATCATCCTTTTGCTTTAGTTCAAGAAACTCCTTCTCCATATTTGTTTGAAGAATACGAGGTAAGTACTTATCAAAAAATATGTTCTTGAACTTGTCCCATTCCATGGACTCAATTTCGTCTCTTTGCCTTGTATTCTTGATAATATTCCACCATTGATCAGCTTCACCTTCCAAACGATATACTAATAAGATGACATTATCATGTTCATAGCATTGAAGAACTGAAAATATCTTTTCAGTGGTACTGATCTATTGTTCAGCCACTAATGGATCAGTATACCCGCTGAATGAGCGTGGATGCTGCCTCATAAAGGATTAAATAGAATGTTGCTCCTTCCTTTACTAGTTTGGATGTCCTGTATGATTTATATCTTGAGAAAGTTGTCTGTGCATGGCTACATGATTTTTCATTCCATCTCCTGTAATGTTTGGTTGCTTAAGGGGACAATCATTGCATTGCCCGTCGCATTCAGTATTAACACGGTTCCTTCGAGTTCCAGCCAATGACTAAAACCAATAAGCATAGTGTGAGAAACACTAATCATAATAGGAAAACCACATAATCCAGAATAAAATTTTACACTTAAGGTCTTATCATAGGTTATTCATGGCCTTTCCTAAAACACTAATATTGTGTTCTATACTTAGACATATCCTTAGGGTTCTTACTAAGGCTTTAACATCCTAGTTTCCAAAGGTTGACTATACCCTTCCTCTGATACAAACTATAATGACCCATAATTTACATACATTATTATTACATCAGAATTGAAGCATACTTATTACAATATATAACAAAACCATGATAGAACCATATATGTATAATGTCTTTAGAAACTGGGAAACATAAAAAACTGGTTCATAAAAAATTTACATTTTCTCCCATTTATTTCATCATATCTAGAGTCCCTTTTGGAATATACTACTTAATACCCTTCTTCCTAACCTGGGGAAAATAAAACATAAAAATGGGTGATCTCAAATTCTTAGTAAGGGTAAACAAAGGAAATATCAATCATATCATATTTATAAGAACATAACATTTTGAAAATCTTAACCTACAAAAGAGATCATAATATCATAACATGGGATAAATCATAGTAGTGAAATGCAATCCCAATAATCATAAAATAAAACATGAAACTTTTTGGCATACACACATAATCATAGAAAATAATTTCTTATTAGTCAAGACTCATTTCCAAGATTATCATAGTGGACAAAGTCCATTTCTGAACCGAGTTCACTCCTCATTCCAATCCTATATCACTAAACTAGATTAACTTGTCGTTCCAGCCATGTCTATCTCATGAGATATAAATATTTACCCAATGCATTGGAGGGAGATATAGGTCCCACCCATCTCATAATGAAACCATTCTTATGTTTTCCACAAAATCATAAATCATATAGCATATCCCATGTAATAAAAATGGGATTCTTAAACATAATGCCATCACAACATAATCCATATAAGATAAAAAGACTTCATAAAAATAATAACATCATATCATAATCAAATAAATGTAAAAACAGGTATAGAAATAGAATCCTATATTATCTTATATGGATAATAATTTTGATAAAACACTTGAACTCCATTCTTGAGGAAAATATCCTTTCTACTTCAAAAACATTTTTCCTTTCTTATAATGTCATACTATTTTAAACTAAAAGAAGTTAATTAAAAATAAACTTGAAAAATTGTAAAGTAAGATTCATGTAAATAATTTTCTATTAAATCATAAAAATCCATTCATTCCTTATAAGTTAAAAAAACATTCTTCTCGTACTTTGGCGGGAAAAGTCAAAAAGTGTTTCATACTGAAAACGACCAAAGATTTCTTTCATATATTTTACTAAAAAATTCTCCAATAGGTAAAATTGGATTTAAAAAATTGTAAGAGGATAGAAATAATATTACATATTTAGGAAACATGGATGTGGATGATAAATATTCCCAAGTAAATTCTGAAGTATAAACAATCTCGGATAAAAATGAGATTCTGAGATTTTACCTTACCTTAGGTTCGATATGATTCATACCTATCTAAACCTTCTGTATAATGATTTAAATAATTTCATTGACTTATTAAATAATCATATTCATTGTTATTATATCATATATGGTCATATTCTTATCTTCTTATTAGTAATATTTCATTTCTACTTGTTATTCAGGTGTTCATTGCTTTATGTTCTTATGCTTGTTTTGTCAAATAAATTCTTATTTATATTTTTAGGTTATAGATAACTCATTTACAGAATGGTATTAGGGTAATATATATCATATTTATTCATTAAATTCATTTATATAACCATTAATCAATGAAGATCATGTAGAACGAGTCGCATCACATCATGGAGACGGTAGGTCGTACGTATGCACGAGCGATGATATCATTCTTTTGATATTAAAATAGCATATAATTAGATGGTATATCATATATAAAGAATTATAATAATGTTATATTTATTATTTATATCATTTATACTCTTAATCATACCCATCCAAATGATGAAATGTTTGAATAACAAACTACACCACGACGGGGAGATGGTAAGCTGTACGTACGCATGTGTGGTGACTTTTTCATTCATAGGATGGATAAAATACCTAATATGTTTGTACAATTTTTATAAAAAAATCAAAGTATATAGAAGATACTGGATTTATTATTTTAGAATATAAACAACAAAGAAGAAGGAAGTGGAAGAAGAAAGGAACTTGAAATAGGTGGTGAGATATTTACCTCTTCCTAGTGTTCTTCCTTTTGATTTGATCAAAAGGGATCTTTAGGTTGTCTTTATGACTAAAGTAATGCCTCTAGGATTAAGGGAGGATAGTTTAGAGGTTATTTGGGAAGGGTTTGTCTGATCCAAATGGCTTTGGAGGTGTGAATTAGTGTGATGGGGGAGTGCCCTTTTATAAGAGGGGTGAGGGGCACCTTAGGAAAAACAGAAAATATTATTTTATAATAAATTAAAATTCGGTATATAATGGCTCAAAAGTGACTTATTTAGAGTATAGGGTGAGTAGGGGTATAAATCCTCTCAACCAATAGGTTTTATACAAGTATAGGTTATCATTTTAACCTTATCATTTAGATTTAACTCTAAGTTAAATAATTTATCTTTTACCGTGTCTTCTTGTATTCTTATACTATATGGTTAACAAACTTTCCATAAACTACCAATAGGACCCCAATTGGTTCATTAATGTCATATATATTATTATATAAGTCTTTTTTATGAACCATATATTTTTAGGAATGGAATATCAATTAATAATTTAATATTTGTTTTAAAAACTCTTTTATGTCAATTTTGACACTATTCGGTATTTTATTTTTTCTAAATTCATAACAGCATTATTACATCGAAAACGATTCATCTAACAAACACTAATATGTTATACTAACCTAGAAAATTAGTTTAATTCATAAAAAGGCTCATATTACCTTTATTTGGGTATTTATAATTTCAATTATGTTAATATTTCATTAATAATGTAATTAATGCATCATCATTGTGTCATAAATAAATTAAATTATTTAATGTCTAAAAATTATAAATAAAATACAATTATATAGGAAATATTTTTATCTTTCAAATGAATATTTATAGTCTAATTTATCTTATGTATAAGCCTATATTAAAAATGTTTTACTTATTAAACTTTGATTTTAATTCTTTTAACTCTTCGTTGAATTAAATAATAATAAATGTCCTAATCTAATACAAGTGGACCTAAATGGTCATATTTTATTCCTAAGTTTGTTTTTGGTCGAATTAAACTTATCCAATATAATTAGGACATGTGTTTGGGTAATAATAATATCATTTTTACCCTTAATTACCCTATTTAATTTTAACAATGGTAAATAAAAGTAAAAAGTTACCATTCACAAAAAATTATTTTTATCTTATTAAACCACATTTTACATACTGATATCAACCGTGTCTCTCAGATTTTTTAAATTCCACTCACAGAAGCGGTAAAGTTAAGTTTTATGTAAATCTGCAAATTCTCATAGAGGTGGGTAAAAGATTGTGAAAAGTTCAATAAATTTTTTATTTATCTAAAATTATTATAAAATTAATCTAATGAATTACATTGAACTTATATAGGTATTATGTATCTTTTTTGAACTAAATTAAATTTAAATAAAATAAATAATTATTTAAATAAAAATTCGGTTTTAAACTACAACTCAGTGTTTTTCACTATTCATCAAAAATTGAATGTTTTTAGAAAAATAATAAAAATTCACCCTAAGCTAATTTCGATATTCCGAATCCAAAAATGAAGTCCATTTTGAAAGATAATATTTATAACATTTCAAAAAGTGAGTATTACTATTCGTAACAATTAATTTATATTATATTTTAATAACATATCGTTGTTTAGTGAAACTCGGTATTGCGTACTACGCAAGCTATCGAGGAAGGTTGCTCTTGCATGTAACACAATCCAAGACAGTGTTGTGTGTAGTGAATGATTCCTTAGGAGTTGCGTATAACATAATACATAAAAACAAAATATTTCTCATAAAATCTCAAGGTGTTACATGAACCTCCTATATAATGATTTAAATAATTTTATGGATCTATTGAAGAATCATAATTATTTTTAGGATAACATTTATGATCATATTTTCATCTGTTTGTTAGTAACATTTGATTGTTACTCGTTTTTTGGGTATTAACTTCTTTATTTTCATACATATGTTTGGTTGGATAAGTTCATATTCCTATTTTTAGGTTATAGTTATATAATTTACATAATTGTATTAGTATAATATATATCATATTTCTTCATTAAATTCGTTTATATAATCATGGTTTAATGAAATTCATGTTGAACGAATCACATCGCACCGTGGAGACGGTAAGCCGTACGTACACACGAGCGACGATATCATTCCCATAATTATTTAATGGTATTGGAGTGGATGATAGAATATCTCAGAATTAGTATCATGTTATAATAATCATATATATCTATTCTTTACACCATTATACCCATCCAAGTAAGGTGGTGGTGGAAAAACAGATTACACCACAGCGTGGAGACGGTATTCCGTACATACACACGCGCGGTGATTTTGTTTTTAGTAGGATGGATAGAAGGTGAAATAGGGTTGTATGATATTCATAATAAAATATTAGTATATTATTGATACTGATGTTATTAATTTATAATGAAACAACTAAATAATAGGAAGTAGAAGAAGAAAGAGACTTGAAGGAATCAGTAGAAGAGATCACATCTTCCTCAACACACCTCCTTTAAACTTTTTATTAAGGGAATAGAGTTGGTCTTTTGAGAAGACCAAAACCTCCATAATGTTACTAGGGAAGTTGAGAAGAGTAATGGGCATGGGTTGGCTGAGCTTAAAGTCTCAAATTTTTGTGAAGAGGAGAGGGAGGAGGTTCCCTTTTATAAGGGAGGAGAGGGGCACCATTGGAAACATAAAAAATATTAATTTATAATAAATTCAAACCCCACAAAAAACCTCCTAAAATGAATCAATTATAATATTAGATGATATAGAGTTGTAATATAATCAAAAAAAAAATTCAGACATGTTGGTAATTTATTTTAAACCTTATCAACTTGATTTATCATTATTTTATCTATTTAATTTTAATTGTTGTAATAATATTCTAAATTTTAAATTGATATAAATAATTACTTATGTGTTGTGAATTATCCATAATTGGATACTTTATGAAATTTTATAAAATATAAATTTTAATTTATAATTTTTAAATATTTTGGTGATTTTTAAACAACTTTATAATATGTTATTTTTATAAAATAACATTAGTGTCAATTTTGACACTATTCATTTATTTGTATTTAAATAAAATCCACATAGAGAATATATTTGAACCAAAATATTTAATATATTCCTAATATTTCATATTAATCTTGAAAATTTGTGGATAACATTAATTATTTCATATAATATTTATTTTAGTATTTTAAAACCATTTATTTGATATTTCAATCAATAAAATAATTTCTACACCGCTATTGTGTCATCATTAATGATAATTATTTAATCCATAAAAATTCTAAATAAATTCTCATGATGTATATAATTTTATTATATTTCTTTAGACTATTTATATTCGATGTTTTATGAAGTTTATCACTAAATTAAAACTATTACACTTATAAGATATAAGAGAGTGAAATGTTGTCACTTTGTTTGGTTTTAATAATAATTATATCATTTTCATGGTCAAAAGTCCATGAAATGAATCTATTCTGACCCTTTGGTGATATGTGTATACTTTTATCCATCTAAAATAATTTTTTATGTGTTAGGGTTATTTTATTATCTTATTTTTACCCTTAATTACCTAATTTATCTTTAACTATAGTAAATAAAATTTACCGTAGTTACTATTCATAATGTATAAAAATAAAAAGTGACCTATTAGCATAATTTGGACCTACTGATTCCAAATATGGAATCATTTTTTCTAAATTCAAAACACAGAAGTGGTATTATTTAATTTAAAATTAATCTCGTTGTTGAGAAAATATGTTTTTATAGTTAAAATGTTGCAAAAGATTGAATTGTTTTTACCAATGAATTCACTGTAAAATTAATTCTAATGAATTACATTATATTAAATGGTAAAAATAAATTCAATTTATACTTTAAATCCATTCAATATTATAATTTACCCATATAAATTATCTCAATGAACAATGTTGTTTTTAATTAAAATTTAGCGTATTTTTACTATTCATCAAAATATGAAAGTTAACAGAAAAATATTAAAAAATTATCCAAAGTTGATTTTTATATCCTTGTTGATATTAATAAGTTTATTTCATCATATTGAACTTATAAACGTGTCAAAAACTAGATTTAAAATGAGTGCCCCATCAAAGGGCAACAAAACTGCATTTTTTTGAGAAATACTTCATTTATCCAAAAAAATAATTTTTTTCTCGTAACATGTTCTATAAAATGTGTAAGATAAATTATAATTTTATTAAATTCAAAATGTGTTTAATACTATTCATAACTGCTAGTTCATAATAATATTATAACAATATATCATTGTTTAGTGAAACTTAGTATTGCGTACAATACACACAATTGAGAAAGGTTGCTCTTGCGTGCAACACAAGCCAAAAATAGTGTTTGCGTATAATAAAAGCTAATACAGTGTTGCGTATAGTGCAAGCTAATTTTGGTGTAGCGTACAACACAAGACATCAATGAAATTAAAAATAATATTTCTCATAAAATCTCGGGGTGTTACACTTGATTCCTCTTGAGCCATTCCTCGTGACTTTTTTCTATAGAACTTGTTACTAGACCTTGATAATTTAAGATAATTGTGTATATCTACCCTATTCTAGGCCTAATTAGAGGCTAATGCTATATGAGGACAATCATACAAGTATGTGGTAGGTGGTTCATACCTTGTTTTATGTTTTCAAGAACATTTTATGGGCACGAATTTCAGCTCGTATTTGGGTATTTTGAGCAAGTCCACTTTTTTATCTTCTATTTAATATTGAATTGATCATGAGACCCATGGGATTCCATTGGGAATGCCTGATATTAATTTTTCTAGAGAGAGGCCAGACGATTGGCCATTGTTCCATGGGACATTTTGGATAGGGGGTGAAAAAATGGTTATAATTTATCTGTTTTAATTTAAAACATTTAGTTTAAATTGTTAAAGATTTATTTCACTATTTAGAGGAATTAAAGACCTTTTTGCTACTGTGTTATGACTAGTAGATAGTGTAATTCAATCTGTTTAAATTGAATTATGTGTTTACGGGGTCTTATTGCATTTTATATAAATGTAATGGTCGATATTACATGTGCTAACACCCTTGGGGTTGTGATGGGATTGACCTGATGATTGGGAATGCATGATCATCAGGATTGAGAGATGATGATCAATGGTTGGGCTTGTCATGGATTTTCATGAGTGGTTTTGACCATAGGATTGGGAGTCATGGACATCTGTTTGAGGCAGTGTGACTGTTAGGTTGGGCAAGGCCTGAGATACTTGGATGATATAGCCATCGAATTGAGTGAAACAGTCACAGGGACACGAGCTGCCAAATATGGTGTAGATTAGTTTCTTATTTGGTGATTGCAACTCACCTGTAATGGTGAAATCACTTCTTGAGTCACGTGCACACAGGTTGACTCCATTGATGAGGTGGTCTTGACAACTCGTGTGGGTAGATGCCCCTGATAGTTACAGTTTAGGTATTTTTGGTTGGGGCTGCTTGCTGTAGAAAGAAACATGGAAGGTGAGGATCCTTGGGTTGATAGAGATGAGGCTTTTGGGTTGGGGGTTGAGGCTCACCGCGATTGAGTCCATGGTGCTTGATATTTATTTGAGGACAAATATCGTTGTTCCTCTGGTTTTCGTTCCATGGGCCTACTTGAGCTTTCAAGAAGGGATCCATGGGACTAAGTTTCTATTGTTTGAGCATGCCTATAGGATGTTGGAACTTGAGACATGGGGTTTTAGGGGGAATATGGTGTCGGGCTATGTGATTGAGGTGGAACCTGAGGGTTCACCTAGGAATTGTGACTACAGAGGTACCTTGGGCCATGAGCCAAGAATTTTCTTTGCTACTGAGAATCCTGTGATGGTCGAAGAAGGTGACACTATCGAGTTACTGCTAAGCACCAGTGGTGGTTGTGTTTATTTATTTCATTGTACTATTTACTTTCCTAGAGATGAATGTCTGCTTAAACACTTATTCTAGGCACACACCCTTGTGTGGAATCATACTAAGATTCGTCTCACACCCTGCACGGGACCTTCAGAACGAATGAATACATTATGGTTTTGTATATAGGTAAGGGATCTACCTCTAAAGATGGATCGTAGTACTGTTTGGCATGAAGATTGGTAAGGACTTTGAGGTCATGCCTAGTTAGAGTTTACTTTTTTCTAGCTTTCATTTCTGTATCAGCATGCTTATTCTTATATATAAATACTGTGGTTATCTATGGTCACCAATTGTTTATTGACATGTATGAAATTTTATAGATTCATGCTTGTTTTGTTTAATGGTTATAAGATATATTCTAGCACGTTTTTTTGTTTAATTTCTTTTTTCCTCTTTATATATATTACTTCTGATATTTATTGATATTTGATGTGCTTCTGCTCTATGGGTCGTGTTTGAGTTGGCTGAGTCATTTATTTCAACTGCATGTTATATTATAATAATTGTACTAGTACCTATTATACTCTCATAAGGTATATCCTCCCCACTATAATTTTTTACTCCCTTACTACTATTATAGAGCCTTCGGGGTTCGGGGAGGTGAGCCTAAGTCCAGTAGCACCCGAACCGTTAGCACTGTTCAGGTGGGTTATCGAGTCAGGGATGTTACAAAATGGTATCAGAGTAGTTCTTGACTGGGATTTAGTAGATTCATTAGACCGGCTAGTAATTAGATGAAAACTGCATTTTTTTCTAGTCTACTATTTGGGATATGATAGACTAGAGATAGTTTGTGGTTGGAACTAGGATTATATCTTGTTCTTGGGTGCCTGTAGCCCTAGGTAAGAGGGACAGACCAAGTTTCCTTGGGTGACAATTACTATTTTTCTTTTTCTCAAATTACAGTTTATATGGTTCCAACCTTGGTGGCTCACATGGTTTGTGATGGTTATTAAATGTGATATGTGACCCTTGACTTAGTGTGATAAGGGGAAATTAGAACATGGACAGGTAAGGTAAGGCGTGGTTGTTTGGATTTTGATAGGCACATTTTTAGGGTATTTCAAATTCACACATACACATATTCCTTATGCAGTGATAATGCCATGTGAAATATTTAAAATTTCATGATATGATATAATTTCTTTGTTTTATGAAATATGATATACCATGATTTAAATTTATGTAAAATTGCACGTGGCATGTGAATGGGCCTGGATCTTATAGGAGAATTCATGGACTATGGTTGAGGTGATTTTTATCACCAGGATTGGGAGACTCAGTCGTCAGTTTGAGGAAATGATGGTTTGCAGGACAGGCGTGGCCTGAGGATTTTGTGATACTTTGCTCTGTTGAGGCGGGTAAGGTGGCCTTGAGGTCAGGATGCTATGGGGGGATGGTTGCGATGGGGGAGAGTAAGGTTAGTTGTTATTCATGGTATATTTATAGCTTTTCCTATCTATGTTATATATATATATATTGTTATATATGTAGGATGTCTGACTATTTATGGTATTCAGTGGGTTCCTCCTAGACGAATCGATAGAGCGAATGATGGGTGATGGTAGAGTTCTGCAAGAGAATGATAAGGTTCCAGCCCCTGAGGGCCAGGAAGAGCATGAGCCGCATGCATATGATCAGGGATAGAATCAATTTGAGGATCTAGTGCAGGCAAGGTAGCTGTTGGGTTTGATAGTGTTTGGGTTGTGGCTCGACGAGCAACTCTGATATTGCCTGGTACGTGTTTTTTAGGGTATTGATAGAGGTGCTCTGGGAGCAGATCCTTCTATGGATATCCTTACCCAATATTTCCAGTCATTTCACCTGCCACTTGTTCAGGGTGAGGGTGGTCTACAGGTGGCTAATAATTGGATAGAAAGCACACAAATGATCTTCGAGCTGCTCGAGACGCCTCTAGGGTGAAGGGTAAAGCTACCGATGTACATGCTAAAAAAACCGGAAAAGTGATAGTGGGATGTGCAGGTTTAGGCTCACAAACATGAGGGTCTAATATGAAAGGACTTTGAGGATAGGTTCTTAGAGAACTTTTTCCCAGAGAGGCTAAGGATAGAGAGAGTTCGAGAGTTCTTGAGCCATCAGTATGGTTACATTTCCATCATGGACTATGCAGATACTTTCACTAAGTTGTCTCACTTTTCATCAGGTATGGTAATGAATGACACCTCATGGGTGAGGCATTTCAAGGATGGCTTATGGCATTCCATATAGGTGTAGGTAAACATCTTTTGGTTGGCCTCATTCTCAGAGGTGGAGAATAAGGTGCTCATAGCCGAGGGAAACCTGACAGATAGGTCTCACTTGGGTTGGGTGGAGGATTCAAGTGATGGTTTTTCTAATGGAAGAAAATGAGGTAGTGATGTGTTCAAATAGGGTGATTAGGATAAGGAATCAGCTACACCACCTCGCGGTAGTTCAGTAGTGGTTTTCATTCACTGTGGGCAGCTAGGGCATGTTTGGACTTAGTGAAATAGGCTTCCAAAGGAGTGTTGGGCATGTGGACAGGTCGATCATCATGAGAGGTTCTGTAGGAAGCCTTCTTAGATAACCAATAGGTAGGGACTAGGGAAAATAGTCGTGTCTGGGGTCGGATCAGGATCGATACTAGGTGAGGGTAGCTGAGGTTCAGCTACACATGGGGGACATGGAAGAGACAGTGGGACCCAACCGTAGGGTCAGAGGATGGTGGATGGTGTAGCACCATAGAGAGGACATACTTTAGGCATCCAAGTGATAGGCCATGTGAACACCATGGAGCTGTTAGGGGCTGAGTCGGCTGGAGAGCCAATAATGGTTAGTGGTATGCCATGGGTGTGGCCATGATTTTTGTTTTTCTTTTCTTTTGGCATGGCCTATAGAGTCATTTCCATTTTGATTGCATGAGGTGCATAGGATATGTAACGCCCCGACCCCAATTACCTAGAGTCGGTGGATTGTTACATAATTGGCATGATCACAAAGGATCAAATCTCGAAAGACCGATTGGTTTAGTAGCCTTGGAAACACTAGATATATTCATATGTCTTACATTACATCATAAAATGAATAAAACTACAACAACGACTTGTCTTCACATCCCCATAGACTATTCCTACAAGTCAGTCATAATACACTTCTTCACATCCTAGAAAAAATAAATCATTTAAAGGGGTGAGCTCAAATGCTCAGTACGGATAACAATATAGCTGAAACTTTCAGAAGTAAACATAAGAATTTAAAAAATGTATAACTAAAAAAAAGCCTTATTAAACTTGAACTTCAGCATAATATGGAAAACATAAAATAAAATAATTCCATTTACTTACTCACATGGATATTGTACTAGTCGAATAATCACTTGAAATATCAATAACCACTTTCATAATAAGGGAAATCATAATTCCAGACTATCATAACCACATAGTCAAGGCCTTGTGCCAAGACTACAAATAAGAATTTGTCAAGGCCTTGTGCCAAGACACTAGTTTGTCTCATGAGACCTACCGATGCATTGAGGATCTATAGCGGGCTCCACCCATCACTTATTATGTCCAATGCATTCCTCATATGAACAGGTTTAAACATAACATAAACAAAGGATGTTGACATAGATGAAATCAAAACTATTTGAGAGGAATATCTCTCTTTTTTTTAAATAATTTAAAAGTCACATAATTATAAAATAATACATTTACTTTGAAAATATTCTTATAAGATTGTAAGGGAAGCTTTGACGAAGTTATAATGGTGGAAAATAGCCATACCCGCCGTATAAGTTAAAAAAACATTCTTACCTTAAATTTGTCGAAAAGGTCAAAAAGTACCTTGTTTGGAAAATGATGGAAAGATTCCTTTTCAAAACATATGAGGGTATAAATGACTTTAACCCATTGTATATTGAATAGTAAAAATGTTTTGAAATACATTTTTAAGAAACATGGATGTGGATGATAACGAGGTCCCAGTAGATAAATATGTATAAACAACCTCAGATAAGGAAGAGACTGTGAAGTAAACCCTTACCTTGAACTTTTCCTTAGTAGATGGTATGTTAACCTCCTGTATAATGTTGAAATAATTTTTATTAAATTATACAAGAATAATATACATTAATATCATATGATATATGATCTTTTAACGTTTATTTGTTAATAATATCTTAGTATTATTATAGTTTCGGGTGTTAACAGATTCGTTTTCCTTTATATTATTCATTATATGAGCCATATTCATATGTATGGGATGTCTATTATTCATATACAGAATGGTATTAGTGTAATATATATCATATTTATTCATTAAATTCATTTATATAATCTTTATTCAATGAAGATCATATATAACGAGTCGCAACACATCGTGGAGACGGTAGGCCGTACGTACGCACGAGCGATGATATCGTTCCCATGATCGTGGAATTGTATTGAAGTTCATGTATACTATTTCAAAATCAATATCACTTTACAATAATAATATATAGTTATTATTTACACCATTATACCCATCCAAGTAAGGTGGTGGTAGAAAACAGATCACACCACGACGTAGAGACGGTATTTTGTACGTACGCACGCGCGGTGATTTTATTTTCTGTAGGATGGATAGAAGGTGAATTAGGATTGTCTCATATTTATAATAAAATATCAGTATATATGTAATACTTATGTTATTACTTTATCATGAAACTACTAAAGAAGAAGAAATTGAATAAGAAAGAAATTGGAAAGGATTGGTAACGGATATTAGCTCTTCTTTGACACGCCTCTTCTTAAACTCCTCGTAGGGCACTAAAGATGGTCCTTGAAGAAGACCAGGAGCTCTAGGTTGTTTCTAGGGAATTGGAGAAGAGAAATTGGCAGGGGTTGGCCGAGCTTGAATGCTCAAATTTGTGTAAAGGGAAGAGGGAGGAGGTACCCTTTTATAAGGGAGGAGAGGGGCACCTTAGGAAAACATAAAATATTATTTTATAATAAAGTCATATTCGGTTTTTAATAACTCCAAAATGATTTATTTCAAATCTAAGGTGGGGATGGGTCGAAATAATCTAAACAAATAGTTTTTATACAAGTTTATGTTACTATTTTATCCTTATCATTTAGATTTAACTCAATGTTAAATAAATTAACTTTTACCGTGTATTTTGGTTTTCTTACACTATATGGTTAATAAACATACTATAACAAGCCAAACGAACCCCAAGTGGTTCATTATTAATATATATATCCTTATCTAAGTCATTTGGCCGAACCATAGATTTTTAGTAATAGAATAAAAATTAATAATATAATATTTGTTTTAAAAACTATTTTATGTCAATTTTGACACTATTCGAAAAATTGATTTTTTTGAAAATCATAATAGAATGATTACTTCGAAAAAAGTTAATTAAATAAATCCTAACATATCATATTAAAAAAAATTAGTGGAATTTTTAAAAAGTCTCAAATTATATTTACTTGGGTATCAATTATCTTAATTTTTCACTATTATGGTAATTACTGCATCACCATTGTGTCATAAATAAATTAAATTATTTAATGTCTAAAAATTATAAATAAAATATAATTATGTAGGAAATATTTTTATCTTGCTAATGAATATTTATAATCTAATTTATCTTATGTTTAACCCTATATTAACATGTTTTAGTAATTAAACTTTGATTTTAACTTTTTTAACCCTTCTTTGAATTAAATAATAATAAATGTCCTAATCTAATCCATGTGGACCTAAATGATAATATTTTATTCCTAATGTTGTTTTTGGTCGAGATACACTTGTCCAATAGTATTAGGACATGTGTTATGGTAATATTAATATCATTTTTACCCTTAATTACCCTATTTACTTTTAACCGTGGTAAATAAAAGTAAAAAAGTTACTATTCACCAAAAATTATATTCATCTCATTGAACCACATTTTACTTACTGATATAATCTATATCTCTCGGAATTTTGAAATTCCATTCAAAGAAGCGGTAAAATTATGTTTTATGAAAATTCTGTTTTTTAACTAATACTTTGTGGTTTCACTATTCATAAAAAATGATGTTTTTCAGAAAAATAGAAAAAATTCACCCTAGGATAATTTCGATATTCCGAATCAAAAAATGAAGTCCATTTTGATAAATAAAATTTATAAAATTTAAAAAAGTGTGTATTACTTTTCATAACGGCTAGTTTAATTAGTTGTGGTGTGTTAGAACTTGAGGTTGCGTACAACACACGCTATTGCATTATTTTAAGGGAAACGTACCATGGAAGCTTGGGGTGTTACATTCTCCCCTCCTTCAAATAATTGCGTCCTCGCAGTTTCTTGGGTATTACTACATAGAAAGACTCTGGTGGTTCTTCATCATAAGTTCCTCGGGTTCCCACGTTGCCTCTTCCATTTTATGGTTTCTCCATAGAACTTTTACCAGATGAGTCATCCAGTTTCTCAGCACTTGCTCTAGAGAGTCAAGGATCCTGACGAGCTCTTCGCAATAAGACAAATCGGGTTCCAGTTCCAATTCCTCGTAAGTGAGTACATGCGTTGGGTCAGGCATGTATTTTCTCAACAGTGATATGTGGAACACATCATGAACTTTGGAGAGACTTGGCGGCATCGCCAACGGTAAGCTACAACCCCAATACATTCTAGAATTTCAAAAGTTCCGGTGTACCTGGGACTCAATTTAACCTTCTTACCAAAACGTATAACTCCCTTCCATGGAGATACCTTTAGGAAAAAATGATCTCTCACCTAAAATTACAAATCCTTCCTTCGATTGTCAGTATAGCTCTTCTGCCTACTTTGAGCTGATTTGATGTGGTTTTGGATTACCTTCACCTTCTCCATCGTTTCCTCCACCAGTTCTGGGCCTACAAGTTTTCTGTCACCCACATCATCCCAACATGTTGGTGTACGACATCTCTTTCCATATAATTCTTCATAAGGTGCCATCTGAATTCTTGAATGGAAGCTATTGTTATAGTAAAATTCTACCAGAGGTAAATATTGATTCCACATACCCTGAAAGTAAAGTGAGCATGATCTCAACATGTCTTTTAAGGTTTGAATAGTCCGTTCTGATTGTCCATCTGTTTGAGGGTGGTAGGCAGTGCTCAAACGAAGTTCAGTATCCAAAGCCTTGTTAAGACTCTTCCAGAATATTGAAGTAAAATGGGGATCACAATCAGAAACAACAGATAAGGGTACTCCATGAAGTCTCACAACTTCATTAATATATAGTTTCTCTAGACGTTCAAGTGGTAGATCTTCTCTTATAGCAAGAAAATGTGATGACTTGGTAAGACGATCAACAATGACCCATATTGCATCATTCCTTCTAGGAGTCTTTGGTAGTCCCATGACAAATTCCATCGTAATATTATCCCATTTCCACTCAGGTATGAGAAGAGGTTGCAATACTCCACCAGGTTGTTGCCTTCCAGCTTTCAGTTGTTGGAAAACCATACATATTGACACAAAATCAGAAATCTCTCTCTTCATGTTGTCCCACAAAAAATGTTCCGTCAAATCTATATACATTTTGGTGCTCCCAGAGTGTATGGAGAAATTAGAACTATGAGCATCATCCAACAATTCTCTCTTTAAATCATGTATATTGGGAACACAAAGTCTCCTCCCAAATTTCAAAATTCCATCTTCATTCACAAAGTCACTCAATCTTCCATCATTCACAGCTTTAATCTTCTTTTGAAACTTTTCATCGTCGGCCTGAGAACTCTTTAACCTTTCTAGTAAAGATGGTTTGGCAACCATTTGGAAAAGTTTTGATGTTTCACCTTCCATGGTGATTCCCATATACATGATTACTAGATCCATGAAAATAGGATCCCTTTCCACTCTCATCATGTTCAAAACTCCATGATCCTTTCTACTCAAAGCATCTGCCACCTTATTTGCCTTCCCTGGGTGGTAGTGTATCGTGAAATCATAATACTTGAGTAGTTCAAGCCATCTCCTTTGCCTCATGTTGAGTTCTTTTTGTGAGAAAATATACTTAAAAGTCTTGTGATCAGTATAAATCTCACATTTTTCACCATAGAGGTAATGTCTCCATATTTTCAAAGCAAAGATCACAGCTGCTAAATAGATATCATGAGTAGGATAGTTTTCCTCATGATTTTTTAGCTATCGCGATGCATAGGAAATAACCCTATCATTCTACAAAAGGACACAACCAAGTCCTTTCTTCGATGCATCACTATAAATAACGAACCCATCATTCCCAGATGGTAGAGTCAATATACGATCATTGACTAATCTTCTCTTAAGTTCTTAAAAACATTCTTCACACTCTTTTGTCCAGACAAATTTAACCCCTTTACGTGTGAGCTTTGTTAATGGGTTAGCCAACCGGGAAAAATTCTGGATGAAACGTCGATAATAACCTGATAAACCAATAAAACTACGTACCTCAGTTATACTCGTCGGCGCTGTACATTCTTGGATTGCCTTGGTCTTAGAAGGATCAATAGAAATTCCATCCTTAGAGAGAATATGGCCAAGAAAAGAAATCTCTTGAAGCCATAATTCACACTTGCTAAACTTCCCATATAATTCATGTCTTATAAGAGTCTTCCGGATAATGCGCAAGTGATTTTCATGATCTTCGTGGATTTTGGAGTATACCAAGATATCATCAATAAATAACACTACAAATTCATCAAGATATTCCTTGAAAACTCTGTTCATTAGATCCATGAAAAAAGTGGGTGCATTAGTCAATCCAAAAGGCATTACTGTAAACTTGTAATGCCCGTAAATTGTTCGAAATGTTGTCTTCAGAATGTCTTCCTTCTTCACACACAACTGATGGTATCCAAATCGAAGGTCAATCTTTGAAAAGTTTTGAGCTCCATGAAGTTGGTAAAACAAATCATCAATGCGAGGTAGGGGATACTTGTTCTTTATTGTTATAGCATTGATCTCCCTGTAGTCGATAAATAACCTCATAGATCCATATTTATTTTTAACAAAAGGAATAGGGGATCCCCATGGAGAAACAATAGGGTGAATAAATCCCTTATTACTCAATTCCTCTAGTTGTTTCTTTAGTTCAACTAATTCCACAGTGGTCATCCTATAAGGGGTCTTTGATATAGGCCTTGATCTAGGAATTAAATCAATGGAAAACTCAACTTATCGTTCTGGAGGATGTATAAGTAAATCTTCTGGAAAAACATCAACATATTATTGAACAATAGGTACATCCTCTATTCGAACATTCTTTTACTCACGCACAGTAATTTCATTCTCTTCCTCCCCAAGAAATGAATTTAGTTGAGCTACTGGGGGTGGATCTAGATAAGAATTAGGTGGCGACGATTCTACTCTAAAGATAAGGTGTTCCTTATCATCATCTTTAAGAATCATAACCTCCTTCTTCTTACAATAAATATTCACATCATGGTCCGAAAGCCAATCCATACCAAGGATTATATCAAATTCAGTCATGGGTATGACGATGAGATCAGCAGATAAAGAACATTTATATGCCCTAAGGGGAACAAATCCACATAACTTTGTAGCAATGATACTTCCCTTAAGGGTTTTTTCTGACAAATCTTTTGTTAAATCAAATTGGAAATATCTAATTTTCTTAGCAAACTGGTACGATATGAAACAATGCGATGATCCAGAATCAAATAATGCATTTGCTAAACTTGAGGAAACCATTAAATTACTTGACACCACGTCTTTAGGAGCTTCAACCTCACCAGTATTGATAGCATAATCCTGGCCTTGATCCCTTGGCCTCTTCTGAGGTAAGTTCCCTTAACAATTAGTACATTCATTTGCATAATTCCCCATCTCCTTGCAATTGTAGCATTGAACATCGGTAGCTTCTTTCTTTCCCTTGCAATCACGAGCTTGGTGACCTTTTTCAACACACTTGTAACAGACTCCCATTCCCTTCAAGCAAGTACCAGGGTGTTTCTTCCCACATTTACTACAGGATGGATATTCAACTTTTCCCTTATTCCCCTTAATTCTGTTTCCAGAGTGATCAGCAGATCTCTTCTTCTCCTACTTTTCTTTAAAGTCATAAGACTTAGAGAATTCCTTTTCCGTCTTGATAGCACATGAGATAATGTCTTCGTATGAAGAGAAGGATTGTGATACTAAAGATCGATGGAGAAATGGTTTTAACCCATCAAAGAAACAATCAATCTTACTTCTTGGGTTATGTATATAATCAGCTGCATGCCATGCTAACCTTGAAAAGTTTGCCTCATACTTCACAACATTCTCATCCTCCTTTTGCCTCAGATTGAGAAACTGTCTTTCCATATCTGCTCGATGGTCATGAAGAAAATATTTTTCTAAGAAAATATCTTTAAACTCCCTCCATTCCATACTTGATACTTCTTCATCTTCCTTTGTATTTTTAATCATGGACCACCATTGATCAGCATCTCCAGTGAGGCGGTAAACTGCCATGACAACTTTTTCCCTTTCACTACACCCCAAGGCATGAAATATTTTCTCTAAGGAATTGATCCATTGCTCAACTACTAGTGGATTTGTACCCCCATTAAACGTTAGTGGGTTTTGCCTCATGAAGCAATCTAACATTAATCCTCCATGCTACGGATCAGGGTGCTCCATACGAGTAAGGTTATTATTCATAACCTAAGTGAGTTGTCCCAGTATAGTGAGAAGCTAATCAGAACTAGTTGTATCACCATCTCCACTATAATTATATAGAGTATGAGGGAAATCCCTACATGGAGTCCATGCATTGATACTGTTTCCCTTTCTTCTACTAGGCACCATTTCTAAACAATGGAATAAACTAGATTTGTTTATGAATAGAAATACATAATTCCATACTCATAAAACACTTAACATAAATTTTATAGTATATGGATATAATCCATAATCATAAAAAAATGTTTTCTTTGAGGAAGTATATACTCATAACCCTTCATAATGGTTTGTGAAGAAAATGAGAATTATCCTAAGAATATCCCCCGGTAGTGTCATAACCATGAGTGAAGCAAGGTCTGTTGTCGTGTACCAGGATACCCCAGGTCAAGCTTGAAACTCCTTGTCGGAGTTTTCACTCCTAGGTACATCTGTGCCAGAGCCGCCTCTACCTACTCGTATCCAAACAAGGATGTATTGCTCGGAAAACTCACAAAATCTCTACAATACCAAAATTCTAGGAAGTTATTCTATACTAATCCTCAAAGTCTATCTTAGGGCTCTGTGCTCTAATCAGAGTTTATCTAAATCTACCTTCCAAGGTTTGTACTAAACTTCCTCTGATACCAAATATAACGCCCCGAACCTAGTTACCCAGATTCGGTGCATTATTACATAATTTTCATGATCACAAAGGATCAAATCTCGAATGACCGATTGGTTTAGTAGCCCTGGAAACACTAGATATATTCATATGTCTTACATTACATCATAAAATGAATAAAACTAAAACAACGACTTGTCTTAACATCCCCATAGACTATTCCTGCAAGTAAGTCATAATACAATTATTCACATCTTGGGAGAACTAAAACATTGAAAGGGGTGAGATCAAATGCTCAGTAAGGATAAAAATATAGCGGAAACTTTCATAAGTAAACATAAGCATTTAAGGGAATGTATAACTAAAACAAAAGCTTTATTAAACTTAAACTTCAGCATAATATGGAAAAGATAAAATCAAATAATGCCATTTACTTACCCACATGGATATTATACTAGTCGAATAATCACATGAAATATCAATAACCACTTTCACAATAAGGGAATGCATAATGCCAGACTATCATAACCACATAGTCAAGGCCTTGTGCCAAGACTACAAATAAGAATTTTTCAAGGCCTTGTGCCAAGACCCTAGTTTGTCTCATGAGACCTACCGATGCATCGAGGAGCTATAGCGGGCTCCACTCATCACTTATTAAGTCCAATGCATTCCTCAAATGAACAGGTTTAAACATAACATAAATAAAGGATGTTGACATAGATGAAATCAAAACTATTTGAGAGAAATATCTCTTTTTTTTAAATCATTTAAAAGTCACATAATTACAAAATAATACATTTACTTTGAAAATATTCTTATAAGCTTTTAAGAGAAGCTTCGACGAAGTTATAATGGCGGAAATTAGTCGCACCTGCCGTATAAGTTAAAAAAACATTCTTACCTTAAATTTGTCGAAAAGGTAAAAAAGTACCTTGTTTAGAAAATGACGAAAAGATTACTTTTCAAAATTTATTAGGGTATAAATGAATTTAACCCATTGTATATTGAATATTAAAATTTTTTTGAAAGGAATTTTTAAGAAACATGGATGTTGATGATAACGAGGTCCCAGTAGATAAATACGTATAAACAACCTCAAATAAGGAAGAGATTGTGAAGTAAACCCTTACCTTGAACTTTTCCTTAGTTAATGGTATGTTAACCTCTTGTATAATGTTGAAATAATTGTTATTAAATTATACAAGAATCATATACATTAATATGATATCATATATGATCTTTTAACGTTTATTTGTTAATAATATCTTAGTATTATTATCGTTTTGGGTGTTAACGGATTCGTTTTCCTTTATATTCTTCATTATGTGAGCCATATTCTTATAGATGGGATGTCTATTATTCATATCCAGAATGATATTAGTGTAATATATATCATATTTATTCATTCAATTCATTTATATAATCATTATGCAATGAAGATCATATAGAACGAGTCGCATCACATCGTGGAGACGGTAGGCCGAACGTACGCACGAGCGATGATATCGTTCCCATGATCGTGGAATTGTATTGAAGTGTATGTATACTATTTAAGAATCAATATCACTTTAAAATAATCATATATAGTTATTCTTTACACCATTATACCCATCCATGTAAGGTGGTGGTGGAAAACAGATCACACCATGGCGTGGAGACGATATTCCGTACGTACGCACACGCGATGATTTTATTTTCCTTAGGATGGATATAAGGTGAATTAGGGTTGTTTCATATTTATAATAAAATATCAGTATATAAGTAATACTTATGTTATTAATTTATCATGAAACAACTAAAGAAGATGACGTTGAAGAAGAAAAAATTGGAAAGTATTGGTAACGAATATTACCTCTTCTTTGACATGCCTCTTCTTAAACTCATCTTAGGGCACTAAAGATGGTCTTTGAAGAAGAACAAGACCTCTAGGATGTTTCTAGGGAAGTGTAGAAGAGAAATTTTCAGGGTTTGGCCGAGCTTGAATGCTCAAATTTGTGTAAAGGGAAGAGGGAGGAGGTACCCTTTTATAAGGGAGGAGAGGGGCACCTTAGGAAAACTTAAAATATTATTTTATAATAAAGTCATATTCGATTTTTAATAGCTCCAAAATGATTAATTTCGAAGATAAGGTGTGGATGGGTAGAAATATTCTGAACTAGTAGGTTTTATACATGTTTAGGTTACTATTTTATCCTTATCATTTAGATTTAATTCTATGTTAAATAATTTAACTTTTACCGCGTCTTTTTGTTTTTTTACACTATATGGTTAATAAACATACTATAACAAGACAAGAAAACCCCATGTGGTTAATTATTAATATATATATCCTTATATAAGTCATTTGGCTGAACCTTAGATTTTTAGAAATAGAATAACAATTAATAAAATAATATTTGTTTTAAAAACAATTTTATGTCAATTTTGACACTATTTGAAAAATTGATTTTTTTTTGAAAATAATAACGAATGATTACTTCAAAAAACGTTAATTAAATTAATCCTAACATATCATATTAACCTATAAAATTATTTTAATTTATAAAAAGTCTCAAATTATATTTATTTGGGTATTTATAATATCAATTATCTTAATTTTTCACTATTATGGTAATTACTCCATCACCATTGTGTCATAAATAAATTAAATTATTTAATGTATAAAAATTATAAATAAAATATCATTATGTAGAAAATATTTTTATCTTTCTAATGAATATTTATAATATAATTTATCCTATTTTTAACCTTATATTAAAAAATTTTTAGTAATTAAACTTTGATTTTAACTTTTTTAACTCTTCTTTATATTAAATAATACTAAATATCCTAATCTAATCCAAGTGGACCTAAATGATAATATTTTATTCCTAAGGTTGTTTTTGGTCGATATAAACTTGTCCAATAGAATTAGGAAATGTGTTAGGGTAATATTAATATCATTTTTACCCTTAATTACCCTATTTACTTTTAACCGTGGTAAATAAAATTAAAAAGTTACTATTCACAAAAAATTATTTTCATCTCATTGAACCAATTTTTACTTACTGATATCAACCGTGTCTCTCGGATTTTTGAATTTCTATTCACAGAAGCTGTAAAATTAAGTTTTATGAAAAATTCAGTTTTTTAACTACCACTTAGTGGTTTCACTATTCATAAAAAAAGAAGTTTTTTCAAAAAAATATTAAAAATTCACCCTAGGCTAATTTCGATATTATGAATCCAAAAATGAATTCCATTTTAATAAATAAAATTTATAAAATTTAAAAAAGTGGGTATTATAATTCATAACGGCTAGTTTAATTAGTTGTGGTGTGTTAGAACTCGAGGTTGCGTACAACACACGCTATTGCATTATTCTAAGGGAAACGTACTGTGGAAGCTTGTGGTGTTACATGATATATATGGAATGACCAGTCGGTTGTCAGTAGGTTGGAACCATCTTGGGTGCATGATTATATATATATATATATATATATTTGTGTGTGTGTGTGTGTGTGCCTAGGGCATTGGGGCATCTAATGGGTGTGGGTTACTTGAGGTGCCTCAGACATCGGGGCGTCAAGGATGCAGGTTTTGATTGAGGTATAAGGCATAGAGTTTGTTTTGAGAATCCATGGGATGTAGGACCTCATTGTGTCATGGGTTCCATGGGCTCGAGGTGGGTGTCGATGTAGTGCGGGACATGATTGGGTGTTGTAACACCCCAACCCCTCTAGGATGGAGCCAGTGCATTACTTGTGATATTGGCATGGTTAGAAGGAATGAAAAATCCCTAATGAATGATTAGTTTAGTAGTCTTTAAGAAACTAGATATATATATGTAACACAAATTACGTTGAAAAAGGTTTCAAATACAATACATAACAAAACTAAAAACTGCAACCACATGAACTCAATAAATGACCTTCTCTTTATCACCTATTGAGTGTAAACAATGAAAGGGGTGATCTCAAACACTCAATAAGGGTTAAAAATAGTTGATGCATGAATACAATAATAAGTGAATCATAGTCAATCTGACATAATCGATATGGCATGGTAAATAAATGAAAAGCTAATGCCATTAATAAACTGAGAATGAAACTGAATGCATAGATTTTGTCATAGTGAAATCCTCATGGATAATAATAATAACTGATATTGAATAAAGAGAATTATTATTAATTGGACATCATTTATCTGGCACATGAAACCATAATACCGTAAAAATGGTTTACTTCTATGGGTAGAAACCCGTCTAATTTTTTGGAAAGAAACTCGAAAGGATTGTCGCCAAACTGATTTGTCTCATGAGACCTACCGATGCATCGAGGGGCTATAGCGGGCCCCACTCTCTACTACATGTCCAAATAATTATTTATACATTGATTAAATATAATATCAATAATATTTTTCAATATCCATATAGACTAGAGTATATAGATTCATCAATATTTCCATAATTAAAATAACTTTCCAAACAAACATCGTATGTAAAATGGTATACGATTTAGACAACAAACATATACATGATATGAGATTATTTATATTTTATATAAATATAATTTCAATTGAAAATTGATCTCACATTTGAATTAGGTACACCACATAAGGATTATTAGGTGCACCATACAAAGTTAGTTACAACAAAATAGTAGTTGAGACAAAGTCCCTTACAATAATGTAATCGGTCGAATCATAAGACCCGAACTTAATAAACCTCAAATAAATCATTGAATAACATGAATATAATAATAATAATGTTATTATATATGAAATGGAAGTACACATATACCCCATTAAATAAATAAGTGGAAAACAATGAAAATATAACAGAAATGGATGTGAGATGAGAAACCCCTTACCTTCTGCTCGAGTGTGTTCTTATTTTGTTTTAATGACCTGAATAATAAAATTTAGATCCATTAATTAATAATTCCATAACCTCATATACATTTAATTTATTTATTATAACCTTATTAGGTTCATTCATGGCCCTTTTAATGGGATTAATTGGTTCAATTTTATTGTTTTGGAAGCATTTTCTTCCTTAGGTTTCATGATTCGTTTACTTGCTTTCATGAATCGAAGTTCACTTGAAATGTGAATAAATATAAAGAGTTGTTAATATATATTATTAGTGACATTAAATAGAGATAAATGATCTTATAATTATTTCAGGTTATATACCATGATGATTATTCATTAGTTAAAATTTTATTACAAATATTTGGATTAACTAGGCCGTTTTGTTCATAATGAACTTGTTTTGTATTATTATTTCATATTATGAGTGTGTAAAGATTATAGATTATTAATGAGATTAAAAACATATATTCCTATCTGGTTCAATCATTAAAATGGTTTCATGACCAGTAATGAATGAGAAAGTGAAGAACAAAACTCCGTCATCCATAAAGGTTATAAATTGGAACCTCATCGAGGTTGATTTCGTTTATAAAAATAAAAAGTGGAAGTAAGAATATTGATGAAGGTTATTCCATTAACATGATATAATTACAGTATATAGATGATAATGGAGATTATCATGGTTATTTGTACAGAGGAGGTGAGAAGAGAAAAATACAAGAGATGAACTTGAAAATAAAAGAAAAGTTGAGAGATCCCTTATGAAAATTCAGCAGCCCAACGACGCCGCTTAAAATCTCATAAAATGATATGATGAAAACAAAAGGGTATCTCATCATATTGAAAAAAAGGATAGTAATAAGAATACATAAAATCAAACCTCAATATATGATATATGAAATTCAAATAGATAACATAAAATAAGTGTCGACTAAAACAAGAGAATGAAGGATTCCCTTACCTTGTAGAGTAACTCCTAAATCTTGAAGAATGGAATCTTGGGGGCTTAAGGACACATTGGGAGGACTCATAGAGATGTAAAGACACCATATCTTAGAAGATTAGGGATTTGGAATGAAATAAAACGAATAGATGAGTTGGTATTTATAGAAAAAGAGATGTAGTTTTTTTAATAATTTCAAAGGGACACCTCATTAGTGGTTTTTACTAAACCATGGTCTTTCCCATAGTATTTTCCCATGGTTTTAGACACCTGGGACACCTCATGTCATAATTTAACGTACAAAAGTTGACCATACTTTTATAGTTAATTATTACACCATTATGGTTTCATTAAACTACCAAAAACTCAAAACTGTATTTTTACTATTCATGAAAAATTCATGTACTTTAGAAAAATACCAAAAATCCACCATAACCATTTTTCAACGTGTATAAATAAAAAATGAACTAAATTTTTCGAAAATAATTTTCTAAGTATTTGTAATTTAATTTTAAAAAAACATATTTAATTTGAAAATAAACATTTTTAAAGGTATAATTAGTTCTATATCACATTGAAAAATTAATTAAGATCTATTTATCTTATTACCTTAAGAAAATAAAAAATTATCATTATTTAATATTTATAAGGGTCATATTACTATTCATTTTACTATTCATAAGGGTATGTTACTGTTCATAAAATAAATCAAGTTGGTTCTATCAGACTCCAAATGGCTTACTGGTCACAACTCTAGATGATCCTTTTTCGAAATTCAAAACATATAAGTGGAAAATTTATTTTTAATTGATAGCTTATAACTTTCTCCTATAATGTTTTGATTCAAAAAAGACATAGTGCTTCATGAAATATAGGCTATGAATAAAATGTATTTAATATAAGCATACCATAAAATGTTTGGGGTGTTATAGGTGTTGTGAGTGACACAGGAGCACCTGATGAGGTGAAGGGGTGATGATGCATCACGGGAGGACCTTGGGTCTGGAAAATAGGTTGATGGACCTTTTTTTGATTTAATATTTGGTCCGGATTTATTTCGGAAGGTTTATTCACCACCCTTAGAAGGGAAATTAGGGGATGAATTTCTTTAGGGGGGGGGAGTTTGTAAGAAACTAGTTCTTCCTTTGGGGTACAAGTTTATTTCTTCTTTTCAGGTTGTTTTTGACAAAATGTGGAAAACAGTGCATGTACAAGAATTTTTTGGGTTTACATGCCATGTAAACCTAGGTACACGCCACGTAGTCCTGTTGTGTGTGATGGAAATACATTGCATGTAGGGATGTCAGTGATGAAGATAGGTTTAACCAAGTACATTCTGTGCACTACACATACACGCTATATATAGATTTCATCAAGCCATTTTAATGACTTGGAAAGGAAGTCAGTGAACTTGGTAAAATTAACCATATACATGACGTGTATAATTAAGTACATTCCATGTATTTTTCTTTTTTTGGATAGAATTTGATGTAGCCTCATTTTATCATTCTAGAAAGAACCATCGTTCTGGGTATCTTGTGGAGCAGCATCGAACAAAAAAATTCCTCCCGATTCGTCATCTGAACCTTGATTCAAATGTTGTCAGATGTGATTGAACCCAATCGGTAAGCCCATGATTCATCATAAGCCATTATGCATGATTTATTCTCTAGAACTAGTTATTAGAACTTGATAGTTTATGTTATTTGTATAGATCTACCCTATTCTAGGCCAAATTAGAGGCTGGCACTAGATAATGACAATTGTACGAGTATGAGGTAGGTGGTTCATACCTTGTTTTGTGTTTTCACAAACATTTTAGGGATGCAACTTTTATCATGCTTTTGGCCAATTTGAGTGATACATATTTTTATCTAATATTTCATATTTAAATGATCATTAGACCCATGGGATGCCATTGGGAATGCTTAATATCATTTTTTCTTGAGTGAGGTCGGGAAAGTGGTCTTTTCTCCATGGTAAATTTTTTCTGAGGGTGCCCAAATGGTTATAATTTATATATTTTGATTTAAACTAATTAGTTTAAATTGTTAAATCTTGATTACATTATTTAGAGGAATTAAATACCAAGATGATATTGTGTTTTAACTGTTAACTAGTGCAATTCAATCTGTTTAAATTGAATTTTGTGTTTAAACTGCCTTATTTCATTTTATATAAATGTAGTTCTGGAGAATACAATTTCTTACATCCTTGGGGTAGTGACGGGCTTGACCCGAGGATTGAGAAGGGATGGCCATCTGGATTGAGTGATGCTGATCATTGGATGGGCTTGGCCCAGGGTTTCTTGAGTGGTTTTGATAAGAGGATTGGGAGTCACGAACGTTGTTTTGAGGTAGTGTGACCATCATGTTGGGAAAAGCCCAGGATACATGGATGGAATGGCCATCGGATTGACCGACACGATCGTTGGGGCATGAGGTACTAGAGATGGTGTGGATTAGGTTCTTATATGGTGATTTCCACTCATCTGTGATGAAAAAATCACCTCTAGAGTCATGTGAACACTAGTTTACCCCATTGATGAGGTGTTTTTTACCACTCATGTGGGTGTAGGCACATGATAGTTTCAGTTTAGGTATTTGTGGTTGGGGGTGCTTGCCTAAAAAAGCCACATGGAAGGTGAGGTTGCTTGGTTTGATAGATATGAGGCTATCAGGTTGGGGGATAAGGATCACCATGCTTGAGGCCATGTGATTGAATATTTATTTGAGGACAGATATTGTTGTTCCTCCAGATTTTGTACCATGGGATGATGTGAGATTTCGATAAGGGGTTTATGGGACTGGGTTATAATTGTTTGGTCATGCCTTTGGGACATTAGTACTTGAGACATGAGGTGTTTGGTGGCACATGGTGTTGGGATATTTTATTGATTTGGACCATGAGGGTTCAACTAGGACTGATGACTATAGGGGTACCTTGGGCCTTGGGCCAAGAACTCTATTTGCTTTTAAGATTCTGGTGATGGCTGAAGCAGACGACACTCCATGGTGGCTTTTGAGCACCATTATAGGTTGTGTTTTTTTATTGAATCATAATATTTAATTTCATATAGAGGAATGTCTTCTTAAACACTTATACTAGGTACTCAACTTTGGGTGGAATCCTACTGAGATTCATCCCACACCCTACACGACACCTTCGAGATGCATGTAGACTTTTTGGTTTTATGTATAGGTAAAGGATCATCCTCAAGAGTGGGATCACAATAATTTTTGCATGGATATTGGTATAAAACTTGAGGTCATTCCTAGATAGAGTTTACTTTTGTTTAGATTTCATTCTTGTATCATTATGCTTATTCTTATATGTAGTTACTATGGTTATCCATGAGAGCCCTTTGTTTATTGACATGTATGAACTATATGGATGCATGCTTGTTTTGTTTAATGGTTAAAAGAGATATTCTATAATTCTATTCTGTTTACTTTATGCTTCCTATGTCTATATATTTCTTCCATTATTTATTGATATTGGATGAAATTCCTCTCCACAGGTCTGGTTCAAGTATACTTAGTCATTTATTTCTTATAGATGTTATATTGT
This sequence comes from Viscum album, assembly GCA_963277665.1. Lineage (NCBI taxonomy): Eukaryota > Viridiplantae > Streptophyta > Magnoliopsida > Santalales > Viscaceae > Viscum > Viscum album. Next base: position 1,187,451,285 of record OY728127.1, on the reverse strand, counting down.
TATACTCAGAGCAGTACCTATTCTATTCCCAAAGGGTATATTTTCTCTACTATACCTATTTACACCCTCACTTCTAGCCGATAGCCATTGACGTTCTGGGAGGTGTGCCTAAGCCCAGTAGTACCCGGCCCATTAGCACTATTTAGGTTGGTTATTAGGTTGGGGATGTTACACACCATAAGTTAAATTAGATTTACAATAATATTTTTAATATATATATTTAAAATTATTTTTTGGTATATTACATTGATACATTAGAGGTTTCAACTTCGAATTCAATAGGATTTTGAAAGTTTTCTTTCATATTCTTCATCTCAGTTTCAGATGAAATATATTTTGATTATATCTTAATCAGTTATTATTCAATCACAAGGAGTTTAGCCTTAATATCTTTCATGATATTCTCAATATCTATATATTTCAACATAGATATCTTGAAATCATCCATGATTTCTATTTCACTTTTGAGAAAAGTTTCTTCCAAATTAGGGTTCTTTCCATTTATTTTCTTTAAAAGTTTGAATTTGTTATTGAGCTTTAAATTCAGATCGTGACATTATTCTAGTTTAGATTTGACCGTGTTCCCCATATAGGTTATACCACCTTATTCTTCTTCACTACTAGAGGAAATTTATTTCTTCTTTACATGTTACATGAAATTACTAATTTTCTTGGGTGAATTATCCCCTCTTTGGTCGCAATAAGAAGTGTCTTATTCTTCCTCTTTACTCATCTAATGTTTTTTTTCTGGGGAATTTTTCTTCCACCTTGTTTTTTTCAAATTTAAATATTTTCCCAATTTCTTATTTTTAGGTTTCTCATCTTGTTTATTAGCTTCAAAATCATAAATTTTATTTTTTTGGATAGTTAACTAAAAATTGTTTAGTGCCACCATATTTGAAGCATTTCATGTGAAGGTTTACCTTATATTTACCCTTTCCCTTTATTTAATTTTTCTATATAAAAGACATCATTATATTGTTTTTATAATTCATATCATCATTGTCACTATCATCATCAGAATCATTGGATTCTTTAAATTATTCTTCTTTTAACTTGGGCTTCCTCATAGATTCAAAATACATAGATTCTTTCATCTGATTTTTAAAGGTAGGTATGTTTCTAATTTCGCATGAAATGAGAATGTTTTATAGATAATATAAGGAAATAACCTCTATATCCTATAATACTATTATTTTTAGATCAAAAATATTAGGGAAATTTCCCATTAGATTCTTAACAATAGTGGAGTCTTCAATATTTTCTCCATACACTATAATTTTGCTCAATATTTCATTGAACCATGTGAAATATTCTCCAATGGTTTCTTCTTCGACCATTTTAATGTCCTCAAACCTGGTTCTATAGATAAATATCTTGGATTCTTTGAATTTTACATTTCCTTTAAAACTATTCTCAAGATTATATTATATTTATTTTTTAGTTTAGAGGCCCATAAATTTTGTGAAAACATTTTTAGATAAAGATATGAGAATTGAATTTCTATATTTTCCATCAATATAATGTTTTATTTTATCAGTAAAATAAATATATTCACACCTTTGAATATGTGGAAATCCCACTCTTGCTTCATCAAAAACTTCAATACCAAGAGATAAATGATATAGAAAAATTATGTTTTTTCATCCAGGAAAATTAATTCCATTGAAGTAATGTACACCCCTAGTTTTTTATGAATTAATATTATCTATTTTGGATTGTTATAGGATCTAATAGAAGGAACCACGTTCTCTAATACCTATTGAGATTTCCCTAGAGTGGATTCCATCACTAAGAAGGTGGGGGGGGGGATTAGTAGTGATTAAAATTATTTTTCAATTTCATTGTTCAGGAATCAACCCCTATGTCCAGTTAATATCTTACCCACTCTAAATAAAAACCTAGCCTTTACCTATGAAAGAAAAAAAATAAAGAACACAAGGAATAAATGTGTTTTTATAAGTATTGACCTTAGTGTTGGAACATACTACTTATTGTAGCTAGTTCTTATCCCAATCAATAAATTTCCAACTATAATCATAAAAAAATTACAATGGATAGGAATGTATCATCCTTCAACTATAATTTCTATATTCTTACTAGTTATAAGTTTTTTATTGGATCCTTCCAATTACAATGATAATAAATAAACACTATTTGGAAACAATGTCCAATAGATTTAGGATTCTTCTATAATAGATAATGTTCCTATTTTTTGAGCCTTAATAACTATTTTAAAAAGATACTGATCAATTTTCTAAGAACCTTGGATTTACATAAAAAATGGTTGAAGATAAAAAAATAAGTTGGTTATTACTCGTTGCATGCAGAACCTTAAAGGTATATTTCTTATCAATACTAAAATATTGGGCACAAAATTATTAAAATTTCATCAGCAAACCAGCTCCGGTGTCATATTCTTCTCCTTCTTAGAGATTCCCATCCCCAAAGTTATCTACTCCCAATTTCTTAGTCTTAATGTCTTCTTAATCTTCGATACACCTTCCAATCTAGGACACATAATTTAATTATAAGTTCTTTTCAATATACCACAAATGAAAACACTATAATATATATCAATCCTTCCAATAAAAATAATAATTATAATATAAAATTTTTGATCACCTATATTTTTTTGAGAAATTATCTCCAGATATTGTTGCATGGATTAGTTACCTACATCCTTTTCATGTAGAATACCAAAAATACCATTTTGGTTTTAAGTAGTTAAAAGTATTTAGAAACATAGAAGATTCAATATTTTTAAAAGTAACTCACATATAAATATATCTATGAATTATACAAAATCCTTAAAGTTATATTCTCTTTAATTCAACTATATTTTCCTGAGTTACCACTTTCTTCAAATTTCTTGTAGTGTAAAGCAGTTCTTAACTATGAAAAAACACTTCATTAGTTAGATACTTTATTAATATCACTCTTTACATCCATTCCTAAATAATTGCATGATTTTCATATGAATAATGAACTTAATAATACTTTATAATCATCCAATTTACATTCCAAAATTAATCTATTACATTTCTTCAAAAGTAGACTCAAATAGTTATTCTTATGGGTGATCATGTTCTTCATGATGAGTAGACCACAAATTCTTTATACACATTGAATCAAAATTGATTTTTGATGTTTTAATAATTGAATAATGGCCCTCACATCATATTTTTTAATTTTCTTATAAATATTAAATATGAAAAACTAGATTTTCATTCTATAATATTCTAGAAAATTTCACTAAGGGATGACACATAAAAAAGCCAAATCACTCATAAAAAGATTAAAATACCTTCTAAACTACTTCCCATGACTCGTACATAGTTTTAATTGGAAAATATAGAACCTTAAATGACTCATATGTAATTTCAATTGACTTATATGGAAACCTTCATAACTTATAATGATCAATAAATGACTTATACAGAACCTCAATTAAATTATAAGAAGTACCACATGACTCATATGTAGTCACACGTTATCCATTTTTTATTTTTCTAGTATTGAAATAACTCATCCCTATTCAGAATGACTCAAGTATTTAATTTCATATTCAAATATCAGATTCTACCAAGAATTCTAGAAAACTTTAGATAATGAAAAAATTACTCCAAATCACCTCAGGTCTATTCAAAGAATCTCAAAAACATTCCAACCATCTCTAATTACATATAAGTAACATCTCATGATTCTCAAACAAGGTTTATAATAAATATAACATTCTTCAACAATACCAAAGGGAACCTCAAAAATATAAATATTGATCATGAAACACCGATCCTTTATGATGATTGAACCTACAATCATAAGGTTAACTCAGGTACCAATGTACTAGGGCTACCCAAGATGGGTTTGAGTAATATTTAGCAGTACATGACTGATGGTGTCCTAAACATAATTAATAAATACAATGAAAGCATGTGGGATATTATTATAATAATAAACATAGTGAAGAAGTGTAATAAAATATTTACCATTAAACTTTGGGTTCTAAGGTGACATCTAAGGTTGACCAAACCTAGATCAGATAGGGATGTATGTATTTTAGCATAAATCATAACACTTAGGTGGAACCATGTCTAGCTACATAACCATTAGATTAACACCCATGGGGAACCACATCCTACCCTAGAAAGCATTCCAAAACTTCACCTAGGGATACCATATCATTATTTTGAACCTATATAAGATTATCATTTACTCAAGGGAATTATCCTCCACAGAACTTCATGTCACATACTCCAGGGGGAACCATCCTCCCTGAAAATTCATATAGCATATACCAAGGGGGTTGAATCCACTACCTAGAACCACTATTGGACCATCATAATATAGGGCGATGCATCTCACCCCAGTGCATGGTAATATATATATCACATACACTAGTGGTCACCATCCTTCTCGAAACCTCATATCATATACACTTGGATAATTCCACCCCAAAACCATTACCCAATATACACCTCGGTCATTTCACATTAGAACTATCATATATCATACACCTGGGGAGTCATATCCCCTACCTAAAATCCTTACCAAGAAATCATTACCTAGGAGGGTATACCACATGGAACCTAACAATACATATATTATATACAAAATTGGGCCACAAATCACTCCATAAACTCATATATATATACATCATGCTCACACACATAACATCTACCCAGGGGGTATATCTTTTCCCCAAAACATCATATCATGCCATTGAGGTTGGCTATCTTCCTGAACCCATCACACATCCCCTAGGATATATTCTCAATCAAAAAACCAAGACACCTTATATCATCCATGCTAGGGCACCACCATTAATCCTTAGGTTTCAAGATGACACCTTAGATCAATAATACTTGTTCCTTTACATTACTGCTCTCTAGGGTAAACATGAAACTAGGGCACACATTGATGGATTCTAGGATATACAATCATTTATATACCCTACATGGGATCCTATATAATTCTCACCTCTCAAGTAAATCCCATAAATTAGAGATAATATTCTACATCAACATGGAAATATTTATCTCATGGACAAAACGGTCATGTAAAAAATGCAATAATATCATCACACTTGTGGGATAACCTAAATAACATATCCCTTTCAAACCAAAATAAATTGATCCATTTGCACGCAATCTTCATATAGACCTACCCGAAGAATACCCACCAAGGTACTCACATAACATTGTTGGAGAATCACTTTACCCACTCTCTAGTTAACTATCACAAAGGATATTATTTATCTTATGGCTCTTATATGTAATATCCCTTGGCCAAAAATTCCTAGTCCATCACTCACCCCAACTCAGTGGGAACTAAGGGAACCTACCTTGGTCTACTATGTTTCTCTAATTGATTTTATACCCATCTAGGGTCTGTATATCCCATAGAATTCATTGGTTATCGAGACATCAACTAACGACACTCAAGGCTTTAATCCAGTGTTCAAGGGTCTATTATATCCCTTGAAACGTCTATTATATCTATATTAATTGACAAAAAATTCATTTTGAATATAGGGTTGATCGTACATACATATAAAGTCACATTTCTCATGTACATAAACATGATGTTCATACCATATGTTGATATTTAGGGACCACCTACCTCATAAAAAGTTATTCCCTTCAATTAATATCATCCACCATCACCTAAGATCATCCAAGCATTATCCAAGAATGCATAAACTTTCGAGCCCATATCTCAATCCACAACATCTATATAATTAATTATTAAGAATTATAATAAATCATTTAATTTAATACAAAAAGGAATAATTTCATAAAAACTCATTAAACATATAAATACACCAAAATCAGGACTAATCTCACATGAATGGTCCGTGTCAGACCCCAAACACCATCACAATAACAAAACCTAATACCTATCACCTAGTCACTTTCTAATTTCATTAAACCAAACACCTTAAATAAATCGACAGGGAAACATATATTTAACCAGATTGAGAGTAGTAACATCTATTTATCCTCCCTAGATATCCTCTGTCCACCACATATAAATGATCCGTGAAGTGGTATGTTTTTTTCATTCTCTGATGAAATCATAAAATTCCCTAGAGAAAAATATCTAAAATAAGTGGCTAAAAATGAGAATAAGGATAAAGGGTAAAATAGGAACATATTCACCTCAATCCACAATATAATCCATCAATAATATCTAAAATCAAAAGGGAATTGAGAGAGAGGGAAGGGGAGCCTCCCTAGGGATCAACTTCAGTTGGCCACATAGTATAGGAGGAAAGGGAGGGGTGAAGGATTAAAATAAATTAGTTAAAGAGGTTCACTTCACATTTTTTAAATAATTCAAAGTAGTGATATAGTTTTGTCACATAGTTTACCAAACCATGTACCAACCGTGCATCCCACAATAGTCCTAATATGAAACCTTACACAATTTGGCCACATGGTTTACCAAACCATTCAAAAACCATGAAACATATACTAAATCAATGTTACACCATTTCATAGTTTGGAAACATGGTTTATCAAATCATGCTCCAATCGTTCATCTCCCTTTGAAAAACTGAAACCTTGTGAATGATTTCTCTCAACCATATAGTAACTATGTGATAGGGTAAAACCCCTCAAAAATTAAAATTTATAGTCTGAACTCCTAATATTATCTGATCACTTGAAACCTCTCCTAGGCTTAAAACCCTATAAAAAATCTTCTTAAGAAGATAAAACCATTTGAATTCCAATCACAATCCAGATTATCCAAATTTCCCTGAATATGGGACCAATATTTAAATTTCCTATGAATTTCATAATCCATAAAGATTTGAATATTTAAAAATTACCCTCAATAAAACTTATTATCCCTAAGAAGTCTCGATTGTATTTCAGCTACAAATCCTAACCTACCCCAATTTTCAATTCAAAAATAACCTATCACATTCTATCGTCAAACTCTAAATGATCTTACTCTATGAAACTCAAAACAGAAAGGCATGCTATCTAAAAAAAAATATACCCACTTATCACCACCATCAATAACTAAATAACACTTATCCACACCCATTTGTATCGAGACACCACAATATCCTCAACCAATTCGTATCTCGGATTATGTTTATTATCACCATAAGACTGCACTTACAGAGGCCAATTCCTATACATGGTGGTCCCCACCATAAGAAACACATATAAAAATACACCTACAAAGGTCCATAAATATGATTGATGTTATTTCCACCTCATAACATTCAATATTACTCAAAAACACTAATCGATCTTCCACTGACTGACCTATCCTAAAAATTCTTGAATACACCCATCGACGCGCCATCACATCTCTCGATCATGATGCTTAAAATCCCAATGGATTATCAAGATCATCTAAACACCCAAACCAAATTCTGAAATAAAATTATATGTAATAATATGGTTAGATCCTCAACCAACCACAGTATCCATCATACTCTCACTACATGTACCGATGCATCTTCGATTCATACCACTATTGGATCATACTGAATCCATATTGAGTTATATGTCACACAAAAACTTTATTGAACACCATATTTGAATCCAATATTTTTTTTACAAAGGAACCTGATCACATAAGATATTCCAACACACTAACATCCGAATGTCACCTCATCCATCTACCAACTGGCCACACTACATCCACAACTATACTAATGCAAGGGTAATATGATTTCAACTGATATAATGTTTTACATAAATGGGTATCATTATATTCACCCTAACAAACCAAAAACACCCATTTACCATGCCCCACACTTAATCCATTACCATATGTGATGGATGGATATGACCATACCACTCAAACCTAAGCACTAAAATAAAACACAAATCACTACCCATTCTCGAATCACCAATAAATTCATCTTTGATATCCATTGAAAATATATCTTAAATGAGGGTAACACAATCTAATATCCAATGTGTTCTCCCCACCAACTGGATTTCCTTACTCCACTTATTGAGCACAAGTATCAATAGGTTCCAATATCACTTGCATATCGCTCCTCCTAAGTAATGCTCAACCATCCTGAAAACCCCTATCACAACTCATGGTCGGATTGACTATACCATGATAATTCCTTCCAACCATGATACCATCATCCATTATAAAGGAAAAACTACCATTCTAAAAAAATTTGGGATGAATTTTCTAAAATCACCACATAGAGTCCATAAATCCTTGACTATGCATGGATTCTCTCCGACCTACAAAACCAAAAGGCACAACGCGTATCCATCATGAAATTTACCACACACATTGAATATTTTATCAAATTCATTCCAATACTCACTCCCCCCTTTTCCCAATGTCGAGGGAACCTCTAAAAACCCTTTCACTAATTATTATCCACTATCTATATCAATCTCACCCAAACCCAACTGGTTTATTCCTTTATACTACCTGGTCTCACAACTCGACTCACAATCCAATGGGTATCATTCCATCAAGACTAGGATCACACACCTAAAAAAACTAACCGTGAACCCATCACATGCCAGTCCCATATAGTTTCAGGCATTCTCTAATGCATCATGTCCAAAAAGCCTATGGTATCTCACTCATTCTAAGGGAAATCACATGATCAATCACCACCAAGAGATTTTCCAAAAACCAAAAGTGTTTACCAACACTCTATTCATCCCATATTTGAATATTTAGGATAAAAAACCAACAATTACATGAATCCAACTGATCATGACCTCAAAAACTAACCTTAATATTTAAGTACACACTTAGAGTAATTTATATTTCAATATTCAAGGAATTACACTTATCCTTCCCCATCCCCTTAGGGAAATCCTCACACATGATATATAACAACCGAAAATTTTAGAACTTGTAAAAAAACAACGCAATGTTGGATAACTTTTCTTTCATAAGAATCCCATCATAAATGAGCTATAATATATTTGAATAATATTACTAATTAAAAAAAATATAGTAATCAATTAAAAATTATTTCCTTTAAGGGATAAATAGTTATTTTAAGTTAATGTTAAAAAAGGGTATTTTCTATAAAAATAGTCTTCTTTATTTTTTTCCTTTTCCATGAAAGGAAAAATTTAAAAATAATAGAATTTTTAATTAAATGAAACGAAACTATTTTTTTAATTCAGTATATCAAAATTTACTTATTATGATTTTTTAATAATTTTCTAAAAAGGTTGATTTTTAGTCTAAAAATGTGAGTTTTTTTAAAAAATATAATTTCCATGATTGTATCACTATTTAATAATAACCAAGAAGATTTGAAAACAATTAAAGTAATAAAATAAAAAATTATGGAATAACATTATGCGTTTTGAAATTTTCTTTATATAGAAAAATGATACCAAACATTTTTAGAACTAATGTTAAATGTTACTTTAATATAAAAACTATTTTTGGCCTTCTATTTAAATAAAGTATTTTCTAGGCAATGTTCAATTTTGGATCATATTATATGAACCATTAATTTTATTAAATTTATAATAAATCAAATTATTTCAATAAAATTAGTATCCATGATAATTTTATTATATATATATATATTTAAAATCATAATAACATTTTTTTTTAAGAAAAACGGTTTAACACGTTTAAGTGTTTTTATTTTACAATATTATTTTAAAACCTATAGAAATTTTATTTGATAAAATGGTTTCATAATTGATATTATAATATAAAAATTATTTAGAAAGGTTAATTTTAAATTTTTTCTTTAAAATTAATTACTTAGGTTAAAAATTAATTATCATAGTAAATGTAATAGTGGTAAATTGAGTTTAACCACGTGTAAAAGTCCTAAAACTTTTAAAAAACATGAATTTAATTGAATGGTTAATATTAAGATCGACCAATACATATTTCCCCAACACTTTTTCTATTTTTATCAATTAGTCCTTGAATAGTGGCTTGTGATTAATGAAAAATGTAAATATATTTCCAAAATTTCCCTTACATTCACTTATAAAACCATTCCACTTCCACCCTTAAAAGATAAAATTAACCATATAACTACATATTAAAACTCTACCACTTTACTCTCCCTAATACCCTATCCCACTAAAATAATCTCCTAGTCCCTCATATTTATCCTAAGAGCATATGTTTCAAGGATACCTTCAAGGAAAAATCATGTATCCAACATAAGTTATCTCCTTCTTAAGTTTTAATTTTTAATCTTACTCTTACAAATACCATATCACCATAATAATATGATAACGTAAGTATCATTAGTATACTGATATGTTTTTCTATTAATGGTACAAACCTTGTTTTTTTAATTTCCATCCTCTTATAAAAAAAATAATGGAACACAAGTTGTGCGTGTGGGGGGCTATCACCTCCACAAAGAATCATTTTTTCATTTTTCTTCTAGTTTTTTATTATTTATCCAAAAATATTAGAATATGATTTATTATTATAAAAAATCAAAATAATATCATTATCATTCTATTATAATTATATTATTTCAAAATAAACACCTTATTAAACATACTCTCCAATCAGGTTAATGCATGTTCATGTCTGGGTTGGTTTAATCACCAACATGAACAATGCCTATAAATATGATCTTTGATGACTATGAGAAACTAAATACTAATATTTTTATAGTTCAATAAAAAAATAATTATCATTTCGTATTTTTCTAAAATTTATATATGGTATATAATTTATTATTAACAAATCATCTGAGACCACCAAAATTACCAAAATTAGTTGGTATTAATTCAGTTTTAACACAACATAACCAAAACACATATGGAATAAAATAAGAACATTTTTAAAAAATATAATTTATGTATTAAAAAATATTAAATTATATATAAATAATTGACTTGATATATAAAGAGTCTTGGACCTAGATGCCACTAAACTATTCCCCAAGCCCAGTTGGCCACATGACCTCAAGTGTATCTCCCCAAACTCCAAAAGTGTCTGACTAGATGTGAGGGCCTAGGGTGTGTTTGTGGGGAGACTATGACATCATAGTTCAAATATTCATAGTGGTAAAAAAAATATAATAAGTAACAAAAGAATATAAACAAAGAATACAACAATAAAAATAATAAATAATCCATACAAGATAATAAATAACTGGAGAAAGATAATAATAATAATAGATAGAATAATGATCATTGAATGTCATGAGTCTATAAAAAATAGTAGCGCAGGAGAAATAGGGGTAAAAGAATATACTACATTCTATACAAAATAAAAAATGATTAAAAACTTCCACACAACATCTTAAGCATCATCTTGGTCCTCTTTCCCCAAATATTTATCCTAAACAGCAAAGAAATCAAGCTTCGGAAGTGACACACTTCCCTTTATCCATACCTACAGTCATATAGTCTACTCAGGTACCGAACGACGCTTGAGCAGAGTGTTAGATATAAATCTCAGTAGGCTAGCACTCATAGTGTCTAGACATATCCATTTCATTCTGTAAATATATAATAGAGTTCTAGATATAATAAAATCAAGCAATACATAAATAAAACAACTACATTTTTTGTCTAGGTTCCTAAACAGACACCCGTCCCATACCACCTACTTTGGCCTATTCTGAATGTCTGAACAAGTACCTATGCAAGTAATATATATATATACTAGGTCTAAAGTAAAAAAAGGCAACCCAAGAAAGAAATACCTAGTAAGGAATACCCCCAAGCTTGTACTTTGGCATGGGCTCTAATTCACATGTCACCATACATATATGCTAGTATGCCATGTAGAAAAGGCATCACATGTGCATAAGCAACTCATATGAGTAAGAAATCAACCAATTGAAATCAATCAAGTAATCCAAAAAATATGTAAAATCTAGTGTGGTGTCGCATGCCCATCCAAGGAGATCTAGAAAGAATCCCAAGTATCAAAATGGAATCATATGATAATCCCATACCACTGAGTCCATCCAAGGTGATCCATACAGAATCCCTTATATCACTACAAGGCATGGTAACTCTGAGTCCCTCCTGAGTATATTATATAGGGGACCGAGTATCACCCAATACATGGATTAACCATATTTATAGTGGGTTCATCCACAATGTCTCATTTAGGGAACCTGGTATCACTCAAGAGTATAATAAATCAATCAGGAATCCCTTTCTTGGAAATCCAAATCATTTCCCCCAGCATGTCGAGTTATAACCAAACAAGCATGGAGAGTCCATCCACATGACCTTAATATGAATCCCATGGTCTCTCCTGGCCCGTACCGAGAGAGACATATCAAACAAGGCATATATCACAAGTAAAGGTATATTTATATAATGACATTCCAATAATAGACCATCTCAACCACATGCTTATCAAGATATCAAAAAATGGCACAATTCACATGTCAAGGCATATGTAATTTCATAATTATATTGAATGGGCATGAGACATAAACAAGAAATCATAGAATATAATAAAAATACATGTCATCACTTATATTTCATAATTTCAAGCCAACGAGATTACCAAATCATGGCATATAGACAAAGAATATATAACCATAATCACATGACATTATCATACACCACATGCAATTAATTAAATCTCAATATATCTAGCTATCTAGCTTAATCAAGTGTAACATTTATATTCAAGACATTCCCTTTTGACATAATGAAATAATCATAGGATATGGCACAGAGAGATAGGAACATGTCATAGTATAATGTATGCAATGGCATATGGAATGAAACGTATAAATTTAAATCAACTTTCACAATCAATTAATATAAGGAACAAGGGTATCAATACTTTCATGAGAATTTAAATACAAGGAAAGTGATATTCACAATGAAAAATTAATCATGTCAAGGATTATGGAATTATAAAAGGGCCAATCAATTATAATTAGGAATAATAATTTCCAAGAGGGATGGACTCATGGTTTATTCCACATCCTAAATCAATTTACCATTTTAGAACATTAAACCAAGCTGAAACAGCACCCAAGGCATAAGGCAACTGATGCTAAATAGGATGGAACCCCCAAGGTGGTGTCTAAAGGCAAGGTGAACACCAGATATTGGGTTTCATAATAAGAAAATTTCACCACAAACATGGAAAAGAATTTTAGTTAATTTAATATTTGATAAATAAGATTCTATACAAGGATTTGGCAAGAGACACAATGTCGTGAATCCAATAATGAACCAAAATGATGGGAAAATGAATAGACACCCTACCTTGTTGTTGTAGTAATACAGACATCCAGAAACAAGGATTGATTCAACCTAAAACGGGTGAAATCAAGAGATTTAGAAAAACCCCAAAATAGGGAAAAGATCCGTCTCATGAAGATAACACAATTTATAATGGGGAAACCTAGAAATAGAAGAGTAAAGACGAGGGAGCGTACTGAGAGGAGTCTGTAGCTTCCCACAATGAAGGAAATAGATGATATTTTAGGGATAAATTACAAAACCCCAATAAGGGAGGTGGAGGACCACACATTTTTGGAGGGAGGGGAAACCCACTGGAAGGAGTAGGGGGAAAAGAGGGAGAGCCTCAAATCATTAATGGAGGGAAAAAAAATAACATTTCACACCCATTTACAATGTACATTGTTTGGATGCATGGTTTGGACAAACCTTGCGCCAACCATGCATAAGGTTTAGTTTCAATGGGTTCCCCACACAGGCAAGGAATGTGGTTTTAATAATAGTGTACATACCATGAATTTTCCCACTGTCCAAAACCTGCAACATGGTGCATGGCTGTGTTCTATGGGTCGCACGGTTTTAGACAAACCATGTGACCCTGTCCATTTTCCTCCTTTTCAATACTCCATGATTCAAATGAGCACCGAACACCTTCAAGACCTCCCTTAACCTCTTAAGATTGAAATTAAGGGCCATTTTAAGAAATTAAACCAAAAAATTAAATGTTTTGTACCTTTGGATAAGGAAAAGATGTTACAACCTCCACACCTTAGAACTTCTCATCCTCAAGAAACATTGAGTAACTATAAAAACCTCACTCAACATACTTGGGTCATGAAGTTTCATTTAAACGATCATATTGCATTTCCAAACACCCAGTGCATCCTCAATAATCTCTTCACCACACAAAAAATGAGAAATAGAAACTCAAAAAAACACCCGAACTCTAACCAAAACTTTGAGACAGATATTTTCCAAGTTCATTAAACTTAAGAAACAATTTCCACATCATCTCTTTATAAAACTGGGCTATGATACTTAACCACAGGTTTTGGTATTAAATTCCCATTTGAAACCATGATATCCCCACCATCAGAATTGTCTTTTTTCATGTTCCTGTATCATTCCAATAATTCCCATGACATGAAACATGAAACACAAACCTATTGAAAGTCCAAGTCCAAATGAACACTTTTAAATGAAAACATAGGAAGACAGGCTAAGTCACTACTAGCTGATCATTCTCCAAATACTTGGCTTAGATGGACATCATATTCAAAAGTTAAACCTAAATCATTTTAAACAATGGTAGCTTGATGTTTTGTCAGACTCACTGAATCTCGCAACCAGATTCCGGGGAAGTCTCTAACCCAAAGATACATAAGCTGTCATAACTCCTCACGATCATAGAACTGTTCCTTGATCTGACACATTTGTATCATCTTAGTAAAAAAAAACCCTTTTGAGGCTGATTGGAAACTGGGGTAACCTCAGAGATAATAATTGGAATTCGGGGAGCTCATCCAAGGAAAACCATATTTAGTGCTTACAAGTGAGACATAAGTACATGCCATAAACCCTACTTAATAAACATTAACTGAAACAAAATTGAAAACCACCAAGAATTTAGTTCAAGATTATAACAACTGGTGTTCATGAGTCTGTCTCAAGTTTTCCAACCTAGAAAATCTAGGTATCAATAATGATCAACCAAACCTATAAAAAAACACACTTTTGGAGCACTACTTTGATCAAAACAACCTAAACAAGCCCAATGAATCTTAAAACATTTTTGTGGAATACAAAAAATTCTCTATGAGTGTACCCATAAAATACCAATATAGGGAAATAGTTGTACTCTAGCTGAGAGTACACTAAGAGGATTCAAACAATCACTAAAAAAGATCCAAGAAAATTTATCCATAAAGAGGGTTAAGTGATGTTCACATTTTTAAACAAACCTTTTCAACGAAATGGAAGAATTATCAAACAATAAAAGGTTTAATTTCTTAGAAGATATCTACTACACCTACTGGAACATTTCCATTAACCGATCACCAGGACCATACTACATGAGGCATCATGTGATCGATCCAACTTAACCATCGAAGTAAATCCTTGATTAATGGAATTTTCACAGGTTGTGTGTACCCCCAAACACTACATCATCATGCTTCGAAGTAAGCACTGAGTTGAGTGGAATATATTATCAGCCACGTGTCATTTTAGGTGATCTTACCATTTTTAATGGTACTCTATGTTGTTCTCCTTCTACTTGGAAGGGCACATTTAACCAGAGTCAATGTGACACTCCCCACCTTAGAAGTGACCACAGTAGTCAGATTAATAGGGATATGGATCTCCTTCCATATAACATGCCCCATTAACCACTATCTGGGGTCCTAAAGGTGGACACCATGATTTAACAAGCGTTTAACAATAGATATAGAGATAACTATCCGCTCAAAAATTCTAGATTATCTCACTTTCATACTTATACAGAACTCTCTGTCTGAGTAATGTTAGTGTGAAAATTAGAATTAAACATAAGATACAGGAAAACTAACTAGTATGTTAAACACCTGATCCTATTAGAATGTAATCACGATCATTGGAATGAGTTTGATTCATCTAGACACTTAGGTCACTCTACTCCAGAACTGACTGGTATTGAAATCATAACAACACCAGATGATACTGTTAACATTGAAATCAAATGGTCTGATGAAATATTTAATAAGATGATGGGTACCATGTATTTCTATGCATACTACCATGAGATTATGTGAACAAAATATACATCCTATATAATTTCTATAGGCTTATCGGTCATATTAATTCATGTATCTGATGGAACACACAAATGATTAACCCAAGATCCACATCACTTGTACAGATATAGAACAATTTAATGATATTTTTGTGTTTTCAAACACTGAAAAGAAATGAAAGTAAGCGTCACAAAACCTACTAACGATCACCCATTCCCTTGGTATGTTCAGCACACTAGAACTAAGCATTTCGAAATGCTTATACTCAGAGAAAATATCAAACAACACATGACCACCCATCAAAACAAGGGTTTAATTTTTGAAACCAAGTGTCCTACACAGTACTATAGTACCCAAACAATACCCCACAAGAGGGATTTATCATAATTAACGGTAAAAATCTTCAAAGAGTCTGAGGGTGCTACCTGAAATAGCTAACCCCTAACCAAATAAAAAACATTCACCCAAAACAAGGTCATGCCTATGATGGGTCATTGGGCTTAAAGGACCATATTTTAGATTCAAACCTATAAAGGAATATGAATATGTAAATGCTACATTTTGTTTCAAGGAAAAAACTAAATAAAAACACCAGATGGATTTAATCAACCCACACAAGAGGGTCAGACCAAAAACAGCACTTATGAAAGGTATAATCTAATGTAGAGGTTACCCGTATAGTACCTCTAACTATATATGACACTATAATCTTCTCCTATGGTTATGGATTCACTACATACATATGTATTGAACCTTGGAACTAAGATGCTGACTGACTACCTTGAGAAGATCCACTCTACTGATACTGAAGCTCTAGGGCCGGACTACGTCATCCATGGCCATTTCCAACTCGTCCTGATCAGCTGGTAGAGGAAAAACTCACCACATAACATGGTGTCACAAATCCTATACCTAATAGATGTGTTGATATGGATTCCATACCACTAGATAGTAGAGGAAAAGAACAACAAAATCAATGAAGTTGACCCATCCTAATGCAAGCTCTAAATTCTATTAGGTTCCTCATGCACTAAGGATTTTTATGGCCTCTCCTCCCACACTAGTGACACAATATAGAATCATAAGTACATTTCACATGGCTAGAACTAACCCCACATGTATACTTTAATTGGTGCTTTCTACTACCTAGAGAACCATCGCCCTGACATGGAACTGAAATACCCTCGCTCACTGGACCAGATTCTTTGAAATTCCACTCTATAATTAAGGTTTGGTTCACTATATCTATAATGGTCATCAACCAAAATATGTTCAACTCTGAGCATAAATCATTGCCTAGACCATCCTCAAAATGCATCATAGTCATCAATTCATCACAGGTCAAAGATGAACCCCCTGGCATGATTCGATCTCAGAGTCTACAGAAGTAAAATCTCATAGAAATCCATCTGGAAGTTTGACCAAAAAATTTCTCAGTAATTCTCTAAATGGGAAATGACATCCCACCAATTCTTGGTGGATTTATGATGTGTTTTGGTATAAATATTGACCCTCTAACCTTGAGTCATCTCAAGATGGTTGAACATGGATATTATAGCTTCTATCCATGACTCTACAACATGAGGACTAAGATACCATGAGAATGTAGAAAGATACTGCTGCTGAAAGTCCTATGTCAGCTCTTCCAGAGTAGGGGTAGGCCTGGGAACACCCTGAATAGACTGCACAAACCTAGGGAGTCTCTACCTGAACTGAGCATCAACTCCTAATGGAATATCAATAGAAGGATCCTTAGGTGGCACTATAGGAGGTATAATGGGTATTTTAGGGCCCACCACCTTTGGAGTGTGCTCATATACACTCACTGGTAATAAAACATGAAGACATTACAGTGACATAACTCTATAATTTTCAAGTTTGCACCTCAGAAAAGATTCTATATCAGACATGGAAAGAGGATAAGAAAGAAATAAATAAGGACAGGTGCTAGGCCTCCCTTAAAGGCACAAAAACTAAGGAAAGTGGTAAAGAGGACATGTACGTGGCCTACCTCAAGGCATAACAGAACCAAAAACCTTCTCTAAGAGGTAGGTCTAGATAATAATGAAAGACCCTAGAAAGATCAATGAGACATCACCCACAACTCATAGCTAGGGTACAATCATGGTCATGGTCTCACATTTCCATAAGGTGGCCATTAAATTTTAATTCATTATGCATTTAATACATTTTAAATATATTGAATTATGCGGATCATCATTCTAATTTATAATGGCCCATAAACCATATAAATTGAAATTTTATGTCCACTTAATCCAATTCATAACATGATCCTACAATGTAAATTGGCACAAATATCTATATTTATAACAATTCAGCACTCCACGATATAACAATAAGGCACACTAGAAATCAAATCCAATAGGTAGATGCAAATTCAAAATAGACATCTCAAGAAAATATACATGAAATTTTAATCCCTATGATACCTATTATGAAGAAAGTAATGCAATGACCTCATATCATTGAGATAAAGTAATAGAAACCATCATTTCAATCATATCAATATCAATAACAACAAAAAACAAGCGAGTCCCCCAATGATGAAGTTGTATCAACCATAAATAGAATAATAAACAAAACAATTATTCCATTTTACATGGGTTAGATACACCCAAGCACAGGGTCTAGTCCAAATCCCAATGTCCTAATCTCCTGTCTGAAAACAAAAATTAAGATAAAAAGAAAAAAAAGGCTTTGATACAACTTTGTATAATCCTAGACCCGAATTCCACTAAACTGTGCCCTGAGCCCAGTTCCCCACATGACCTCAAGCACATCTCTCAAAACTGTAGAGGCTGCGAACTAGTAGCGAGGGCCTAG
Source organism: Viscum album (assembly GCA_963277665.1). Lineage (NCBI taxonomy): Eukaryota > Viridiplantae > Streptophyta > Magnoliopsida > Santalales > Viscaceae > Viscum > Viscum album. Next base: position 1,187,432,495 of record OY728127.1, on the reverse strand, counting down.
GGTGTGTTCATGGGGAGGCTACACCCTTATAGTTTAGATATTCACAATATTAAACAATATACGATAAGCAACGGAAGCATATAAAGAAATCATACAACTACAGAGATAATAAATAATCCATACAGGATAATAAATAACTAGTGGAAGAAAATAACATTAATAGATACAATTATGATAATGGAATGTCATGAGTCTATACAAAATATGAGTGTAGGGGAAACAAGAGTACAACAATATACTTCATGCTATACAAAATACTAAATGACTAAAAACTGATATAAAAAATATTGATCATCGAATCCATACTCTACCCCCAAATCTATAACATAAATATCAAAGAAATCAAGCCTTAGAAGAAAAACACTTCCCTTTATCTGTACCTGTGACTATAAAGTCTACTCGGCTACCTAATGACACCCAAGAAGGGTTTGGGATATAAATATCAATAGACCGAAACCCATGGTGTTTGGCCTTTCCATTTCATGTTGTAAATAGATAATAGTGTGCAAGATATAATAAAAGAAAAGTATTATATAAAAAAAACTACATTTTGTTCTGGGTTCATAAAAGAACACCAATCCCATACCACCTTCTTTGTCCCATTTTGGAAGTTTGAACAAATACTTGTGAAAGTAATACATGTATACCAGACCCAAAGTAAACACGAAAACCCTAGATGTAAATACCTAAGAAAGAATAACCCCAAGATTGTTCTTTGTCTTGGGGTATAATCCACATGTCATCGTACATGTATGGTAGTAATCCAAGTAGAAAAGACATCACATGTGCATAACAATCTCATATGAGTAAGCAATCAACCAATTGAAATCAATCAAGTAATCCAAAAATCTGTAAAATCTTATGTGAAGTCTCATGCCCATTTAAGGATATCTAAAAAGAATTCAATGTATCATAGTAGGAAGATACGATAATCTAATACCACTGATTCCATCCCAGGAAATCCTTATGAAATCCACTATATCACTACAAGGCATGGTAACTCTGAGTTCATCCCGAGTATCTTGTGTAGGGGAATAAGTATCAACCAATGATTTTCATCAAATGATACCATGCACTTTATTTATCTGGATGGATTATGTATTTACCTCTTCCATCAAAGGAATCCATCACTACCTTTATCTTGCATAATCGTTTTTGATATTTAACCATAATTTCTCTTGCAATTCCTTTCCCTTATGAACACCCTATTCATGATTCCTTTGGTTAAAGGGTGTTCACCTAGATTCCTTAAATTAATTGATTAGGGAGAATTATTATCTTAATTATATACCATTTAACCATTTTGTGTAAATACCATATGATTTAATATCTTAATTTACCTATATTTACCTAGTGAGTCACTTGATTTGTTTAATGAAACCCATTTTCTTTCCATGGGGTTTTTATGATGTTTTGAATGAAAACCAATATCTATCCATTAGTCCACTATGATATAGAAAATGATTTTTTTTTATTTGGTAACACATATATATGGATAATTAACGGGTGGTTTAGTTATAAACCAAGGATGTGTGGTTTTGTTATAAACCAAGTAAGGGTGGTTCTGTTATAAACCAAGGAAGGGTGGTTCCATTATAAACCAAGGACATGTGGTTAAATTATAAACCTAAGATAGGTGGGTCCATTATAACCCTCCAACGCATTGGGTAAAGGATTCTATCTCATCAGATAAAAATGTTATGTGAATAGGTTAGTGAATAGATAGGTCCAAAAAGGGTAAGTTTGATGACATTTAGATCTACTCACAGTTTAATGAGTGAATGAGTTGGCGATTAGCAAGGTTACCAAATATAAGAAATCGTATTCTTTTAAATATGATACATTATTTACTATGTTCTTTATCTCATGATTTATGCTTCATTCTGGATGACTTAGGTTTCTGCACTCTTTTGACTCATATCTTATGTTTTTCCAAGTCACATGCCATGATTTATGATCTAATCTTTTTTGGGTATATATTTTCTTATGTATCTTGATTATACCCATATTCTTATTTTATTTTCACTTATGATATTTGATTATTATCTGTTATATTTACCCTTATGGAGCATCTAAGATCATCCATTTCTTATGTTTCCATTTCCCCAGGCTATGAAGAAAAGTAAAACATAAGATGTGTCTAGAAGGGTATCTTATAATAATAATTTGTGGGAGATATTGAATACTTATTATGGATTATGTATTTTTCTTATATATATAGCGAAAAATTTTCCATTTATTGAAAAATACATGAGTTTTATTATTTAATATGTTTTTCTAATTCTCTGAAACTCTTAACCAAAAAAGGTCTTGAGAATGTATTATATAGAAATATTTTCTTTAAGTCATTTATTTACCATAAAATTAGGTATGGGGTGTCATATGGTATACAATACATCTCCATACCTATATGAAATATCTGATAGCAGTTTTCATACATCGATCTCTAACAAAATGCATCAACCCATAACTATCATCCCTGGGAACTCATAAGCCTCCCTCCCTCGAGTTACCCTCATATATCACAAATCATCTTAAAAACAGTAGGAAACATCTTGCTACACAATTATAGAATACAGTTCACACACATCCTAAGTTGTATCTCAATAAAACTAGCTCTCCAAACTAGCCCATAACCCATATCTCACATTGACCAAAACTCATGGGGTAACATATATGCCCTAATCTAAGACATTACAATCCAACTCACATGCGAAAACACCCATATAGGATCCTCATATTTTAAAATAATGTATCCAATTCTAAGTAAACTATCCTCTCTAAAGAACCCATCCGCACTAGGAATCCGCATTCCAGACTACCCCATTGAGGATCATGATACATCCATGTACATATAAAAACATCATATTATGATTATTCATATCATGTAAAACCACAATTATATTGTTTAGTTAAGTATAATTACACTAAGAATCTATATTGTAAAACACTATATAGATTGTTTTTGACAATTTAGGTAATTGAATTGGTATCTCAATCACCCACTAGGTGTTCATCCCCATGACATCCAATGTCTATACTGACCCACTAGGGTTAACTATACATTCTATATATGTAGTTACTATATTTTCATAACTAAATAATACGCCGTATTGGGATCCACATGACTTATCATCAAAATAAAATATCATTGTTCAACTAAGTATAATGTCACTAAAAAGTTATATAAGAAATTCTATATATGTTATTGTTGACATTTTAAACACCCGAACACTCTATTGTTAGTGATAGTAATCACATGAAAGAACATAAATTCCATTTTAATCCAACATTCCAAGAATAATGCATGTACATAGCACTCTTACTAATCATAGTTAAAATATAATATAATAAAATTAAGAACTGTAATCCCATATCCCAGGTAACCTAAACTTCCCACTGAAAGAGGTGTTCATGAAACACTAGTTAAAATTCTATCATAAGATCTAACACACCCCTATTACTTGTATACCATATCCTCAAATATAAATACAATGGAAAAATTTTCTAATAACAGTTTATAACATCACCCGACCTAATACTACTCACCAGTGTCCCATCCAGAGTCTTCATGTGACCTCAGATGCACCTCTCCACACGCTAGAGGCTTTCGACTAGTAGTGGGGGTTTATGGTGTTACCATGGGGAGACTATTCCCTCATATCAAAGAAAATGAATCAATGTAAATGAATAAAAAACATTATTAAACAAAAATTAGAATACATAGAATCAAATAAACAAGAATAATGCTATAACAAATGAAATTTTATCATGCACTAGTGCAAAAAACGTTTTTAATGTCGTTTTTTGGGGTTTTCAATTTGTTTTTATGGTGATGTTGTTGCAGGAGACATAAAAAATCATATTCTTTTACACCGGTTATATCAACCGATGTTAAAAAAATATTATTTTTGTGGTTTTTCACATTGGGTATTTAATAGCCGATGTGAAATACACTTTGGTAAAGGTTTTTCACATCAGTTACTTAAATAATTGATGAAAAAAAATCCTATCACATCAGTTTTATAAAAACTGATGTGGAAAAACCCGATCTTGATACCGTTTTCACATCGGTTACTAAATAACCAATGTAAAAAACTATATACGTTGTCGATAAAAAAATAACCAACATAGATAACTAGTTTTTATATGATTTAACATTAGTTAATAAATAACAGACATAAAACTATTTTTTAAAATAAATTATGAAACCCTTCCTCTCTACTAAAGAACCAGACCTGAAACAACCAAAACCAAACCACAAACCAGACATGAAACAAGCACAAAAAAACCAAAAACATGAAAAACTTGTAGAATAATTACACATTCACATTTACATCATTCAAAAATTATAATATTAACTAAAAAACATAAATCCCACCAAAATAACTACTAAATACACATTTATAATTAAAACATTCAAAATTACAATATTCACTAAAAAATTACTAAAATCCAATCAAACCTATAAAATAATTTGTCCATTTCACTTTTAAATGTTTGAAATGTTATGCACTATAAGGTTGAGGGTCATAAAATATCATCAAATTAAAAAATAAAGTAGTTAACATGTATAATGAATAAAACAAATGAAATATTAATGAATAATTTATAAGGAAATATAACCTAGTCGAACTCCGTAACTACTGCAGTTGTAATTATTTCATATATAAATCTCAAAATATAATATTTTCATTCAATGATGATTTTTGTTTATGAAAATTCTTTTTAAATTAGTTTTTCAATACAAAATATCATTTTTATATAATCCAAAGTGTACTAATTGTAAATGGATATTCACCTTTACTTTTATATATTTGATCTTGGAACTCTTTTCCTTTGTGGATCTTTAAAATAAATCCCATCCCATATTAGAAAATAATATGAATGAAATAAATTTAAAATTATTTTAAATATAAATATCTTTTAAGAAATTAAAACATACTTTTCCAACATGTTCTTAAAATTTCCTCACACATTTCTATGGACAGAGCATATCCAATAAAGTATTTTCTACCTTGGAAAAAAACCTAACATCCAATGGTCACTGATATAAAAGAAAATTTAATGTTAGTGGTTATTATGCTAAAACATAAATAACAATTTTTGAGACATATGTTTCATAACTGTCAAAAAAAGGAAACATCCAACACTACATAATTATATTCTATTAAAATATTTCTAAAATATAGACTGTGTTTTGTTCCTCATCCAATTCATCACCTTCTGGTGAAATCTACTATGGGTCCATCAACCCATATACATCTATCTATTCATTTGTCTTAAAAATTTCATAAAGATAAATAATAAAAAATAGATAATTATAAATTTTCAATAAATTTAACGTAGGGAAAGATTTTTGTTAAGACTTACATGGAAAAAACTTGCACCACATTGATGCCCAACTTATCTCTAGTGACAAGCACCATGATATCATTTTTCAGAATTCCCAAATCTATTTCACATACACAAACATGATCATTGATTGGAAATTTATAATTACCCACTAACAAATTTGAATATCTTGACAATATTTCAAAACAACTATAATATGACTATGATGTCATAGTCCTTTTTCTTTGTTGTTGTCTATACAATATTTAATTACCTTTAATGTATTCTTATAAATAAATAGAAAAATATATTTACTTTCAAATGATAAAACAAATTTAATAGAAAAATAAACAAAATATATAACACAAACATATCTCTATGGAAATGGGTCGCAGAAGTCAAGATGGCCAAACTATGATGTGTCTGATACTTTGTCTAACTATCATCACCTCATCTATAGGTAACATTACTACAACTAATATATTTATAATATCCTGTACAATGACCCTATGATTCTATACCTCTAACCTTTGATGATGAATTGTATCTCCTATATAATATACCCTCCCTTATGTAACTATATGATAGTAATGATCATCAAAATACAACACACAATAACTTGGAAGCTGTGGAGGAGGGGGTGTGGAAGTAAGATAAAAAATAGGGTCTATAAGAAGAGGTGGAGGATAAATAATTGGGTCTATAGGTGGAGGTGGAGGATAAATAATGGGGTCTATAGGTGGAGGTGGGTATTGGGAGCTACCAGCATAGGTAGAGAAGGAGCTACAGTCTGAAATTTTCATTGCATGTCTGCAAACATAGACTGTACAAATGCTTTGATGTTTCCCTCCATCATCGCATTAATATTGTGAAATTCAACCTCCAAATATTTTATTTTTTATATAACCTCCATGGAAGAATCAGAAGAATGTGGTAACACATTTCATATCGATACACCCGTCGAGTATCCTCGTACACGACCCGGGTGTTCAGGATTTTCCAATACAGCAGATAAAATATGATGCCTCCCAATAGTTTTAAATACCCCAAGTGTGCTCTGATCCTCAAGAGAATCCTATATGAATTATTTGGAAAATTATTTAGTGATTTAAAGTATATAAATAATTTAATTGACTTAAATAAATAAAATAAAGAAATTAAAATCCTCTAAACTATGACCCTCAATTATTCTATAAGACATTTCCCCTTTTTAATCATCCAAGACCTCTTCCATTTTTTATGTCTAGATAGAGGGGATGGAGGGGAATCCTCTCCAGGTTTGGAAGGCTCAGCTCTATGTTTTTTAAAATTATCAACAATCATTTGTTATTCCAATAAAGTATACCCTCCCCGAGATAAACAATGAGGGTATACGTTTTTGGATTGGATTTCTAGATGAGATCTACTTAATTCATATAAATTAATAATAAGAAATCATTAAGAAGTCATTAATAAGATCATTAATATAATAAAACTTCAAAAAGTTTACATTTCACATACCAAAAAATTATTCATGTCTTTTACTTTTGAAAAATTGTTTCCATGTGTCTTCATTTACAAAAGGATATATATGACATGAAATATCATGTTGCCTATCCCCAAAAGTGAAATCAGATGTGAGGGTTGATTTTAAATCTCTCTATCTCATAGTATCCATCAATATACATCTCCTCCAGACTTTTAAAGCATCAGGTGTTTCTCATTTCATCTAAAAAATAATATGGAAAACATATTATATGATAAACATTTCAAGATTAGTCAAACAAAAACAAAAGATCTTACCAAAATGGTCTCCCACAACTGAGATAGTGTTGTTTTATCAACACTTACCCAATTATTAAACAAAATGCTCACTTTTCTTTTACCCTAAGTTGATACAAAACTCTTGAGCCATTTTTTATTAGGACCTCTTGGAACATCATTCTCATCAAAGTCTATAACTATCCTCTAGTCTTGGATATGAGAAAGCGATAATTTTTGTAAACGTGTGTTTCCATGTTTAATAATCCTCAACCCCTTCTTTGCCATTGTGGGAGCACATGATGAAGATTTAGGAACATCAAGAGAAGATTTTTGATGTTCCTCCCTAGAGGTATAATCCTGACGGTCATCTCTATAAGTTTGAGGTTGGTTATCTGACTGATCTTTCATTTTCCTTCAAATCAAAGAAACAAACATTTAGTACAAAAAATATACAAATTCACATATTATAATACTAATGTAAACAAAAAAAGAGAAATTATGAATTAAAAAAGTAACCAAAAACATAACACATTATTATTCATATATTTAATAGTTAACTAAAATTCTATCAATAGTAATGATATATGAAATTTCATGTAAATGAATGAAAACAATAAAAATAATTATAAGAATATTAAAAATAGTTTAACCTAATAAATCAATTTTTACAAAAAATAATATTTTTTAACATATAGATTTAAAATAGTTATAATTCAACAAAATCAATAAATATATATGTTACATAATGGTAAACATGGTAAACTAAACAAAACTAAACTGAAATAAACATTCCCATCGATTTGTTTTAATACGTGTTTTAATAAAGAAAAAAATACAATATAAAATTTTATGAAATTAAAAAAAGTAAACGAGAAATAAACATATGTTACCCTTAATATTATGAATGTACTAATGGATTGTTTTCCTAAATTACTATATCATGATCATTCCTTATGGCAGAAAACATGTCAACAACACGCTCATCAGTAAGAAATATTAATGCTCTAAATTTACCTTTTGGTGCTCTAAAAGTTGTATTGGGGGGAGATTTCAGGAAAATACTAACGGTATTACCCAGTGGTAATAGAAGTGACATTGTCTTTGGACGTATTAAGTCTTCATATATGTGGAAACACTGTCAGGTCTTAACTCTAACAAGGAACATGATATTGCATTCGGTTACATCCATAAACAATTCAGATGTTGTCCATGAGTTTGCAAGATGGACCTTGGGAATTGGCGAAGGTAGAGTTGGATAACCTAATGATGGTGAAGCACTCATCCAAATTCCTTCTAAGTATCTTCAAACCAACTCTGAAAATGCTATGGCTGAAATTATTGACCATACATATCCTAATTTCACTGAAAAATATGGTGATGTATTTTATCTGAAAGACCGTGCAATTTTAGCTCTGACCCATGATGTTGTTCAACAAGTAAAAATTTACATGGGGTCTCTCACTGACTATGAGAAGAATGATTACTTCAGCTTTGATTCAGTTTTCAGTGCTAGTTTCGATACTAATAGGGCAGAAAACATATACACCTCTGAAATGTTGAATGGTATCAACGTCTCTGGGTTGGCTACCTACAAAATTACCCTACAGATTGGTTTTCCCATCATGTTACTGAGAAATGTTGATCAATCTGTTGGTTTATGTAACAAAATCTATATGATTGTTACACATTTAGGTGATCATGTGATTGGAGAAAAAAATTTGAGTGGCTATAATTTGGGGTATTGAGCTTTCATCCCAAGACTAACTATGACACACTCTAATGATATATGCCCTTTCAAATTACAGAGAAGTAAATATCCTTTTACAGATTCATATGAAATGACTATTAATAAAAGTCAAGCCCAATCATTGTCTTCTGTTGGGTTATATCTTCACAAGCCTATGTTCTCTCAAGGTCAATTATATATTGCGGTTTCTAGGGTTACATCACCAAATGTTTTGAAAATATTAATACAAGATAACACTAACATGTCTACTGGGTACACACATAATATTGTGTATAAAGAAATATTTGGTAACCTTTCTTAGGTATCATTTAAATTAATCAATTTATATTTTACTATGGATTTCCTATGCATGATGTGTAATTCGATGACTTCTTTACATGCTTACTATGTTTATATTTTCAATATTAAATGTAACTATAAAAAAAATAAAAATGTCACAATCAATAACCCTATTGAATGAGATTACACCAGAGGATGATGAGACAGTACGGATTGAAGTTCGTTTGCTGAACATGTGGTGAAATTCGTCGCCCAAATCTTCCAATGATGTCTTCATAGTTGATCTAATACTATGAAACAAATAAGTAAGTATACATTACATGAACAAATTTTGATTTATTTTCATGTTGTTCTGTTATGTTCTGTACGTATTTCAACATTTACACATGTTGTATCTTTCTGTGTTCTGTGCATGATCCCTACTTGTGAGGATAATATTTTAGGAAGAACCCTGAGGCCTGAGAAAGTTGAAATTCTAGCCAACGGAAAGAATGGGTGTGGTCCAGGCACTTCTCATGCAGCTGCATCTAACCGAGCTGGAGTCTTTTTCTAGGTTTCTCCTTCCAAAGTTTCTAGGAAGAAAAAGGATATTAACATTGATCATTCCCACCTGAAAGGTAAGAACATCTACACTCCTTTTATTGGGAAGTTTTTTTCTGATGAAATGGAAGGGGTCTATACTGAAAGGGTGACTGGTCCTGAGGTTGTTGCGGGTGTGGATGATGCTGCAAGGAATGAGCAGGCTGGTGTGAATGATGTCAGTAAATATAAGGAGAGCAGTGGGGCTATCCAACCTTGCGAGGCCTCCAAATCCACCTCTAAAGGAACTAAGAAATGTAAAGGCAAGAAAGGTAATATTCAAAGTGCTACTGAGAGAATAGAGGGCCCCCAGACAAGGGGCATGGCTCAGTGTTAATGAGGATTTTATATTGGAACTATCAATGGCTGAGAAATACCCATATGGTCAGAGCCCTTCGACATTATATCATGACCTATAAACCGATTCTTGTCACTATTGCAGATCCAAATCTTTTCTTTGGAAATTGGAAAGTGTAAAGACCCGCAAATTTCAAGGAAATTTTTTTCTTAATTTTCTTTGGAATTTTGCAAGAGCGCAGCTTCAGACGGCACCTGATTTCGAGGCCCGGTGTGCCCGGAATCAATTTCCGAAGTTTGGCTCGGGTACGTTCAGTGAACGGACGAGCAGGTTTTTCTATCTTTTGAACCGGTGCCCGGAATCGAATTCTGAGGGCACCGATGAAATCGCAGCGCCGGTATTTGCTTAGAAACGCCTCTTCCGGAGTTGCGTTTTCTCAACCGTGGTTTTTAAAATTTTGGGCTTTAAGTCGGAAATAAAATAAAGGTTGTGCGACAACTTTATTTTATTTCACTTAAGCCGCTTGGAAGTCACTTGGAAGCCACTTGAACTGAGTTAAAGCGGATAGGGTGCTATCCGGAAATACCCTACCCCTTGGTAGGATATTTGTGAGGTGGGGCCCGCACGAGCCCCGCCGTTTCTTTCACTAAGTAACGCACCCGCGAAAACCCGTCAAAGTAACTGAAAAGTCAACCGACGCGTTTTCTTTAATTTCTTAACAGACGATTTAATTGGGCGGTTTATTTCGTGAATTAAATGGGCTGTTTCATTCGTTGAATTAATTCAATGAATTTAATGGGTCGTTACTTAAGCGTTTGCGTTCGTTGGCGATTTAATAAAATAGACCAACGTGTCTATTTTGGAGGATTACTCTTTATTCTCTGGGCCTCCACCCTCCCCGCGAAGAACGTGAAGAACGCGAAGAACACCGGAACCAAAATTCGACGACGCACACCGTGATCCGCGACGTCGACAAACTTTTTCCGCGACCTTCTTCTTCTTCTTCGGCGCTTCTTCTTCCGCGGCAAACCTACGATCAGTGGTTAAAGGTGAGAATCAAATCTTCTAAATTCTCCCTTTTTATAATTCGATATCAACGGATTTAAATTAATTAAATCCGTTTGATCTTGATCCGGAGATCGTCGGCGCGACTCCTTCCCGCGGTGCGACGAGCGTCTCTTCCGCGACGATCACCAAATCCGCGACGACCTCTCGTCTGACGACGATGACAAGGTAGGGATTTAATTCTTGATGATTCATTCCCGTGTTTTTATTTATTTTTGAATAAAGAACCGGCATGAATATTTTCAATTAATTAAAATTGAATTGCCGTTTAAAATAAAAAGAAGTGAACAATTTTTATCTTGATTAAAAATTGTTGTAGCCCCTTTCTCCCGTTGTTTATGACTAATGCGGAGGGTGCGGGTCTAACGAACAAGACCCGACAACCCTCCGCCGATCCTTTTTGTGTGCGGTTTTGGCAAGCGACGACGAACCGTGCGGCAAGGGCGATCCGTTGATCCCGCAGTGAAGATCGGCCCCCGGGAGGAGCAACGGCGCAGACGGGAGAGGAATCGGGCCACCAGAGCAACTCCGGCGGCCCGCGGAAGGCGGCGGCGGCGCGGGTCGCCGGCGACCGGGGGCGGCGGCGAACCGCCGGACCGCGTCCGCGGTCCGGCCACCCAACACGCGGCCCGCGCGGGCCGCGTTCCACCTAAGCCGCGGGTCAAACCCGCGGCGCCCCTTGGCCGCTCGGCCGAGGTCGAGCCGGCCGGTCCGGTCGGCCGGGCCGCGCCCAGGCCGGACCGGACCCGGCCCAACCGGTCCGGGCCGGGCCGGGTCGACCCGGTTCGGCCGACCCCCAGGTGGGGTTCGGGCCGGGTCGGGTCGACCCGGTGCGGCCGACCCCCAGGGGGGGTTCGGGCCGGGTCGCCCCGGGCCCAGAACCCCCATTTTCGGGCCCTCTCCGGTCTTTTTCCCATATCATGGGACTAGGACCTCCGATTGACGAACCGTCAGTGGCTACGCGATCCTTGGATCGATACGGTCGTTTCGGTATATTACACTCAAGGTTTCGGAAGACTTTGGGTTCAGCCGGGTTGGTTCGTACACGAAACCAACCGGGCCCTCGGAGCGGAATCGCTCATAACTTGAGCTACGGACGTCCGATCGACGTACCGTCAGCTGTGGTAGTTTCCTCTAAGTGAGACGGAACTTTTGGCATACTCCGCCCGAGGATCGGACACAGGAGGAGTACGGTCGGGTTGGTTTTGCCCTAAAAACCAACCGGGCCCCTGGGACGAAAATGCCAATAACTCTCAGACCGGGCGTCCGATTGACGCGCCGTCTGTTGCGTTGAGATCCTGTTGTCGATACGGAACTTTTGGATACATCAACTTCGGACTACGTGTCAGTTGATATATCAGCCTCTCGGCTCGTGGAGCGGACCCTCCTAAACGAGCTCGCTATGTGCGGGAACCCTAGCGCTGGCTGTGACTTCGACGACAGAGCAGAGATCCTCCGTGGACTGCGACGACGACAGAGCAGAGATCCTTCGTGGACTGCGGTGACGACTGTGCAGAGATCCTCAGTGGACTGCGTCAACTACTGCACTCAGCGATCCTACGTGGCTCAGTGCTACAGATCCTGTGTGGGCCCGATCTCGTGTGGGTCATCTCTTACGGTTCTGTGTGAGCCATTGCTACAGGTCCTGTGTGGGCCCGATCCTGTGTGGGTCATTGCCAAGGTTAGTACCTATCGATCCTTTGTGGGTCCGACGACTTAGATGGATCAGTGACCATCTTTGACGTCATCTGAAAAAGTATACCTGGTTGAGCTGAATCTTATGTTACTCTCCTTTGTGGATTGTGTTGAACTATCCTATGTGGATTTACTATTTACTATTTACTCTCCCTGGTGGATTTGAGTCTTGCTTTCCTGTGTGGATCGAGTTGACCTTGAGCTCGAGAACAGAGCTAGAAATGGGGACTTAGGTATATGTATGGGCATATACCTAAGTCGAGTCAGTTGTTTCTTCGTGGTTGCCCCTTTCTTTTGTGCTATATCCTTTGTGGATTTCGGGAGACCTTCGGGGGTCTCGGGGTCCTTACTGAATAGTTTATACTCACCCCTGCACGGGCTATGCCCGCACCTTGTTGTGTTGGATGCAGACGACGGACAGCGCTGATCTCGGTTGGGGCGTGGAGCAGGACGGTACCTGGAGGCGGACCACTGGGCGGGACGTGCTCGGAGCGGACGTGGGACCCGAGGAGCCTGGAGGCTATCTGTACCCACCCTTCAGGTGGGATTTCCAGGGGACGACACGAGGCCACCGTCTTTTCTTCAGTTGCTGTTCTTTTCCTTTTCAGTTGTACTTTCAGTTGGGCTTGTATTCCGGCCCCCTTTACTTTTCTGCACTTTGTAGTTACTTTCCGCTTGCTGACTCTGTGGTGGTTGTTACTTATAAAGGCAATGCCTTCCCTGTTTACCGGGATTTTACGCCTTGGTGCTAGTCGCCAGCCCCTGGCCTATGGAAGGCGGGCTTGGGGTAGTCACGGCACGGGCCCCGAGGTCGGGTCGTGAAAAATTGGTATCAGAGGCGGTCGGTTCTACCGCAGACTCTGATCGTCTTTTCTTCCTATATGAAGCAATAGTGTTTAGTGTATTGAGTGTGGTTATCAGTTCAGGGAGCCCAGTGTTGGTGCGGCGGCCGACGTATCCGTACACCAGGACCCTGACTCCTGATTTCCGACTTAATGCATGAAAACATTGATTGCGTGTGTGTTTCAAGTTTTCCTTGTGATTACTTGTGTCAGCTCGCCGGGTATACTGATCTGCTTCATGAAAGTCTCAAGTTTTCCTTGTGATTACTTGTGCCAGCTCACCAGGTATACTGTTCTGACTGTGGTGCTCTTGTTCTCCTTTTTAGGATGGCCCCACGACGACAGCCAGCTAGGGTTCCGAGTGTAGGGCGCGACGGCAGCCCACCGAGCGACGAGGCCTCGGTGCAGGGCCCTTTGCCAGCAGTGGCACCGGCGGTAGCTTTACCCGCCGAGCCACCGATGCTACCAGTACCAGACGCTGACGATGCACGTCACCTCAGGGCACTGCATGAGTTTCAGAGCCAGCGACCGCCCAGGTTTCGCGGTGAGGCGGACCCCCAGGCCGCCGAGGACTGGCTAGAGGCGGTGGTACGGATCTTTAGGCTAGTGAGGACACCAGCGGATCTCATGGTGATTCTCGCGGCGAGCCTCCTGCAGGCGGCGGCAGGACGATGGTGGAGCTTGATGCTCCAGGTTCACGATGAGGCATCCTTGCTCTGGACGGACTTCGAGAGCCTCTTCCGCTCTGAGTTCGTCTCGGCCACCCTCCGAGCGGTGCGCATCCAGGAGCTTCTCCAGCTGCGCCAGGGCAGCATGACGGTCGCTCAGTACGCGGCGAGGTTCACTGACCTATCTCGCTACTCGACCGACATGGTACAGGACCCCTTCTTCCGGGCCCGGACCTTCGAGCAGGGCTTGCGGCAGGAGATTCGGGCATCGCTGATCTCCCTCAGCATTCCGACCCAGGCGGGAGTGCTGGAGCGAGCCCTCTTGATCGAGAGCTTCCTGGCAGAGCCTTCTTCAGCGGCGAGACCTAGCGCAGGGCGGCAGGTAGCTGAGTCTTTGGCAGCAGGTAGCCGACGGATGACTCTCGGGTCCAGGCAGACCAGACCCCCACGCAGACGGCCTCAGGACACCGGCTCAGCAGTGCGGGGCACACAGCGGAGTGCCAGCCTTCCGAGAGGCAGGTTGTGCTACTCCTGCGGCGGGCAGGGTCACATGGCTCGTGACTGCCTGACTCGCCGACCAGAGGAGCAGCAGACGGTGGAGGGGCCACCCAGGCAGAGGCAGAGGGTCGACCGTGGCGGTCCGCAGGGAGGAGGCGGACGAGGCAGAGGAGCTGGCCGAGCAGCGGGTGGTGGGCGACGCTTCCGGGCTCTACCCCCACCACCACCAGGAGGGCCACCTCGACCACAGGGAGCTGGCGGGCAGGGACAGACCCAGCTCCAGGCAGTGGAGGCCTACGACCCCGACATGCCAGAGATGATTCGAGGTACGATCTGTGTCTATTCCACCCTTGCTGCGGTACTTATAGACACAGGAGCGAGTCACTCTTTCATAGCCTCTGCCCTTGTTCGGAGCTCAGAGATTCCGACTGAGCCGTTGGCTCGATCCTTACGGCTAGAGACTCCTACGGGAGCAGACTCGACGATTACGCACTGGTGTCGGCGGTGTGAGCTTACTCTAGGAGGCGAGTGCTTTGGCTGGGATCTCCTTGTAGCGGCGTCGAGGCCTTACGACGTCATCTTGGGCATGGATTGGCTATCCACGGTTCATGCCCAGATCGACTGTTTTAGGCGCAAGGTGTGATGTGTTCGCACCGATGGGAGCAGGTTTACCTTCACCGGCGAGAAGGGAACCTTTGCAGCACAGGATGGACTTCCGCGGAGGAGAGTGCAGCCCATCTCTCATCAGTTGGCTAGCCTCATCCTAGGAGCAGTGGACGTGCGGAGTCCAGTTTTTCCTGCAGTGGTGGACCAGTACGTGGACGTCTTTCCCGACGACGTTCCAGGGCTACCTCCTCGTAGAGAGGTAGACTTTTACATCGACTTGTACCCCGGGACAGCCCCGATATCTACTCCAGCATATCGGATGGCCCCCGCCGAGCTTCGAGAGCTGCAGGTACAGTTGGAGGACTTGCAGAGCAAGGGGTTTATCCGACCCAGTGTTTCACCCTGGGCTTCCCCGATATTGTTCTCCAAGAAGGCGGACAGGAGCTTGCGACTGTGTGTCGACTATCGTCGCCTGAACCAGGTGACAATGAGGAACAAGTATCCGCTGCCACGGATTGATGACCTCTTCGATCAGCTCAAGGGAGCGCGGTGGTTCTCGAAGATAGACCTCCGGTCAGGCTATCATCAGCTCAGAGTTCGAGACGAGGACGTGCAGAAGACGGCCTTCAGGTGTCGGTATGGCCATTATGAGTTCTTGGTTATGCCGTTTGGCATAACCAATGCTCCAGCAGTGTTCATGAGCCTCATGAACAGGATCTTCCAGCCATACCTCGACCGATTTGTCGTGGTCTTCATTGACGACATTTTGGTATACTCGACGACTGAGGAGGAGCATGCCTACCACCTGCGAGTTGTGCTAGACACACTCCGAGAGCACCAGCTTTATGGCAAGATCTCAAAGTGCCAGTTCTGGTTACGTGAGGTCCATTTCTTGGGGCACGTCATCTCTGAGGCGGGAGTTGCAGTGGATCCCGCGAAGATCGAGGCAGTGCTAGCTTGGGAGCCACCCAGGAGCGTGACGGAGGTGCGGAGCTTTATGGGCCTAGCCGGATACTATCAGAGATTTGTGCCAGACTTCTCCAGAGTTACGGCACCACTCTCAGCCTTGAAAAAGAAGGGGAAACCCTTTGTGTGGTCAGACAGATGTCAGCAGAGCTTCCAGGAGATGAGACTGAGATTGACCAGCGCACCTATCTTGAGGTTGCCTGAGGAGGGAGTTGGATACGTAGTTTACTGCGATGCATCAGGGACTGGACTCGGGTGCGTCCTGATGCAGGAGCGGGCCGTGATCGCCTACGGATCACGTCAGTTGAGGCCACATGAGCAGAACTACGCCACTCATGACCTGGAGTTAGCAGCAGTGGTCTTCGCTCTGAAGACTTGGCAGCACTATCTGATGGGCGAGCGCTTCACAGTCTTTTCTGACCACCAGAGTCTCAGGTATATCTTCTCTCGGAAGGACCTGAACCTGAGACAGCGGAGATGTCTTGAGTTCCTCCAGGACTATGAATTTGAGATAGTCTATACTCCTGGGAAGGGGAACGTGGTAGCCGATGCCCTCAGCAGGAGGACGGGCATTCAGCTACTTGAGGAGGCGACGGAGCAGCTAGCCTCCTTACAGATATCCTTCGTCGATAGAGACGGAGCAACCTTTCTTCAGTCTCTCACAGTCTCTCCTCCACTTCTACAGCGGGTCAGAGAGGCTCAGCGTGGGGACGCTGACTGTGAGACCCGGCGTGCACTGATATCCTCAGGTCAGGCGCCTGATGGCTTCTCCCTTGGAGCAGAGCACGACATCCTTTTCAGAGGACGTAACTTCGTACCAGTCGCTTTACGAGAGGAGGTGCTGAGAGAGTTTCACACTTCTCCCTTGGCGGTGCATCCCGGAGTGGCGAAGATGTACCAGGATCTCAGACGACAGCACTAGTGGCCGGGCATGAAGAAAGCTGTGGCAGAGTTCGTTTCACGATGCCTCACCTGCCAGCAGGTGAAGGCAGAGCATCAGGTACCAGCAGGCTTGGTACAGCCCTTAGAGGTCCCGGAGTGGAAGTGGGACGACATATCTATGGACTTCGTGACTGGACTTCCACGCACTTCCAGAGGTCACGACTCCATTTGGGTGATTGTCGACCGACTCACCAAGTCGGCACACTTCTTACCCATCAGAGGGCAGGGCTCAGTGGAGAGCTTGGGACGTATTTACGTCCAGGAGATCGTATGGCTTCACGGTGTGCCATCGTCTATCGTCTCCGATCGAGATGCTCGTTGCACTTCCCGGCTTTGGAAGGGGTTGCAGGAGGCGTTCGGGACGCGGCTCCATCTGAGCACAGCCTTCCACCCTCAGACGGATGGTCAGACTGAGAGGACCATACAGACACTCGAGGACATGCTCCGTGCATGTGTTCTCGACTTTGGTCGCAGCTGGGAGGACCACCTACCCTTGGTGGAGTTCGCGTACAACAACAGCTACCACTCCACCATCGGGATGGCACCATACGAGGCGTTGTACGGCAGACCCTGCAGATCACCGTTGTGCTGGACAGACCCTGGGGAGTCAGCACTCGTGGGACCAGAGATGGTCCGAGCCACGACAGAGAAGGTCCAGATCATCCAGGAGAGGATGAGGACAGCTCAGAGCCGACAGAAGTCATATGCTGACAGGAGGCGGAGGCCACTAGAGTTCGAGGATGGCGACCACGTCTTTTTGCGTGTCTCACCTCGACGTGGTTTACGGAGATTTGGCCGAGGCGGCAAGTTGTCTCCACGCTTCATCGGGACTTTCCAGGTCCTCAGCAGGATAGGAGAGGTGGCTTATCGCCTGGCTCTACCACCTCAGTTGCACCGGGTGCATGACGTCTTCCACGTGTCTCAGCTGAGGAGATACGTGCACGACCCGACGCACATCATCGACTTTGGGGAGCTGGACGTGGACGATGGGGAGACTTTTGCGGAGGTCCCAGTGGAGATCGAGGATCGACAGGAGCGGGTCCTACGTGGGCGGTCGATTCCTCTTGTGCGCGTCAGATGGCAGCACGGGAACGTCCAGGAGAGCACTTGGGAGAGGGAGGCTCAGATGCGTGCTCAGTACCCCCATTTGTTCCCCTAGTTTTTGATGTATCTTTACGGGGACGTAAAGCCCTGAGGTGGGAGTAATGTAAAGACCCGCAAATTTCAAGGAAATTTTTTTCTAATTTTCTTTGGAATTTTGCAAGAGCGCAGCTTCAGACGGCACCTGATTCCGAGGCCCGGTGTGCCCGAAATCAATTTCCGAAGTTTGGCTCGGGTACGTTCAGTGAACGGACGAGCGGGTTTTTCTATCTTTTGAACCGGTGCCCGGAATCGAATTCTGAGGGCACCGATGAAATCGCAGCGCCGGTATTTGCTTAGAAATGCCTCTTCCGGAGTTGCGTTTGCTCAACCGTGGTTTTTAAAATTTTGGGCTTTAAGTCGGAAATAAAATAAAGGTTGTGCGACAACTTTATTTTATTTCACTTAAGCCGCTTGGAAGTCACTTGGAAGCCACTTGAACTGAGTTAAAGCGGATAGGGTGCTATCCGGAAATACCCTACCCCTTGGTAGGATATTTGTGAGGTGGGGCCCGCACGAGCCCCGCCGTTTCTTTCGCTACGTAACGCACCCGCGAAAACCCGTCAAAGTAACTGAAAAGTCAACCGGCGCGTTTTCTTTAATTTCTTAACAGACCATTTAATTGGGCGGTTTATTTCGTGAATTAAATGGGCTGTTTCATTCGTTGAATTAATTCAACGAATTTAATGGGTCGTTACTTACGCATTTGCGTTCGTTGGCGATTTAATAAAATAGACCAACGTGTCTATTTTGGAAGATTACTCTTTATTCTCTGGGCCTCCACCCTCCCCGCGAAGAACGCGAAGAACGCGAAGAACGCGAAGAACGCCGGAACCAAAATTCGACAACGCACACCGTGATCCGCGACGTCGACAAACTTTTTCCGCGACCTTCTTCTTCTTCTTCGGCGCTTCTTCTTCCGCGGCAAACCTACGATCGGTGGTTAAAGGTGAGAATCAAATCTTCTAAATTCTCCCTTTTTATAATTCGATATCAACGGATTTAAATTAATTAAATCCGTTTGATCTTGATCCGGAGATCGTCGGCGCGACTCCTTCCCGCGGTGCGACGAGCGTCTCTTCCGCGATGATCACCAAATCCGCGACGACCTCTCGTCCGACGACGACGACAAGGTAGGGATTTAATTCTTGATGATTCATTCCCGTGTTTTTATTTCTTTTTGAATAAAGAACCGGCATGAATATTTTCAATTAATTAAAATTGAATTGCCGTTTAAAAGAAAAAGAAGTGAACAATTTTTATCTTGATTAAAAATTGTTGTAGCCCCTTTCTCCCGTTGTTTATGACTAACGCGGAGGGTGCGGGTCTAACGAACAAGACCCGACAACCCTCCGCCGATCCTTTTTGTGTGCGGTTTTGGCAAGCGACGACGAACCGTGCGGCAAGGGCGATCCGTTGATCCCGCAGTGAAGATCGGCCCCCGGGAGGAGCAACGGCGCAGACGGGAGAGGAATCGGGCCACCGGAGCAACTCTGGCAGCCCGCGGAAGGCGGCGGCGGCGCGGGTCGCCGGCGCGGCCGCGGCTCGGCCGCGGCGGCGGCGAACCGCCAGACCGTATCCGCGGTCCGGCCACCCAACACGCGGCCCGCGTTCCACATAAGCCGCGGGTCAAACCCGCGACGCCCCTTGGCCGCTCGGCCGAGGTCGAGCCGGCCGGGCCGCGCCCAGGCCGGACCGGACCCGGCCCAACCGGGCCGGGCCGGGTCGGGTTGACCCGGTTCGGGTCGACCCGGTTCGGCCGACCCCCAGGGGGGGTTCGGGCCGGGTCGCCCCGGGCCCAGAACCCCCGTTTTCGGGCCCTCTCCGGTCTTTTGCCCATATCTTGGGCCTAGGACCTCCGATTGACGAACCGTCAGCGGCTACGCGATCCTTGGATCGATACGGTCGTTTCGGTATATTACACTCAAGGTTTCAGAAGACTTTGGGTTCGGCCGGGTTGGTTCGTACACGAAACCAATCGGGCCCTCGGAGCGGAAACGCTCATAACTTGAGCTACGGACGTCCGATCGACGTACCGTCAGCTGTGGTAGTTTCCTCTAAGTGAGACGGAACTTTTGGCATACTCCGCCTGAGGATCGGACACAGGCAGAGTACGGTCGGGTTGGTTTTGCCCTAAAAACCAACCGGGCCCCTGGGACGAAAATGCCAATAACTCTCAGATCGGGCGTCCGATTGACGCGCCGTCTGTTGCGTTGAGATCCTGTTGTCTATACGGAACTTTTGGATACATCAACTTCGGACTACGTGTCAGTTGATGTATCAGCCTCTCAGCTCGTGGAGCGGACCCTCCTAAACGAGCTCGCTGTGTGCGGGAACCCTAGCGCTGGCTGTGACTTCGACGACAGAGCAGAGATCCTCCGTGGACTGCGACGACGACAGAGCAGAGATCCTTCATGGACTGCGGCGACGACTGTGCAGAGATCCTCAGTGGACTGCGTCGACTACTGCACTCAGCGATCCTACGTGGATCAGTGCTACATATGCTGTGTGGGCCCGATCCTGTGTGGGTCATCTCTTACGGTTCTGTGTGAGCCATTGCTACAGGTCCTGTGTGGGCCCGATCCTGTGTGGGTCATTGCCGAAGTTAGCACCTATCGATCCTTCGTGGGTCCGACGACTTAGATGGATCAGTGATCATCTTTGACGTCATCTGAAAAAGTATACCTGATTGAGCTGAATCTTATGTTACTCTCCTTTGTGGATTGTGTTGAACTATCCTATGTGGATTTACTATTTACTATTTACTCTCCCTGGTGGATTTGAGTCTTGCTTTCCTGTGTGGATCGAGTTGACCTTGAGCTCGAGAGCAGAGCTAGAAATGGGGACTTAGGTATATGTATGGGCATATACCTAAGTCGAGTCAGTTGTTTCTTCGTGGTTGCCCCTTTCTTTTGTGCTATATCCTTTGTGGATTTCGGGAGACCTTCGGGGGTCTCGGGGTCCTTACTGAGTAGTTTATACTCACCCCTGCACGGGCTATGCCCGCACCTTGTTGTGTTGGATGCAGACGACGGACAGCGCTGATCTCGGTTGGGGCGTGGAGTAGGACGGTACCTGGAGGCGGACCACTGGGTGGGACGTGCTCGGAGCGGACGTGGGACCCGAGGAGCCTGGAGGCTATCTGTACCCACCCTTCAGGTGGGATTGCCAGTGGACGACACGAGGCCGCCGTCTTTTCTTCAGTTGCTGTTCTTTTCCTTTTCAGTTGTACTTTCAGTTGGGCTTGTATTCCGGCCCCCTTTACTTTTCTGCACTTTGTAGTTACTTTCCGCTTGCTGACTCTGTGGTGGTTGTTACTTATAAAGTCAATGCCTTCCCTGTTTACCGGGATTTTACACCTTGGTGCTAGTCGCCAGCCCCAGGCCTATGGAAGGCGGGCTTGGGGTAGTCACGGCACGGGCCCCGAGGTCGGGTCGTGACAGAAAGGCTTAAAATGGAGTTCTCTTGGCTTTAATATGATATCCAGCAATCAGAATAGCTCGAACATGGATCACTTGTGTGTCCTGAGACATGATAGCATCCAAATTAACTCATTTGTTAATGGACCTCAGAATATTCTGCTTAACTGTTATATTACTGGACAAAATATTTCTATTTCTTTTTTCTATGCCTCCACTTCTTACTTGAGGAGGAGAGAACTCTGGGAGGATCTTAAAGCTACATCACTAAGGATGGATCAAAGGTGGAAGCTTTTTGGTGACTTCAACACTGTTTTGACGCCTGAGGAAAAAACTGGGACGAATTTTAATGGGGATGTAGCCTATGATTTATCTTAGTGTATTGATTCCTGTAATTACATTTAGATCCCTCTTACTGGAACTGAATTTACATGGTGTAAATATACATGGGAAGGAAAGAAAGCTAGTAAACATGATAGATTCCTTGTGAAAATTGATGAAAAAAATGACATACATGGGGTCTCTGGTTTTACTCTTCCCAAGTATCAATCTGATCATAATCCAATTATTGTTGATGTCAATTTCTAGAGGTTGAGGTCCGACCCCACACCCTTTCTGTTTAATAATGATTTGCTTGTCATTCCAGGATGCAGGGAAATTATCTTGGAGGCTTGGAGGCATGATCCCATTGGGAGTCCTCTATACAGAATTGCTGTCAAACTGAAGCATCTCAAAGGATTACTAAAGGAATAGAGCAGAAAATCGATTTCTAAAATTGATGCGAACATTAAAAATGCTAAGGAGGATCTTGAAAAGTTTCATATTGATTATAAGAATCAGCCCACCCTGTCTAGGGTGGAGATTATAGTGCAGAATAAGCTTGATGATCTTATCATGGTAAAGGATAGGCTAGATAGGAACTAGATGAATGTGAAGTGGCTTAAGGATGGTGATAGGAATTCTAATCTCTTCAATAGACTGCATAAAGAGAAGAGAGTGTGTGCGGGAAACAATGTGATCAGAATTGGTAACCATATTTATTCTGATTATAATTGGATGGGATTAGCTGTTTTTGATTATTTCAAAGTTTTTTACTCTGAAAATGGACAGTATTTCTCCTCTAACCTTGTGGACAACATAAGCCCCTGTGTTGATGAGCAGATGAATCTGTCTCTTATAACCCCTCCATCTAAAGATGAAATCAGATCTGCTCTCCTCTCTCTTAATCTTGAGAGTGCTCCGCGCCCATATGGCTTCACTAAAAACTTTTTTATGTTCTACTGGGATATTGTGCAAGGTGATATTGAGCATGCCATAAAGGATTTTTTCTCCCATTCATATATGTCCCATGGGATGAATTCATGCTTCATTGCACTCATTCCAAAGATGGAAAATTCTCTCGAAATTAACGACTTCAGACCTGTTGCTTTTGGGAATAAAATACTTAAACTTATCAGCAAGATCATTATGTGCAGGATGGGTGGACTTGTTGGATGAATGATCACTACGAATCAATTTGGTTTTGTCCCTGGAAGGAACATATAGTAATGCCTTTTCATGGCCTCTAAGAGTGTTAACCTCATGTGAAGGAAGTCAAAGGGGACTTTTACTTTAAGATTGACATATCTAAGGCTTTTGATACCCTTAAATGGAGATTTATAATTGAGATACTTCATAGGAATGGGTTCTCGAATTGTTTTTTGAACATGATTAGCACCATTCTTGGATCCTCACGGATGTCAATTCTTGTGAATGGTGCACCGAGAGGATTATTTTTTTGCTCAAGTGGCATTCGGAAAGGTGACCCATTATCGGGTATTCTGTTTTCCATTACAGAGGATTACATAAGCTGATTCATCAATGAGCTTTCTCATATGGGTATGTATAAGAGGATGAGAGCTGGTATTAATGATCATGCCACATCCCATCTTCTCTATGCGGAAGACATCTTATTGATGGGGCAGGCTTCAAGGAGAACCATATCCGATATTAAGGCTCTTTTCACTCATTATGAGGATGTGGCTAGACATGCCAAAAGCTGGGACAAGTCCTCAATTGTTTTTGGCAATGGAATTCATGATGGAATAAATAATAGGATCACTCATTACCTTGGGGGAAGCGGGGTTTCCTTCCCTTTCAGTATCTTGGGGTGCCTATTTTCTGGGGAAGGGTGAAATGATGATATCTTGAAGGCATTTATGCTGGCATTACTCATCAGATTGCTAGTTGGAAAGGGAAATCTATGTCCATGGCTGGGAGGGTTTGCCTTGTGAACTCAATGATTACTTCCAAATTCATTTACTCATTCTCTCTCTACAAATGGATGTGAGGATTGATTAAGGAACTTCAAAGCCTGGTAAGAAATTTTAGATGGACAAGATAAATATTTTAAAGCAAGTTGGTCATAGTGAAGTGGAAGGAATGCATAAAACCTATGGAAATGGGAGGATTAGTAGTTAAGGATCTTTGGACCTTTAATGATGGTCTGATTGGAAAGTTCATTTGGAGGCTGATATCAAATGATGTTGATGATGAATTCCTGTCGGGTAGGTTCACAAAGCGGCTGGTTAGGGGATATAAATACCACCTCCAGTCTTCGGTATGGGCTTTCCTTAAGCAGGACTATACAACGATAATATAGGATTCTAAATGCCTGGTCAGTAGGGATTCCAATCTTAGCTGTTGGAGCACCTTGTGGCTAGATCAGCCCTTCAAATTCATGAATGTCACTCCTGAAGTTGCTTCATTATCCATCTCGGGTTTTCACCCATATCAGTCTTTGCATGAGCTGAATATTTCTGATTATGTGCTATCTAAAATTAACCGTTATGCATTTATGGATTGCGAAAAACTGATTTGGCTATATAATAGGAATGTAATATTTGACACCAAAGAATTCTACAAGAGTGTATGTGGCGGGAATGACCACACCCCAACCTGGATGATGAAATTAAGTGCTCTATACATTCGGCCAACCCGGTTTATCCTACTTTGGAGAATATGGAAAAACAAACTCCCCACTTCTAAACCCTCGAAGCAGGCTGGATTTCAGATGGCATCCATGTGCGCTGTTTTCAGGGCTAGGGAAGACACCACGCAACATGTTTTTATGGAGTGTGATCAAGCCAGTCAACTCTGGAGCTATTTGGGTGTGCTGTTTGGACTTGCAGTGGATTCCAAAATTCAGATTATTGATATGTTGTCCATGCTGCAGCAGGTGCGCTTTAGTGAGAATATTTTCAACCTCTTTACTACTGCTATTACAGCGGTTTTGGTGGCCTTATGGGACTCAAGGAATAAGTATTTGATTGATGGTGTGGTTGATGATGTCCAGAAGGGAATGAGCTCCATCCACAGGGACGTGTACGCTGCGTCAGTGATTCAAGATGGTGTAATTCCTAACACCTTTTCTGATCTCCAGAATCTTAGGCTGCTTGGTGTTTTGGACCGTCCACGCAATCCTCAGATGCTTAAACAAATCAGATGGATACCACCGATTACACCATGCCTTAATTTGAATGTTGATGGAGCCGCATCAGGTGCGCCGGGTCCAGCTGGATGCGGTGGAGTTTTCCGCATGTTTCGTGGGTTCATTAAGGGATGCTTTTACCACTAACTTGGGATTGGCACTGATTTTGAAGCTGAGCTATGGGCCATGATTCATGCGATAAGGTTTTCATTCCAATTTAACTTGAAATGGCTCTAGATTGAATCTGACTCAATGATTGATGTTCATGCACTGAGCACTAGAATGCGAAATGTGCCCTGGCGTGTGCTGCCTCAGTGGTTTGAATGTCTCCCCCAAACCAATCAATTACAGATGTTTTTCTATCATGTGTACTGGGAGGCCAATCAGGTTGCTGATACACTTTCCAAAAAGGCTATACTTATCCTTGATATGATGTGGTCTTTCACGGCCTCGAATTATTGTGCTCTGATGGTGGAGGTGGATCGATGTGGTGTCTTGCACACTCATTTATGTAATAACCCCTTGTATTCCTGACTCCTTTTTTAATATATATTATTTTTGAGGACTGGCTCATGCCGGATCCTGATATTCTTGCTATCTCTCCGTCATCTGTCATTATTTTTCTTTACATACTAACCTATTTTTCAATATACATTATTTAGGGAACTAAGATTTAGTTTAGGTTAAGTAACCATCAGCTTATCTCAATGTACAAACATTATTTACATGAAGGAATGTTTTATATCATACAAAACTTCAAAATAGCTTCAAACCAAGGCAATTACTTGGTAAGTAGACATCCCTTCCGAATTATGTTTACATCCACGACATTTATTCCACTATGTGATGCAGACATACCATATTTTAGTTTCTACTTTAATTAATTTGATGTGATTATTCGAAGGAGGATTCCAGAGGAACATTTAACAGGTATATTTCATTAACAAATATTTGTGACTATTATGTGTAGTTGACTTCAATAAAATTATGATTACAAAAATATCTATATCATCCACAATTTTTTTCAAACTAATTTTATTTCGGTTAGCTATTTTTTAGAAATTATAGGACGTCTATGTTACACACATCCAATTCAATATATGGGACATTCCAACCTACATATAAAAATTCTTCTAGAGGATAACAGGTCATTAATTTTCTTCTCTTTCTATATTTCAATGCAGTAAAAATAATAAAGCCTTACTATTACTTTCTTTCCCTACAGAGGTATGCAACTTACCTGCAGTTTATGGGGAGACTTTGTTAATGAAATGACAAGTTATTTGGAAAATAACAAAGACACATCATCCATTATTATATTACAACTTGTACATGTGAAGCGACTAAGTAGTATGGTTTCTATCTATATTTTTCAGTTTGAGCTCTTTGTAAATCATTGTTATTTGAAGAGTTTTCTTTAAAAGTTTAATTACTTTAAATCTTTTCAATTGTTTCAAAATTCTTACTGCCACTGTTATTGTGGATACTACGATTAATGCTAAAAAATTCTGTAAAACCAAGATATTTCTGATGTAAACAGCTTCAGAAGTAGGCGAAATTTGAACTAATCTAGATTCTGTAATTTTACATTTTCTGCTTTTTATATCTAAAATAAAATACCCAATGGTTGTTAATATTTTTTTGAGGTTTTTTATTCTATATTTTCTAGGTTTGGGTTGGAAGTTAAATCACAGTTCAATACTCTACCACCGATAAATGGCAACACTTCTACAGATGTACCATATTGGAACAATAAGAAAACTATTTCAGGTCTCAAAAACAATACACAGGTAACAAAAATATCAAAAATTTTGAAAATTCAATAATCATTATTTTGAAATGTTCAATTAAATCCTCAATTAATGACTATATTATTTTTTAATCATTATTTTATAGACTACACGATGAATACTTGCTAAACAAATACAAAAAATTCAACGCAACTACAGTTGGTTTTATGAGTCATGGAATTATTTTTTGAAGAAAGTACACCTATCAAATAACAAAATTTGCTGCCAAAATTGTAAAGTATCTCCTAATAGAACTATTCCCAGGTTACTTTCATTTAAACTATTAAATTTATTATTATCAATTCCTTACTTTCAAATGAATAAATTAAAAAACTTATTAGTACTGACAGTGCATACTTCATTTTAAATCCAACAGATTTAGAGTGTAACTAAAGGTTACTGATAACACAGACTCATTTTCAATAGTTTTGTTTGACAAACAAGTCATGTAATTCACACAAAAGACAACTGCTAAGTTGAGAGATACTTTGATACAGGTAAAACCAACTTTATATATCATGTCAATAGATTTTAAAATTATTATTTCTAACATTGAATATTGTTTCATAATTAGGACGACGATGAATATAGTTTTCCTCCAGAACTGAACATTTTCAAATCAAATACAATGCTCTCATCAATTGAAATATCTAATTTCAATATTCAAAATCATCATCTTTGAACAGAACAAAACACATACAAGGTAATTTTCATTAGTGACAGTCAAAACTAAATCAGGAAATTCAATGACAGCTTTGCATACAATCAGGCAATAGCTAATATCTATTCCAAAATTCATTATTTTTGAAACCTACAAAGCATTAATACTATTGTAATTTTTATGAAATATCATCAGAGCATTGACTTTACTGGAGTAATTAGTGATATTGAACTGAATCAGGTACCATCTTTTTAATTCTATTAATTCTTTTCCCCTACCAGTAAATAACAACATACTGGACTATTGTTCTTAATGTTCCATTGTAGGATCCTTAGACTGTTGAATCTTTTCAACATAGTGCAATGCCTCACTCATAATTTGTAACATCATCTTCAATTTTTTCAAAAGTTCACATAAATATATGTTATCTTACATAAAATATGTTTAGGACTTTGCTTTATCGTTATAAAGGTTATCAATTGAGCAGTGGGTCATTGTATTTTGTTTCAGTTAATATTTTATTTCACTTGTAGAGAAATCTATTGACTAAATTCGATGATGATGATGTAGTCAAGAAGAATGTGTCAGTGACTGCTGACTCCACACCACTATCAACTTATTCCACTGATGTTCATATTTGTATAAAGGATGACGTAGAGAAAAAACAGACAAAGTTGACTAAAGGATTGTCTTACGTTACTCATCCATTTTGGAAACACAGTTTCTTCTATCTGTTAGTTTCAAATGTTCTATTACAATATATTTATCCACTTCTATGTCTACTTATAATGTTGTTTACTAATGCACTAATGAAATTTTAAAATCATAATTTCAATAATTTTGATGGAAAAATTATGTGTTTTCCATTAAAACATATTTCTACATGTTGAAATCTACTATTCTCTTTGAATAACCTTACCTTGGATGGTTATTAATGATGTCGATATTTTAGGTGAATATCATCCCTATAAAATGCCCCAAACATTATTCTACATCTATATTTCCAATTTAGTGTTCACGTGTTATCAAGTCATTATCCAATGACTCATTATTTCTAGAGGTTGATTATAATTTTTTAATGCTAGACGTTATTCATGCAGGATTCTTTTCATGGTCGTCGGTTTTCTTCTAATGCTGGACAGTTTTTACAGTAGATGTTTATTTATCAGATTTTCTTGCTGTATGTTTTCCATTAATCTGGATGTTATAGATGATTGAATAGGAAAATGATGGAGGTTTTTGATACTGAACGTTTTAATTCATATTTTTTAGCATGGTTTTTTCATGCTAGACATCTTCATTGTTGGATGTTTTGTTATACTTTACGATTTCCATGTTACTGGATGGATTTCTGGCTGGATGTTACTCATTTGATTTCAATGTTTCCGTTCTATTCATGAATAAATGTTTACTATTTAGTTTAACCCAAAACATATGTACTTTTCCTGCTACAGAATTAACTTAAATGATTTTGAAATATTATAAGAATCTTACTTTTTCTGCTCTGCCTCAGCCAGCCTTAGCCTACTTTTCCTCCTGCTCCCCTGCCTCCGCCTCAGTCATCCATAATAAAGTGTATCATGAAGAGCCCGACTGTGTTGATTCATCTATAGTTGGGTATGGAGTGTGTTTATCTATAGATACTGAATGTTAATGTAAAAAATCCGAAGCTCATCAATGTTTTAATGTTCTACCTAACTACCTACTTACCTTCACCTGTTTATTATTCCACAGTTTAAAATCTGGATACTTTTTTTATTGTTCTCAGAAACATATATTGAAACCTCATCCCTATGTGTAATCTATGTACATGGTAGGTGGGTTTCTAAGTAGACGCCACGAAGGTTTATTACTGCATGAAATCTGGATATTGTATTGTGTGAGAAATCTAGAATATGTGTAATCTCTATAATCTGTTCAGTCTATCCCCTCACCAATTTATAATATCAGTTTCTTATTGTTCCTACTAGAATTCACACTTGGACTAGATTTTACGTAGATTTCACACACGGTCTGGCTAAAATTTGGAATGTGTTTACTGTTCTCATTTCATTATCATACACTATACCTCTCATCTACTTATTTTCCATCATATACTTTCATCCTTCATCTAGAATGTTATTTCTTCACTCCTAAAAATGTTCACCCCCTTTATGGACATGTACATATGGTTCTGAGCAAACAGTGGAGCCCAGACAATCCAGATTCTTGATCAGTGGGACACATAGTACATACCACCGGATTTCAACCATTTCAGCCTGTCGTGCTTATAATAGTTCATGGAGATGATTAAACAGACCCACTGTTACCTTCTGACAAAGAATTTATGGTATCTGACATCTTATATTGAAAAATTGTTTTGTTCATGTTTATTCATTTTGTTTGGTTCTGTTATGATTGTTTATGCTTCTTCATGTTTATTCATTGTATTATATAGAAAAATGGGATTTTATTATTTGAAGTTGGTGAAGTGAAATACATATCAATGTGGGGCCATTTTATTATTAAGAGGTCAGGTTTGTTTTCTTATCCGCTTTAAGTACATATTTTAATTAGAATTTCACTGTACTGAATTGCAAGATTTTCTAGAAAAAACTATGTTCCAGAATGAAATATGTTATGAATAAAATACTTTATGACAAATCCCAAGAATGGGTCAACAAACATACCTTAAGGGAACTAAACTGGTATGTTTTATATTATAATTTGTTTTGTATTACGTTGAGTTGTTAGTGTATATTTTTTGACTATTATTTGGGTATCCTAATTACTATAATGGACTTTTCTAACAGGTTGCATTACCTTTCTAGGATCGGGTATGAAACCGAATTATTTAAGGGCACCATAAAATTAACTCATTTCTGTTCAGACATATTGACAACTCACAGTAAGAGGTGATGGCTGATTGACAATTTATGTTCAAATTGATTGAGAATTTCTATTCTGAGTGATTGACATTTTATTTTATTTGGGATTTCTGATAAGAATAAGGAAATGTATGTTTCTTTAAGCTGAATACAAGATTTATAGAGTTGTTAGTTAAGGTACAATTAAAACATGTCTGCTTCCCTTTAGTGATTGGCAAGGGTTTCTAATCTATTTTAAGATGTTCCCTTGGGTGGTTCATGTTCTTCAAGATTTGATAGTTAGGTTTCTAAAACATGTATATTTTTTTGTTATATTTTGAATTATATTACAGTTAGTTATCATTCAGTTTAATTTTTACTTCTTTTTGGGTCTCCAGTTTACTTTAATAGAAATTTTTAACCTACTCTCGATGTTCTATTTTCCCTATACCACCTCTCCCTTCAAATGCATCTCTTTTGAATTATGTTTCCAAGGTATCCATTTATATTGAGTCATATTTTTATCTAATTTTTCTGTCCTGCATGAAATCCCAGTTAATCCCAAATTACCTTCAATTTAATTGAGCCAAAATAAAATCTACTAGAGCATGAAATTTATTTTTTATATTGATGGTTACCAATCTGTTTTCTTGATTAGGAACCAATTTCTTTTGTGGGTTAGAGATTTTAAAATCATAGTATGCAGCTTCTTCATTATGAGTTGGTTCCTACAAATGATTAGGTATGCACTACTATATGTGTTTACATATTACATAAGCAGTTAATATGTATACATGTTCGACTATTTATAGAATTGTGATATTAAATCTCATGCTGCATCAAGATTCATTCTATCTACAACTAATTGTTTTATTCAATTTCAGGTTTTATGGTCTACTAAATTGATTAAAGGGTCTTTTATGAAGACGCTTTGCATGAGTGAATGACTCCACTGAAGGAAAAGAAATTTTTTCCCCTCCACTTACCTATGAAAGGTCTCTATTCAATCAAGATTTTAAAAACAACAACCCATGACTATTCGCATTTGGTGAAGAAAAAACCATTTTCAGTTTGTCTTCAACTTATTTTTTGATTCAATTTCATGTCGTCAAATATTATGTAGTGGGTGTCAACTCTTTGTCTTTATCTATTTATTTTATTCAATTTCACATTTCTCTTCATCTTTTTCACTGACCTCTACGTCCTTTATTTCATATTGTTCTATATAGATGATGAATAGTTTCACTCCATTTTCTTTTTTCCCGAATAACCCACTCATTCAATATATTAGTATTTCAATTAATTTTACATTTTCTATTTTTATTATCACAATCACTATCTTATATTTGATTTAAAATCCACTTTTTATTTAAGTGCTCGCATTATAGTAATTATGATAAGAATTGAAAATGAAATAAATCTTCTTCCTCAAAACATTAAACTTCATATTATTTTACTATCATTATTCTTTGTCAACTATTTGAATGGTTCCTTCATATTCTATGCACTATTATTTCATTATATTACAACATTAATTTCTAATTATAATTTATTCAACATTACCGTTTCTTCTCAAATTTTATAAATATTAATATATTATTGAAATAAAAACTAGTAATCGAATATACTGTACAATAACATGGGCGAGTACTGGTATAAAAAATGGTTTAACCTAATAAATAAATTTTTTACATAAAAATAATATTTTTTAACATATAGATTTGAAATAATTATCATTTAAAAAAATCAATAAATATATATGTTACATAATGGTAAACATTGTAAACAAAACAATAATGAACTAATATAAACAAACATTCCTATCAATTTTTTAATAAGTGTTTTAATAAGGAAAAAAATACAATATATAATTTTATGAAATTTAGAAAAGTAAATGAGAAATAAACATATGTTACCTTTAATATTATGAATGTACTAATAGATTTTTCCCCAAATTACTTCATCGCGGTCATTTCTTATGGCACAAACCATGTCTACAACACACTCATCATTATTATCTGTTAATCTTTCCATGGAAGTAGGGATCTCACATAAATCAACATCTTCATCAATTTGATCATCACCAATATATTGTTTTTTCCTTGTAAAATAATAGACCACTACATATCGGATTGAATAAGAAAAATATAATATGTTTTTTGTGTGTTTCCATTATAAAATAATTTGTTGTGTATTCCAATATATTCATATTAACAAGTGTCATGCCAAACTCCTCGTTTCTAAAACTATTATTACCGATAAACCATTTGTAGTTAAACATAAGAAATTTAATTTTAATGTAATCAACCTCCCATATTTCTTCAATGACTCTATAATATGCACTTGATGAAGAAACTAGGTTTTTGTCTTTAGAAATTGAAAAATTCATTTCTTATGTGAACACCAATACACCACTATTCTGAACTGAAATTCTATTGTCTTGAGATTTATTATAAAATGTATAGACATTAATGTAATACCTAGACCATGTTATCACTTTTAAACTTGGACCACCCACTAACCATCTTAATGTCTCTGATGCATCTGATCTACCAATCATGGTATTTTTAAACCAAGACAAGAACGTTTTGTTATGATCATTCAAAATACATATTTCTTTCTTATTTTATGATATTGTATCAACTAATTAATATTTAATGTTTTATATGGTTGATCCTAATCTGTGTTATTCATGAATTATAAATGTACCTTCTCCATCTGTTCACCTGAAAAAAGATTTGTTTTTCAATCCATGAATCCTGTTTCCCTCATTATTAACTCATTAATGGCGAGATGGAGGAAAACCAATGTGCTCCGCCACAGGAAAGTAGTTCGTACAAAACTCCACAACCTCATCATAAATATACTTCTCAACAATGGAGGATTTGGGTCGATATAGATTCTTAGCATACCCCTTCAATATCTTCATATACCTTTCATAAGGACACATCTAATGTAGATATATAGGTCCAAAAATATTTATTTATTGAACTAGGTGAACCATTAAATTCACCATTATATCAAAAAAAGATGGAGGAAAATACATTTCTAATTGAAAATGTATAGAAATTGCTTCCTTTTCCAAAATGTTCATGTCATCCAGATCAATCACCTTATTTAAAATTGAATTGAAAAAATAACATACCTTCATGATAGTCTTTCTGACATATATGTGAAATATTCCATGCAATGAAACTGGTAGAAGTTGTTGCATCATGAAGTGAAAATCATGATATTTCATACCTATCAACTTCAAATCCTTCAAAGAGGAATTTTTTTTTACATTTTACGAATAAACCTACGGTACTTTGATATCATGAATACACTGAAAAAAGATAATTTTCTTCCTCTTGGATAATTTATGAAAGGTTGGTGGAAGAAATGTTCTTCTTCCATTAGATGTGGGAGCTAACTCCAAATATATTCCCATTGATATAATATGTCCAATAGGTAATTCAACCCATATTTAGTTTTCAATTTAATAATTAACAATGTTCCAATCTAACTGTCACATATATTGTTCTCCACGTGCATGAAATTGATGTTATGTTTCAATTTATGATATCTCTAATATGGTAGCTCAAAAATATTGATCATTTCTCTACAATATGTCTATCATTACCAGATTTATGTGTCTTTCCCTATGTCAAATCATGGTTTTGAACTCTATCAAAATAATCATTACTGGATAAAGTTTTTGTAGTAATATCAAATTCTTGTGAACCATTGAATGCCTTTGTTAATATTCTATAAGAGTGATACCTAGGAAATTTGTTTCAATGATCCATGTGTACTGTTTTCCTCCCATGACGCAATTGACAATATAAAGTCTATTGTTCGCAAATTGGATAAGATTTATGCCCCTGAACACTGTATCTAGGTGAATTTACATATTCTTGGAAGTCATTTAGAGTGAATATAATCCCTGCATGCAGTTGAAAATATTCCATTTTATAAGAATCATATTCCCTACTACTGTGCTCCCATAAGAGTTTCAAATCATCAATTAATGTTGACAATAAAACATCAACATCAGTTCTGGGTTTCTTTGGTCCAGATATCTTTAAAATAAACATGATATATTTACACATCAAACAAAATTCAGGATATAGGTTGTATACTGACAATAAAATAGGCTGTGAACCATGTGTGCTAATGAGGATTAAATATGGATTAATTCCATCCATGCACAACCCAAGTATGATATTTATAACTTCATTTCCGAATGTAGGATACTTCTCATAAATTTTCTTCCACAATTTACAATCTGTTGGATGACATATTTTCCAGCACATATACACTCATCAGCATGCCATCTTAACATTTTTTCATCATGTGAATTATAAAATAAAAATTTAAAATGAGGAATTATAGGAGGATACCAAAATACCATGGCAGAGATCTCTGTAATCTATACATCACCCTGTGATTTTTCTTTCAACATATACAGTGATGTCCCACATTTAGGACACTCTGATAGGAATCCATATTCCTTCTTAAATATCACATAAACATTTAAATAGGCATGTATTTTCTTTTATCCCAATCCCATCAGGAATAATATTTTTTTGTCATTATAATGTGAATCTGGAAGATCGTTGTCTTAAAAAAGAATGTCTTTCAACAATTATAGCAGCTTTGTAAAACTTTTTCCA
This sequence comes from Viscum album, assembly GCA_963277665.1. Lineage (NCBI taxonomy): Eukaryota > Viridiplantae > Streptophyta > Magnoliopsida > Santalales > Viscaceae > Viscum > Viscum album. Next base: position 1,187,397,253 of record OY728127.1, on the reverse strand, counting down.
CTCTATCCATGCGTCACCTTTAGGTCAATCAATCTTAAAACCGACGATTAAACTATAAAATCCATAAAACCAGGATACAATAGTTTTTCAGTATCACTATATTGATGCACAATTTTTAGTTATTTCTCCATTTGTTCTACTTCAATATCATGCATCATTTCTTCAATTTCATCAAAGCTACCATCCTGTAAAGCATCATCATCAATAGATCTGAAATTCCACCCAGTTTCACCATGCCAAATCTAAGGGCTATAACTTGGATTAAAACCATGAAAAATTAAATTATCTTTTATCTCTATAATTTTCAACTTATTCATATTTAAACATTTTTGGCATGGATAGAAAAACATTTCATTATTTAGAACATTTCATTTAGTAAATTCCTAAAAAGAATCAATACCTTCCTTATATTCATAACCCATTCAATGTTCCATAATTCAACATTGACTTATTATTACCTATAACAAATATCAAAATTATACAACTTGTTAAGATAAGCCAATTTTATATTTATACCAAATATTTCATAATTTTAATGTAACACAATTTTTAAATGTAAAAAAAATATATGAATATTTGAAAAATATAATTACAAATTCTACACAATAATGGAAGATAAGTTTAAATATAAATGATAAATCATTAAAAGATATGCATGAAATAATTTTAAAAAGAAAATATAGTTTGGTTTTATATATATATTTATATGAAATTATTTTAAAGTGACACAATTTTAAAATATAAAATAGATATATTCTTATTTGAAAATTATAATGATATTGTTATTGAGAAATAAGATATAAAACCACTAAATTAAAAAAAACACCATCCACTAATATGATATATTATTAAACCATCACATCATGAGTTTTATTACTTGATTTTATATCCTAATTATCTACAATATTAACCTAATAGGTCCTAATATTTTATTGAACTGAAATATTTTCTTTAGTTCATGTAATTTTGATGGTCACATTTATGAGTTTTAACATTATTATTGAGTTTTTTATGGAAAAATGTATTATGGAAAATGGTCTTGTTGGAAAAGGTCTTTTGGATAATAGTATGGTGGAAAAGGTCTTGTGTACCGGCCTTGAAAGGAACCTAGACTATATTGGGAAGGTGGTTCAAATATCCCATAAGCATAAGAAGTTATAATGACTTCACTATCAAGATATACAAGTGTTATCTAATATCTCAATTATTGTATCATCCATTTATAACACATTAGGATACATCAAAAATGTATATTGGGTGGCATGTTATTCATATCCAAATGAAAATCCATATTTAATTTTATCTCCCAAAAATACTCATTGGAAATAAGGTAAGTAACAAAAGGGAAAACATCATTGAATAAAAATTCCAGGATACCAATGATAAAAAATTTTCAAGATACTAAACCACCGTCAACAATTAATAGTGAAAGACACGTTGAATGAAATCACAAAACATAGACTTATGGAATCCAAGAATGGCCAATGATTTATAACATGATGGATGGGTTGGATCTTGAACATGGGACCAACATGGTGTTAATCAAAAAATCATATCATAAACCATTTTTATGATCTTTACTCTAATAAACAACCACTTTGAAAAAATTTGATAGATGTTTGAGTATTTTAAAAAAATAAAAAACCTTCCAAAAATCCACCCTTTCTAAAAAACCAAAATATAGAAAAAAATCAATCATTGTCTTTTTGAAAACATACGTCTTCAAAATTCACAATTAAATTTGTTTAAGAAAAATGAAATCTAATTAAAAGAATTAATAAACACAACAAGACACCCTAGAATCAATGTAATGAAGGAATGAATCCACATACCATGATTCCACACAAGCCAATCAAAATAGGGAATTTGTTAAAATGAATGATGGTAATACCCTATAATTTCATCGACCATCACTAAGTATTAGGGGAAACTAAATAGCACTTAAGGTGTGATTTTCCTAGAATGTAAAAATACAATAGGAAAATTATTGGCCATTTTGTGTCCAAACATAAATACAAACTATCCACATAGACACTTTTGTTTATATGGATATACATACCAAGAATGAATGGGTGTATGAAATATTATAGATGATGAAAAGGAAGAAAAAGGAGATTGACCTTAATAATCCACTTTAGAGTTGCAAGTCGAGCAGATAGAGGCGCCGTGGAAAAATAAGATGAACAAAGCGTTCAAATTTTTTTTGGAGGCCAAATGATCCAAGATTTTGATATAGGGCTTCCGCACGAGCGAGACCGAGTCACTATCACCCGAATCAAAAAAAGAAGAATAACATGAAATGAGACTACAAAATATTTTAAAATATTTATCACGTTAGTTATTATATAACCGACGTGATAAATAGTGTTTTTTACATTTATCACATCAGATATTATATAACCGACATGATAAAATGATTTATAATGCCAATTATTATTTAACCGACAAGATAAAGTGCTTTATCATGTCAGTTATTTTATAACCGATGTTATAAATCAAGCAAATTCATTTTTTACATCATTTATAGTATAAAAAATTTGATAAATCAATTATTTTTCGGTTTTTCACGTCGGTTATTTATAACGGACGTCAAAAATTTCGATGTGGAAAATACTTTTTGTACTAGTGACAAAAGCATACATCACAACTAACTTCCCACTGAGCCAATCACATACACAAATAAATAAAAGGAATAAAAATATAGAAGAGTGTTTACTACCATCACAATGCTTGATGTCATCCCAATCTCCATCCAAGATGTCATGCTCGATTATACAACATTGGGGCTCTATCCTACCTAAACTTGTGATCATGAGGTCTGATCAGGTACCAAAGTTCATGCACTGCCTGAGTAGGGTATGGGAAAAATTTTGTAGGGCACTATCAATGGTGTCTCTAACATAACCAGAATATATAGTGTATGCATGTTTGATATGCTTAGAATAATAGACATAGTGCATAAGTGAAATACGACAATCTTCGTTGACCCTCGGGTTCTAAGGTGACACCCAATGTTGACTATACCTACTTCCACCAGTTCC